>CM060257.1:49039444-49753194 GCA_030684275.1 Acipenser oxyrinchus oxyrinchus | reverse complement strand
ATTCTTAATGAGCACCGTTCTAGTGCTTGTCCTCTCCACCTACCTCTGCATGCCAGTTCTCTTTTCAATGTTTGTAGGCAAATGCTGAGAGATAAAACATGCCTGACTTGCACTGAAAGCATATCATTATAAATACAAGTCTGAAGGTGTGTTTGCTGCCTACTTCACAGAACAGCTGACTCCATGGCCCCCCCCTATGCCATTCCCAGTAGGATTTACTCTAACTCTCTAAAGATGTGTGGTCCAGTGGTTAAAGAAAAGGGTTTGTAACCAGGAGGTCCCCGGTTCAAATCCCACCTCAGCCACTGACTCATTGTGTGACCCCCTGCAAGTCACTTAACCTCCTTGTGCTCCGTCTTTCTGGTGAGACGTAATTGTAAGTGACTCTGCAGCTGATGCATAGTTCACACACCCTAGTCTCTGTAAGTTGCCTTGGATAAAGGCGTCTGCTAAATAAACAAATAATAAAGAACTGCCAGTCTCTCTTCAACAGATTTCATATTGATGAGATTGATTGTTAAACATAACCTGACCCACACATGAATTTAAGCATGAGTTTGGTGCATGTCCAAGCAATTGTCGGGGTAGAAAAAAGGGAATTACGCATTTCAGAAAGACACTGCACAGTGAAGCAAAAGAGAGTGTGTATCTGTCCCAAGGTTCTGTGCTCCTCTTGGCTCAGGTGAAGTTAAACAAGCTATAGTTTTATCGTAGGTAGTTGAAACTAAAAACGGTCAGTTTGCTGGAATAAAACAAACAAGTGGTTATAATGTACGGATCTGTGCTAATCTGTGCTAACCCTGCCCTCTTTTGTTGGTCAACATAGAGAAGTACATTTTCAAGCATGACACATTCAAGGAGAAATCTGCCCTGAAGAGTACCCATTACAGTGCTTGTGAAACAGACATGTAATGGAGGCAAAAGAAAATATGTTCATCCATAACTTCAAACACTCAATCATAAATTCAGAGATACAAACTACAAGAAACGAAAGCAATGCCTTCACCAGTGTAATGAGATAAACAGTATTTAGTTAGGATGGATGTGCCCTGCCCTATGAGAACTAGATGCAACTGTCACCCATTATTATTAAACATGCATATATGAACGGTGGGCAGCAGTCATAACGTTTGTCAACTTGGCGCAGGTACCTGGGATAAAACCAGGAACAAAACTACGAACCAGAGGAATGCTATGAAAGCTTAAAGGCTTTCTCATTAAGTGAACTCACTTCGATAATGTACTCACCTACAGGTCCCGTCACTGCTTGGGTTTGCTTGCAGTTCAGCAAGTGTACAAGTTGACATAGCAAGGACTGTTCTGTGGAAGCCCACAGTCACATAGTAATGGAAGGATACTTTCTATTGTCATATGGTCCCAATCCTTGATGCCCTTCATTTTCTCTGTCCTCTATTATTTTCTTGTATACTAGGTAAACAACACCTTAGAAAAAAAAAAATGAAAAAGAAATATCTGCAGTTTCCTATTAACACCATATATTGTAGATAGTAAATGTATGGCCAGTGTACAGTACTGCAAATGTGCTAACTATAATGGTTTTATACTTTTACAACGGATAGCAGCAACAAGAAAAAAGTGCTCTATAATTTATCTAAATCATTTTAAAGCTAAAGGAATTCAATACAATAATTAATGCTGGATAATTAATGGAACAATAATAATCTTACGGCAGTAATGAACAGCTCCCTTCAGGGTATGCTCCCATTTCAGGCTCATTTTAGAAACTAAGTTACAGACTTAATGTACTCACGACCATGTAACTGATCATACAGTATTGCTTTCTGCAATAATTTAGAGTATTATATGATTGCTATTCATTCATGTCAAGTTTCCTATATATATGCTGTGTAATGCAATAGCCGGCAGTGCAATTGGACTACAGGCTTATCCTTATAAGGCCACACCACACCTAAAAGGTGATCACAAGGCAGCTTACTCAACAAATAAAGGACTGCTTGTATACTGCATATACACCACTCATTGACATAAGTGTTTGGGCATCATTTTCTTGCCATGCATCTCATTATACACAACCATGCACCTTCAGTCCCATCCAAGAAGCTGTACAAATTAACCCTCTGTGCTGTTTACTAATTCTGTAACATTACCAAGTCATTAGTCAAGTAACAGTAAAAACAGAGAATAAGAGGACAGGCTCAAACCCAAGTGTGGTTTGTTGATCAACCTTCTTCCTGAGCCAAACCTTCTTCAGCAACCTTCTTCCTGAGCCAAACCTTCTTCAGAAACCTTCTTCCTGAGCCAAACCTTCTTCAGAAACCTTCTTCCTGAGCTAAACCTTCTTTAGCAACCTTCTTCCTGAGCCAAACCTTCCTCAGAAACCTTCTTCCTGAGCCAAACCTTCTTCAGAAACCTTCTTCCTGAGCCAAACTTTCTTCCTGAGCCAAACCTTCTTCAGAAACCTTCTTCCTGAGCCAAACCTTCTTCAGAAACCTTCTTCCTGAGCCAAACTTTCCTCAGCAACCTTCTTCTTGAGGGTGATCACGCTCTCGATCACAAAGTGTTTGAACTGGTCTTTCTTAATGTGGTTATAACTTAAATCACACTCTCGATCACAAAGTGTTTGAACAGGTCTTTCTTAATATAGTTATAACTTATCAAATACTTCCAAAATCCCTACCTGTTTTACCACTGTACTTACCTTCCAACGTCATTTTATCTTAGCATTGGTTATTGGCTGTAGAATAGGAGGCTGTGTGGTCCAGCGGTTAAAGAAACAGGCTTGTAACCAGGAGGTCCCCGGTTCAAATCCCACCTCAGCCACTGACTCATTGTGTGACCCTGAGCAAGTCACTTAACCTCCTTGTGCTCCATCTTTTGGTAGTTGTAAGTGACTCTGCAGCTGATGCATAGTTCACACACCCTAGTCTCTGTAAGTCGCCTTGGATAAAGGTGTCTGCTAAATAAACAAATAATAATAAAGTAAGGGAAGCAGCTGGTTGGCTAGTGACACAAAAGAAAGCTATGAAAGGATGGGGACAATTTCACTCTCCAGTTGAAATGACCAAGGAAGTGTAAGACTAGCTGAATGTAAGGCTAGCATAGAATAGAATAGTGTAGTATCATATCACGTTTAAAAATGAAAATACAAAAAATACAGAGACCCATACAGTGCATAGAAGTGCACAACAGGCATGATTTATTGAATTATGTTGTTAGCTCTACAACCACTACAAAAGTAATTTCCCTTTATAGTATTGCTGACAATTCCAACCTGTAGATGCTGTTAATGATGTGTAATAATCACTTGAATCGGTGCCAGCTAGGACAAACAGAGCTCTTGTATAAAGTCAGTAGAAAATGGTGGCTCAAGTGACGTCAAGTTCACAACATTATGATTGTATGAGCCACACTTCACTCTGCCAGTGCTCAACACTAATTCATAGACATATCCACTGCACAATATACTCAAAGTGTTCGCTATCTTTGAGTGCATTAATTAATATGTGCATACAGATGTCAGTCATATATATTTCAGAGTATTAACTGGAATCAGGTGATTAGGTGACCAAAGAGTATACGACAAGCAGATGCAGCTGTCTGCAAAGCGACTGCACCTGCAAGTCAGGTCAGATAACTACTTTGTCCAAAGTTGTTTGTGGAGCATATGCATCGCTGTCATTGAGCTGAAGAGTGGGTATAGATCCAGGACTCAATTTCATCCATCACGTATCACATCTTTCTGTAGTATTTAGGCTTTGAGAGAACATGTCTGTTAAAATATAATAAAGAGGCTCTGGAGCAGCAGTTATTTTTCTGCTTGTTAAGGGATTTTTTCCTCCACTTTTGAATTACATTTTATATTGAAACTGTCTCCAAGAGCTGTGGTATAGCTTTTCACTCTTGTGATAAATGTATGTCTTAATAATTATTTTGCATGTGATATTGATTGAATCTGTAAATAAAGGCTGGGCTGGGATATTATGGCTCTGAGCTGTATTCTTCAGCAATAACTCCCCATGGTACTTCAAAGTTTTTCTCTTGTCTCTTCTTTGTTCTCTTCTGATCTACAATGCCCTTTCTATGCCCCACATTCAATATCAATTATTATTATTATTCTGCTATTATTTGTATTCCATAGATGTTTTATAAACTGCAAACAGGTACAGATTTAAAGGCTATCCTGTTCAAGAGCTCTGGCCGTCCTTTCCAAAAGTGGAGGTCTTCAGAAAATGGACATTTGGGGTTCACTGAACCTAATTTTACCTTATACAAAATATAATCCATGCATTCATTGTTTCTTATTGGAGTGGGTTGCTTAGTGACCCAGTTCATCAGGGTATGAATTGTGTACACTAAGATACACTTTAAGTTGTATTTATATAGTCAATTAATGTTGTTCAAATTAGTAACAAGCAATTTTTTTTAATATATCAAATTAGCTGTAAATATGTATGTATAGCGATAATCTTAGTCTGGTATCAATTTCTCAAGCAATACAGACAGGAACACTTTACAGTTACCAGTTTTGCATTGGCTTTTATCTTTTTTCTTTTGCCATTGCTCACATATTTGACTTGAGAGCCAGATGTCCCATTGTAACTGCTTTTCTATTCCATTCTCTTCTTGGCACAGTCACCATAGGCGTATAACAAAAGATAGATAAACCACAGAGTGGTCAGAGACAGCACATCTAGTGTTCAGCCAGAAATTGAAAAACATGTACTGAATCAAAATGGATTGAAAGTAATCATGTAGTAGCCAGTCCACGGGCTCCTGGTTGACAGCCATTGTACAAGAAACAGAATATGAAAAGGATTACCAAGTGGTAGTAAACAAACAACAACAACAACAACAACAACAACAACAACAACAACAACAACAACAATAATAATATAACTGTATTACAGCATTTTGTTTTTTTCTGTTATGATTACTCTATTGAAAGTGAACAAACTTTTCAAAAACAAAATGTTGTCAATAGATTGTACAGCTACAAAACGGAATAGGTATTGCCATAGATTCCTTGGTCAACCATAAAAAAAGGGAGTTTCAAATTATGTTTGTAACCTAAGCTAGACATATTTTAGGGATATAAAGAACCAGGAAAGAAATAATTTCCCATTTTATACTTGTGTACTTAAATAAATGACTGAAAAATACCATTGTATATTCAGTATTTAAATAGAATGTGTCACAAGAAATACACTTATCTTTGACAGAACAGTAGGTAATTAAATAACTGGATTCACATAATGCAGAGTCTGCACACTTTAACACATACTGTTGCGCAGGAGAATTAGGGTAATTCGCATTATTATCATATAGATTACACACTTGCTGTGCTGGTTTGTGTGCTTCTATTAATACCCTTTTCCTGGGAGGGTTGCATTTCCTTTAACACAATTTACTTCTCTACAAACGCTCTTCCTACCCATCAGGCCAGTACCTTGACATGTGTCAGGCCAATAACTGGAGATGCAGATCCTCCTTTGCCTCCAAAACTTAATCAAACAGTCTTACTTTGACAGTTCACTGATATTATTGTTTAAAATAAAATGTATTGGCTTCCAAAACATTGTATTGTCCTCCTAAGTGCAGCGTGCTTTCCCTACTCAGAATAACTCTGCAACAGCTAAAATGACCTGAACTCAGTACCTTCAACTCTATTTATTTTATAACATCCAGAACTCAGCACTATGATGCAAGCCTTCTTGTTTCAGTGTTGTATGGTGTCAGCTTTAATTCAAATTGATTCAGCGAATGACAAACGAGATCTTGTCCCCACTGGACCGTACACTCAAAAATTACTGAATTGTATTGCCATCTAGTGGAGAAACTGCTCTACCACACTATAGAAACCTGTTCTTAAAGCCCAATCTAGTGGACAAGCCTCCTGTACCACATTATAGAAACCTGTTCCAAGTCCAAGGAACATGTCTCAGTTTAACCAACACTGATTCCCATCAAAACAAACAAAAACACTTTGATTTAATGTATATGGCATTATCCCAGTGCCAACAAGCCTTTATAATTAACACCTAGTACTTTTGTGATAGTCAAGCATTCAAGCACTTTTTAAATGCTGGCTTCTGTCAACAGATGCAGTTTGGCTAAAGTCACTACTCATTCTATAGCACTATAGTTTTCCATTATAATTATTTGTTGGTGCATAAAAACGGATGCTTTTTTAAAGAAAGTGGTTAATACAGAGACAAAAAGAGGGCAGGCTTTAGTCTTAAATGAACAAAGCGAATAAGTAATAGATGGATTGTGTTTTATTTTCTTTGTCTAGCCAGAAATGCAACAACATTGCAGCACATTTAACGGCCTAGTTCAAACAGAGCTTGTACAAGGGCATCACCCAGTGGCAGAAACAAGCATAACACTTTCTTGGATAATACAGGAGTATTAGTCAGGATTCATAAAAGCAGTGCTTCACAAAACACTAATAACTCAAAACAGACCAGAAAATATCTAAGACTCAATCAGGATAGTACGGGCTATGACTGCATAACATTTGCTCTACACATTACTTCCATGGGATGTCCATGGGTTGTTTGCTGCCTGGTTCTCTGCATTTAGACACTTCCTTGTCATTTGCTGTACTCTAGTCTAGACATTACAGGTAATGCCGATCTGGAATTCAACACTACCAACTGTATATGGATTCTGCTGCCACCCTGTGGTGTTCCTGAAGCAGTGCACTTTGCCAGCTAATACAAACCAAGACCTGGTAAGGGTTGGAATCTGTAACTCCCTACAGCAGGGGTAATGTTGTTTTTTAGGAGGATACCAGATTAAGAGATTACAAACAAACAGAATATCTAATGCCAAATAGTGCCTTCCTTATTTGAACAGTGAAATGTCATTTTTCAGTGACTATCACAGTTCTGCCTACAGCCAGATGCTTTAAAAATAAAAAAATAAAAAAATAAATAAATAAATAAATAAAAAGATTGTTAGCCTTTTTAATGAATGCTTTCCAAACTCATAACTACACTCAATTAGGAAATTATAGGTAATAACTTCAGACAGAAACTGTGTGATATCCGTTTTCACCACACCCTCATTTAGATATCAAGCAGACTGGGCTGAACAAACAGAAGTGGGGTCCATGTGTTAGGAAGAGCTGCTCTGTTTTTATATTGGTAATTATGGACTGATTCAACTAGGGGTTTCCACTTTGAATAATTATGAAAAGATTGCATGGAGGCAAACATCCATAATTCATTTGTGGCATAGTGTGTGCAGCCGACTTTTAAGAACACATGGAAACTCTGCTTATGTGGTTGAGCAACTGTGGTCTCATGCAATGCAATCCACACCTTCCCTGGATTCTTATTAGCAAAAAGGCAGAATCAATACATCTTCACATCAGATAGTCATCTTGTTCAACCACCCCAGTTTGGTATGGTTTGGGTTCCAATCTTGGGTTCGTGCACACCCCCAATAAATGACGTTAATATGTTATTGTGGCAAAGTGGTTTGCAGTGTGCATGTGTAGAGGTGATGCAGTGCTCAATAATAACAAACACACCACAGTTCATGGTGAAAAACAGCTTTTTACTGTTCTGCAAATAATAATAACTGGATGTGTGTAGCACAGTTAAAACCCACGGGGTTCAGTCCCGAAATAATACTTAATACGCACTTTATACACGCACACAATCACAATTACTAAGTGAGTACTCCTAGTGCAAGTGGTGAAATATACAATAATGGTGAAACAATAAGAATAAAGGTTGATTTCACCAATTGTCTGCTTGAATTGAAAAATAAAGATCGAAAAAACCCCCAGTAAATTCTAAAATAAACGTTGATATTAATCGTCGATTAGAAGCAAGCCTAATAATAAGTAATGCACTATGCTGTGCACAACCCAGAGGCCTGTTCATTGTAAACAAACACAAATACAGGTTGTGCCATCTACTGGTCATATAGGACCACTGCATCTACATCTTTGTACTAGTGCTGAAAACAAACTTTACATCTACATGTTATCAAAGATGTTAATTCCAATTAACATTGACGTTTCTGTACTCTGTATATTATTTAACAAGGTGAGTTTAAAAGTTCTTCTATGTTATTTGCATCAGTTTATCTTTCGTGTTTCATATGTATTACCATTCCAGTGTTTGACATTCTCTCAGTGTGTAGGTTATTCAAATGCTACACTTGGGTCCACAGAATGCTACACTTAGGGCCACAGAATGCTACACTTAGGTCCACAGAATGCTACACTTAGGTCCACAGAATGCTACACTTAGGTTCACAGAATGCTACACTTACGTCCACAGAATGCTACACTTAGGTCCACAGAATTCAATTAATTACAGGTATCTGCAAGTGCCCAGCACACAACAGAAGTTAGTGTACACAAAACCGGAGGATAATGCTGTGATTAAACACATTTTGAGGTGTATTTTTTTATCATTATCTATGAATATCAGTTGGGACTAGTGTTACAATATACAGCATAATAAAGTGTTTAGCCAGTATGACTTTATTTTTCTCAGTTCTTGACTCAATACAATGTGCTGCTCCCCTGGGTAAATACAAATACAAATCCACATGCAAAAAAGACCTGATAAAAGTTTATTGTAGTGTGATCAAAGTATATTAAAAAAAAAATTGTAAAGAATACACTAGCATAACACACAGATCAGTAGGGTATAGGAATTGGAAATGGCAATATTATTGCATACAACGAACATCAACAATCCCACCCAGTACATCTATTCAGGGATATTTAGTAAGTTGCCTGAGTGTAGTAGGACAATATTCCCTCCCCAAAAGAGCAAGCAGTTAGCTTTTCAGGGATACCAATATATTTAGCATGCAGAACTCTCAATACAATATTTTTACAACAAAGATTACAAACAAAGAATGCATAGAACCATGTGAAAGAACGGTAGAGGAATCCTTTAAGCCTGTGCAAATAAACTGAGTTTTACAAAGAGCCACCTATGTTTCTTTTACCCTTGTCAGGATCTTCAGCTCCCAAGGGACAAACCAACAACAAACATGTGTGCATTTGTAATGGGACTGCAGTTCATAAACAGTTTGTTCAAATGAATATTTTATACCTCACATGTACCACGCGGTCACCATTACCATTCCAGATAGGGGCTACACCAGTTATCAAGCTATGTCTTTTAATACGAAGTGCCATTGCCTGATTGAACCCATTTCCTTTGCATTTCCAGGAATCTGTTAAGTGTTGATCATTGAGATAGCAACCTACTGGATCACATTACTCTCTCCATGTTATATAAAGAACTACCAAGAGGCATGGAAAGGATAGAATGTTACTTTTTATACTAACATGAAAGAAGATACAGCACAGGTTTTTAAGTGATTTTATGGGAAAACGAAGGGTGAAAAAAGTGGATTACACTCCTGAAATGTAAACATATATAATGCACTCTTCAAACATCAATTTAGCAAGAATATATATATATATATATATATATATATATATATATATATATATATATATATATATATATATATATATAATCAATTACAAGCTGGGGAAAGTGAAAACTTTAAATTGATCTAAATGCAGGTGTCAGTGTGTATTATACAGCTCACAGACAAAAAAAACACGTTAAAGACACTCAGACAATCTGTTTTTCATACTTTTCAGGTAAATATGAGGGTGGATGTGATTTAGAGATTAGAACTGAAGACTGGTAACTAAATGTCCTTCAGTTCACATGTGGAAAATACATATCAGGACTGAGGGGGGTATCCTGGGTTGGAACCCCTGCAGGTTTCATTTGTTTTATCCGAGTTCAATTATGTTAAAGAAACTAACATGTAAAGTTTTTTTAATGTGTGCATCCCCCCACCATCTAGTTATGGATTCCACATTCACAGCAGCCTAAAAAGTTAACGACATGGTGCATCACTGGCTGCCCTTGCAGCATGTTATTTCTGCTGCATATGGATCTCAAGTGATATATGGTAGGGTAACTACACTTCTATTGAGTGATCATGGGACAGAGCTCTACAAAGGCAGTCAACTGTTTGCTTGACTCCCTGGTTAAAACAAAAAAATAGCACACACATGCAACCCTTGTGATCTTGGACTACACTTATTTTGTATCTTAAAATTGTGTATTTATAAACAGTTTATCGGATTGCACTTTAAAAATGAAACAAAGTCTCCACCACAATGAGAGAGCCCCTCTTCAAACACACACAAGTATCACGGAAGACCAAAAGCCACAAGTAACCACAGTGTGGACAGCGCAGCCCAGCAAGACAGCTTGAGAGGCTACCTGAATGCCAGGGCATTCTCATCCAACACAAACATTGAACTGGTTCTGCATTCGTCTCCTGGGGGTGAGCCTTCCATTTTCCACTGTCTCTTACCAGCCCCTGTTGTTATACAGTGCTTCCCAGTAGGCATATCATATTTCTGTATCTGTATTTAATGGGTAATGTGGCTCTGTTTAATGCATTGTTATGGCAGTTTTGATCAAGTATCTCTGTCTTAATGAACTGGCTAGTGTTTTGCAGCTAGAAATGCTTGGCTCCAGCAGTCTTGGCACAGATACACATCATACAACACATTGTACTGTTTTGAGTCTATGGTGAGCTTTTAGAGGTCATTGGGGATGATATTCTACCAGTGGATATTGTTAATAATTGAATCATAAATTACATTCCAGTTCTGTATTCATTCATAACCTCCTCAGTCAGGACACAGTGTGTGATGCTTCCACTTTAATGCATTGTAGGCACTGAACCCTACTCTGTATGTTTAGAATAAATGGAAATATAATAGAATGATTGACGGGGTGTAGGTTAATTACTTTGGGATAGTACAAATATTATTGGTTTTTGTTGACTGTGACATTCATATGATTCACAGGACATATCAATGTAGGTATCACATTCACGAAGTACACTGATGCACACTATTTCACTGATCCACCTTGTCCCAGATCATGGACTAGTATATGAGATAGATACACAACACATTTTGCAGGGGTTTTACACTGTTAGAGGTGTAATCTTTATTGTGTTGTAAATGTGTTGTGTATGAAGCGTTTATTAACAATGCATACATGTTATATAACTTGTTTGCACGAGGAGAACATTTTTTGCATTAGGAGAACACTAGATGGTGCTGTAGCTTACCCATATACAGACCGTTTGGTTGATCTAGCCTACATTACATATGTCTATAGCAGGACATAGGAAATGACAAGCAGCTCCTAAACTCCTAATTCAAGCATATTAACCCTTTGCTGCCCAGTCCAATATATCAGACATTGAGAAAAAAGGTATTACATAGGTATGAGAACATATCCAGGGCAGTAAAGGGTTAACACAGACTTATCAAGGTAAATAAGCAGCACACAATGTCAGTAAGAACCACTTAAAATGATTGCAAACATTATAAATAGGGCTTCTGTTTTTTGGTTTTTATTAATTTCATTTTTTGGTGCTTATTTTGAGCTTTTTTTTCTTTTCTTTTTATATACTGTATGTATGAAATTATTGTTTTTGGTTGCTTCCTAAAGCTCAGGCATCTTTGTCACAATATGCATAATAACTCAACAGTACTTGCACACTTAAACTGTACCATCTTTCCTTTGCTGTCTTCCACAACTAAACCCTTATGGTCACGGGCACATTCTTCTGGGGTTTTTGTGTGTCTAGGCATTTTTTTACATTTTGCCACAATTCGCAATTCTGTTTTAAATTCTCCCTATCTAACTGTAATATAGCTAACACCGATTTATCAGTTAAAACTGAAAATCAGAAGCCCTAATTATAAAATAGAAAGGGTACAGAAAAAAAAATTGAATTAAAGGAAATACTTCTATTTGCTGGCAGTGATTTGTGAAAACACATCTCTTACATACTGTAAGGTTGTTTTTTTTTGGTTAAAAATAAAACCAAAGAAAACAAAAAACACTGTAGAAGTATAGTAATTAGAAACATAGAACAATGAACAAACGGACCTCTTGCTTTACTTTAGTATTTTAGGGGGGAAATTCGTAGCAACCTGTCTGGTGGAAAGTACTAACTTGTTTGTTCAGATTCCAAGTAATCCCATTGAGGGATGTCATTGACGTGATGCATGCCGTCTGCCAGGGATTGAGAAACAGGCTTGCGAGCTGCCAGAGTCTGCCTCGGAGTATATCTGCAGTGAAACAGCGGAGCTGCAGGCTTCCTCAAGAGACACTTTAAGGGAACAAAAAGAAGAGATGAGCTAGTCTGTCTGCAAGGAAGGAAGTTCTCTCACAACACAGTGTCTCCTTGACAACGTCCAGTGCTGCAAAGGTGAACTCTCGAATCATAAGATATTTATTTCAAAACAACTGCACATTAACTGCTTGAGAGTTTCTGAATGGACTCTGAGATGCATTAGTCTAGAGCAGGGGTCTCCAACCCTGGTCCTGGAGAGCCCCTATCCAGCAAGTTTTATAGGTGTCTTTACATCATCAGTGGCTAAAGATCTGGAACTCCTGTTAATATGGTTAAATTAAGTAACTGAGAGATTGGTTGAAACGAAAACCAGCAGCCCCAGTAGCTCTCCAGGACCAGGGTTGGAGACCCCTGGTCTAGAGGGTACATCTACACCACAGGTAGTAGGGACATTTTCAAAGGTTCTACTCGCGCCTCTGGTTTTGATCCCTTTGAAAAGGGCAGCCAAACTGGGACATTTCTGAAGTGTTCTTTGAAATGTTAATTCAACTTTTTTTTTTTCAACATTTCATTTTAAAGAAAAATTAAGCTTAATCACAGCAGTTGAGTGCAACTCCTGGGCTAAAACTACATGTCAGCACTGATGAAGGCAAGAGCTGAAATGCTGATTGTTCTTTTTTGTACCAGTATTATCTCTGAATGCAGTCCTTAAAGAGTAAGAGGTACAATAATTCAACCTTCTATTTACTCACGTGTTGTTACAGTTCTTTAAGTTGCTTTCAACGTTTACTTCCTGGCAGCATCTGAAACTTTCCTTTTTTAGCCGCACCTAGATCTCTATCAAATGCACCAAAATGTCAACATGATAAAGACACCTCATACAACAACACAGTCTCCGCCCTCCACACACAATACAGTTCTGTATTCAAGAAACTTTAAGCCAAAGCTTCATGAATACGGCTCATGAAGACGCTGTCATTTAATCCTAGCCCACAGAAAAAGACACTGATGATGTCAAGAACGAGTCAGCCAATAATAAATAAGGGGGGTGTATTGAGGTGCTAGGATTGGCTGACTCGTTCTTGACATCATCAGTGTCTATTTCTGTGGTAGCAGGCACATCAGTGCTCCATGGGACATGGCAGTTTAAAGAGAAATGACTGCCAGCTTTGAGTCAATCAGATCTCTAATAAGAGTTTATTGAGGAGGACTGAAACTGGTTCTGAATCAAACCTCCATGAAACCTGGAATCAAGAGTTCTCTTTGTCCCTGTATTCTCTAGGGTTATTAAAGAAGACTAAACATAGCTGGTAGTTGATTTGTGATACTAATATACATTTTAGAACTAGGCATTCATTGTAACAATCTTAACCAAACCAACCGGTTTCTAAAAGATAAGTGAAGCCTGGACAAACAGGCTGCCACAGTCAGAAACAGGTTACCAGATAGTGTTTCAATTAATCCAATTGTTACTGCTTTGTCCCTCTTGTGCTCATCTCTGATGTGACACGTAGTCTCTGTGGAGAGTTTAACAACCATTCGGTTATCGGTTACGTCACACTCCCCCCCTCCTCCCCCCCTCCCCTCTGAAGTGACAGTAAGATGTGTTTCTGTGCATGTCACTGTGAGTGTGCTTTCACACCGCCTGTCTGTCAGGGCTGAAACTGAAAACCTTGCAGACTCAGCGTCGCCAGGATAATGCACAGTCTATGAGCTCAGCCCAGCCCTAAGCTGGTAGGATCAGTCAGAGAGAAGATGCAAGGTTAGTGCACTGCATAGAAGGCAACAGTATAGGGACTGCAGAAGACCTGGTGTATTTATAACACAAATGAAATAAACATTGGGTCATTCTACTTAGGAAGACTATTCTTACTAACGGTAATACATATTTATTTACTATTCAGCAAGTTTTGGCCATGTCCTGATACACACTAAAGTGGTTCAGTATCATAAACCAGCATCAAGAACCAGTTTAATTAAACAACACAGACAAGGTGAAGGACTATGAAGATATTACACAACAAGTTTACTGCACTGTGCTTGCTTTTCTTTTTAAACAGCTGAAGGGCTATTGCCCGAAACATCCTGAAAATTAAAGATTTTTAATCTTTTAAACTTTCTTTACATTAAAAAAAAAACTTTTCTTTCATATGCCTTCATTTTTGTACACTGCAGTTTATATATATATATATATATATATATATATATATATATATATATATATATATATATATATATTTAGCTCAAAGAGCCAGCACTTTACAACAGACACGCAAGAGAAAAAATGGAATTAGATAATATACAACATAGAATAAAAGAAAATAAATGGATAGACTAGAAACCATGATGCCTGAAGGTTTAAATAGAAAGTAACAGTAGATCGTTATATCATTAGCTACATAGTGAATGACATCACAAAGACATTAGATTTAAAGAGAAGTAAATGTGTGGTTACCATGGCATCAAAAAGCCTATACATGCCTCCAATGTTTGTTTTTAAACACACTTTCCCTTGACAAAGGCATGGCTGCGTTCCTAAATTCAACAGAAGCAACAACTCTAAAAATCGCTCCTAAACTCACCGTTGAGAGCTAGTGACGCGCAGCGTTGGCTCAACGCTGACTCAACGAACTTACGTTAAACATACCGAAACGTTGGGAAGTTGTCTCTTTAAATATACATAAATAAAATGCAAGTGTGACAAACTGAAAGTCAGTCAGTCATACAGACAAGCAGCCTCCATATAAGACAGCTGCTGGAGAGCGGTCTGAGATTATGGCTCATTCAGTAATGTGTGATAAAGAAGGCTCCAGCAAGTTTAATCACAAGACCACAGGAGGTTTTCTAGATTCTAGTTGACTAATCAGCATGCTTTCAACTTCCGTCCATATCTAATTTTTCTACGTGGGTGAAAATATACCTGTTAAAAGTATATATGTCACATTAGCTCTAATCATTTTTGAAAGACGTTTGCCTTGGGCTTCTACAAGTTGGATTATATATAAAACATCGGCAGGATAGGGACACTTCAACCCTCGGTCCTCCAGAACGTGTTGTGTTCTCCATTACCGGACTGCACTGTTTAGTGTGCTTGTAAGTATCTGAAACAGTAACACATGAGTAAAAAAAACAGTTATTGGTATGGAATACATGGTTCAAATCACCCTGCTCATATAAATACAGGACTTTAAATTAAAGCTTCTCTAAAAGGTATAATGAATCCACATTGCTTTGCAAACATACGACTATGCAGATATGTCTGCCGGTATGTGCTGTTGTTTGAGTGAAGCGTGAATAGAACCGTAGAACAACTTAATTAGACTGTAGGCCTACTGTGCAAAGGAAACTACGTTTTTTAAAAAACAAACAAAAAAACGAAATTGTGTGGTCCCAAACAACACTTAAAAAATGAACAGTAGCTTTTTGCAGAATTGCTTCTTACAGGTACTCGCATCAGAGAATGTTCCACATCCAGAAACTTACCGCAGAAACCAGGAGCAGGCATTTCCACGAGGATGTCTGTCTCTCTCTCTCTCTCTCTCTCTCTCTCTCTCTCTCTCTCTCTCTCTCTGCGCATTTGGACCATTAACCAGCCTCCTCTCACCTATTGGAAACTACCAATAACCGTCACACACCAAAACAAATTAAAAGACATAATGTAGCTACAGTGCATACTGAGACGACAAACTCTTACTGTGGCAGTACCGGTAGTAACCAATGTCTTTGTTATTGTAATATCCATTAGATGTTACTTTACATTTTGACCACTAGAGGTCTCTAAAGTACTTGAAATTATCAATCGCAGTCCAAACCTGCTTGTCGTTTACTTTTACTTTGGACAAAAACAAATAAGCAAACAAACTTAGCAAAAAATGGAGGTATTTATAATGTCCATTTGATGTCGGCTATAAATGATATATTACAATACGTCCTATACCTCGTGTGTATATATATATATATATATATATATATATATATATATATATATATATATATATATATATATATATATATATATATATACACACACACACACACACACACACACACACACACACACACACACACACACGAGGCGGGGGTATTGTCATAACATAACAGGAAAGAAATGCGTGCTCAGCTGGGATGTTGAGAGCTGGTATGAGCTACTCAAGAAGCTAGATCTTCTACAGAAAGTACAGCCCATCTGTGAAGGCAAAAGGCGACAGACCCGCACGGCGACTCCTCCAGCCTAGGAGGTTACTTAAAGAGGGATAAAATGCATGCATCAAAATGCAATTATCGCATTATTAATATTAGTATCCCATCGAAGATCATTTACTTTTATAACGCACTGCGGAAAAACAACAGTAAAATGACACAAAGTTGCATCCGTACAGCCTTATAACTATTCAAACACCTGGGCTGAAATAATCCGAGTTGAAAACAATTACATTGCAATTAACAATCACATTCTCGAAATGCAGTGTGAATAATAGGGCATAAAACAGCATTTATATTGAATGTAAACCAAACTGTTGTCTTAATCAGAGATCCAACCCTAGCGGTCTCTTAATGAACTCAAACTGCCAGTGTAATAAACGAGACGCTGGTCTGACAACCTTGGTCCTGTGCCTTTGATTGCCGGTATGCAGATAAACAATTAAGAACCGGGTTGAGAAGTAAAAGTTAATTGAATGGACTGGATGCAAGATTGCCTACCCAGGCATTAGTGCTGTGTAGCCTAAATAAAGCTGCGGATTATTTCATGGGTATTAATGCTCTTAAGCGTGGCAGTGGGAATATTTAGGGTAGTAATTCAAACATTTAGAAGTTGACCACATTCAAGTAGAATAAGAAGAATACCGTTTGCCAGTTGCCAATGTTTAGTTGACTGCAACATAGTGTATGTGCAATATCATCTCAGATAGTTCAATGTTATGCTCATGTACCGACATGCTTCACTGATTAATACTGTTCAATATGAGTTATTGTCAAACAAGCCAGGCCAAGCTCCTGTATAATTTAGCGTCTTTTGTGTATCAATTTGATTTCGTATTAAACAGTGAAGCATTATGACAATCCATAGGCCTCTGCCCTTATACACATTTAGGCATCGTGATAACTGTACAGTTGATGACACGGGCTCTGTTTTGTAATAATTGTGTTTAGATAACGAAGGCTCTGCAATTAAACCAGATACGTCGTATATGGAATTTAAATGACTTCCACGGTGAGAAGCATTATCCCTTGCATCATTCCGTCTACAACCCAAACTCTACTCAATGTATTTCTTGAAAAAAAAGAAAGTATATCCACATTGTTTCACAGGTAGAACACGTTTGTTCAGGTCCCGGTGGGTTTCTTAAAAAGGCGCTTGAACATGTGAGCTACCGCACTACAGATGCCTTTATAGTAGGCCTGTAGTTTGGGGTCATTTTATATGAAAAGCAATCGAATGAAGAGGCTAACTGTGGATACAAATCAATTAAACTTTTTTTAAAACTATTAACAGAATAAGTGCCCTATGCTCACTTGGTTTGCGCGCTATTTATGAAAGGCTTACACCCACTGAAAGCCCTTCTCCAGGTGCGGCTGTAGTTTTTTTCCCCAATATTATATTTATAAGGAATGCTGTATGCGAGCGGTTTCAAGGCAGTATAGTCTAAGCTAATGTGGATATTTAATAAACTGCAAATACTGTACTATGTAATGCTTCCAATAAAAATACTAAAGTCTTGCGGAGTCCAATGTATAGTATTATAGGTGTATTTTATGATATTTATGAAAAGAGAGAGAGAGAGAGAGAGAGAGAGAGAGAGAGAGAGAGAGAGAGAGAGAGAGAGAGAGAGAGGGTGATACTGGATTTATATTTTAATGTAAACTATTTATGTAAACTGAGCTAATAAATAAAAAAGTCAACTTGTACCACATGCACCTATTATCATTTTGGCAAATTGTAATTCCACTCTGCATTTACTAGGTCACTATTTGACTCATAGGTCTGTGTGTTATTGCATCGCCGTTCAACAACAACAACAAAATAAATACGACTAAAGTGATTTGTATGATGTTCGTAACACTGTAGCCTAGGGTATTCTGTACATTGACACTGTACACTGAATACGACTAAAACGTATTTATATCTGTCAAGCGACACCATTTATCAAGATAAAATGCATCTAACAGCAGGTTTAAACATCGAGATAATAATTGTTTTTGTAACATTCCCAACGCATTAAGTTTCATGAATAGGATTATTCGAACATATTGTCAGGTACTATTTTGGATGAAGCTGTATTGTAAAATGTTTAATGATAGCTTTAATTTCATACCAATGTCACAATTGTGTATTTTTTTTATATTACTTAATATAACACGAATATTCTGGTTGATTCAAAAGTAATACGTATTCATGCGACTGACTCGCCTGGAGCTTTATGCAGATGTTTTAAAACAGCGACGTTTACACATATTGAATTTAATAAATGTCATGTTTATTTATTTTTTTACACAAAAATGTACACAAGCACTATTAGAAATTAATATACATAAATGTAAGTGCATTTCTAATGAAGGGAGTTTGTGAAGAAGTTATGAATAAGACATGAATACAATTGAATAACAAACTCCAAAAATCCCTGTGGTTAACATTGTAGAGTGCTTCCGTGGTTCTGTTCATGAGAAATGGATATACAACAAGAAAACAATATTCACGAGGTCTGTGGGAAATCATAAAGACTATTGGGGTGCTGGAAGAATGGGACATGTTCGTCAATCCTAACACGGTTTATCTCGGAAAATAAGCAGGAACATTACTTGGAAATTCAAACTAAACAAAAGTCAATAAAACGAAATTACATTACCCTGAAAAAAAAGTCAAGTGTCTCAGAGACAGCCAGCGTATGAAACCTGAAGGTTTGATCAATACATACAGCAATTTGCGGTTTTCAAAGTGATTGTATATCACAGCTCCCTTCATCAGTTGGATTTGTAAAAAAAAAAGAAAAGAAAAATACAGCACATGTTATACCCCCGTTATTATTTTCAAGTCGTTATTAGCAAACTAGAAAATACATGTTCCTCTTTCTACCATTTGTATCACTATATTTCATCGGCGTGTGATAAAGTACCATGTAATGAAAACAATAACCATAAAAAAACAGCGTCGTTCCAAAAATCTTTGCAAAAAAAACAGCTGTGAAGAGGCCGAGATGCTTCTTATCTTGTCCAATGTAAGGGCATTTCACAAAATAAAACACACTTTAAAAGAGGCATCTAGCAGAACGAACTTTCTGTTAAATATGAAAACTATGGTACATTATTCATGGAAAATTATTCTGTGGTTTACATATAAAAAAAGACTATCATTAAGTAGAACATGTCTGCATGTATCATGTCTAAATTGACTCTGTGCCCACATTTTTTATTAATATAACTTATTTTTTAATATATATGTTTTGTAAAATGTATGTTTCTTCTGTTCTCTTCATCTTGGAGTTCTGCTCGCAAATTGTCTCTGTTGTCCGCATAATAAAACTACCTCCCACCCCCAGTCCACCGTCCCCTGTCCCCGGTCCCCGGTACCCTGTCCCCTGTCCCCGTCCCTGTCCCCTGTCCCCGTCCCCAGTCCCTTCTATTCGCATGCGGACGCGACTGACGTGACGCTGGTAATTTTACCGGTGTCGTCTGACCAGGGTTGCAGGTTCTGGAGCGCGAACAGGGAAGTGTTATGAAGGCAAATGGGGTCCGCTTGCACTGGCTGGCTCAATGTTTTCTGGAACGCCTCTTGCTGTAGTTGCATTAGTATCCGGTTGGCCTGCTGTCTCTCAGCTTCCCTCTCCTCTGCAGTCTGTCGCCTACAAAAAAAATCCAAAATCAAATATAATGAAATGTGCATTCTCTATATTGCCAAACTGATTACTTTGAAAAGGCAATCGGTGTAATGAGACACGTGACACCATAACACTGGACAACATAGTTTTCATGTAAAAAGGGCCAGATTTTCAAGCTTCTGTTTCCCTTAGTTACAAAACTAGATGACATAACTAAGTAATATCTCAAGTCTCTAAAGCATTTAACACATATGAACTAATTAAAGACTGGAGTAAATCTGCCCCGACGAATCCTTTTATTAACAACAACAATTCTGCATGACCAATTATTTAATTCATTGACATTAAAATGCCGTCTCCCATCCATTTTAAAGTCTCGCCATAACTCTGCGTATATACATTGTATCTGTATTTTGCCATTATAAACTTTGTTCACTTTATGTAACTAATGTAGACAAAGCAGTTATCATCAATATTCTTCAAAGTAATCTGAATTCAGGCTCATCTGGTGATGTGTGTTATTACGTGCATGTTCGGCTGAGACACACATTACAATATGTATTTTTCTTTTACTTTACGTTTGGGAAAGGTAAGTGCTTGTTTTATATGATTAAACGGATGATACGCAATTCTTTGAATCGGTGTAGTAAAACAAATGGTCTCACTTGTTTTAGTTACCTATAATTACTACTTTATATTTAAAGTTAGTTAAGAATGTAAGCCGATGGACTCTGAAACATCAATCTTCGACTTATTATTGTCAATAGCATCTGTCTTGGAGCTTAACAGAGACACATAGAAATGGCTTCACAACCCGATAATTACAAAGCACTAATCTCATTATTGGTCTCTTAATGCGATTTTCTAGATCGGTGGCCTGATTAATTTACTTGGTAAATTGAATTTCGAAGCGGCCTAGTGGCCCTTTAACACTACAATATCACAATGCCGTTCAAAAAAGAAACCAGAATGTACTTGCATTCGTTTACGCAGGTTAGATGATTGTAGTTGAAATTATTTCGAGTATCATCGCATTTAAACACTATATAATGCTGATAAACACAGCACACCACAACAATTCCGGTAGTTTTCTGGAAAGTATTTAGGCCTACTAATGAATAAATGAATAAATAAATAAATAAATAAATAAATAAATAAATAAATAAATATACAAATAAAAAAAAAATAAAACCTCCGAAAACTCCACTTAGAATATCAAAGATATATCTACATCTAATTTCCTATTAGAAAAAATGTATTGTGAAATGTTGACTCCCGTGCACAGAGTACCATAAGTAATTTTACTTTGCCACTTGCAACTCAGATAACTTTTTGAATCTCCGTGCCCCTCTCAAACATAAATACAAAGTTGAAACATTCTGTACGATTACAGAAAAATACAGATCAGTGTGACCCTCACATACTGTTTTTTAAAATGTATTTAGTTAGTTTGCAGAATAAAATATTGTAGACTTGCACTTTCACACTGCATTATTATTATTATTATTATTATTATTATTATTAGTAGTAGTAGTAGTAGTAGTAGTAGTAGTAGTAGTAGTAGTAGTAGTAGTAGTAGTATATTAATGACATGTGTTTCTAAGGTTTTTTTTAACACCTGTACTTGTAACCAGCATCAGACAATGAGTGTCATGCGTGTGAATACATTGTATTAGTGCAAAGAAAAAGTAGGTACCCCATGAATGTTGATGTCCTTACTCGTTTGATCGAGAAACATGATCCGAAAAATATATTCATGCTGCAACATTCTGCTGTAATATTCTATTTAGTCGAGCAAAGTATGAAAAATAGGGATTACTGTTAAAAAATAACGTTTTTTTTCTTAAGTTTTTTTTGATTACGATAAAGGTAAAAAAATGATGTACCTTTAATAATACGCAAATATGCACTAGAATTAATCTACAAATAGAGTTTTATTAAGTCAACATTAGGGTAAATTTACCGTAAAAATACGGTATTTTGTTTTCACAGTTTTGAAATTCCCTTTAGTTCTTTTTATTGGAGATATCAATTTTGAAAATGGTGTTCTAGCTGTTTGCTAGAATATAAAATATTTACTGTATAGGCCTGATGTATAGCTTCTACAGAGATAGTGTCTATGGCTACTGTTTGATCGTGCAATTTACACATTTGAAATTGATTAAAACTCGCAATCGAGATCCAAAAGTTTATAATTCATTATACAATACATTTCTTCACAAAAGGTCGACTCAATTTGTAATTATGCTTGGTTGGAGGGTATATAATGTACACCTGCTGATATCTGGGAAACCTGACAACAGCGATAAATAGGAAAATACATATAGTATCTCTATACTACTATATTACACGGTTGTATTTAATAAGAGGTATGTGTTTGCGTATTTGCACCTTGAGAAAGATATGTACAACATATCGAAAAGTTGAGCAGCTGGCTTTTTGAGGTAATATATATATATATATATATATATATATATATATATATATATATATATATATATATATATATATATATATATATATATATATATATATGACAAATAAAGAAATAAAGAAATACATCTTTCAAACATTTGGAGTGAGACTCACGGGTTTGTGGTCTCCAACGATATTCTGCCCTTCATAATGAAGGCTTTGGGGTGGGTTTGTATAATGCATCATTGCACAGCAAGGATTACTTTGTTGCCTGAAATTATAGCAGTCATGCAAAACAACAGATGCTATGTCAGAACGTTTACACAATTCATTTGCAGAGCGTGATATGACACTTAAAAAAAAGACCAAATCGATTGTATTTTCAACAACAACCCCTCTGGATATTAAACACGAGTAGTCAAACACAGCGATTAAATCTGAACATCTGTAAACAGTGTACTGTAAGTAGTCTTTAAAACGAGACGATATGGAAATATAAGAGTAATGTCATATAGTTATTTAATCAGCATTTACATTGGCTAAGTGATTGATTTGACATATACTAGTAGTTTAATTTGCAAGACTTCAAAATACCAGAACAGACAGAATAAATAAGTATTTTGTACTTCGTATCTTACCTCCATTTTGTCCTTCTGTTCTGGAACCATGTTTTGACCTGGGCATCTGTCATTTTGAGTGCCTTTGCCAGGGCTGCCCGTTCCGCTGAAGCCAAGTACTTTTGCCGATGAAACCTCTTCTCCAACTCACAGATCTGGAGCCTGGTGAAGGAAGTTCTTGGCTTTTTCTTCTTTGGTGGGGTCCGATTCTGGTATGGGTGACCTATACGACGTGTTACAGTGAAGGGTGAGAGGGCCACTAGATTGGGAGACAGACAGGGCAGAAGCAAGCGGCAAAAAATGAGCAAGGTATTAAAAAAGCTTCGCCAGTGGAGAGGCAGGAATAAAGAGACAGGGTGCTTGCAGGGTTAAAACTTTCGTGGGCACGATGCCTGTCAGATGTCTTACTGTGTTCCTAAAACTCACACTTCCTGGATAATTTTTGTGTTATATATATATATATCTATATATCTATATATCTATATATATATATATCTATATATATATATATATATATATATATATATATATATATATATATATATATATATATATATATATATATATATATATATATATATATATATATATATATATATATATATATATATATATATATATATATATATATATATATATATATATATATATATATATATATATATACCCATTTTTTAAATATGTCCTGTCTAGGATCGATCAGCAAAAATACATCCCTTGACAGCAAATCTATGTAGTCATAAATAAACTAAATTGTCCAAATGAGGCGATTCATTATTCAATTGAATATAACATGGAATCAGATTGATTGTACACGTTTAATGCAAACATTAGAGAGATATCATATTGATATATTTTTTTTAGAAATAGTCAATACCCCACCCCCTCCTTTTCCATGGCTAAGATTGTGTACCAGAAGTGCACAGAAGCAAAAGTTCTGCCATCCAGGAAACGTGTGTTTTAAGAAACAGCAAAAAATACTAGGAAAAGATTAACTTAGCAAATGAAAAGCTTTAAAGCTGCAAAAGTTTAATGTTTAAACGGATGCTTTAACTTGTTTCACAATCCGTTTAAAAGGCGCATTTATTTAATAAATTGGTCAAGGTAAATATGTGAATAAATACATATAGTTTATATCATGATCCTTATATTATTATTATACCATACAGGCACTTTATTGCTTTGGGTGTGCACGTCATTATTATAGATTTAAATGATGTTTTATTGGAATTATGCGTATCCAATACTCATAATTACCGTTTCCAGAGCAGTGTGACTTCATGAAATAATTACAAATTATAAACTGAGTTTCCCTGTTCTGAACAAGGCCTCACCCGGCCCTTGGCAGTGTAACTGTTTATTGGAGTTGCTGCTAACGTGTGGTTTCATTGACATGAGTTTTGGCCACAGTCAACCTCTTTATAACCCTTTTACCTTTCTTTATGCAGCACAGCACATTTTCTTTGAATACGCTTGAATCTTTTGCACACTTATATAGTCCCTAACAATTTTTACTTCAAAGTGTATTCACACACTGTATGGACATTTTAAGACATTCTGTTGTTGACTGCATTCTATTTTTTCAGATAATAGAATATTGAGCACGGTATTGCATTTTTAGTATTATAATTTAGCATAGTTTTTCATTAACATTTTATATATTTAGCATTATTATTATTATTATTATTATTATTATTATTATTATTATTATTATTATTATTATTATTATTATTATTATTATTAGCATGTTTAGGGGAATGAGCTGTGTCTGAATCTATCAGAATACCGAAGCAATATCTTGTTGTCGATATACATTTTTAAACTATCATTGCACCTCGGCTTTATTTTCTAATTTTCCAACATTATAATCGATAAAATCTCTGGTTATTGTCTCGAAAGCATGGAAAATATAAAACCCATTCATTACTGCATTTAAAATATAACATCAATACAAATTCGGTCACTGACACAAATCCATATCTTTAAGTTAATTCAGATTTGTTATTTGTTTAAATTATTTATTAAGGATCATTATACGCACAGTTTTTCACGATGTCACATAATTGCAGTTATTAGTTACAAACATAGCACCGTGTAACCTGATAACATAATGTATATGGCTAAGAATGCATTACTGATTGGAGAATGCCACGGGCTCTATTGGTATAGGTAAACATCCTTGTACACTTTCTTTCAGAGAGCTATTTTCATTTTGATTAATCATACACTTTCTAAGCGCTCTGCATTTTGAACGCACACCCCCTTAAACGGGCGGTTATAGGTACTTGGTGTAGAATTTAGTAACTAACCAAAACGTGTTTTGTGAGTGTAAACAAAAAGTTCAGTTTTACTGTCTGCAACGAAACCGGTCTTATTGGACGATAACACACAAACTTTTAGCTGTAAAGTTAGAATAGACGAAGCGTGCGCTACTGCAATAGTGCAGTATGTTATTCTAGACGCTTACCTGTAAATCTGTCTTTCGTGTATCTTCTATTACTTTCCATCCAAGGAAAAGTCAGTCCCGTAAGATTATTCATCCCGTTCACGCTGCCCATACTTGGCACGGTTGGCATACCGGTGGACATAGTCTGGTGAACACTACCTAAGGGTCTGTGCGCTGGCACGCGGATCACGCCTGCCGAATTCAGGTTATTCCCGTTCATGTTCATGCCCATGTTGACATTGTAGCCCCCACTCAAAGATGCCATGCTACAGGCGCTGTTGTTGTATCCCACAGTATTGTTGGTGTTGTAGTTGCCAGTCATCGTATTGTAGGCACTGCTCACAACGCATCCCAATCCATAGTCCGAATCTTGCAGCCTGGAATTGGAGATCATGCAACTCCCTTGATCCGAACTGTTCAGAATTTGATCGATTCCAAAACTGATGGGTTCTGCGTGCGACTGGTGGATGTGATGGGCCCCTATATGATCCATGGTTTGATGAACCCTTTGCAAGAAAAAAATAGAGGTCCCCCAGTCTGATCGTGTTATCAGATCGGAGATACAAATGTTGCT
Source organism: Acipenser oxyrinchus oxyrinchus (assembly GCA_030684275.1). Taxonomy (NCBI): domain Eukaryota; kingdom Metazoa; phylum Chordata; class Actinopteri; order Acipenseriformes; family Acipenseridae; genus Acipenser; species Acipenser oxyrinchus. The sequence continues at coordinate 49,727,178 of CM060257.1, read as the reverse complement.
TGGTCTCGCTTCAATTGCTCGCAAAGCCGTGCGGATGGTGGAAGTGAGTAAGGTAGAGTTGGAGTCGTGTTTTTTTTTTTTGCTTTAGGATTCTGCCTGCTGCAGAAACTAAAACATCAATCATAATGCCAAAAGGCCTGGGTGAGACAGAGCCTGCGGGTTTAGGCCCTGGAACTCCATTGGCTGGCGACTAAGAGAGGCTCTTTGACTGACAAACAGGAAGAAAAGGGAAGGAGTTTCTACACGAACCAAGCCCCAACAATCAGACTGCTGCCAACCGAGGCTCCTTATAAAGTTAACTGGAGCAACCACACAAAGCGTCATCTTACAATGTGTATCGACTGCCTGGAATCAGTATGAATATACAAACCATTCACCGATTTCCTATTTTTACAAAACAACTCCAAATATTTGGTTTAGAATAATAATGTTATGTTTATATATATATATATATATATATATATATATATATATATATATATATATATATATATATATATATATATATATATATATATATATATATATATATATATATATATATATCAAACACAGGCTCATATCGAAACGTTGGGCAGCTGGCTCTTTGAGCTATATATATATATATATATATATATATATATATATATATATATATATATATATATATATATATATATATATATATATAATTTAAAGCTTGTTTGGGCATATCCGTGTTGAAACACGTGAAAATGGGCGGCAAGGTGCTTAAGGTGTTTTGTCTGTGTGTGCGTGTGTGTGTGTGTGTGTGTGTGTGTGTGTTTATATATGTATATAAACTGGGGCATTGTGATTTTATTTAGTTTAAGATCTTTTTTTGTTCATTTTTGGAATGTCCATTTTTCGCTTTTTATAAGCACAGGCTCTGCCGCTTGTTTTCTAATATTAATCTATAAACAAAAGAACAGTTCTGAAATGAAGGGCAAACAACGTGGTTGAAGATTAAAGAGCATTCTAACTCCACAATAACTAGTTTACATTCTGACACTTAGGGAATAACTGCGACGTCATCTTGAATAATCTTAATACATAAATACACAAATAAATAAACTTCATCATTACATACATAAATCTTATGAACTGATAAATGCTGTGTTTCCTGATAACGAATGAAATCAATAAGCGCTATGACGCAACTGGCAAATGGTATCTTACATCTTACATAAATGAAGAGTTAGTTACTGCATTTTCTAAACCACAAAATGAGTGCCCCCCCCCCCAAAGAAAAAAAAAAAAACACTGGAAACCACCTTTTAAAAACATGGTTTTGTGTCTGAAGAAATTATTATTATTATTATTATTATTATTATTATTATTATTATTATTAGCTCATTGTTATACAAACGAATACTAAACACCCACTACTATAGTAATTAAGTCCGTATAGGTTGAGCTAATTCAGATCTGGTTCCACTGGTAACTTTAGGTACGATTACTGCTAATAGGGGTCTGTGTTTATTATTATCATGCCTGCAAACGCATGTGGGCACGCATGGTGATTGTCCTGGAACACTGTGAATCTCGTGTTCTTCTTCGTTGTCTTCTTCATCTCATCAGTAATTAAAACATATTTCCCTGAACAGAGGCGTAGAAAAAAACAACCTGTTAATTATAAGTAAGTAAAAAGGGCACGGTCAGCAAGGCTGTAAATGATATACAGCATCTAGAGCTGGATATAGATAGCATTGCCTACATTTGTAATCTGTGTTACTTGGTTTTTCCAATTAACAATATTAACAACGTGTGTGTTTAAAAACTCAACCGTGCAGTGACCGTAGCTATCCTATTCATGTAGTCTTAAATAAACTGAGACCCTGCAATCTCGACTGTGATACAAATATAATAATAATAATAATAATAATAATAATAATAATAATAATAATAATAATAATAATAATAATAATAATAATAATAATAATAATAATAAACACGCAGAAACAGTACCACATGCTCTAGCCTTTGGATGCAATTATACCACGAGAACAGGGCAATTCAGTGTCCTCCCGTTCAGTTATGAAGCTTAACAAAATTAGGTACATTTTGTACCACGGGCACATGTCATTGAAACAAATGAGAAATACATTTGTAGAATGATTTATGAAACGTAAAACTTTCTTTTCTTTTACAGAAATGTTAAATGGTGGTCATACGTTGTGATGATAGCAGCCCATTAGCATTGTCTCCAGTTTTTTGCATATGCAACCTGGATCAGCATATTAGGAAGTTATCTGTGTGCATATTTCTAAAATTATATTTGATCTATCTAACAGTTTCATAATACTTATATTTCACGCTTTTTTCGTTTTAAGAATATCGACAGATTGCAATTTTTTAACTTAATATAACTAAATGTGGGGGATGTATTTATCTTTAAACTTTAACACAGATTTATGTGACATGTGACCTCACAAATCACCATAGAACTACGTATAGTAATCTTGTCTGCGATTACCCATTCAGTAGCAAAGTGTACAACTGTGCAGTTAATTTATAAATCCAAGAAATAAGAAATATTTATTTTGGGATACTATTTCGGTTTTAGGTTAAAAAAAAAAGACCAGTCCAGAACCAAGCGGTTGTGTGAAGTCATCTTTAGATATCTATTCGCCGTTAGCCTCCTGTTATGGTGAGGTTTCCTTTTATTGGCAACATTGGAATGGTTGATCTAGTCTGGGAAAGGGGGGGATTCTTTTCACGGGGACCTTGGTGGAAATAATAGACCATGTGATCTTGGTGGTGTTGCAAACAAATACATAAAAATGCCAAAAAAGTCCAGTTTTCATTCACAGTCAATAAAAAAATATGATAAATGCAAAACAGGCCTATATATTTTAAGTAGTGAAAAAAAAAACAAAATCGACAAGAATACTAATCTGCAAATTTACACTACCCAGAGGCATTTATAGCCATCTCGCTGTGTGCATATTTTAATTGTTAAATCCTTGATTGTTATGGACTCATTGAGATGTAAAGGTTCTCTTTAAATGTGGGCTACTCTTATACCCCTTTTAGATTAAAAGGGGGCTGGTGATCAAAACACTACGAGTCATGCTCTGAAAATTCTGAACACTTTTTAAATGTTTTTATAATTTCATTAAAAAAAAACACCTTTATATTACAATAACATCAAATGGGTACTGGGATAACATGTATGGGCAGCAGTGTGGAGTAGAGGTTAGGGCTCTGGACCCTTGACCGCTGGGTCGTGGGTTCAATCCCAGGTGGGGGACACTGCTGCTGTACCCTTGAGCAAGGTACTTTACCTAGATTGTTTCAGTAAAAACCCAACTGTATAAATGGATAATTGTATGTAAAAAAATAATGTGATATGTCTATAATGCAATATCTTGTAACAATTGTAAGTCGGCCTGGATAAGGGGGCCTGCTAAGAAATTAATAATAATTGCCTGCGTTTAGTTTGCATTTATTTTTTGGTTACATTAGACCGTTTGTTAGTTTATCGTGTCAGTGATAGGATATTGTTAATTAAATATAAAAGTATTTTAGTAATCATTGAGGTGGTATATATGAATTAACATGCGCGTTATTAGTTTTATTAAATGCAAGTGGTGAGACACATTGCAAAGGGATTGCCTACATGTTACGTGTACATGTATATTGGCTCAATAGATATTAATTACGTTTAGTTATTTAGGCCAGTAGACAGTAGAAAATGTGTAACGTTTAAAATTACAGAAAATTCAATATTATTCAATACAGGATAGGTAATATAATTACTTACTATATCTTGTTTTTGATTTTACTCTTACAGGTAACTGTACTCACGTTTTTTTTTGTAATTGCTCTTATTTGAAATCATTCTCATCCATTTATCATACTTACTACATGTTCTTAGTGGACTTTACTCATAAGCAAATATTTACTATAAGTTTTAACTGCTCTTAGCCGAACTCGCTCTTACGTACTGTAGGCCTATTCTTTATTTTGCTCTTACTTGAATTTGATGTTATGGTACATTCATAACTGCTCTTATCTGTATTATGACATTCTGTAAGGTGATATTTCATAATGTGATAATTTGTAAGTTTATATTTTTTAATGCGATACTTTGTACTGTGATATTTTGTAGTAATTGTAAGTCGCCCTGGATAAGGGCGCCTGCTAATAAATAAATAAATAAATAAATAAATAAATAATAATAATAATAATAATAATAATAATAATAATAATAATAATAATAATAATAATAATAATAATAATAATAATGTTAACTATATAATTGTACAAAGCATTGGAGTATTAATATTAGATATAAGATCCCTGGCTTTTTTCTGGGTAATTGACCGACATTAAACTTTAATGAAATGCCCTACCAGATTTAGTGAAATGTTAACTCGGTAGAACTGGAGCCATTACATTAGCAAAGTTTGAGCACTTTCACTAACGGGTAAATAATTAAACAGAAACGCTATACTAATGCCTTCAATGCCATGTATAGGCTACTGTTTAAAAGGCTACCAGGGAGAAGTTATATTTAAAGCCATTATGTAAGAAACAGCACTTTTATATTAATGTATAGCATTACTTTCGGGACATGCAATACACAGGCAAACACGTTTATTTCCCCACATTCAAATTGTGATACATTTGATTAAATGTTATTAAAGGGTAATTGGTGTTGGGTGTTTATCATACCGTGTAGCATTAGGAATAAAACATAAATATTTCATGTAATCTTCTGAGGCAAATGAGCCCAATTCGACAAGGGAAATCCTGAAAATGGGAATTTAACGCGTTTTAAAGGATCGTTAATGTCCTAAGTAATTATTTTCGATTATGCGTGTTTTATATTGAGGATTGTTCTATACAGTATACTTTCTTATTGGATACTGTTTCACTCGCTCAAACGCGTTGTAAATTTACAAACTCTATAACTACATTTACTCTATATTCTGATAGAAGTTCCCGAGTAAATGTTAAAAAGCCGTGCCATTATTGACCTGCATATTATAAGCATATGGTATTTTGCTTTTTGAAATACAGTGGTATTGGAGACACTCACGCATCTGTTCTGAAATACTCCCGCCTGTCTAAGGGCAAGCAGATACATCTAAAAATCAAACTCAATTATTGAGCCCCTTCATTGGAAAGCGTCTCAAGTATCCTGACATATCAGCTAGGTTGCCAATTGTATACTTAAGTGCCAAATAAATATTTATATTGATTTGTTCTGGCGAAGTCCGAAATTAATCAAAAAATCTTTAATTCTCGGTTTTGTCCGGGCAGATCTAGGAGTGCCCAACAATGCCTGGTTAGTTCGAAATGAACCTCAAAGATCTGAGGTCCTCCGACTCTGGCTGCTTGTTATCCCCACGCATAAGTGCACCACACTTGGAGATCGCTCATTTACCTTCATGGCTCCAACTCTCTGGAACTCTCTCCCAGCTTTGGTGCGTGATGCTCTAACCGTCGCTCGCTTTAAATCAACTCTCAAGACTCACTTGTTCTCTCTTGCTTTCCATGCTCTTTAAGCCTGATATCTGCTATTAGCGGCTGTGTTGCTGCTATTATTTAATGTATTAAGTTACTATTATGTATTATGCACTTTCCACTGTATTTGATGTATTATGCATATTTTTTTTACTGTATATCATGTATTATGCCTTTCTCTGTATTTAAAATATTATGGATTTTCTTGTTGTTACTGCATCTTGTAAAGCGCTTTGTGATGGTGGTCCACTATGAAAGGTGCTATATAAAATAAAGATTGATTGATTGATCTTTCATTTTATGTTTTCAGGGGACAGAGTAAGAGCAGAGCTTGTTTGACCCGCCTACCTGAGTAGCGTCACTCACTCACTCATCTCATTCATAAAAACTACACAGGAAGTCTGGTTTCAGACAATAGGCTATTTAAAAATGTATTTAAAAAAAAATTAAAAAATTCAAATTTCTCCCCAATTTGAAATGCCCAATTTTAAGCCTGGCTCACTTCTGCAACCCCCGTGCTGACTCGGGAGAGACGAACACATGCGTCCTCCGAAACGTGTGCCATCAGCCGTCCGCTTCTTTTCACTGTGCAGGCCCACCATGCAGCTACCTCAGAGCTACAGCACCAGAGGACCACACAACTTTGGGTCGCTTGCAGGCACCAGAAAACACAGAGTCCTCTGACCTATTGGAGAGTCGTTATAGGCATTGCCTCGTGACTGGGTCACAATTACCAACCAGGTTCAACCCTCAGAGGACAAAGCCTTGACCTAAGGAAGAAAAGAGAATCTGAAAGAACACAAATAACTGTTAGTTATGGGACTCGAGCACTAAGAGTATGATGGCCACGTCCCGGGAGGATAAAAGAGGAAGTAAGACAGAGCCTTCTTTCTTGAGGCAAGATATAGCACATGAGCTGCTAAAGAATAGTGAGGCTGGCGGTCCCCTCTGACCACACGAAGAACCTGCAGCATTACTGGAACTCTAGGTCGGGGAAGTGAGACTCACTATCCCCCCCCAAAAGATGGACCACTGGCTCCCCGCTAAACCCGCACCTGTGAAGGCAAAGAAAGATTGCGTGCCAGTGCATAACATAAAAGCAAGAAGAGACAAACAATGACAAACAAAGACAGGAGGCTGTGTGGTCCAGTGGTTAAAGAAAAGGGCTTGTAACCAGGAGGTCCCCGGTTCAAATCCCACCTCAGCCACTGACTCATTGTGTGACCCTGAGCAGGTCACTTGTGCTCCGTCTTTCGGGTGAGACGTAGTTGTAAGTGACTCTGCAGCTGGTGCATAGTTCACACACCCTAGTCTCTGTAAGTCGCCTTGGATAAAGACAAACAATGACAAACCAAACGAAAATAGATGGTTAGCGGAACAAGCTATGTGATGGCCATCCACTTGGCAGAGAGAAAAAAAAAACCCTCTGTTAGGAGGAAAACCTCTGGTGGTCCTGGCGGAGAGGCCACCCCCATTCTGGGCATCACTGATATGATGCAGTGATATTGGATTGCAGTTAAAAGATGTAGGCATTGACTGCTGAAGAGGACCAACGCCCCATGGTCTTGATCAGGTGATGGCTGATGTGGGTCCTGGTTGCTGAAGAGGCTGCACCAATCCTAAAGGAGTGTGTGGTGTGGATTGGGGAGAAAGACCTGCTCTGGTGATGACAGCGGAGAGGTGGGAAGTGAACCAATGTCTGGTAATGATGCTTTTGGAGCAATCATAGGAAGTCTGAATCTTAAAGAAGTGGGAAACTGATATCCAAACTATTAAAGACTGTTCAAGTGTTGCAGCAAGGTGGACCACATTCTGATGTCTTTTCTTGCTTCTGAAGATATTTTTACTTGAGAATCCAGGTTTTTTGCAGTTGAGGCGAAAAGATGAATTTTCTGCCTTGGGGAATAATGCAAATTGTGAAATTGAAGTGGCTGAGGGTAGATAACGAGTTGCGTTTAGAGATTGATTTTGATACTTGGAAGTTGTTAATGAGCTGATGAATGTGCACCAGATTGTCGAGTGGGCTGGCTTCGGATTTGACAGTGTCCCGGGTGATTCTGATGAATTCTAGTCGGGTTGCTGGGCCGATGGGATCACAGGTTGGAGATTGCTTGGGCGGGGGGGTTCCGAAGGTGGGGATATACGAGAAAGTGGTCTTCCCAGCTGATCCTGAACAGGTGGTGGAGGGAGGGATGAATGGGCATGATGGGGCTAATCCTGAAGATGGGGAACAGAGCTGGGAAGGGGCCGGCCATGAATTCTTTGTCCATCTCAACTTGAATTGGAGACTCGTCAGCTTGAATTAGAGAATCAGTGATTCTGGGTTCGGAGGAAGCAGAACAAAGATTTTTGCATATGAATGGGACAGAGGGAGATTACGAAGGAGGCCAACCAAGGCTTTTAAAGTAGGGAGAGTCTGTGACTGAGGGGCAGTGCAGAGTGTATTTGTGTGTCTGTATTTGTGTGTCCGTGACCGCAGGCGGTGCAGAGCGTATGTGTGTCTGTGACCGCAGGCGGTGCAGAGCGTATGTGTGTCTATGATTGCGGGGCGGTGCAGAGCTTGGATGTGTCTGTGACTGTGGGGCGGTGCAGAGCATGTGTGGAACTTGACTATCTTCTATTACTTGCCTTGCCTGAAGCAGATGCTGTAACCAGGTTGTACTATGGAATGCTGAATAAATGGGGCTGCTGAAATAGTAGATCTAATGAAGGAGGGGGCAGAGATTGGCACGAGAGGCTGAAGGAGGAACTACAATGTTGCTGGAGTGATTGTCTATGCCATCTAAATGAGTGTTTATTGCTGACAAGGCGCTGTTGATGCTGCTGAGCGAGCAGGGCAGCGAGTGAAAAAATCAGCTTTGCAGCAGTAAAATAAAATTATGAAAATATCTTTTGTTCAGTAGCAGTGAAAACTGGAAGTGTACAGGATGGGAAAGTTCAGTAAAATAGCAGTGTGTTTCCAAAATTAAACTTGATAGAAACAACAACTCAGCCATTTCTTAATACTTGCAAGCAGTCTAAATTAGAACTGTACTTGAAAATGTTCCCTTTCAGAAAAAACGAAATGAGCTTGGAAAATAGCTTTGAGAATCTTGCCCTCAATGTTGCACAAATATCAAAAGTAGAAACCATATGTGGTTGCTGGACTTGATTTCTGACTACAAGCGCGTGCTGTGGACCATTGAAGGCGGCTGATGCCCGGTTGTAGGTGGGAACATCACCTGTGGGGACCGGAAGTGCTGAACCCGAAGAGATGGCGGCCATGATTGAAGTGGTGAATACTGGACTTGAAGTAATGGAGATTGCTGCCGTGTTGGAAGCAACCCATTAGTCTATATCGTTGAGCTGTGTATTAATTGAAGCAATTGAGATGGCGATGGGGTAAATGAGGGACTTCATGTCATCAAAAATGTTGTTATGAAGCTGAAAGATGGGATCTGTTCGGCTGCACTGTGCTGGAGAGGAGGGGGTGACCATGACTGGAGAGGAGGGGCTGTGCTGCGGCCTGTCCTGGGACTCAGGGCGAGCGAATTTGCAGGTGGCTACGTGGATGTAGCACATATAAAGATACAATTATTATTGAACAATGCCATATGCTTGCTTCCAGCTGGGATGTTGACATTGTTGTCTTGCAGGGTTTTTAAGAGTTTGGCGTGCGGCCAATCCTTATAAAATAGCTGCTCCGGAGGCTGAGCCTGCTGGTGGGGGCGTTTTGATCTCCGTAGTGCCGGGGCAGTAGGTCTTTTTTTGCACAGAGAAGGGGCTGCAGAGTATGCAAAAGCAAAACGCAAGAGAAAGAGTTGAACTGTGATTGGATTTAAATAGGGAGTTAATGATGATAGACAGGCGAAGCGAAGGGAAGCCCTGGCTCACACACCCCGAACTTTCACTAAAGTTAACATTTAAAAGAACTGGAAGGTATAGCAAAACAGAAAAAAAAATTAAAACGCCTAAAAATAAATAAATAAATCGCTGTCTTTAATATACTCATTCACTCCGACTTTGTCACTTCAAATCATGTCTTTAGTGGTTTGTAAACGCTGCAGAAAAACACAAAAAGAAACTTCTGCACATTATCCACCCCTCTCCGACACAGATCTTGAACAAATTACTGAAATCTGAGACCATCTTTTTTTATTTTACTCCCATTCTGCTGAAACAACAGCGTCTTGGAGGCACTGGCAACAGCGTCTTGGAGGCACTGGACTTCATCTCCTGCCAGGCATCAGTATAGTCGATGTATATGGACACCCTGTCGGGCCTTATTGCATACATATATACACTGTAAAAAAATGCTGGATTTTTACTGTAAATGTGCCTTATATTGACATGTTTTTTTATTTGTTTTATATGATGTACTTTTAATAATACTGAAATATACACTAGCATTAATCTACAAATACAGTTTGGAAACAACTCCCCATTAATGTTGTTGAAGTTAACACCCTGGGATCCTTCAAGAAGCTGCTTGATGAGATTCTGGGATCAATAAGCTACTAACAACCAAACATGGGCCGAATAGCCTCCTCTCGTTTGTAAACTTTCTTATGTTCTTTTGTTCTTATGTAAATTTACCATAAAATATGGTAAAACATAAAACATGCATCCTATTTGTCAAGCCAACTAAGACTATTTATTATCAACAGTGGTATTGTGATGAATGTATGTATTTATTACACTGCTTTATCACACTTGGCCTTTTCAATTAACAGTCCCTGTGTTTCTCAATGGAATGCAACTGTGTTGTGTGCTGTTGAGATGAAGATACTGGAAGTAACGCAGATGCGTTACAATATGTGTGTCTGGTACAGGGAATTACACAGTTTGTACAATACAGTATCTTTGATTTTGAAGTGACTGTATTTGAATGGTAAGATGTGCTATCAGTAATATTGCCCTGTTCTAGGGTGTATAATAACTGGCAGGGCTCTTCCTCTTCTCTTGTTACTTCACTCTTGGAAACCACCTCTTTCAAGCCAGTCAGTTAGTATCGTCTTTCCAAGTCTACCTGCACAGCTCCTGACTTCTGAACTCTTCTGGGAACCTGCTGGCGCCAGCTCCATCAACCAAACTCCTTGTGGTTGGAAAGAAAAGAAACACTCCTGTCAAGCAGAGGAGCTGTTGAATGTTTCAAGAAGGCACCCCCACCGGCTTAATTGGCTTTCTAAATTGGAAATGGGAGGAAAGTCAGTGCTAAAGTACCTTTTCTGGTCCCACGCAGTCAATAATAATAATAATAATAATAATAATAATAATAATAATAATAATAATTAATAATAATAATAATAATAATAATGTAATCCCACCTGCCCGCAGTTTACACGTGCGTCTACTTTTTGTGAGATGCACCACTTACATAGAGATTTTGCATAACAAAGATCAGCCAAATCTGTCCATGCAATTCTGTTTCTAAATTTTATTTAAGAGGACACACACACACAAACTCCTTCAACGTAGGTTCGCACGCTATTAGCTGCTTTCGTAAACCAATGATAGCTTTTAGTGTCTTGTCAAACATAATGATATTATGGAATAGCTGTCACTGTGGCAACTCTATCTATCTATCTATCTATCTATCTATCTATCTATCTATCTATCTATCTATCTATCTATCTATCTATACACACACACGCACGCACACACACACACATTGTTATATATAAAAAATGGTAGTATGAGACTTTTTAATTGATTAAATTCAAATCATGGGTGTGAGTAGGTAGATCGCAGCTGGCTTTGACTGCTTAAATAACAGAGAATTAATAGATTTAAAAACATCTAAATGTTTATTTAACCGTTTGAGAATTCAGACTCTCAAAAAAAGTGTTTCTAAATTTAAGAATTAAACATACATTTTAAGCCTCCTCAAATCAATTGAAATATATTTTAACATATATAACTCTTAGTTTTTTTAATGGCACTTTGCTAGTTTCTTGTTTTAGTTCCAGAACATTGTAGCTATAGCGCCTTTTTATTAGCCCCGAAAATGTAAGCAGCCTAAATATAACAGAGCATGTCTTCATAGTATATGTTAATATTTATTACATTTGAAGTGGCAGCTATCTGTAGATATCCACCTGTCTTTCCTTAAGTTGCTCTGTACGAATTATGCAAATACTGCACAGCGCAGTTGAAAGTAAAAGAGAACCACATTACGTTAAAAAGAATAAAGCGTATGTAGAAGAGCTTTCTCTTTCTATTTTTACAACATGAAGGGTTGAGATGAGATTCAAATCTTCTGAAATTGATACTAAAATATATATCAAATGGATTTCTGTTTATTTCTGTTTCTTTAAACACAGCAGATTCACAAATCTCAACACTGAAACCCGATAACTTTTCTGGACAGATTGCTGGAAACAGCTGATCGTTTTTTTTTTTTTCGCTGGGATAGTCTTGTCATGATATTCAACTGGAGAGGGGCTCAAAAGAAGGCGATTAAGGATGTCATATTCATCAGAATTATTTATGAAATAGGGACCCACCATATGTCCTCCAAAAGCACTTTTCTTTTCAAAATGTAATTGAAATTACTGGTTGAATATGGATTTTAACACTACCTCCCTTTTCTTTTTTTAACATGTCCTTTTTTATAATTGATACAGGTATCGCGGATGTTTTCTTTATATACATGAACGAATGAATAATACGATCAAACCTGTTATTGGAAATTTACCATAATGTAAGTTTTTACAGCTTACAGACGTTGTAAATGTAACCAGCCCAGAATCAGGCAAACTCAGCTCGAAACTGAGTATAAAATCGCCTAGGCTTGACTAACATTGCTGAAAGTATTGTTGTGAATATGATAACAATATACGCGTGGTGGGTATTTGCATTATGAAAGTTAACATGGATATACAATTAAAGACTTCACAATGATACTTCGATTAAAAGCTTGTGGCAGACATAAACGAATTACTGCTTTTGCAGTTGCAAGCGAAAGCAGAGTATTTTATGTCGATGTTGCCTCGAGTGTCATCACAGTGAATCTGTGAAAGTGGTTGTAGATTCTGTTTACAGCCGTATTTATTAGCCTCCATAAAACCTCAAATTACATTACGAGATTAAGATCCTTTTAAGACTCCTTATTTTCTCCCTACTGGTTCCTGGGGGGGCGTTTAGACACTCTCCTTCAATCTGGATTAATAAAGTCACAAGAGAGAGATATGTCAGTCTGATTAAGACAGCTCTGATATCCTTCCAGTGAATTCACTGCATCCTCTGCTAGAGAGCATCCCCGGAATGACTGGCTGATAAATCTTATGCATTGTCCTTTAGAGACCAATTTATCTCATAAACACTGGAGCACAGCACATTTGAAACTTACTATTTGCAGTTTTTTTTTAAGTTCACACGGTTCTACATATCTACGCGGTGTACAATTTATTAAAGGAATTTGATACCAATAGCATAACACCACTTTATTAAATCCAATTACATACTTGTACATATTGTCACTCTGTGCATTTTTCCGATTCTTGTTGAATAGCCTGTGTCATGTAAACAGAGTAGCACTAAAATAGTGCTGACGAATCTAAATCCCATTGACATGAAGAGTATAGAAGGTTACATAGAAGAACTGGATTTTTAAGAAAGCTTATATTGTCTTCTTTTAATAGGCAGAAATGAGTTTGCAGTACCATTGCAAGTTAATTTAATGAGTACTTTTGATTTGATGTATGTATACCTATAGTAATCAATCATTAAACATCAGAAGATTTATTCTATAAATCTGTAAACTCTCCAATCGTAATAATGCTTTTTCCTCTTTACCTCTATACTGCTCTTTCCCTTTCTCTCTTTGTTATTTTGATTAAGCTTTTTTTTTTACAACCCCCTTATTGCGTTTTGTGTTAATTTCTTGCACATCATTAAGAATACAATATAAATAAAACTATGTATTAACGCATTGGTGTCTTGCATGTGTGCTTGTTATACCATTGCACGTGGTAAATATATGCATATTTGCTTCACCCACACGTTGGTGTAAGCGAGAATATAGCTAAATGTCTTTCTTCAAGATTATTCAACTTTAGACTTTTGCTTATCAGAAAGGATATACTTTTCCAGTTTTTGAAACCAAAGACATCAATCCACCTGTCATTTAAAAATGTTTTTTTTTGCCTCGGGCCCTGTGGGCTACCTTTATAAGAACATTGCTCATTTAAAATAATTGCTTTAGTCATACAGCTGCTACGCACATATTTGGCCTAATTCAGGTTCCTAATGTTTTGCACTGATTGCACGTCTCAGAATAGGTTTTGGATGTTTCATGCTTACGAAAAAATGGGAAGCCAGAAAGAACCCACTTCTAGCCAGCAGTTCCGTTAACTACGCACCTGAAACTTGGCCAGCCTACCAGGAACTGTAATAGCAGCTAACACCAATCGGGGAGTTTTTAATTGCTTTAAAGTACTGAATGCATAATTATTCCCATTTCGGTTGATCTTGAGATTTTCATTTGACAGCTTTAATTGATGAGAGTAAGTAGCGCTTGTTTAGTTTAGTTCAGCAAATCTCTCCATTAGAGTAGCCTACTGTAATTATTTTCAAACTGCACAGACACCATTATGAAACAGACAATACAAGAATATCTTAAATATTCTGAATAAAATAAATACATACAATGGTTACACTGCGGCATTAATTTTACGTACTTGTTTTTAGCCAACATTTTTGTTTGCTTGAGTAAATGGTACCATTACTTATTGCGTGTATGTATGAAGTTATGAATTACCTGGCTTATCGTTAAGTTGCCTCCACCTCCTTGGCACCTGAACAGAGATGACCCTGTCTGCTTTCAACCTTTGGGTTTTATCAGTGAGTGTTTGCCTTTGTAATGGGATGGTTCATCTGAATTTAATAATTAAGGACATTGTTTGACCAAAACAATATATGTGTAAATGCTGAGGCTACCCATATTAGACAATCTATTGCAGCAGGCAACCCGACTCAAGGGCAATTAATTAACTGAGGATCTTGTTAGAATAAAGTACTGCAATTGAATGAACTGGATGAGCGCATGATATATATATATATATATATATATATATATATATATATATATATATATATATATATATATATATATATATATATATATATATATATATATGCATGCAAAAAAATCAGAGCATAGCTTATGCTGTTAAGTTTGCTATTACAAAAAAAACAAAAAAAAAACTTATGGTTTATTTTGTTGCACTTAAAAAGTGACCGAATGATAGAACCTGTAGTGCACATTTTATGCACAAGACAATTTAGTGTTTAGAAATACCCCTTTTTCAAAGACTATAAACACACAAAACGGACAGTTTTTCCTCTAACATTGCTATTAGGCACTTTTCTCTAAATACAATACATTAATTGACATACTAAGTCAGACCTGAGGCACAGGCTGATGTTATTTTTACAAGTTTAATGTTGACTACGTTTTTTTACTTGTAAAAATACAATAGGCCTAACCCACCAATCTTTCTATTTAAGGCCTTAGGTTGGATTTAGTGATTTACTGCAAAGTCGAATATAGCCCAGATATCGTAATCGTAACTTTTTATTGTGCTGAAACTTATTTCCAAGGCTTCCAATGAATGTACACATATGCATCACTTTTATAAAGAAAAGGCATCTGTTAATGAAAGGTCGAAATACGTTTTAGAAGCACCCAGCCATAAAGACAGCTAATATATTTAATTCAATTATTATTATTTTAAACGCCCACTCTTTGTCTGCAGAAGCCCGCAGCACTAATAAAAAACCTACAGTCAGCGTTGCAGCCTTGGGGCCATTTCATATATGTGCTAGGCACGGCCACTGCTGCTCCCTTCCCTTTCTCTTTCACGCGCTCTTTTATTCGCTGTAACAAATTCAATTTGTCCCATCAGTTTTAAGACAAGCAGCTACCAGCCAGTACCGAACAGACAGTGGCACCGTGATTAATGTAGGGAACAATACAAGTGAGAGAGAATCCAAAACCAGCTCCCAGCTGCGCAGCCCCGTCAGGTGCTGTTGGCTTTGTGTTCCCCCCCACCCCCTACACTTCCACGCAATTTCAAAAGAACAAAGATTGATTACCCCAGCTCAAAATAAACAGCACATTTGTTATTAACTTTTTGATTATGGATCCGTTTGAACAATTCAGTGCTTTATATATTTCCCCTAAAGGGCACATAGCCCTAATTTCAATTAACATGGAAGTACTGATTAAAACGACAGTGCAATTGATATTATTATTGCAAGTTTATAGATTATTATTATTATTATTATTATTATTATTATTATTATTATTATTATTATTATTATTCATGGCAGTAGTAGTAGTAGTCGTAGTCGTATTCGTAGTAGTATTGGTATTGTAATAGTCGTAGTAGTCTTTTTAGAAGTGTGATTTGATTTTGTATTATGCTTGAAATGTGCATTTCTGTAGAGATTTGTGTATCCGCAGACATCATCGGAAAGTGCAGGAGCAAAAGCGAACACCAAACAATGTTTATATTTTATCTTTGGCGAAAGATGTGGTTTATTTAGTATAGCTATTATAACACATATAACGCATATCCCACCGCTAAATCACAAAACCCGCTTAAAATAACCAGATAATCAGAATTAATACTTTGCATTCGCTCTTTAATTGCTTAGCTCATATTTTTCCAGTACAATGCATTATCCCAGATAAAAGTAAATATAATTTGGGGAGCCATGCATACTTACTAGACACTGCGTGTAATATTCTATTCATTTCTTTTTTCTTCCCAGAAAACCGTGGAATACTAATTTAATAATAATAATAATAATAATAATAATAATAATAATAATAATAATAATAATAATAATAATAAGGAAAGGAAATAATTTTGTAAGGAAAGAATGTATTTTACAGGGACTAGATTTTAATAACATTAAAACAACAACAACAACAACAACAACAACAACAACAACAACAACAACAAAAACTTTACAGAACGAGCAGTTGTTTTGCATTTAAGATATAATTCATGATGACGTTTAAAAAGAGTATGACCTAGCCTATATTTATGTTTAAAAAAATACCGACAAATCAACCAATCAGTCAAATAATAACTTAGGAATCACATTTGGAATACTAATAATGACATCAACCTGCCTAGCCACTAAAATAAATCATTATTGAAAACATTTAGTTGAAAATTCAACAGAGCAAAAGGTAAAATTCTAATTAGACACATAGTTTATGAATAACCTGGGAACCCCGAACTGTGTAGATTCCGCAGAACACAAACATGTACATAAGTAATAATTAAAATACATACATAATAAAATAATAATAATACAAAAAAAAACTTTTAAAAGTAAAAACACAGTTGAAACCAATAAGCACGTTGGTTTCAGTATAAGGAATAGTGTTCAAGCCTCCCTAAGTTTCTCACCATTTGTAAATCTCTCATTTCCCCTGATAATTCAAGTTTATTCCTGTTTGATTCCTCTATATCCTGTCGGTGATAGGACTGCAGTCCTGATGCAGGGTGTCTTCTGTCTGGAGGTCTGTATTCACTAAGAGTATCCCAATAGCCTTTTTATCTGCAAGTTTCTGAAATAGCGATAATAGCAAATCCCTCTTCATTGAATTCCTGCACTAGAACAACAATACGTCGTGCAGGTAAAAGTACTTGAAGCAAACACAACCTCTGAAAATAGGCTAATGCCCGTCACGGTAAAACAGAACCCATTCATCAATTTACAAATGCTAAACGCTATATAAGTTGTCAAGAAATCATAGGCCTGTGAGCCTAATATTGGCAATTTCACTGACAGATGTTTTATTCCACCTCTGTCTCCTTTTTCTTTTTCCAACTGGGAAGTGTGGCTAATAAATGAGGCTGTATGATAAATTAGAAGAACGTTGTTACATATTTAATATTTAAAATAGCAAACTGCATTGACCTGATCACCATCTATAATGTGTTGTAATATGGTTGAAAGGAATCTGTGTGTTGCATTTAGTCAAGCCATAAAGGTTAACCCGAGCCTCAATCATCGTTCAGCCTTACTCGGAGATCACAGGGATCGCTTTTCTGTTTAGTCAACAGGAATCATTTTCCAAAGCCTTCTAGACTGAAAACAAAAACAAAGACACAATAAGGTACAAATGACAGGAAAGGGCTACAGCAGTCGTTATCCCTCACTTATAAATATTGTACAACCGAAAGGTGAATGAAGTAGACAACATTCTTAAGCATATTCCTTATGTGTTATTTGTGTGTCCGTAGTATTTTTTTCTAGAAGAGTCAGAAACACGCACACCTAAATAGTTGTCATTATGAATTTATGGTGTTCTAAATACATTTACAACAATGGCACTCAACACTTGGCCACCATTGTTTTAATCATAATGTCCTATTTTGTTTAAAAAATAAAGAGGCTAATATTATTATTATTTTATGCACATCTCCCTTTTCTATAATACATGTTCTTCATGAAGACCATTAAAATGCAGCGGCAGCTACACACCATATATTATGTACAGTGCGTGTGACACTAAGACGTGTCGATTACAAACAAGCAGCATTGTGCCCTTGCAGGCTAACATCACATTAATGTGATTGTAAGAATTCTCTTACTGCTAAACTGTAATGTAAACTGACACATTTTCTTCCCTTTCATAAATATTGCATTTTCCAAATGCAATTATGGAGCTAACGCAACACAAGTGTTTCCACAACAAGATTAGATAACAACGATAATGCGTTTTATTTCTGCATTGTGCCACCAAACAAACGTCCTATTAATAACGATACAGACATATTGTTATGCTTTTGTAAAACCCTTTTCCATTGGTGAATGGTTTTGTGCATTGCCTATTTAGACGTTTAGCACCTGTCGTGTATATTTGTTACTATATAGATGTTCCATTTTCCATTTTCTATTACTGGTAGCTGTTTATTTTATAGAAACAGCAGTTAAAAAAGAACAGATGCTATATGGGCTATTTTGGCTATTTATGCACCATAAATATGGTTTAGGTTTAGCCCTGGGCTGCTAGGTAGTTATTTGTAGTATATACTAAATATCTTTAGCATTATTGTCTTTTAAAGTGGAAATACATATATTGGCTTTCAATAGAGGTGAAAGAAATGCAACTCCATGCAACAATTTTGTAATTAGCAAATAATAATATATTCCATAGGCACCTGTTAGTAGTGAATGCTTGTCAAGGTGTTTCAGATGACTTCAGTGCAGGATGTTCAGCTGCAGCTGCCTTGGCTTCCATTTCCTGATTAGAGTCACCATACAAACGATTCAATAACCAGAGGGGCTGTGTGGGCACAGCCAGTACCCCCACTGGGCATCACTGTCAATAAGGATTCCTTTTTTTGTATTGCTGGCAAAACACAGAAGCTGACTCCCTTAATGGCTTTGATACTGACCACACCTGACTGAGATCCTTTTGTTAATCTAGATTTTATATATTATAATTATTGAAGCTTACTGGGAATTAAATTAAATAGAAACCTGTTACATCCCACTTTGAAGACAAGTATCAGTAACACAGGCTAGCCTATCCCCTTTATTTTGCATATGCAGCAAAAATTATTAAATAACATTATGTTTTAGATTGTGACAATTTACACCCATTCTCCAATATTGCATTGCATACTGCAAACTAGGCCTTGATTTAAATGGTTCAGGTAGTGAATTTATCATCATCTTCATTATCATCATATTGTTTGCTAATATTTTAAGTCAACATGATATTTTTTTGACCTTCAAAGTTAATGTTCTGTGCTCTATCTGTTTTACAAGCCTGGTCATCTCAAACTTTTGCTCAATATATTTAGCCAGACTGAGTAGAAACTGCACACTTAATGCTGCCCTGTATAATTATCGTGCAAGTCTATCAGTCCCAAAAACACATTGGGTTATTAAAATGTGTCAAAGGAAGTGGAATTCATTTATTCTTCCAAATGTTTAGAACAGTTTCAAGGGAACGAGGTGACATGCTTCAACCCCTCTTATTCTTCTTCTTATTTCTTTTCACATTTGACTGTATGTCCTCATGAGTGTAGTAACAAAATGTCTTTGCTGGAGGTGTTGAAAGATAATTTGACTGCTTAACAAGAAGATCACACCTCAGAGCTGCTCTGAATTGGAGAGCTCTTTAAACAAAGATAAGCCACTAGAAATAAAGTGACAAGATAAGACAGGAAGGATATGCAATGTTAAAAATGAAAGGAGAACACCTCTTGGGGCTCACTGTTATGATGATTTGAGAGTCAGGGATCTGTAAATACTGTGCAGTACGGTTTAATATGAATAGCAGATGTTAAATGGTCATTAGAAGGTAACTGAACCATGCCTGCCTTATGTAGGTATCACTTCAGTCTAAACTGATCGGAATAGTTGAATGAATTTCTCTACAAATGTGGGATATTTTCACATAACACTTTATCTTTGACATATGATAAAACCCAGAGGCAAAAAAACCCCCAAAAAAACCAAAACAAGAGCAAGCTGTTTTTTCCAGTGCTACTCAAGAATCAACATGCTTGTGACTGCTAAACAATCATAGTAACTTCTCTTCAGTTTGCCTTTTATTACAGGCCAAGGTTTCTTTTTAAATGCAGGCATCATTCTCAAGCACCTGATCAGGGAGGCTCCTAAATGAACCGAAGAGATTTGGCTGTTAAACTACTGGGCACACCTCTTATCAATCAATTTCCTGCTTCAATTACACACTTATATCAAACCCATTAAATGGATTACACTAAAAGCAGGAGGTTAAGAAGATGTTTGATTTGTTTGATTTTAGATGGTGTAGATGGCATGAGAGAACCACACCCATCGAGTCAATGGGCAGGTTTAGACCTGGCGGCAGAAAGAAATCTCGGAAAAACTTTCAAGGTCACAAAAGTAGGTCTTCAGGCTCAGCACAGTTGGTAGAGCTTATTTTACCATGTGTTTAATACTTTATTTCAGACACAAAGGATACTTCCTTAAACTTCTTTTCCAAGATTAGGGTGACAGCTTGGCTCCAGGGTTCATAGGTAAAGTTCCAAGTTTTACCTGCCTCTTTCTTATGACAGATGCAGGAGTACAAATGGCATAAGGCATGCATCCACTGTTCTAGAATTGTGTACCAATGGTTTGAGATGCATGACAAATACTTCAGGCCACCACAATCCCTGGATCTCAATCCAATTGAGCATATTTTGTCATCACAATCCTCTGCCAACCTCCCTGCAACAATTGTGTGAACTATTAATAACTGAATGGATTACCATCCCTCAAGAACATGGTTTGTTGTTGCTCACATTTTTTTCTATTTTATTCTATATTGGGCAGTAGTAAAATAAATTGTGTTAAAAACCAAAACAATCAAATAAATAGTTTCAGCTCTAGAATTATCTTGGAAAAACTGTTTTATGAAAAATAAAATGTCATGCCTTCAAGGGATATTTTCAGAAGAAACTCTTGTCGTTGAAACAGGTATTTTGTCATAAATCTTACCTGATTTACACTCCCATTATCTTAATATGTCTCAAATGTGCAGTTTTGAAAGAAACATGCTATAGCAAAGATGTATTGTCATTTTAAAACATGTTATTTTGTTACTACTTTAGGTTAAAGAAATCTGTTTCTATGCCTTATTCTCAGGTTATCTGTTTGCACTTCCCGGGTCATTTCACCTCAGCAAGGTCTTTTGGGTCAAAGCATGTTACTGGATGAAAGCTTGTCTGTCAACAGGGGAAGCAGGTGGTTGGCTACAACAGGAAAGTAGTCATTGAAGAGGTGGGGACAATTTCACCCTCCAGGTAACTGAGCAAGTGCAACACTAACAGAAAGCATGGATTGAAAAGATAGATTTCTTTAACCAAGTTATACCATATATCATGTTTAAAAAAACATTTACTATAATATGTATTTCTTTTTAAACTGGACATTTGAGACCTATTTAGCATCTTCTAACAATTGTAAGACAGGTGCAAATTGGGTAAGATTTATGATTTATTATTATTAATTCAAATATGAACACTGTGTTGCCTACATACAGTGAATGTGTTTTATTGGTGTCACACCAGACCATTGTTGAAATGGGGTGTTTTCTGTTTTTTAACATCATACCTTCATTGGTATATTAAAATTGTTTCCTTTATACAGTCACTTTGGCTCTATTCAACCTGTTCCGTTTATGGAGCACCCTAGCATATCTTCTTCTGCAACTCATTGACCGTGCGCTGCATTCGTTTTTCATGTTGTCCCACTTGTGAGTCTGTCTGTGATTATAGATGGAGACTAAGGATCAATAGACGACATAGCAGCTTGAAAGCAATAGCTAAGAAAACAAACAGACAGGACACAAGGAGTAGAAGGGTTCACAATACCAGAGGATAAGAAGCTTTCCCTCTAGCTGAAAAATGATCTGAATTGTTTGAATGTAAATCTACCGCATTCTACAGCCAAATTGCAGAAGCAAACTAATAAGCCCGGAGCGCTGCAAAATATTTCAGCCAAGATTAATGGTTTGACTGAGTTTGTTTCCTCACCCGTATAAACAGACCCGTTTCTTTCACAGGTCAGTACAAAACATCACAGCCTCCTATCTCTTCCCATTAGTGACACACTGGGAAACTGAGATCTAAGAATGCAACACCTGAACTCTAATTAGCCATACAGAAAATGAGGGCAGCATATAGAAATAACAACCGCAGCAAAACACTGAAGAAACCTTTCACACCGCTGCTATTGTTGTGGCTATGCCATGCCATATTGTTGAGTAAATCTGACAGTGAAACGATGCAAATGTTTTGATGAATCACTTGCTCTTGCTGCTCCACATACAGTATGCGTTTTCATCCTAAACAGATTGCATCACTTAGAGCTTACTAAATCTTTTATCTTTTTGTAGGCTTGATTTTGATTTATTCCGTTTTCTCCCCAGGAATTCAATCCTAGTACTGAAACCTACTGAACAGCTATTTCGAAAGCATCAAAATATATATTTTCCTACACATAAAATTAATTGTCTTTTTGAAAAAATCTCCTCATAACTATATCTGCCTTGGTTTCCCTGAAAAAAAGTGCAACCTCTTAAGTGTGATGTTTGCCACTGTGCTATATGTAAATCGCAGGACAGTAAAATAGGTTAGAGCAAAGATTTAAGAGTTTGAAAGAAGCAGATAGTGGGTGTTGGATTAGTCATGATTTCAAGCAGCAAATCACTGACCTCTGTGCCATATATCTTTAGAATGCCAAATGTCCCAGAATACAACAATTGCTCTGTAGTCAGGAGTTATATATATATATATAAAGATCACATAAAATGTATAGCAATACAGTGAACCGTGCATATTGACAACATCATCTGTAGATTTTGACAGATGATTTAAGTAAAGGAAGGACAAATTGTTCTGTTTCCCTTCCAGATTGTTTTTCGTTGCCTAAAAATAACAGTGATAGAGGGGAAGCTCTCTGGTGCTCCAATGAATGGTCTCAAAGCAGGACACAGTGTTTTTTTCAGGCAAAGAGAGCTATGAGTTTTCTCAAAGGGGAGGTTTTCTGACCCGGAAGGCCTGATCTTTAGACCTGAACCAAACTGCAGGTTATTGAGAGACCCTAAGGAGAAAGCAAGACTCCTCTGGAAAGAATTTCCATTTCCACAGGTGATGAAAAAGCAAGGGAAATGTGACTGGCCATTGTTATCTAAGCCACCAAGGGCTGAAAATGTTAGTCACTGCTGACTTTGAAAATACAGTGGCCTCAGCTGGTAAGGGAGTTATTGTGTTGGCAATGTCCTATTCTCAAGGCTGAAGGAGTAGATGAGTCCCTGCAGGGACGGAATCTGCCATGGCTTCAGTTTCTCCAAAAGAAACCTCTCTCACAGTGTTGCTAAACTCAAGAGCTCTTGTTTCTGATGAATACCCATACCCAGGACAGTTAGCATGGTTAACCTTTTTAACACTTGAAGTTTCTCATCTAGAAATGTGCAGGGCTGGCTGTTTATGGGAATTTGGCTACATCTGAAATATTGACTCATTGATTCATAAACTGTCATTATGTAAATTATAATTGAAAAAATACTGATCTGGAAGATATTAGATAATATTTTTTAGTTAATTAAATGTAATCCATTCTTTTTGCTCATCTGAAATAACAAATCAATAAACAAGCAAAATACATTCATGTTTTTACAGTCCGACCACTAAATTCTAATAAGAATCAGATGAAAGGATCGGTTCCCATAAGATACTTTGTTGGCATGAAAACGTCTTCCATGGAGAACCAAAAAAAAGTTTGTACAAAATAAGTGTCTTCATATGACCAGTGCAACCTGATCATTTGACAACATATCCTTTTGTTTTTTTAATAGTGGACCATTTCAAATATATAACAATGTCCCATCACCTCATTGGCACAATGCTAGAAAAAGGACTGTAGACAGGCATCAACGTATTATATTTGGTGAAGGGCACAAAGTCAACCAGCAGTTGAGCAGGTACTTCAGCATTTTCAGGAATTCCGTTTTTTACTGAAATGAACACCCCTTTTAATAGTTATACTTTTAAGTGTTCATTTCCTCTTTTTATCTAGCCTAATAAAATTGTAATTATTTGTCAATGTGTTCCTTGACCTTATCAACTGCTCTGGTCACACCAGTCAGCCCAATGACCTGGTTATCTGTAAGGTCCTGTTTGTGGGGTTTCCACTGATTTGCCAGTGTCTCTGATCCTGTCAGTTGAATAGCATTTTTAGTTTCTGCTGTTTGTCACCCTCAGAAAAACTGCAACTGACGTGTAGGATATTCTCATACAACGCTTATATCTCTTCATTACAGCACTCTATCATTCTGACACATTATTTTTGTTAGAAATGGGCACAGTAGATTCATGTTCTGTTTCTTTTTCTTTTGTCTTGACACCTGTACTGAACATACAAAATTTAAATAGGTTAGGTGACCATGGAGCAATAGAAAAATGGGCATTAAAGTTGGGGGCTGGGAGGTGGTCTTGGTTGATTATATCTTACAGCCCTGAGAAGTTCCAGAACTCCAAATTACAGAGAGTGGAAACGGTCGGGTCACAGAAATTCCACAAGGCTGAAGGTGCTGAAAAACAGGACAGGTTGTAATCTCCTTTTCTAAAAACACCATACTCAGCAGCAGAGAGTCTTAGTTTCAATGTGCCTTAGCAAAGAAACCAAGAGTCAGAAATACATCCAGCTTTGAACCATAAGAGCGCATGGAGATTTCACATTACCAGCTTTGAAAGGTCCTGAGATCAAGGTATGAAGTTCAGAATATGGAAATAGAAAGCATGTGAAGAAAGGATGTAACCCATGGTTAAGTCAAGAAGTCTCATATCCTTTGCTTTTATTTTTATTTCAACATTCCAGAAATTGCCCCAATTTTAATCAGCCACCTTTTTTGGGTTGGGCAATTTCAAAGTTATGGAGTGTATATATATATATATATATATATATATATATATATATATATATATATATATATATATATATATATATATATATATATATATTGAAATGAGTAAGATACACATTTTTACAGACATGGTTCTTAAAAAAAAGTTTTATTTGATAGAAAAATGTACTTTTATTTAGTGAAATCAGGGAAGTGTTTCAGACCCAGTCAGACATCCATTTTACATCCATGAGATTTGAAATTTTGTACTATGAACTTTTTTCTTTTGCATTTTATGTTTAATTTTTTTTTTTTTTTTGGTTATTTGACAAGTTTTAAAGAACCCTGAATCTGTTCAAAATAAATACTTAACTCGGAAAGGTGAATGATGTATTAAAGTATTTTGTGCAAAAAAATAAACACAGAAAACAACGAACCCTATTTATAAAGTATGTCACAAAATGTCCTTCATCAAGTGAAAACTTTATAGTTGATTACAGTTTGTATTTAAAATGATACTAGTCTAAATGCAAGCATATTAGTCATCAGACATTGCATCAAAGACATATAGCTTGCTTATATTTACTGTACAAAATTGTTCAAACAGGCAGCAGAGTACACCATGCCTTGATGTGCTGTAGATCCCCAAACACAACCAACAAGCCTAGTCCCTGTGTTGGTGCAAAGCCCAGTGGGTATCTCAGCTACGCTCAACATATCCTCATTAATGGATCAGCTTACAAGCCTTGGGCTATTAGCTCCCGGTAAACAATTCATCCAAGAGCCAGATTCAATTAACACAAGCCTGCTGCTGGTGTTGAGAGTGAGATTGGCTACTGTGAGATACTGATCCCAGACTCTTCCTAAAGATCAATTAGAAGGATTTATTTTAAAAACACCAGCAGCTGCCATACGTCAGTGCAAAGTAAAAAAAAGACAAAGCATTAACTGGAGCTCGAATACTGAGGCAACCCTATAGCTAGTGTGTGTGGGTGGGTGTGGTGGCCCAGCACATTTAATGTACTGCTGTACCAGTCAATCTTTCTTCAGAAGTATACAATAGCCCTGATTTAGAAAATGCGTTAAAAAATAAAGAAACACCGAACAAAAGAAACGATTGCTGTTCTGGTTAAGAGCTTCATGGTGGACATCAGCGTTCAATTGCTTGTGTTCAGCTGGGAAGTGGGCTAGTACACATATAAAATTACTGGTACCTGTAGTTTCTTTACTTTAATGGTATCATTTTTCCATACATTTCTTACTTGGCTGGAATCACTGTACAGAAGGAGCCTTAATCCATGTTTACCAGTTCACCAGTTTATGAAGTGTAATAATTATTGTGAAGTTTTTAAATAGGTATGGAAAAGAGGAATTATGAATTCCTATGAATGTGTAGCTGTGGCTGATTTGCATAACATTTCTGCTTCAATGCAGTGACCAAATAACAACAACGGGGTCTGCAGGATGCATCTAACTCAAATGCTGCAGGGTACCTCATTCTGCAAATTTATACCTTTTTTTTATCAAGCTTTTGATCAAGCTATTACTGTATATGACAAAGCTGATATTTTATTATTTATTTCTAAAAAAAAAAAAAAAAAATCTTGTTAGCATGCCCTAGGAGGACTACTCTCTTCGTGCCATCTCTTGTGGGGGGGGGGTATTAAGAGGAACTCCGAAATGTTCCAGTCAGACCTGCATGATGGATTTTACAGGGGGAGTCTTGCGAATAGGAAAGGCGTCAGTTTGCTCTTGAATTTGTCAATGCTAAAGATCTCTCATCAGCTGCATGAGAGAGCTGTGATGTAATGGAAACAAAGAGGGAAAAACATGTTTAAAGAAAGAGTCAAACTAATGACAAAGGTTATTACTCATCTTAATAACCTGGATTGAAAAATACTGCCCCACCCTGGACTGCAACACCAATGGCTCCTGTGTTGTCAGGAGGTGCTCCCAGTACTGTTCCACTGCACAATTTTAGTTTTTTAAAAAGGCAGCTCTGTCAGGTTCATCTGAAGGAATGAACTGTTTCAGGAAGGGAAGGTCTGTGTTGGTTCATTTCTATTAATTACATCACTGAAAGTTTAACCAGCTTAGACTCTCTATAACAGTAATGACAGCTATTTGTCAGAGGTATATTGGGATAGGAAACTGGGTTTAATGGGGACTTTCAAGGTGGCATGCTGTATAATAATGCAGGTATAACCCAACAGCAAAGTGATGTGCTCCCCAATTATGTCCTATAGTTTGGTCTGAAATACTAATAGTACTAGTGTGACATTGCATGCAGATATGAAGCACATTTATTTTAATCACAGTTTACCATGTCCCCAAGAGCATTTAAACATAAACCTAATCTTAACTTTAAATCACAGTTTCAATTCCAATCCTAATCAAGAGAGATAGTTTTTATGAATCAACAAACGGCTCTACAATGATGTCTCATACCTTCAATGTCGGGGTGCTTTGTCCCAGGACATCTGTAGATTAATAGAACCTCCTCTCCATAGAAATCCACGATTGGAGAAAACTGGACTCCCATTTGAAAATCAATATCCACAGCAATATATTACAAGTTTATGTTTTATTTATTCATGTTTACATCAATGTAAAAGTGCTTAATGTTTCTGTACGTATTGATCTCGGCATGCATAAATAAAATATAAACTTTTAATATATTGCTGTGGATAATGATTTTTGAATGGGAGCTGCAGTCCAGTTTTCTATCTATCTATCTATCTATCTATCTATCTATCTATCTATCTATCTATCTATCTATCTATCTATCTATCTATCTATCTATCTATCTATCTATCTATCTATCTATATATATATATATCTATATATATATATATATATATATATATATATATATATATATATATATTCTCCACACTTCCATAGATTAAAAAAGTGGTTTATAGGAAATTCACGCTCCAGCAGATTAGATAACACATGAAATTCGTCTATCTGATATATCTAATATTGATAAAATCTTATTGATGTAAAAATGCTGTATTAAAAACTATCATTACACTTTTCAGAAATATCCACTGTTCTGAAAATAGTTGTAGAGGGAAACACTGTATTTATTTTTGAGTCAACATACTTAATTAGAAAATGTTAAGTCATCTGACATATAATCGCTACTATATGGAGTGGGTATGTCCTGTATCAAAATATAGAAAGGAGACATCTCCCAAGATGGTGTCCAGCACATGAGAGCCATCACTGTCCTCCAGCATGTGGAGTCCATCGTTAATAGCAAAAAGCTTGACAGCACCAGGCTCCTCACCTCTCTGCCACTGCCCCGTGCTCTCTCTCCCACAGCAAGACTGAGTCCATTCTGTCCTTCATTGTTTATCAAGGGCTGCCCTGACTCCCTCTCCTAGCCCTGGAGTCAGAGTCCCAGCTGTAAAATGTTCAATCTAAGAGACAGGGGTCCATCCCACTGGCTACTGGTAATTTACACACACACAAAACAAAACTGAGCTTCAAAAGAAAGATTAATTGAGGGGGATGCTTTCATCTCTAAATATCTATATGAAACAGATGGAAAGTTTCTTTTTTGGCAAGCTTTAGCAGTAAAATGAATAGTTTTGCAATAAATAACAACATTAATATTGTTCATTGGCCATCCGTTTACAATCGCTTGTTTGTAGATTTGATTTACTAGATCACAATTATAACACAATCAACAGCAGTTAATGCTGACCTAGATCTAAAGTTACTCAGAAGCAACATTTTCTTGACCTGTGAATGCAACATTGGTTGGCACAGAGAAAGTTTAGACAAACCATTTTTAATTTTTTGTGAGGCTGCTTGAGGTTATGCAATAATTGTTTATGCAACGCTCATACGAATTGCTTCTAATTTTCTTAAACAAAGCAGGTTGGTGACCTTCTGGATTACCATTAGCTGCACTGTAAAATGTAGAGTCCCCAAATGAATCACACAAAGCACTTGATATGAGTTATAGCTCTGGAATAATTTAGGTGCTGCTGCTGTTTATCACAGCCAGTGATTCAGCTGCACCTTATCTGTCTTCTTTATTCGTTATTTATTTTTATTTATAAGGAAGACTCTACCAGATTTTATAAATGGGTGAAATATCTCATTTGCATTGATATATATTTTCTACTTTATATATATATATATATATATACAGTAACATAAAAATAAACAAGATAGAATTATAAATTTCTTCTATAAAGATAGAAGACAAATTAAAATAGTGTACCTTTATCTGGGCAGCCCTACAACTATCTGTCATCAGGGAGTCTTGGAAGGCATTTCTCCATCATTCCCTTGTTTGTTTTTTTTGTGTTTCTTTCCCCCAATTAAGCTGCACCTTACACCAAAACAAACATGTACTCCAACCCAAACTTACAACATAGACTCAGACTGCCTGGTGCCACAGCAGGCCTGAGGGGTTGATAATTGGGGCTGATGACCTCCTTGGAAGGGTCTGGACTTGCAGGAATGTGGCAGAGATTCTGCTGTCAATTTATCACTCTGATGGTAGGGAGAGGTTCATCATCAATTAATAGATCATTGAAACTTGTTGCTATACAGCTTTCTTTAGAGCATTGCTATCGTGGACAAGAGGATAGCACTGGTGCCAAACTCAAGGTCCAGGCTAATCCTGTGCTTACACCAGTCAACCAACTTGTTAATCTCATTAGCCTGTCAGAGACATGGTATGATCAAATGGTCCTGTATTCATTTAAGAGAATTCATGGATACCTCACTATATAAAGTCAGATTTATGTGATTATGTTTTTTGAGAAAATCATGAGGTGTTAATTTTATTTAATCAATGAAAAAAACTGTGTGTCTTTTGACTGTGGTCATTGTATTGTGCTAGCCATAGTTCAAACATGATATAATTAGGTTTGTTACACTTGTATTCATCAAGATTGGGAAACTGAATAGCACAGCACAGAAAAGAAGGGACAACGAGCACAAGAACATGGGTGAGATAATATGAGGTGATATCATGATGAATGGAGGGAATTAGTCTTTGGCCTTGATGCTCCTGGTCCTCTATTACACATCTTTTCACCTCTTGACCCTTTGCCTGGGATGAAAAAAGCAACTCGAGCGATCGCTGATCCTCTGCACTGTGTTACACTTCTTTAAACAGCACACCTAAAAAAGTCACCAGTGTTTTCATCATTCTTTATCTTCTGTAAGATACAAGAACTGTAGAAAATAAACTTACTATGCTAAATAGAACTGCCAGTGCTACTGCGAGATTGAGTAAAATGATCCTGTTCCAAAAATCCCAACAGAGACTGAAAAGTATCTCAATATAAACAGCTATTGACAGAGGCGTTAAATGGCCAACCCTATGATACAATGAGGATGCTGCAACTGTAGAACAACAGTAGCCAGTTTATTATTGCTTCGTCACCAGGGACATGACAGCTGTACTGATAAGATGTTGTTTTTAGTTTATTGGGATTCATTAGTATCAAAAGTAATGTTCAGAAATGAGCTCTTAGGTCCTAACACCAACCCTACAGTGAACATAACAAATCACTCATCTGAACAAGAGCATCTGTGATTGTGTTGCATGTCTTCAGACAGAACAGTGTGCAAAAGCATATATGTTATTGTGTTTGATGCAGTGTAGAAGGATGCAGGTAATTAAAATGATACTGTACATGGAGATGTTGCTTGAGCTAGTCTCGTAATTAGAACCCTGCTCTACTGTGTTCAAGCAGTGGTACATCTGGTATCTAGCGACAAGTTGTGTTTCTTAATTGGCTAGGTGAGGACCTGGCTTGTTTTATGTATATCAGTATCTAACAAATACTGGTCTATAGTCCCTGAAAAAAATATTTTGGTGTCTCAATGCATGATGGAGGATAATGTATGCTATTTATACAGTATATATAATTTGTGAGATTTCTCAAAACATAAGCAAAGGTTACAGCCTGGTGTTCTCAAAAGTTTTTAAAGAGGGGTAATTAGGTTTATTAGCTACATACTGTAGAATATAATCCAAAGCCCCTTTCACACTGGCATGATCCACCCAGGCCTTGACCTTGGTGACAGACGTAAGTAAACAATGCACGATGCAAGTAAACAATGCAAGCATCAATGCCCTGGAAGCAGCTTGTTACTGATGCTTCCATCCAAACTTCTCTGGATTGAACCGTCGGCCCAGATGTTGATTAGAGTAAATGTTTCTTCACCCCTGCTGCAATCTGGCTCATGGTGTTTCTCAAGCAACAAAAATATGGCGAAACAGAATAAACAGAAACATTCCTTGCGGAAGTGAAATTTTCACACAGGCGTAGCTATTTGTTATTGTGTTGGCTCACAAACGGCCGTAAAGCATTTTGTCTCGCTCAACCAAAGTGCGTCGACCCACATCCAGAGGTGGGTCACTAGGTTAACCCGGGGCCGACCCAGGTACGTGGTTTCACACTACGCAGGATTGTGACCCGGGTAGCCAGGACCTGAGTGTGGACCTGGGTAGGAGTGCCAGTGTGAAGGGGGCTTAAGATGTATCACCTCATGGTCACTTATCAGGTGAAGGAGTGAAGACAAGATAAAGCAATAAGCCTACAGTTGAAATGTTATTATCCAACAAGACAACTAGAAACGTAACAACAAACATGACCTTTTACTAAATCATCCCTTCGCTCTGCCCTGTAGCCACACTCTATGGTTACTTAACTGAGGTAATTAGCAGATTGAGGGCAGAGGGGTTAAATAAACAGGGCCTATTCCCTTGCTGGTGAGCTATTGCCTTGTAAGAGAGATGTGCATACTAGTAGTGTTTAGCTTGCTCTTGAAAGCTTTCTGTGACATAAGGAATTTCAGGTCAGTTCACTTTTCAGGCCATTGCAAAGCCTTTGAGGATCAGGTAGCTCAACATCATAGCAGAAGGGAAATGTGAGAAAGTGAAAATGTTCTAGTAAAATGAGCACATGATCACATATAAATGGTTTAAATCTCATTGCAGCTTTTCACTTATTTAGTGTGTAATGCTGATCACACCTGCCAAATAACTTCTAGTTTGAAAGCCTATTTGCATGCCTGTGACAAGGATCAAGTTCTGCAACACAGGTGTAACTGAGATGACAGGCCTTAAAGTCAAGGTATTTGGATTTCATTCCAGAGTATGGAGCATTATCATACTAAATTCACTGAGCTAGATGAGGCTGGTTCAGTTTGGTTAGCATTTCCACGAGCATGTTTTCAGCAATAAGAAACACTGTGCCAAACTGATTCAGTCTTACTTCACTTTCCACCATTTACACTGACGTTGTGTGGCACCCTTCCTCTGCTCCTCCCCTTTGCTCTGCTGTGCAGTGATGTCAGAAAGATGACACACTCAGGAGTGAAAGGTTAATGCTGATAGGGCTACTGGTACATGGTAAAGAAAACAAGCAGCCTTTCAACAGCAGATAAGCAAATCACCAGGAAGACGGATAAGCCATTGATCACAAAGGGAGCTAGGAAAGGGGACTCTGCAACACCAGCTATTAAACAAACAGATACAGCAGTGTGTACTGATCTGGGAACACCCTAAGGTAATCCTGCAGAGGTTGGAGAGACTGCAGGCAGAAGTGCTGTGGAAGCTTCAACTGCTAAATGAAAGGAAAGTGTCTCCTATATACACAGCATTTGGGCCTAAATGCATATTTTTCATTTTGACAATGAAGCAATCCAAATTACACATTAAACGTTCCCAAGTACAAATGAGTGGGCATATACAGTTACGGCAAGCAAATACCTTAACTGTCTAAACAATATGCAAACATGTTGTTGAGCTGATGCTGTTTTTAAAATGGAAAATGGAAATGTATAGACTTTTATTAAAAAGTATTTTTTCTTTCTTATTAAGCATATATGTACTGGAAAGTAAGCAGTGTTGTTGATTTACGAGTAGTAGATTATATATTGTTCCGATTACAAATGTGTTTGCGAGTAATCAACACAATTTGAAGACCGGTAGATTATTGTAAGTTTTATCATAGAAAAATAGAAATAAAAATACATTAGTACATACATCAACACCACCTGTACAAAGAGCTTTACAAGATACAGTAAAAAATAATGCATAATACATTAAATACAGTGAAAAACAATGCAAAATAATACATTAAATACAAGGCTAGGATGTGAAAATTCTAAATTATTGTGGCAACCATAAGAAGATACAGTGAAAAATCAGAAGTATCAGGCTAAAGGTATTAAGCTTCCCAGATATCTGTAATACATTTACATTTATGTGCTAGTTTATTTTTTAAAATGAGTGTTTAAAGGATGGAAAATAGACTTAATCATATTGATTTGTCAGGCACGTCCTAATAAAGGCACTACAAATAAAGTAAATTAACTTCTTAACAGTATTATAACAAACCCTCCCATTTAAAAATGCTACAGGAGATAGATGCAATATTTTAACTCAGCTAATTCAATTTTACCCTCACAACCCCCTCCCCATTTCAGTGGGAACTCCCTCCTGTTCCCCTTCAATACCCCCAACCTTTAATTAAAGGTAATGATACAGATAATGAGGGCTTTATTAACGTTTTCTCATGAATTACTGACCCCATTAGCTACTAATGTCACCCAGCTCCTTCTCTGCAATCATCACTTTAATCACAATGAACTGGAGAGCTTAATGTTTGTTTGTGGGGGATTGCACAGGACTGTGTGCAGTAGGTGTCTAACATTACACAATGCAATTTAGGTTGTTCAAATGCCCTGGAATTTAGTAGAAGAGGCTCCAATTTCTGGAAGCCTATTCTCTAGTTTCTCCTGTTCCAAATTAAACTAAATACACAGCACACTGTCATTTAGCTATTTGTTGTGTTATATTTCCAAATCATAAAATGATGCTACAGAGTCTCAATAGTAAAAAGCTATACTTATTTTAACAATAAAGAAAGATCCCAGTGAGTTTATAAGCAACATTTTCAGCAATACCAAAGACTGAATTGAACTGTGCCAACTAATTGGGTCTTATTGCATTGTCTTCTTTAGCAAGTGTTATACTTTGACCACATAGTTAGTGGGAAAATACTGTAATCTCTAACGCCACAATGGTTATAATCAATAGATACTTATATTTGTGAGTTATAAGAATTAGTTTGATTATTAAACAACTAGATCTTTATATATGTTTTAGCATATAAATATCCAGATTCTGAAATAAGTAAAAAGGCATTTTTTCAAAATGGAATAAAACTATTTGAATAGTAGAAAAAATAGTACAAAAAGAAGGAACATTTGTTTTGAGTGTTTACTTGCTGTAGTTTAAACTTTCTCACAAATAAACTTTAAAATACTTTTTTTTTTTAAATGGCTTAACGTATTAAGAAAAGGTTACGAGCCGGAAGCTGACCCTTCTCCCTCCTAAACCATAAATAACCCACAAAGAGTAAATTAGTCCTAAACTGTTTGTCACATCCTATCCCTGATGAAAACTGGAAAAACACACTTGAGAAAGAATTTACAACATCCAGGGGATGCAACTCGGCAGCTGTGCCAGAAACTGACATTTTACCCATATATGTAAAAAGTCAAAGACAGAGGCACAGATAGAGAGAAAGAGATTAATGACGGTTTTATGTTTCACAGGATTTGTCAAAAAACATATTTAATTTCCTTCCAGCATGAAGCTAAACATGAAGCTGATATAGATAGAGCAATTCTGGTTGTTGTGTTGTTTCCATCACCTTTACAGAAGTTTAACCTGGCCTTTTGGCAGCTTGAATGTGTTACTGCTTGTGGTTGTATTGCATGTATATTTTATATGGCATATTATGTTACAAATGCCGGTTCATGCGAGTCACTAATTTCGTTATAGATCATGACAGCAAATATTCAACCTAGGTGAAAAAAAAAGCGAGTAAAAAATATGCCAATGAACATTTTATGTACTCTAAAAATATTGGCTACCCGTGCAATGTAGGTTTAACTATCAAGATAAGCTGGTGCTGATGGAATTCTGTCTTGTGTAACCTTACTGCAGCCTCACCTTTCATTCTTAGATGTCTCAGATGGAGACTACCTCTTTGTGCCGTTCAGTAAGATAGCCCTCGGTTACACATCTCAATGGTTAAATGAAGTATTTTTCTGCCATAAAAGTCAGCTTTCACTGTTTTCATCTGAGTCCGGTCACAACAGATTTCTCCTTCATAACTACAGGCATACACTTAATGACATCTCATTAATTCTCTATTACAAACACTGTCAGACGCTAACACTGCAGAGCAGACCCCCTATCTTCAATAAAGTTTATTCCTACGTCAAGTGGCAATACAACATACAGTGACACAGCAACGTCTTCCAATACCCCAATGGGAGGCTGCTTTCTGTAAATAAATTGAACAGAACGTTGTAAGACATCTCCGAAACACAAAAACAGTCAATTTGAGAGAAATTAAAATGGCCTTACTATGGGAAGTCTTGCTTGCTTAGGACAACTGCCTGTCTGCCTGACAGGTGTAAGATTGATTACCAGGCCCGGGTGCGTTTATAACTGGATCAGCCAAATTAAACTCTTGACTGTGGGGGCCCATCTGAGGTCTGGCTTCACAAATTCAATTTCAAAGCTCATTCCCTCTCCCTCTATCCCTGCATCTTACAAACTGGCAGGCCTACTATAGCGAGGAAGCGAGAGTTAGAGACATACGGCCTCAATCCTTCAGCCAGCTCTACAGGGAATTTAGTATCAGGTGATTCTGCGCCACCAAATGCTTAAAGGACACTAAGTAAGACGTATTAATGTACTAAAGACTTAATGAAGTTCGGGCAAACATGAAGGAAAAAAATGCTTACTTTATTAGTTCACGGCGGATTAATGAGGGTAATCATTAAAGTGATGGAGATGGATTACCCCCTTCAAGCTGCTCTTTTCTCCAGCTCGACCCGGCACGAGACAGCGGGCACCCCGGCGATCTGCGCTTACCAACTTAATTACAGGCCTTAACTCTACCCAATCTAAGAGGGAATGAATAGACGAAATGAAAAGGTGTCACCCCAGCAAAGTAGCTGCAGATGAAATCTGGAGGAGATGCTGACAGAACCCGAGCAGCTTGTTAATGCAGGGGAAGGGAAAGGCTAAGAGGAGCACAGAAACCACACTAATGTGTTAGTCGGCCCACAAATACAGTAGTGTGCTAATTTATTAGAACACCTCAGGGTTTGTCATTTGTATCCTTTATATACCTACCTGCATGAAAACCTCTGGGTGTGAGAATTTCTGTTGTCGGTCAGTATTCAGTATTCAGTGATATTAAAAACTATAGGTCTTAAACAACTTCTAAAACATCTCATACATTTTTACCATTTGTGGCTATTTGTTCCTTTTCTCTTATTATTTTAAATTAATTGCATGTGTGGCCTATTAAAGTAATCAATTAAATTAAACAATCACGAATTTGCCTATTTTGACAGTTTTTCAAGCTTTTCAGTCACAACGGTTTGATTTCATATGCGTAACAATAGAAGCAATTTCTAATACATTTGCACACTACTGTATGCAGGTATTCACTAAGAACACACTGAAACATATACATAGACATAATCATTATTGGCACATATGTACACATACAGATTGTATATGTTATCCAATATACATGTTTGATTGTTTTGTTGTTGTTGTAGGATTAGGACTATTTCACTATAGGATTGAATTCAATTTGTAAACTGAACAATAAATCGTATTATTATATATTATTTTCATTTTATTGTGTGTGCATTAGCACTACAGGGGTTTATGATTAAATATTGAAATGTGCATACAAAATGTCTTTGACAGTAAAATGAGTGATGATTTGCATTGACAGTGTAATGAGAGATGTTTAGTTATAATTATTTCTGTTTCTGAATTTATTAGCACAAGGGTACTCACTATGGGGTATTATGTTCAGTGTAAGTTAGGCTAATGATTGCTGAACAGCCTTCATAGCAGCACTAGGTTTTAGAAAACACTATTTTAACAAACAAACAAATAAATAAATACATTTCATTTAATAACTTTATTTTACAATTTAAAAATCAAGTTGACCACTTAGGAAACGATCAATTATTCCAAATCCAGAGCTATTTTGTCACAGCACTGGGTTTATAACATGTGATCATTTGCTATGTAGTGAACAGGGTTTGTTGTTTTGATAAATTACACTGAGCTGACAAACACAGATAATGCATTTCTATGCTGCACATTTTCCTCTGAGCTTGATTAAGAGAGCCATTAATACACAACTTGTACTGCAAGACATTAACCAGCCAAACTTATCACAGCTGAATGAATGAAGTGGCTTAAGAACTTGTTTTTGAAATTGCAGTGTTTCCAAGCTATACCATAAATCCTCTGCTACATAAGCCACAATAAGTCAGAGGCAGTGACATGTAAAGAATGTCTGTGGTGGTAATAGGCATGTACTAACAACTTAGTAAATGAAGTTCAAAATACAATATTGAGAAGAAAAAAGTAGAAGAAGAAAAAAAAAACTTTAGTTGCCCTCTGGTGGTAGATATATACTTCAACTACTAGTCCTATATATATAGTTATGAATATCAGTTTTGAAACCATGTCTGCAATAATTATTAAACATTAGAATGGTTAATCCATGTATTGTATATAGACTGTGAAAGTGTTCAATGAAAATATGTGGGTAAATATTTGCAAAGGTTAAGGCAAGGTGTGTTATTTATGTATTTACTTTTGAAGAATGCTTTGCATTGATCCAGCACTCCTTGTGGCTGTGAGCTCTTTGACCTGCATGCTTGCTTCAGATGGGCATTAGGGATGTGCTCTCTCGTGCAAGCCTCGATTCCAGCCCTGCCAGCCAGGATATTGCATTCAAGACAGCAATAAAAGTGTCAGCTCCCGGTGCGTGCGGCGGCTGTGTTAGATTCAGTCCACGGAGAGGTTTAATTATTGTTTTCCTTTTTCCTCCCCAATTAAAGATGGATCTGACTGTCAGGAGCTGTGACAGATGAAGACAAAGCACAGGTATGGCTTCATGTGAACCTTGGCCCCTGCTCTTTTTGCCAACAAGAGGAGAATAAAGATTCCTAGCCAAATTAAAGCAAGTGCCAAATTGGCTTGAGCCCAGGGCTCTGTCTCTGCTAAGGCCCAGTCTTGTATTAATAGAATTTAAGGGGCTCTATATTGTATTGAAGCTAAGGGTCCAATGCTACAGAACCAAGCTGTTACACAGCTTGGTCCCAAAGAAGCTATGCACTGAACATACAGAACAGTAAAAAATTGTGGAAACTGCACTTTTCTACAGTTATTAAGATTCTTTATTTAAAAGCAGTCATCTTATATGTGATCTGAACTACAGTAATAAAGAGGGGAATATATCTCGGTCTTATGAGGAATGGGTTCCCTTGTACTGGTACAATGCCTGTGTATTTTTATCATCCTTGATTTATCTTTTCTAAAGTGAAAGACACCCTCATTGCATTGTGTCTTGTGCAATGTTCCCCCAGGCTACACTGGAGACATGTCCTTCAAGTTGCGATTGTATGTTCATTTGTGTTCATATAGTTACAGATCTATCAATTAAGTAGGTGTACACGATTGCTTGTAGTCCTGTAAATCCACATGTGAAAGGACTCTGTGGGAGTCTGACACATCATTCATTATTGACCCTGACCCATAGTGACCTGCCTGGGCCACATAAACAGAGACAAGCCTGCATCCCACCTGCTCTGGGGCCCATCAGAGAGTCACATCCTC
Organism: Acipenser oxyrinchus oxyrinchus; assembly: GCA_030684275.1. NCBI lineage: Eukaryota > Metazoa > Chordata > Actinopteri > Acipenseriformes > Acipenseridae > Acipenser > Acipenser oxyrinchus. Next base: position 49,688,590 of record CM060257.1, on the reverse strand, counting down.
TGAAAAGGACAATCCTACATTAACACATTAACACACCCTTACCAGTCTGTAGCCCCTTGTGACAGAAATAGAATGATTCTTGGTGGTAAATCTCCCTCCCGACCTGTGAGGGTGTTAAGTAAAGGGAACAGAGTACCCTGGACTGGATGGCCTGATAATTAATTCCCAGGGTTAAAAGGAAGTCGGTCATCTAGAAAGGGGGCGGAGCTTCGGTGCACTAACTCATCGCCTTGGAAGGGAAACGATATGGCAGCCGCAGATTGGAGGAGTGGCTGCAATCGCTACCAAGGGTCATCGCGTGACTGTACAAATAGGAGACTGTGATCTGTACCTTCGTTTATGGTTAAGGAACAACCCGGAAGGACCCGTGTTTATATATATATATATTGTACCGTGAGTGATTTGTTTGTTTGTCTCTAATTTGTTACTTGTTTTATTAGTAGACGGCTAACACGTTCTGGAGCTGTCGCCTGAGGCCAGCACGAACCCGTAGCACGATATAAACCTGTAGCACAATATAAATTGTATTTGCACCATGAGCACTGCAGCACGCACCCAGGACTGGTGACCGTGTCTGTATATTGTGTGTGTAATTGACTGTGTTTATTATTTGGGACTGCAAACCCTTTACTAAGAACAGTGCAATGCACATTGCTGTGTATTGCCTGGGATTATTATTTACGGTCACCAGACCAGGACTATAAATAAACCTCCTTGCACGTTGCATTGTTGTTGTCTGCCTTTCATTGATCACTGCATCACTCCTGCACCTGCACACTGTTAACTACTTTGCCACATCCCAACAGATCGCCCAGTGGCACAATGTACAGGAAAGTTACATTTATATGGTGAATCTTCTGTTTTTTTTCTTTTCTTGCTTTGTGAAAGGCTGCAATCTTTTGAAATTGCACCATGTGAGAATATTGAGCCTGTGCCTATGGAAAGATCAGTACAATGGACCCTTTTATTAATATCTGCAAACAGTAATGCACTGACATTCTTTATTTGCACATCTAGGGATTAAAATAGCAAATTGTGTTGAGTTGAACAAAGAAGTGAATGAATTAAATGATGCACAGTATACTAGTAATACAAACAGGTGATTCTGGAGAGGTAAATTAACTAGCTGTTGATTCTGGAGAGGTAAATTAACTTCAAAAATGTAAAAATCATTCCCACTCATATCCCAAATGACACACACCTGTCAATTTCTATACTCATCTTCAGAGCTTGTTCAGAGTATCTAACTGATCGAAGCGTATGTGTGTTTAAATAGACAAGTTTCTTCCTGAGAGGAAGCTTACAGTGATTGAGTAGCTTTAGTTCCTTTTGATTTACATACGGTATTTATTTTACCTCTGAGTGAAACTGTCTCCCTCTCTCTAAATGAAAAAGATTTAACATTGACATTGCATTGTTCTATAATGGATCTTGAAAGTATAATTGCCTGTAACAGGTTGTTCAGGTCTGTGTAATTAATCACTGGATAGGAACAGTCTTATCATTATGAGACAGTAGGACAATGTACAAAGTTTCCTGTCTCAAACTTAGGTTTAGTATATTCCGTTAATTTTCTTAGATGGAATGGCAGTTAAACCTCCCTTATATTAACTGTTTGTTTCCAGGACATCCTTTTTTCCAGAACTGTTTTTTGAAAGTTGTGTAACAACAATAAAAAAAGCATACAGGCACATATCATTAAGGTGGTTGAATCAGTAACACTTCTCATTACTGTGTATTTACATAGTAGTTCCTTAGTAAATACACATAATTAAAATTGCATTATGCATAGTTACAATGTAATGTGTACATTTGTTTCATGATGTAACCCTAATCCTAACCCAAACCCAAACCCTAACCTTAACCCTAACTCTAAACCTAACTGTAATCCCACTAACCCTAAACCCAACCCTAACCCCTTTCTGATACAATTGTATACTTACATATATCGTGCAAAACGATTTACACATTCAGTACATTGTAACTATGCATCATAACATTGTAATTATGTGCAATTACACTTGCATTTACGATGTAACTACTATGTAAATACACAGTAATTAGAGACACTTAATGTAAAGTGTTATCATTGATTCTTGAAATATCAACAAAATATGTGAATTATTACTAGTCAAAACAGAGAACCATGTAGAAAAAATAGAGATTTAAATACTATAATATAATGGCCCTTTATAAGCCTAATAATAATATAATATAATACACTTTGTTGTAATGAAAGACATACCTCTCATAATAAATGTGTGATTAGACAAGCATTAGATAAGATTATAAAACAATATACTCCTAATGTAGTATGATGAAACTCAGATGTATAATGTGATTTGTGAGTCCAGTGTAAGTTTTGCTCCCCACATTGATTCTGCATGGTCCTCATAGTCTTACAACCCCAACAGGTACGATGTAGAAAGAAAACTTTGTGTATCTCAGCCTCATTAATCAATAAGATAACAATAGGTGTAAGGTTTAAACAACTAGCACTGGAGTTTTAAACTGGATTAAGTGAAAGGCTGCACACTTTAAACCCATTATTTAACTACAATGGGCCATTTTAATTTCCCAGGCCTATACGAAGAAGTGATGACATGGCTGGGAGAATGCAATCTAACTGAACAGGGAGCTTTACAGTCTAGAAAAAAAAGATTGTAGCTTAAGCATTCTCATTATATTTCGTAACCAACCAACTACAATAATTTCTAGAGATGGATATTAGAATTTACTACAGAGCATGACGGGGTCTGCTGATCTAGACAAACTACATTTCTAGACATCTTCCTTAAGGTGTCTTACTAGCCATATGAATTTTTTTTTTCTTTTTATAAACAAGTGAATGAATATATATATATATATATATATATATATATATATATATATATATATATATATATATATATATATATATATATATATATATATACAGTACTGTGCAAAAGTTTTAGGCAGGTGTGAAAAAATGCTGTAAAGTAAGAATGCTTTCAAAAATAGACATGTTAATAGATTATATTTATCAATTAACTAAATGCAAAGTGAGTGAACAGAAGAACAATCTAAATCAAATCCATATTTGGTGTGACCACCCTTTGACTTCAAAACAGCATCAAGCATCAATTCTTCTAGGTACACTTGCACACAGTTTTTGAAGGAACTCGGCAGGTAGTTCTTCTGTGGATTTAGGCAGCCTCAGTTGCTTCTGTCTCTTCATGTAATCCCAGACAGACTCGATGATGTTGAGATCAGGGCTCTGTGGGGGCCATACCATCACTTCCAGGACTCCTTGTTCTTCTTTACGCTGAAGATAGTTCTTAATGACTTTCGTTGTATGTTTGGGGTCGTTGTCATGCTGCAGAATAAATTTGGGGCCAATCAGATGCCTCCCTGATGGTATTGCATGATGGATAAGTATCTGCCTGTACTTCTCAGCATTGAGGAGACCATTAATTCTGACCAAATCCCCAACTCCATTTGCAGAAATGCAGTCCCAAACTTGCAAGGAACCTCCACCATGCTTCACTGTTGCCTGCAGACACTCATTTGTGTACGCTCTCCAGCCCTTCGGGCGAACAAACTGCCTTCTGCTACAGCCAAATATTTCAAATTTTGACTCATCAGTCCAGAGCACCTGCTGCCATTTTTCTGCACCCCAGTTCCTGTGTTTTCGTGCCTAGTTGAGTCGCTGGCCTTGTTTCCACGCCGGAGGTATGGCTTTTTGGCCGCAAGTCTTCCATGAAGGCCACTTCTGACCAGACTTCTCCAGACAGTAGATGGGTGTACCAGGGTCCCACTGTTTTCTGCCAGTTCTGAGCTGATGGCACTGCTGGACATCTTCCGATTGCAAAGGGAAGTAAGCATGATGTGTCTTTCATCTGCTGCAGTAAGTTTCCTTGGCCAACCACTGCGTCTCACGGTCCTCAACGTTGCCTGTTTCTTTGTGCTTCTTCAAAAGAGCTTGGACAGCACATCTGGAAACCCCTGTCTGCCTTGAAATTTCTGCCTGGGAGAGACCTTGCTGATGCAGTATAACTACCTTGTGTCTTGTTGCTGTGCTCAGTCTTGCCATGGTGTATGACTTTTGACAGTAAACTGTCTTCAGCAACCTCACCTTGTTAGCTGAGTTTGGCTGTTCCTCACCCAGTTTTATTCCTCCTACACAGCTGTCTGTTTCAGTTAATGATTGTGTTTCAACCTACATATTGAATTGATGATCATTAGCACCTGTTTGGTATAATTGTTTAATCATACACCTGACTATATGCCTACAAAATCCCTGACTTTGTGCAAGTGTACCTAGAAGAATTGATGCTGTTTTGAAGGCAAAGGGTTGTCACACCAAATATGGATTTGATTTAGATTGTTCTTCTGTTCACTCACTTTGCATTTAGTTAATTGATAAATATAATCTATTAACATGTCTATTTTTGAAAGCATTCTTACTTTACAGCATTTTTTCACACCTGCCTAAAACTTTTGCACAGTACTGTATATATATATATATATATATATATATATAATATCAGCAGGTGTTATCTGTCTAGGTGATGTCTTAATGATATGTATATAACTATGTTTTTTGTCAAAAACAATAGCATGAGAATAGTTTCTAAGAAATGAGAAAAATGTAACATATAAAACCACACTCACTATTGTGAATGTGGCCACAACTACAGTGCCCACTGTCCATATGCTGGCAATAACATACAGTAGAGAAGCAAAAATGAAAATCAAATGCAGCGCCCTTGATTATTTGAAAGCAGACAGGCAATAGCAAAGCTTTTGATAAACCATTACTGCAGACAGTCCCATAACTCAAGAAGATAACTTCAGGTTGGTGTCAAAATGATTTAAACCAGCGCAGAGCACACAGGGCTCTCTGATTGAGCTTGTGCTGCAGTTAGGGGCCTGCTGCCACAAGGCAGAGCCTGCAGCACACGATGACAGCACAGCCCCAGGAAGAGAGGCCGTCAAATCCATAATCTTATCTCACACCCGGCCTGCCTGCCTGCCAGCACCAAGCCAGGCTTCGATGAAGTGCAGACCTTTTCCCCGGGGAGGAACATTTTCTACCGACTGGAATTCAGCTTTAATTTGGTAATTGCAGGGTAAAGGTTACTTATTTGATGAAACTGTAGTGGGACATTAACAAATACCAGCACTCATGTATTTAGTCAGTTCTTGGAATCTCATATCTCATATTATCTACCAACTCGGGGGTTAAAGAAAAACAAACACACAATGGAGCCAAACATTGGCAGATTCAATTTGTGAGTAAGTCAGTACTAAATAAACATGGTTATTATTCCTTTATTTATAATATGGTTGAAATCTGAGAAACTGGGCTCATTAACTGAGAATTTCAATTTGGAATGGAATAAAACTCAGGGCCTTCTACGCAATTATAAGGAGTAAAAAGAGTTAGTGGATGATCTAACACTGTTTTCATCACACACAGATATTTTTAATACTTTTTCCTTTAACTGTGCACAGATTTCAGCACCTCTCACTCAAATGTGTCACCAAATGCCAGATAAGCAGAGTAGCTTTGCCAAGTTGAGGAAAGACCATTGGTGATTAAACACTTTTGAAGATTCATTTGAAGATTTATTGATTTGTATGTTAAAGAACCTGAATGCATTGACTGCTCTCTCTCTCTCTCTCTCTCTCTCTCTCTCTCTCTCTCTCTCTCTCTCTCTCTCTCTCTCTCTCTCTATATATATATATACACACACATACAGTACTGCTATAGGGAATAAGGACAATGTTAACATAAGTCATTTGTCATGGTTGATAAAATTTGAATTTGATTTTACTACTAAAATCAATACTTTCCTGTGATTCACAATATACTGTACTAAACGTATGCTTTTGCAATGGAATACCACAAGGTTCATGGCTTGGCCCAGAGTTCAAATGACTCAAGAAGCTGTAAAATGCATCACTCTACACATACAGTATCTACTCACAGACACATACAAATGAACTAGGCTGTAAAACTGTGAGGAGATGTTGCCCTGTGTTTACTCTTTCATACCCATTGAGATTGGAAAAAAAGGACAAACATCCGCTCCTGTTTCCAGTCCTTGTCCTGTTCTGTGTCAGCTTTCTCTAAACAACATCAGCTCTCCAGATTCCTCTCAACCTCAACTCCAGGTCCCAAACCATGGTCCTAAATGGAAGGGGGGCACTGATTTGAATCAGTCAGCTGCCCATTCAGTGCTGGACATCCACATTTTAGTAGATATATTACCGTACTACAGATAGTCATAGAACCAATGCATCTTATACAAAACCCACCAGAAGTCCCATCATAACATAATAAAGAGTACATACTGCTTTATAATACTTTTTTTCTATTTTGAAAAATACATATAATGCCTTAAATAATTAAACTCAAAGTATACTTCCATATATTTATATTAATAATCAATAGATTTTTCTGAAGACATCACCGATTTGGAATAAAACTGATTATAAATACCTAGACCATAAGAACATAAGAAAGTTTACAAACAAGAGGAGGCCATTCGGCCATCTTGCTCGTTTGGTTGTTAGTAGCTTATTGATCCCAGAATCTCATCAAGTAGCTTCTTGAAGGATCCCAGGGTGTCAGCTTCAACAACATTACTGGGGAGTGGGTTCCAGACACTCACAATTCTCTGTGTAAAAAAGTGCCTCCTATTTTCTGTTCTGAATGCCCCTTTATCTAATCTCCATTTGTGACCCCTGGTCCTTGTTTCTTTTTTCAGGTTGAAAAAGTCCCCTGGGTCGACATTGTCAATACCTTCCAAGAACGGCTTGCTCTCATCCAGCACATAAATAAAATAAGGGCTACGTTATTAAGTCCAATGTTGTCAGCACAAATCTATCAAATGATGTAAACATTATTAAAACAGTGTCATTTAAAAATAGTAAAATTGTCTGCAGACTTCATAGCCCAAATGTTTTACAGTCACAAGCTCATCCTTAACGGACAGTCGTCCACATGAATTGACACTGGGTACTTTTTTTGCAAGCCATCAAAGACAGATGAAAGGTTGGATGAGCTTGGAGTCTGAACAGCATTCTCACCCCCAAGAAGGAGGCCCTTACTGGGCCAACTCTTTACAGTGGTGAGGCTCACATTACCTTGCAATATCCCTGCACTGTGAGCACCAAAAGTAAACAAAGTAACCAAAATGAATAATGAACCACCTTTGTTTCTGTGTACCATTCTCAAATAACACTGTTTAAATCATTCTCTAAATTCAACAAGGAAGGGAATGCACACACACAGATACACATGCACACGCACACACACACACACACGGAAAATCATTATTAAGTTATGCATCTACTGTGGGGAAAACAAACCATGTAATTGAATGACAGCTCCATGTCAAATTCAGAATGAACGCAGGGCAAAAAAGGATTTATTTTTAATGCTCAACACAAAATATAATGATCTAATATTTCAGTCTAGGGGAAGTGTGGGTGGATTATCTCTGGTAATTACATTGCAAAACAGACTAGGCAGAAAGCTGCTTGTGAGCAAAAACACATTTCTCAAAATTATTAGCAAAGCAGTATTATGGAATATTGTGCAGTACTGACTCTATCATGGCTGGAATTTATTTCAAATGCAACAGAAACACTACATTCAAACTACTGCCATGATAACATATCTTGGCAGTAAGTCTGAAGAGTGAAACACTGTACTGTATCAATTTACATTGCATTTCAGAATTATATTTACTGTAAGTATAAAGGGATGTAGATTAACAGCAATGAAAATGTAATCATCAGGTGGGATAATCAAAGAGTTACAGGGACATCCACTGACATTCAAAATGTTTAGTCCTGGCTCTTGCATATGAAAATCAAGCCAAGACATTGAGACTGTCTTAGCATGGTAGACCACTAGAGGGCTCTACAGATACAGTACATTAATGTACCACTCTGTGTATGGACAAATGCCGTTCAATATGAAGAAATAATACTGTATTTAATAATAAAATATTATTCAGAAAATATTTAGTGTAACCCTTATAATATTACATTGTATTGAATATTAATTAATACAAATTATGAAAATGGTAACAGTGAATATTAATACAGAATGGTAGCATTAAAGTATTAAGATGATACAATACTTTATAATTATGGTACAGCAGAGCTTTTGGCATAAAACTGCTTTCTGATTTTAATGTGAAGTTCCAATAGCCTCAAACATATGTAAAGCAGTACAATGCAGTCAAGTACAAGTGTAAATCATTTGGGAATATCCAGCCAAAAGCAGTGGTTACAGTTTGTGGGGCTGTGGGAATATGTTTGAATGTTTAAGTAATAGTCTAATACAGCGGTTCTCAATCTGTGGTCCACGGAGAGGCTTTGTGCATTGCGCTCACGTGCACTAAACACAGCAGTTTGTAAAGTAAGGCGTTACGCACGATAGGGCTTGCGTTGCGTTGCATTAACATAAGGCTGTAGGTGATTTGGAGGCACAAAGCGAAGCCGTACGCAACACAACGCACAAGCAATGCAGTGTGTTATCTCGCTTATACAATGGATACAATAGTAACCAAAAAAAACTATTTTGACGTCAATTACCATTTGTTTATGTTTCATCCAATCAATAAAAACACCAGCTTCCCAAGCATTTTAGTTTTCTTCAATTTCATTAAGTTGTTGACTTGTTGCTTTTTTTTTTCAACAGAGGTTTTGCTTCTTGTAATTCTAGCCACTGTCGACTGTTATGCCTCCAAAAGGATCAAATGTGACGAAAGGAATGTCACAAATTTTTTTAAAAAAATTAAAAGACCTCTCACAACAATATGTATATTTATTTCAAGTTTAATATGTTGTGTATTGATAATATATTAATCGAACTGTGCTTCAGCAAAAATAAGTTCCGCCGTGCATTGTAGTATTTAACTGCACGGTAAAAATCCTCAACAGCCAATCAGCGTGCAGCATCCAAACATTCCGTTTATAAATAAAGCATATAGCTGGAGATTTTTATGTGCTTATTGTTCAGTAAGCTATACTGTTTATTGTGTGTGGTCCATCGAAATAAACAACAACATACTAATATTGTGGAAGCAAAGTGAAACAATGGACATGGTATTTAGTGTGTCCTCAAGTATTATATCCCTTTTGTGGAAATAAAAAGCAGTATTTGAACCCATGACTACTGAAGGAAGCATCCATAAAGAAAGCAGTAATTGAACCCATGAGTACTGAAGGAAGCATCCATAAAGAAAGCAGTATTTGAACCCATGACTACTGAAGGAAGCATCCATAAACCAACAAGTTAGTGAGTGAAGCTGTCATTCAAAACTCTATATCATATCCAAGTATCTATTTGTATACCCTTGAATAATTCATAAAGCCAATGCATTATTTAGCAAACCAATGTATCATAAGATGGTCTTGACATTATTTATTAAAACCGTGCCTCAGCTCTTTCACATCGATAACATTGTATTCAGCACCCAAAACGTTTTTATTACACCATTTGCATTTTGTTGAATAATAAAAAGCATGTCAAATTATGGTGGTGGTTATTTAATATCTCGATATTAAAGGGTGTCCCTCTCTAACATTGTAGCTCATAAATGATACAGCTCAGGTCTCATAGGTTTGTTTTTATTATATATGAATGGGGTTTTATTTAAAAAATCTATAGTTAATATATATAGTATATGTAGTATATAATACTACCAACATAATATATACACTAAGGTAGACCCAGTAGTCTGTTGGCAAACAAAGGTCTAAAGCAAAACAATGTTGGTTACACTACAGACATCAAGTTAATAACATTTATTTATTGAGAATTATAAAGATCTTAAATTGCAGTCTTTATACTGCAGTCACAACACTATGTTATGCCACAATCTAACTCCATTGCTGTTGCTTTAGAAATGCATCCTCAATACATCCATTTTAAAACAGGTAGGGCAGTCGCAGCTCTTATTGCATCAGTAGGGGGTGCTCTTATGCATGTTACAGGTAAAACGTACTGAAGAACTCGCACTAATATGCAGAGGCAGCCTTTGAGATGCCAGTAGGATACTTTCCTAACACAAGGTCTGAATTCGTAATAACGGCTCCCGAAACTGAAAATCAAGCTCTCAAAATCTCCTTTGGCTTTAGAGACTGCAAGTGTACCAGATGTCCCCAGCATGCCCAAAATATTCTAATTTGTGTTGGAGCTGTTGGGTCCAATTAGCTCAATTAACACAAGCATCTTGATTCACAAAGAGCAGCAGATGGTTCAGAGGAGAGATATTTTGACACCAGAAGAATGCATGAGAGTGAAGAGGGTGAAAGTAAGAGTATTGTCGATTCAGCACATAGCCCATCACACCTCTAAACAAAGTGCTTGAAACAGAGATGCTTTATTATTTATTTATTTATTTATTTATTAGCAGACGCCCTTATCCAGGGCGACTTACAGTTACAAATGTCACAGTACTATGAAAAGCCCAAAGAATGTGTCAAAACAGAGGGTTAGCCCAACTCGAGTCAGATGGTTTATTGCACCGTGTTAGTGCAAGGGGAGCTCTTTGGGAACATGTAGGTTGCTAATGTAGGCACATTTTGGAGGCAAAACTGCTTTGGAATTACAAATGTGAGAAAAATGGAATGTGATACTCTCAGGAGCTGGACTTGCAGCCCCAAACCCGTTTTAATTCTGCACACATTTTGTGCTCTTGATAGCTTCCTCTTGTTGACTGGGTTTCATATTTCAAACTGGAATTCCTAGAATTCTGTAGGGAATGATCAGAGCCAAAGCAGGAAAAATAGGAGCTCTCATATCTTGGCACTGGCAGTGGTGCTGAAGCTAGTTTTGGGAGAGTTGTTGATACTGGAGGACTGTCAGAAATGCCACTGGCTGGCCTCGGCCCTGGAATTCCACTGTCAAGGAATCAATTAACATAACAAAATAAATAATAATGTAAGGACAGCCAGTTTACATGTATTGATACATATTGGAGGTGCTTTATTTGTTAATTTTTTGGTTCAACCCCTGAAGCTAAAATGCTGATATATGCTGATTATTATCATTATTACACACAGTGTAATCATTATTATACACAGTGAAATGCTTTGGCAACATTGGATCACTCCTGTCATGCTAATAAAGCCAGTTTGAATTTGAATTTGACTTTATAATCATCTCTCCATGATGTTACACTTGTCCAAGTCTGTTGGACCATTTTAGACAAGAGAACTACTAAAGAAGGGAGGTATATACCACCTTCTTTTTATATTACACTGAACATCTCAGATTATGATTGGTTGAATCTCTGTAGATTAATCACTGTGCACAAAATGACAGATTGTAATACAAATATTACGTAACTGTTACTTTGCCCTGAACAGTGCAGTCAAGGCATGCCACCCAAGACTTATTCTCTTTGGATACTTTACCAGTCAGACGCAGACCAGTCAGTATTCGGATGTTGTAAAAGTTGCAAGAGTCTTTAGCGATCAGGCCTGTATTGCTCCAGTCATTTTGTTTCTGGGAACAATCCAGCCATGTCTCTCTTATGATCACAGCAAGTCAATGTTGGTCTATATGATGCAGAAATGACCACTGATGAGAGTTGAATATTTAAGTCTGAATGCAGCGACTGGATGAAAATCAGATTTGGATCACCATGATTTCAAGAGCTCTGATTTTGAAAATAACTGGCATAAAGGATTAAATTGGTCCTTTTATACTGGGATTGGATATTATTATATGTCCAGAAATAGTGAACATGTTTGTTTACCAAAAATCAGGCATTACTGTATCTTTTCTGTGTCTCACATGTTCTATTTATAAACCTATACAAATAATAGTGGCCCAAGTTTCTCCTTTAAACATTTTTTTTTTTCTTGCACCTTGATCACAATAAAGGAACCATTATGAGCTCTGCCCTTTGTCTTCATTGATTCCCATTTAAGGGCATCCCCATTAACCATTCCTATTACTCATATGCTCCATGCTTTGTAATAAGTAATTAAATTGATCTGTTTTAATAGCTTTATATCCAGTGTCCAAACTGTTTACAGCTCAAGCAGGTCAGAGCACTTGAGCTCTGCAAGGAGTGGGCCTGGCTACGCAGACTGGCTGCCAGTTGGACACTGTTAGAGGTGCAACTCTTGAGCACAGCTGCTACAATGTAAACAGCAAAGTCAAATTAACGGACTGGATTTCCCACAACGCACTGCTGTGGTGTAGGGAAACTGAAATACATTGAAAGCCTGGCTGTGTGGATGTTCTTGTTTACCTCAAGATGTGGTGGTGTATAGTTACAAAAAAAAAAGAACTGTTTTTCATATTCAACACACGATTAGGAGTAAAAGGCCCTTTTTAAATTTCTATTTTTGCAGAGCGTGGATATGTCAATTAACATCCTACAGTTTTAAGTCATGCCTATTTGCTTATGTAGTATAGTGATTGGCAGGTTATAAGGAAGAGAAAAAGCTTGTGTCCGTACACCTACAGTATAAATATCTTTGGGGAATGTAAACTGTAATATAAGGCATACAGGGGGCACAGGGCTTGCTCAGTGTCAGTTGGTGGCTGTCATGAGACTGATGCGTAAGATCTAACTGCATCATGTATGCCGACAGTTGCTAACTCTAACCACTAGGGGCCACTGCCTCCCAAATAACACCTCCTTCAGAAACTATGGTATTGGACATTATCCAGCTGTGAGCATTTTGACCAATCACGGTGCACAGATTTCTGTGTTAGCCAGAGCATAACAGCACCTCAAACAACACTGCTATCAGGCAGTGAAAGCATATAAATGATATCACAACCCGAATCCCATTTCAAAACCAAGCAACTCTGCAAACACGACCGACAATGCAAACATAAACTTTTAAAGAGAAGGTACGAAGAAAACAGCAAAACAGAAAACCTTATTGGCTGTAACAAGAGAAACTATACAAATAAACATAAAGTAAAAACTACAGTGTACAAACTCACAAAAAATGTACCTTCTATGGGGAATCGGTGCCAGATTACACTGCTATGTACAACTAAACATGACTCACCGATTAAGGGAAAATACAGCTCTCTACTCACCTGCAGGATGAATACAAAATGAAAGAGTGAAACCATTTACATCCAGTGCTGTGTAGATCATAACATATAGACCCTAAAGTGTTGAAACTTGTGCTACGCAGTTTTCAGTTTTAAATTTGTCCTTAATGTCAGCAATCATAAAGTCTGAGTTAAAACTCACGGTAAACTCAAGTCAGTTTTGGTTAATGCCTTCATTGATATCTGATAGTGGTAAAGCATGTAACACATTTGTTGATGTGAACCTTTGATGAAAATGCATGTTATAATACAAGGATGTGGCGCCACATTCATTTGTGTGATAAGTAAACAAGTAAATAAATAGCAAAATCTCTGACCTGTGTGATAAGTAAACAAGTAAATAAATAGCAAAATCTCTGACCTTGAATACTAATATATAACAAAACACCAGACATAACCACTGTGTTGCAGTATTTTTTCTTTGTGAAAATGTGGGATGCATCTCCATACTTTAGTGGTAAATGCATTACACTGCACTAATCAGTACACTTATGTTTTATTAAAATAAGAATGAATATGCGCAGTACATAAATAAAACAATTTAAAATACATATACATATTTACTTTAATAAAAATATTGGGAATAGTAGAATCAACAACTGACCATACTGTTATGTCATATCTGAAAGACAGGTACCTACCAAGAAAACAATAAATATGTTAAACAAAGCTGGCGCAAACAGCACAGAAATACTATGTCCAGTTCTGGTAACATTGAAAAAAAAAAGCTTTAGGCAGACAGAGGAAATCATACGGAGACAGTTTCAGCCTAGACTTGCATTGAAATACAATAACAAGCAAAACAAATTGTCCAGTCTTTGAATAATTTAAAAATTCAAGTTTAGCTACCATACATGATAAATCACACCAAGATCACTCAACATGGCACATGTAACTAATCATGTTTGAAGAAAAAAATGGAATGTTACAAGTTTTTTTCTTTTACAGACCTCATCTTGTTAATACAATACTGTAATAGGAAGCACCTTCAGAAACAATTCTAATTGGCAGGATGTGGCAGAGACAGGACCGTACTCGCAAAAAATTTGCAATATAGGGTTTAGAAGGGAACACCAGGACCATGTAACTAGCAAAGTGAAATCGATTGGTCACTCCTGCTCTAGAATGAGGACCAAAATGAATAGTTTTTCCTGATAGGATTCAACCTGAGTAGTCCAAGACAGGTTTCTGTGAGGCTGGTTTAATAATAGTCATCAAAGTCCTCAGCTTCGGAGTAGTCTTCCTCTTGGTGATGGGGTAATCTAAGCAGGTGAAGTGCAGTCAGATTCATCTGGTCTAGAACACAAATAAATACGTTAGTTATACAAAACAGAATAGGATTAAAGTGTGTTAGAGTAGTATATACACAATTCATGTTAAAGAGTATGTGCTTTTTGAAATCTGATGCCTTTTGCCCACCAGAATATGTAGGTTCATTAAGATCAATCAACATATCCATTATTATTACAAGTCAGACTTACCTGGCGGGATAACAGTTAAACTGGCCTTCGCTGCCACTTCCCCGTGTCGGTTCTTCGCATAGCAGTGGTAAGTTCCCTCATCCGTCAGCCGAATTCGCTGGATCTGCAGCCAGCCTGACACCTCATACTTCTGGGGACCGCCCCTAAACTGATGCCAAAAAATCAGAGATCAATGTTTTTCCTACATGTTCTCCTATCCGATATGATGAAATGATGAATTTTAACTTTTAGAGAAGACCTTAGAGACCTTCCATATTGATTGTATGACCAGTTCATCAAGCCAGGCTTTTCTTTGTTTCTTTGTTTCTTTCTTTGTTTCTTTCTTTCTCCTTTTTTTCTATCTTTCTTTCTACTGTATATATTGGAGGGAGGCACTGCTTCAATCCTCTGGTTCCTTGTCCACAGAGCTAATAGACTAATCCCCAACCCCGGATAACTGTACCAGCAGTCTAACAGTTGTAGAAAAAAAACAATGGAAAAACCGGGAGGAAAAAGGAAAATTCCAATGATAGGCTGTAAACGATACACAGTTGCTCTCCTTATTACAAGAAAATAACCTTTTTCACTACCAAAACCATATGTTCTGGTTAGAATTGTATACATTTTTGTTGCAGAAAGAAATGCTTAGATCATTTCATCAAATTCTCTTATTAGAAAAAAAAATGGAATGTGGTTTTGCCTTTGGCTGTTGATATTATTTTGATACAGCTGTGAAAGCGTCCTTTGCTTTGTCTCTCTGATAATTGTAGGGGGCACCTTAACGCCTGACACATTTAAAACATCATTCTCTGAACTAAAATGAAAACAGAACACACCAATAAAATATTTATTTCTTAGACAGCCATCCAGAAAAAAAACAGTGTAAAAAACTGCAGACATCTGAAAATCATTATCCACGTCGCTGTGGTTTCTAAAACAAGTAGCAGAGGCAGCACTTAGTCCGCTGCAGAGATTTGGGCCTGTATATTAATTTACACCTCTCCTTTTCTATTCTGAGCTCTTCATCATTCTGTTGCCCTGGCTACCAAAGGGTGGAGTTGGTGTTGAGGCTCAAGTTCATAATGTCCCCACCGCATCAAACCAGCAATTGTATACTTGTATACTTTTATATGATCCAATGCTACTATTTAAATTCTTTGGCACCTGCAACATTGTAAACTTTTGGGCGTCTACAGTGGGTGAAATTAAATGTAATGGGACGTTAGGCTTAAAGCAACTTTGCTTTGCCCGTCTATTCACTCTGATGTTTAGACTGTGTAAATATATGTTGTAGGATTACTAAGAAATTGGCATTCGATTTCCAGACGGAAGTCGCCTTTCAACAGATGGAAGATTTGATCCCACAACCTTTAAATATAAATTCAAAAGCCAGAAATGGTCCCTCGTTTGGTGTTTTTCACCTTCAAAGAGCCAGCTTCGAAGCCAGCTGTGAGAAAGTGAAAAAAAAAATCATTTCAGAGCTTTCTGTGCTGTTCTGTTTAAATCACAACCTTTTATCAAATAAACACAGATGCTTTTCTGTTAAAAGGTAATTAATTACCAGGGTGTTTGCCTTAATCATGCTCTTAATGACTGTGTTAATACAGTACTGGCAAAGAAAAACATCTCCCTCAGTTAGCTACATTAAGCAAGTAATTAAGTAAGCATCAGAACCCAATTAATCAAACATTCTCACTGGCAAACTATTTGCGAGCAGTGGGGAGATAGTTTCCAAGCACGCAGAGAGACAGATGCCATTCAGGAAGGCATTCAATCTGAACAGCTTCATATTTAGAAGTGCACTGCTATTCCCATGCCATGTGTGGTTCAGCTACTAAAACTACCAAACAGGCAAACACTTATTAAACAGCTACTACATTAGGGACTTCACTGACCATTATTTATTCTTTTTTTATAATTTGCTAAAATGTATAAAATGTAATGTACAATAGAATAAACATTTTACTTGTGTCATCTGTGTCAGTTTCAGGAGGAGCTTCATGGTTGGCAAGGTGACACAGCTGAGATAATTTTTTCCTCTGTCATCCTGTCTGGTGCTGTCAGTGTCAGTTTCTCAGCAAACAGTACACAGCAGTCGCTCAGTAACGAGGTGCAAACAGGTGATTGATCGATCTAAATCTAAATTTATAACAGTGTTTATTTTTTAGCAAAATAAAATCTTAGCCTATTTTTTGGGACCCCAACTGTTGTTGTTGATTCCAACTTAGGCACTTGATGTAAGGACTAGTAAGTTTACATTAGGACTACCAAGTTTCAAAAGGTACTAGTCCTTTGGACTAGTAGCACAATATTGTAAGTTTCTAACCCTGTAAATTGTATAAAGTATTACATTCAGGTAGTTTTCATTCTTTTTTACTTGCTGTGAACCTCTATTTTTTATATATAACCAGTAGTTTGGTTACCTGAACAGATATATGTGGGTCATCTCCAGGCAGAAACATTTCTGTCCCATCCTTTCTCCACTCAATGGAAGCCATGGGGTAGGCAAAGACCTCGCAGCCAAAAATGACATCCCTCCCTGTCACGTTCCATATGTCATAGGGTGGTGAGATGATGTGGGGAGCTAAATAAAACAAAGCATTAATCAGTGGAAATTTAACACAATGTGGATTCAAAGGGTGAACTGTTGTGGAGGAGGCATAGTTAACAATGTAACAGCAACCCAAAGCTGTTCCATTAAGGTATCCAACCCCTAAGGAGTCCAACCCCTAAGTAACATTCATGTGGACTCCTGGAGTCACAGATGTTCCCGGAGCCTTTTTTAGATGACAAATCGATAACCAGCTTTTGTTAAATGCACTAGAAAACGAAGGGCTCCAAATCATCATTATGGGAATAGAAAGGCGATTCTTGATTCTGCAGGCATTCTTCTCAGTTAGATCATGTCTTTTCCTGTTTTGCCCTACTCTAAACATATTGTTTTGGAACTTTCTTAAGGATATGAAAGCCCGGAGGGAGCCTCTCTCTCGACAGACTGCTCTCTAATTGATTTTCCATGGTGACAGCTGTGTGTACAGTAGTGCTAGCTCTCTGCAGTCCCCACATATCACTATCCTTCATCCATTGTGATGGGTCTGCTTTAATCCACACAGTCTCCTGGTTTGACTTTCACTTCGGGAGAAAGGGAGTCCCATAACAACGAACACAGCACGCACGGGACAAAAAAAATATCTGTCTGCTGCACCAGGCGCACAATGTCATTTCCTGAGAATGTTGAACCCCAGCAGAGCTCACTTCTCATGCTTTAATGTAAGTTGGGGTTCAGTGGCACAAATAAACCCATAGACACCAACCAGGAATCTTTTTAGACTACTGCGGCTACCAGAAGGGTTAATCTTACTGCCAAAATAGCCTCATGGCCCATGTACAGTATCTCTACCCACACAGCCAGGAGCGCAGAGAACCTTTCTCTATGGCCTCTAAAGCTTGTGAAATTTAAATCTAGATATTGGAATAAAATAAGTTACTACAGGTACTACAGGACTACATTGAATTATTAAGGATATTTTAATATGTGGCTTCCCTATTTTGTAGTCAGCTAGCTACAGACGATACCTAAAGATTTTTTTAAAGTTAATAACTGAAAACTGAGAATATGTGGAATCTTAGTTCTCCGAATTAAAATGAAAGTGGTGTTTCAAAAAGTAATATCCTGAACAAGAGAAAGTACGAACTAATGCCCTCAAAGCCCCGATTTAGATATGAGTTGGCACTGACTTCCAACATAGATTTTAAAAAGTGGCTTAGCAAGAGCTATTTCCATATATCAACAAAATGTATCCTCATTTTGCATTTACAACATCAACATCAGCTGCGCATTTACTGTCTATCATTATTTCCACAGTTTTGATCTGCTTTGTTTCATACATGTTATTTTTACATCTGAGCCAGTGTTTTAATATGGTCTCTTGCCATAGTGAACTACTGCAAGTCAGCACACCAGAAACACCAGCAAACAACAACAATAACACTTTTCCTGAAATCCTAGTTTGGGATTGGATTTCCCCTTACAGAGACTTCTAAAAAACAACAAGGAAGTAGCCATTTAGAAATGAAAGCTTGCAGTATGATTACAGCAAGCAAGCAGCCGGACGTGAACTTTTCCGGGCTTGGTTTGTGATGTCTTGAAGATACTCCACAATGGCTGTCAATATCACAGTTCAGCTGATGGCTTGAGTTGAAGTTAGATATTCATTAAGTTCTTTCAACCATGAAGTAATAATAAAAGAAACTGGCCTTTTTCTTTCTGGACTTGGAAGCCTTTGAGGTGTCGGAAACTGTTTTTTATCCCCCAAGAAAAAGGAACATTACTCATTCAGGCTTTAACCTTATCAAACCTGGGTGGAATGAAAGTGAGAAGCCTGATAGTCCCAAAAATGTGTGAAATTTACACATCCACCAGATCAAAGACATTGTGGCTCATGGCTTGACCTCACACACCCCTCCTTCCCTTACCACCCCGCTGAACCTCTTCACTACTATTGAAACACCGTCTTCTTGTTTGAGGTCTATAGAAGGGATCGCTCCTGGAAAACAAAAACAAATCTCTCTTTTTTTACTATTTCTGGCTTATTTTTTAAATTTAAAACCCTGAATTCTCCAGAAAAGAACAATCTTTCATCACTATACACCCAACATTCTTGACCGTTGACGTGGCTGGCACAGATTGCCAGTCAAGCGTGATTCAGAGGTGCTAAAAACTAAAGCGATTGATAACTTGATTCTTTATGCTCTATTTTCTGTTATTTAATTTTTTTTGCCAGCTTTAATTCACAAAACTCATTTTCAACTGTACAGAAGGTAAGAGTTCATGTATGTGTCTTTTTCCTTCCTGCCCTAGTTTCTGGTACTCATTTAGTCTGCTTCATTGCAGATCTGAGGGTTAATATGAAGCTTTACTAACACCCTATGCATTGTAATTTGAGAGTTCCACTGCCTGTTCTCTGAAGGTGCTTCAAGGCTTTTTTGATTATTATTATTATTATTATTATTATTATTATTATTATTATTATTAATTTCTTAGCCGACGCCCTTATCCAGGGCGACTTACAATTGTTACAAGATATCAGATTATTTTTACATACAATTACCCATTTATACAGTTGGGTTTTTACTGGAGCAATCTAGGCAAAGTACCTTGCTCAAGGGTACAGCAGCAATGTCCCCCACCTGGGATTGAACCCATGACCCTCTGGTCAAGAGTCTAGAGCCCTAACCACTACTCCACACTGCTGCCCTGCACATGATTGAGGCTGATTGGCAGCCTCAGTCATGTGCACCGACTTACTGCCAATCATATTTTTCACGGTAAATAACACAAGTAGACTGCATGTAAAGGTGTTGAAGGTGTCAGTAGCCTTCAGGAAAAGCCTAATTTATGAGTATTTTACTGGTTTGATAGACAAGACACAGCGTTCAGATATGATGCCAAAATTAAAAGAATAATAATTAAAAATCTAGAATTTTAACTGAAACAGGTTTATTTTTGACCTACATGCCTCGTTTCACTTGTTGTTTCTGAAAGCAGCATGGGGCTATGGCAAATAAACCAAACTCACCTGATAACCAGATGCTGGTAGTAGCATGGCAATCCAATGCGTGTCTGTGTTGAAAGACATTTCAAACAAGGATTGTATAGGGGACTTTATCATTGACCCTTGTATATAAATATTTAGGAAATTGTAACACCAAACACCACCTTCATGCATGTTTAGAGGGAACATTCTGCTCTCCAGTAATTTATCACTGAGCTAAGCTGCAGATACCAGTCTAACAATCAAGAGGATGACAGAAAAGAGTACTTTTAAAATGACCTTCTGCAATCAGTGCAACTAGTAAGCATTATAAATACCAAAAGAAGTGTTCTATGTTATTTAACTAGAACACAATGCTTGATTTTGCAAGAGAACAGTAGAATTCAAACATCTCTGTACATACTATTATGGCAGATTGTTTGGTATAATGACTGAACTGAATAATTGATTCCATAGCTATTGTCTACTGCCAGAGAAAATGTGTTCTCAAATCAAATCCATTGTAAAATGTACATGCATATTTCAAAAACTGTACCTACATTTTACTTTTAAAGTAACATAATAGTGGTATAGTAAATAATATAGAATCACAAATATCTTAACATAGCCAGAGCAAGTGTATTCCTATTTTGCTGCACTTTTATTTAAGCCATAATTTGCCTTCCTATTTTTAGATAGGGGAGGATTGACAAGCAGTTAAGTGGAATGGTTCACAACTCAAAGCCATCCATGGATCATGCACCTGATTGCTATGGATTACATGCACGTGATTGCTATGGATGGAGTTTACAGATTTAAAAGCACTGGTTAAAAAGGATTCCATGTAAATGTAATTGTAAATGTAGTACTGTAAGTGTTGCCCAGCCATTTGGTTGCTGTATCAACTATAACTTGTATGCAATCTTTGTTTTGGCAGATCTGTCTGTCAGATTAGCAGGACACTGCAAGTTAAATCATATTACATTGGCTTGTGGTCATACACTTTGTCTGGAGTAGGGGAGTTTACCTGTGAAAAATGGTCAGCCCTTTTGCTTAATCCGGTCTCCTCCATTGCTCTCCTCAAGTGCACTCCTCATAGCTTTTCTACCAGCCTCTCAAAACCTTTACAGTGCTTGTGTCTTCCTGTTTAGGGAAGTAATCTCTTGGAAGTGAACCGAATGATAGCTTGTGAGTGTGTGTACTGTATGTACACTGACCTTGCAATACTCATTCTGATATTGCTTTTACATTGCCCCCTTCGGCTGTCACAAACATGTCACTTTACACTACAGAGTTTTTAAAGTTCAGGAAATGGCATTCTGGCTTCAGTCTTGCTGAATGGATAGTCCAGGCAAGTCAGCCAAATGTGGCATTCAAAGAACTCTAAAAACATCTTTACATTACCATTTTATAAAGGTACTGCCTGGTAGGCTTTTGGGACACATTGTCTTTAATGGAAATGCTTCATTTAAAGCAGTATGGAAACAAGCATGTGCCTTAAAGCCCTGCAGACAGGTTGGAAATGTAGCTATTTATTTAAATATGGAAGATTGCCAGCATTACATTTATTGAAAGAGAGTTAAGGTATACAGCACCTTTTGAGTAGTATAGGCATTCATTTCATGGGAAAATCAGCAGAACTTTACACCCGTGCTATTGTGTGATAGAGGCATTGCAGTAGCCCTCTGCGTTGCCTAATGCACATCACAATACAATCTGTCATTTAAACCATTTTCATCATGTTGTCAGTGACATGACGTCTCTACCTAGCTAGCTTCCGACAGCCTATGATTTAACTTACAATTACGACTTCTGTCAGCTTCACAAAGCAGCCTGCTGAGAAAAGGTTTTGAAGGCTCTTTGGTTTTATAAAGCTGTAAATAGCTGTTATTTCAAAAGAGGAAGCTCCTTTTTCCAACATTGCATTGCAAAAAGGCCTGTACAAAATGAGAATCTCATTAGTCCAAGATGTAAGCTTGCTGGAAGCAGACATATTGAAAAGAACATTGTTTTATGATAAACAGTTTGCATTTCCCATGGAAAGCTTTTCATTTGTATGTATCATGACAATTATTTGATCAGATTGAATGTAACCCTAACTAAAATGCAATACATATATTTATTGACATATATCAAAATATATTTAATAATATGTTGGAATATTTAAAATAGACACATTCAACAGAGTACATTGAAATATGTTCTGATATAAATTAATGTTATTTTGTATATTCCTTGCTGAAGAATGTAGCATCTCACCTGCTTCACACGGACCCTCGTGGGACACTGTCAGGTTGGCACGAGGCTGGGCATGGGCTGCCTCTTGGAATTTGCAGATCTGTAGGTAGGTCTTGCCATCAGAGCCACAGACTGCCTTATTGGAGATGCAGGTGCACTGAGGCTCTGGGACCTCCCCTTCCCACAGGTCTCCAAGGTCCAGCCTGCACTCCAGGTTCTCCCCACACTTCCCATAGAAGTGGTTGGTGTTGTCCAAGTCACAGATCTGCCCCTCCAGATTGGCGCACTCCCAGCAGCAGTCACAGTGGTCTATCACCACCCCCGACAAACATCCTCTTGGAGCTGGGCACTCGTCTGGCTGGCAGTCGGCACAGCTCTCCCCTTCCTCCAGCAACCTCTGCCAGCCACGTTGCAGGTAATCCGGGCTTCCAGGAGCTGTTGAGATTGGTTGCCAGGAGAACAAGCTCAGATACAGCAGAACCAGCGCTCCAGAGCAGAAGGCTTGGCCCACCAAGCATCGCATTTCCAATTAGCTGTTTGGTCCTCTTCTCGTAGAAAAACCCATCACTTCACAGCCAGACTTTTCATCTTCTTGTTGGCACCTTTTGCAATACCTTGGTCAGTAAGTCTTCAGTATTTTTGTCCCAGCTGACCTTTGGAAACACAGAACGTTTTCTTTATTTTAAGTGCCATGAATTTAACCTTTCTAAGCAAAACTGTGTTATGTGATAATTAGATATGTGGAATATGATACAGGGTAGAAGGTCATTAAGAGGTGGGAAGGCAGATGAGGCACATAATTCAGAGAAGCAAAACAAGCAAAAGAGACAGGAGGCTTGTTTAACCTAGTAGACTTTTCCTGTTCCAAGCCATGCTTTGATTTTCTTTTAGCAGAGAGTTTTAAAGGGAGATTTAATATATATATATATATATATATATATATATATATATATATATATATATATATATATATATATATATATATATGATATTCCTAAAAAATGATGTTAACAAACTGAAGGTTGTCCCACATACCTAACTTTTTAAATTTTAACCCAAATTAGGCATTTTTCCTGGGGAGTGAGGCTGAAAGTATTTGTGGGCATGCATCATAGTTAACTATATACAACGTGGCTTCTCTATGGCTATATGGTGGTACATCATTTGATTGGACTAACTCAGTTTCAGCCACCAACCCTCATATACAAATATTCGTACAACTACTGGTATACCATATCATCAAAAAAGATGAACCCCAAACCATCAGGTTGATTTAATATCCAAAGACTGCCAGAGGCCACTGGTGAGTACTTTGAATAGGCTAAATAAGACAGAGATAAAGAATAGGTGAACTTGTAGTGGGTTTAGTGTAGTAGAGAAAGACCTGCAAGCTTCAGTAGGGTAGGAACTGAAACTAGGGCAATTCAGCAGAGATCTGCTAAGAAAAAACAACTTTTCAGTTTAACAACAGGGTTTATTTTCTAACACAAAGTGGTCAGTTAAATTTTAGTTTTGTTTTAGTATAGTTGAGAGTCGTTCTCTGTGGTAAGCAGATAATCACAGTTGAAATGCAATCATTTCTGAGCATGACAATTGCTGACTGGGGAAGTTTTCTCTCGGCAGACGCCACAGGATAAACCTAAAACCTCAGAGTCATGTGAAACATTTCAGAAATTCTTAACATGATCAATATGACATTCAAAAGTTAGTGAAGGGACCAATTGAAGTGCCAAACACATGGATGCTGGGCAAAGTCTTGAATTGAGACTGTTTTGAAATTAATTTCATTTTGGATGATGTGAAACACTTTTAAATTATTTGTTTCTACAGTTTATAAAAATTTGTAAGAAATCATTTTAGAGTAAGAGTTTTTTGATCCCCAGGTCAAGCAAGACAAGTTTGCTGATACATGCTTCCAGGTAAACATACACAATAGCATAACAATTCTCCAAATGTATACATGAAATATCACAATTGGACACCAGAGGAATACTACTACGACTATGACTACTACGACTACTAATTATTATTATTTCATTGTGCAAATTATATATATATATATATATATATATATATATATATATATATATATATATATATATATATATATATATATAAAGCTGTCATCTTGTGAAAACCTGGCCTAACTTTGCATTTCTTCGTTTTTTTTTTTTTTAAATAATTAAATGTACCTGGTACACAGCTGCTTCTATGAATATCCTATTTTTTAGCCCAAGTAAAGTTGCTTACCCGTTTAAACTGCTGTGAAGTGCTGCAGTTTCTGTGAAAGTAGGTCCGTCTCCTGTAGGGAGCTATTCTGTTTAATGAACAGAAACGCTACTCTGTGTGTTAGCAGTGCCTTGCCGTAGGATTCCCACTCTCAGCCTTCTCTCAATGAAGATGTGTGATGTCAGAATGAAATTTGATTCCCTAGTCAGCCTCTCCCTCTCTCTACTCCTGTCTCTCTCTTGCTCCCTCTTTCCTTTTTTATTTGTTCTCTCTATCACTCCTTAACCCATTCTCTTGCTTTCTTTGTTTCCATCCTTCACACACCCTCTCAATTGTTATCTTTCATTCACCTCTTTTCTCTCTTCTCTTTTGTTTCACCCTTTGCTGTGTCCCTCCTCTTTCTTTTGTTGTGCTTTCTCTAAATGTACCCCTTTTACTTTTTTCTTTTTTCTCACCCCCTCTCCTTACTAAAAGTCTAATAAATTAGACTGTTCATTAAGTTACATACTGCTGTTTGAGTGAACTGTACTTACAATGTTGTTATCATCATCTCAAATTGCAACTGCAGTTGTAGTTATAGGACAGCTAAACCTACAGTGCAGCTAAATGCAGTCTAACTGCACTCTGCTGTTTGTCCAATTTATGGCACATTTAATGCTGTTAAGTGTGGATGTTTTTCAGCTATATCCCTGTCTTCTCATTCAGTTTATCCCTGTTGTTCCCCGCTCCCCTTTCTCTCACTCACTAATTTTCTTACAGACTACTGTGCTTGTTTTCTCTCCAAACACTGCAGTTCCTTTGGCCATATGTGAAAAACAGGATAACATCCCGAAACATCACAACAAACAGCTATGCGATCATGGAGGTTACCAGATGTGTTACTTGGTTGCAAGACAGACAGACAAACACATTGGTAAAAATTGTCACAACAGCTCTGCTATTATGGTTCTTCAAACTTGCAAGGCCACATTAATTTCCCCTCCAGGAAATGACATGCCAATGGCACAATTACTGAACTAAAATGTGTCAAAACTTACCAGACATGATATTTTCTCAATATCCCTCGAAAGACCAACATACTTCATACTCATGCTATTTTTTCTGCAGCAGGTAAATTCAAGTGGAATAATTTAACTTCTTCATTTATGTTTTTTTTTTTAATTACTGAAGTACATTATATATATATATATATATATATATATATATATATATATATATATATATATATATATATATATATATATATATAAAAAGTGTGTCCAATAACAGTATCTCTGACCAGCTACCGTACTCTTTGACTTTTGATAAGTGCTGTATTTGTTATTTGTCAGTCCTGCTATGTAGCACAGGGCATTTCAGTCCTCTCCACCCCAGAGTTACACAAAATAACAGGCTAAATGTGACTGCATGCTCAATTGTTAGATTGTCACGGTTTATTAAATGTCTGCAGCCAGATTTAGGCACTCATTATATCAAATTGTTGACATTTAAAAATGAAACAGTCCTGTGTTACACGTTTAAATTACTGTTAGACCATAGAAAACCAGTCAGTGACTATGAGTCTCCATTTGTATGTGCTCTTGTCTCAGATTCAGATAGATTTGGTCATTTTGGTTATACTTCTCTTGTACCACAGTATGTCATGCACATGTATTAAAAAAGCATTCCTTCAAATGGATTAACTGTCTAGTTTGACAGAGACCTCTACTACACCCCTTAGAAAAATAAACATGCTCATCCTTCATTCTAAGGCTGCAGATTCTTGTAACCCAATTAGATGGAATCCCGTCAGATCATCTTTATCTCAGTTGAGTCTGACAGGCAGAGGGCTTGGCGCAGAGGGTGAGCATAATAACTGGGACGCAGTGCACTCGATTAAGCAAGGCAGCTGATTACAAAGTCAAAAAGTGAACCCTCTTTTTTTTGTTTCCAACCTGCAGGCTTAATTCTGCGATCAGTGACTTCTTTTTTTCTTCGGGCCCAAATGGGGAAAGGGGATCATGTAGAAAAAAAAGGGTCCATACTTATAAAACTTATGAACAATTCTCTCTGCCCCAGCAAAAGCCATTCAAAGAATAGTCATCTAGGCATTTAATTTAAATAATGCTGGGTCAGTGGACAGGGTAAAAAGCAAGCCTAACACACATTGGATGTGCTTGTGTAAGTTCTTATTGCTGGGTCATTTCACTTTGGGCAGTGTTTTCCAAGGAAAGCACAAGACTTGATGAAGACGGACTGGAACTAAACGATCAAGCAGACTCACTGCAGCATTGGCAGATTGCAAAACTATGTAGGCCTACTCTATAATTTATTCATGACACATTTTGCTTATTCCACTGATTGGATTGGAATACAGGTCCTGCCAGTTTAGCACCCACCATGGATCAAACTTTCATCACCAATCCATTAAACAATTGATCTCCTAATACACTAATGTGTAACAATGCAGTTAGATTAGAATTTCCAGTATGTTTAGTCATACTTAAAAAAAACAATTCAATGATCCTTAAGGGAAAGTTAACTTAATTATTCATTTCTTGTTGTTTTCTTTAAAGCCAACACCCGCTTGGTATAATTCATCCTTATGTGGGTACTATAATTAAATAATTAGAGGGATGTTACTTCATTTTAATCACACCTGGTCAGCCTCAATTAGCCTACACCATTTTTAATACCCCAAACAGCTTAACAGGAGCTGACAAGCAATTGAATGTCTTTGCCAGAAGTTGCCCTGAAGGAATTTATCAGAAACTACACTTACGCACTATTCACATAATCTAAACAATGTGCGATCACGTTAAAAATAGAACATTATGTAATATCATGGAATTGCTTTTATTTTAATTGACAATGTTTGCTTAATTAGTCCATATACTTGATTAGTTGTCTGTTTACTGAAATTTACAAAATAACAAACTGCTGGCAAAACTCCCCAAACCATCAAAGAAAGGCAAAATGCTGTGCACTGTATTTAATGCCTATCTGATCTGGAACTTGCTAATATGCTCCAGTACCTTGGCTGAGGATATTGTGTCATCTTCTAAAGGTTTATAAGGTTCATTGTGCCTTTAAATTATCTTTCCTAGGGTCACTAATATAGCGTATTTCTAATGAAATCCAGATTGTCGAGCAGTAAGAAGCTATTTTACACATATCAATGCATTATGTACCATTCTTTCAAAAGATTTTGAAATTACAGGTAGCAGAATGATAGGTCTCTACATCAACTCTCGATTTCCAAAATCTAGATAAAATATAGTGTGAAGACGGTATGATGACATCAACATTCTAGAAATAGAAGATTCCATTCTGGGGGACAAAAGTCATTGTAAACATTACCATTGTTATCCTGTTCATTTACACCAAAGGCAGCACAGTGTCTTGTTAATCTGTTGTAAAGTCAAAATGTATTCAATAAAATAATATAATTTTAAGGGGAAACTCACAGCCTAATTGAACCTGTATTCCCTGGCATTGTTTAAAAATGATTTTGTTTTACACTGAACTTTTCCTATCCTGTCAGAGATATTCCTGTGAATCAGCCAAGGGGTTATTGAGTGGATCACCTTTTTAATTACATTTCTCCAGCAGAGCTTACAATACTTAAAAAATCAGATAACGCCGCTATTGGCAACCCCGGAAATTCACTTTTTAAACTAACTAAACTTAACTGAATAAAGGTTCACATCCAGCATGTAGAGTGAGACTTAAAAATAAATGTGCATTATGTGAAGAAACCAAACTTTATGGGAAACCTCTGGCATTGTCACAGCTAATCCAATTGATGGAATTCCATTTTTCTGCCTTTCTATACAGTCCTAACAAGCAAAACATAAAGTAAACGGAGGGGGTCTGTGATGAAATAATAGGGATTAGCATGAACTCATGAAAGCACTTGTGGCACCTACTAACCCTTTTTATAAAATACGGTGTCAGTAAAAATTTTACTGGACAAATCATCATATTTGGAATGATAAGCAAATTACTGTACTCTGAATGTAAATATATTTATCTCCATGCCAATCCAGAATGATACAATACAGTAAAATGTTTTATTCTCTGGTCCTATTGGAAATGGTACAAACACACCCTTCTGCCCTTCCCTGGTAAAAAGGTCCAATTTAACACAGGCAGTCAAAAACGCATCACCAGGGCCTGCTTGGTTATTAGATTTAGGAAACAATCTTGAAATACTGTCACACTTTCTCAGATACACTAGCTCTCCTGTTTCCCAGGGCAGCCCACCAAAGTCTGGCCCGCTATAAATCAAACACCCTGACAGGGATCCTCCAAAGGTCTGTACCCCAAGCCAACACTTGCTACATGCTCTGCTTGTATAGAGGCTAGAGGTCATTCTCTACATTAGGTGTGACTTTGTTAATCTAAGCCAAGGCTGTTACATGGATAGCATAAATAGGAGCATTCACACTGCGCCTTGGAACAGGAGGCGACTGGGCAGATCTGCATTGCCAAGAAGGGTGAAATAGCTTAATGCTTCCTACACACAAATACCCATAATTACTTCTTTTGACAATGAAGTTACTCAGAACAAAACTCATTGACTCTACAACAAAGGCCACCCTTCAGCTTCAGCGTATTATTTTTATCGAATGGAAAATCTCCTTTTTTCTACGAGAGATTTAAGACAAAAAAGGAATTTAGCAATAGGTAAAATAGTTTGGTTGCGTGATTTTAACAGTCTATGTGCGTCTATATTTCTTCAGCGGACTGAAACCCACGAACAGAGAGATTTAGTATTTATTTGATATAAGCCATGAGCCATTCTCAAAATGGATTTTCTGGCTGGATAGAGGCATTCCGAATGTATTTCGTTTTTAAAAGTGTTTTTTCTTCCATTTTAAACGTTAAAAAATTCAGAGCTCACAAGCTACGGGAAACCTGAAAAAAAACTAAACAAAACACAAAACCATTTGGCAGCAGTCCTCAGTGAGGAGCCATGTTAAAACAGAGCACAAGGGACTAAAGCTAAAAACCAGATCTGTGAAGTGTCTCCGTCTGGATGTAACAGTTGCTTTCATAAAGGCACCCTAAGAAAGACAGAGGGTGCAATTTAAATTCAGTCTGTTGCTGTTTTACATGATTTACTACTTGCAGGGAAACTTAACACATTTAGGTTTGTGCAGTAAGGATATGTTGAGTAAATGCCAATGGAAAAATAGCTCAAGTATTCGATTACAAGAACAGTCGTGACTTCCTCTTCAGAATGTAACCACTTCTGCACATGTCTGCTTTTATTCTTGTTTTTAAACATCCGTTCAGTCAGTTGTACAGTTTGAAAAAATAGTAATAAAAAACTTGGCCCATGATCAAAAATTTAACTGAATGACAAATGATCAATGTAAAATGTGTGTGCATGCCCAGCTATGATAGTTTAATGTTGCTACAAAAAACGGGTTCAGAACCACAATAGCAAAATACAAAGCTGAACTCACCCAGTGAAAGTGGAGTTGAAAAAAACCTGCAACCTGACTGAATATTTCTCACTGAGCATGTATTTTTGTTTGCTTTTACAGCTCTGGTTTGCTCTCTTGAAGAAGCATTCTGTCACTCTGCTTTACATTCTACAGTACACATAAGAAACACATACCTCTCAAATGTCTTTGAGAAATTAATTGTCCCCAACAAAAGTCCCACCAATGCTATAATAATGCATCAGGAAAATATAATGGTCCTTACATTGAAGAATATGTAATAAATAAGGAGTTAAGATGAGACCACAACAGTGGTGATGGAATTACATGTAAAGGAAACCTCTGTCTTGACTTTTTTATCTGTAGTTCTAATTTCACAATGACAAGATCAAAAGATAATGTGTTTGTCAAAATTCAACCAGGGATTTGCCATTGAGATGTACAGCTCATTAATTCATGATCGCAATCATTTGGTCAACATTCTCAATGAGCCATATACTGTAAGTTTCTTTTTTAAATATTTTGCCTTAACTCAAGGAGTCCTATGTTTTTTTTTTTTTTTAATAAATGCATTAACATTCAGGATAATTTGCATTACTTCCCACATTTCTATACAGGTACTGTACAGTATTTCTGCTGAAAACATGAAGCTGTCTTCTCTTGGTAAACTTCATAAACAACACAGTAGGTGCAGCTCCGTGGTTATTCTGTCCTTGCTCACTTGGTTTGAAGAAATAAAAAGGGGCACATTCAACACTGTTTCACGCCTTTGGTTACTTGATTTGACATTAAGTGCAGATGGTAAGATAAGCTGTCAGGGAGTTCATTTTTTCATGAATAGACAAAGGCAGTGCTGTATTCTCAGTTATGTCAATTGGATTTGTTTGGTCTGTTGATGCTCTCACAAAGTCCCCTAGGATGTTTGTAGAGCCAGTGTCTGTTGACTAGATTGGGGGGTCCCTGCATCTGTTGGACAGACACCCTGAAAACCCACCAGCTTGGGATACATTTTATAGCTAACTTTGCATGAAAAAAGTCTGCTAAAGATGATTGAAATGTAGTTCCCAGTGTGTTTATCAACAGGCGATATAAGCACTTCAGAAGCAGTAGACCAAGTGTATTCAACTTATAATTGGAAGCTATTTTGTCGAAACAACCCTTGATTCTGTTTCAACCTCATATATCAGAAGGACCTTTTTTCTGCTAAGTTTTTCTGGTACGCTGTGAAGAAGCATTTTGAGTTGTAACAGTTCTGCCTGTGGATCTCTGCCTGGTTGTATTCTTTGGATCTGCTCTGTAAACCCTGCATAGAGCATACCACTGTGAGTTGCAAAAATAACCAATACTTCAACTGGCTCCATAATATTAGGGTGCAGGCGCCAGGGAAACCGCACCCATCTTCACATGGCGACAAGATTTCAGGCCAGGATCTCGACTGACAGCCTGGCAGGAGCCTGTGATGTCATTGGAGGAAAAGGCAACACTTGTTTGAGTGCAACATAGATGTATACAGGATAGTCTGTATGTGAACAAACACGTTTGAACATTCATACAGATTAATAACAGCAACAGAAGGGGGTTCTGACACTAATACTGCAACAACTGAAACTTCTGGATTCCTTTAAGCTTCGGCTATGAAGAAAAGTTTGTAAATCATCTGTTATCCCAGCTCAGAGATAATATAATGCTCAATGATTGAAAGAGGGTTTCAATGTAAAGAAGGTTAAGAGTTGAACTTTTGACATGTTTTATTAGCTCTGTTCCAGTTAACTGACCCTGGTCCTCATCTTTAAAGTGGTTGTATCATTGAGATGTATAAATCTGCCACCTTCCGCTCAGGTTTTATTACCAAGCTCTATTTTGTTCTCACAAAGTGTCAGCTCAAACTGTTGTAAATCTTCTGGAGCCACGGCAAGCCTTGCATCTATTTTCACAGTCCAAAGAAAATAATACTTCCACACCATTTTTTATTATGCAAGCTTGGAAACGTGCTACTTAATCAAATGCTATAGTTTCTAGAGGCTGATTTAGTTGAAAACATTGCCTGAGAAACTGATGGACTATAAACTCTTAATATTAAATTTAGAGCAGCACAAATTAATAGGTCTGACATAGCATATATAATACACCACTATGCAAAAAGGCCCCAGTACTTTCCTCCAGGTACTTGAGCTTCCTCTTTTCAGCTGCCTGGTTGGAAACCGAATGGCCAGAATTATTTAATGCCATTGTAACAGGGGTGTTCTTTTACAGTGTGGGTATCTGCTCAGAGAACGAGAGACACACAAAGGGTTTGACGTTGAAACGCCACTCAGGCATCCAGGTTTTATTAATAATACAGGCAGTTGCAGTGGTTGGCTGCAATGGTATCCCTAGTGTGGAAGGATATATGCAATAGTGTACATAATAACAAAATCCAAAAAGACAAAAGCAAAACAGAGTGAGAAAACAGCTAAGAAAACAAAAGGTGGCCAAGCTCAGGCCGAGCGCTGCTCCCAGTAAAAGAGAGATCCTGCATGAGGAACCTTCTTCCTAACATAAACTAAATGAACTGGGTGGGATTAAAATCCCTACCCTAAAATCCTATGGATCCTGGTTAAACACGTGGTGGTCCTGGGGTTCGCTCTCCTTGGCTATCCACGCAGGCATGAATCTTCACCCTGGTGAACAGGAACAGGAACAGGAACAAAATGTTTTAAAGGCAGGTGACCAGTGTTACTTGATCATCCATTATGCAACTGACTCCTGACCACCTGCTGCACATTCAATTAGGCAGGCAGGGAGGTCTAACCTCCCAGTCCTGCCATCCAGCACACATTGTTTTTACAAAATGTAACACATTTTATTTACAAACCAAACCAAACCAAACTATATATATATATATATATATATATATATATATATATATATATATATATATATATATATATATATATATATATATATAATATAAACCCAACACATCTATATTCTTTACTGGGGCAGTACTCAGCCCTGCGACAGCCATGTTATCACATTTCCATTCATATATCAACACAAATGGTATTTAAATTTAATGTTGAGCATTCACTAATTGATGGCAAAAAAAGAATCCAGATTTGTGTTGCTTTATAATGCCACCATGTGTCTCAGGTAATAGTGACCATAATGCAGAGACAGGTAACCAGATGTTTGAGGGCTTTGCATACCCTGCATGGCATCTGAAATGGGCAATATATCTTAAATGGCAAATCTCAGAGCACAGCAACAGCTGAAATGAGTGCCAGCTACTTCTACTAGTCAAGGCCATAGAGGGGGTTTAGTAGCAGGCAGGCTTATTTTTCATTTTAATGGCTGGGTAATTACATCACTTTGTAAAGTGCTGGGGCAGAAGTGGTGTTAAAAAGTGTAATTAAGATAGAAAAAGAGAACCATGCCATGGAGACTCGGGTGATTCTGAAGCTGATTCTGGAGTGTTGAACTTGTCAGATCCTCAAACAAACATGCAAGCAGTGAAGAGGATAACGAGCTGTGTAACTGCATGATAGGGGTACCTAGGTTAAAACCTTTTCAATAAATACTGTTGTACCTAATTCCTTAACCCCAAGGTACACAAGTAATTGAGCAATTGAACAAATTCTTCTTAAAATACATTTGAGAGTGTCTCAAATATCATGAGGAAACTGACAATTTGAATGACCAGATTCAACTTCAGTACATTTTAAACCGCGTTTCATGCACCTCATTGCAAAAATAAGAAAGTTAGAGTAATTTTATTTGTGGGGCACATATGTCACTTTTACCTTAAAGAGTTAACTACAGAACTGATTGCTAGTTGTGTTTAGGGTGCCAATGAAGTGGGAGTTTTAATCTCCATAGTTTTCAATTATGAAAAAGCACCGTGGTACACTTAATGAAATACTAGAGGTGCAATCAGTAACCAATTTCCAAATTGATATCGGGCAGGTTTTTTTATGAAAATGCAAGGACATCTGATTTTTTGATTAGATTCTGCCATTTCTCAACACTAAACAGAAGAGCTTCTAGCACCGCTCAAGAAAGGCACATGTTTGTAGGTAGCTTGCTGCACGAGGCACCAAATAAAATACAAGGGTGATTGGTCAATTAATGAATGTAAACAATTAATCTATTAATTCGTAATTTGCCAACACTGGATATTGCTTTTGGGATAATGCTCCTGATAATTATTTTTGTACTAAGTACAAATGTTGTAGCAATACCATTGAGTCTTACTGCGATTTTCCATTTTATAGCTTGCGCAGCTCTAAAGAAAATAACTAACTGGCAAGTCTTTTGTAAGGATTCCAGTTATGGTGAAGTGTGGACTTGTCCTGTACTACAATTTGGTAGTTTTCATTGGACACTGTTCAGAGTTGTTCTCCATAAAGGGAGTTAACTATATTGTGTACATGCTATGTTAACCTATAAGTGTGGTTCAGGGGGCGGAGATAGGCTCCTCCCTATCCTTTGATCGCCTAGCAATCAAAATCTACTTCCTATTTAAACCATTAGTCACACTGTAGACATCCATCTTGTGTTTTTTTTGGTGAACCTAAGCGGATTTCAAGACCCCCAGCAATTTTCTTCAGGAGAAGAAATAAAACAACAAAACAATAAAACAATAAAACAACAAGTCTTGGATATCACTTCTGTAGGTCAGACTCTTTACTTGAAAAACAACCAATATTTTCTGTAGCTGCATTTACTCATCTCAAATTTGAGCATTTATGGAAAGTAGAACAGATTGGAATCCTGTGATGATCCAGAAATTAGTTTTTAATAGAGTATTGTTTGCATTATCCAGGATATTATATGTGGTATCCAACCCAAAATAAAAACAAGAGTTGATTGTATTTATAAAATGAAAAAAAAAATAATTACACACCCGTTGTTGTCCTAAAATGGTAGAATTTTGCTTCAAGAACACAGCAGATCTCTTTTAATATAGCTTGATTTTATATCAGAGCAAAAAAGTAAAGTCAATTTGGTTCACATGACTATAAATTCACATATATGTCTGTCACGGTTAGGGTCGCTATGTGCACACATTGAGGTCTGTCTGACCAGGCACCCGCAGAGTGGAACAAATATCTAAATAAATAAATCAATCAATAAATAAATAAAATACAAAAATAAAGACATTATTATAAGCTAAATTCTGCAGACCAGAAATGAATTCCTACCCCTGGTTTTGCAGTCTCCCAGTGAGTGTTTAAGTCTTTGAGAGAAGGGTATAGAAATTAATAGACTTAGCTCAATTTATTTTTTCAGTGACTCTGCTGTGTGGCTGTGATGTGTTTCTTGGCTGAGGGAGATTCTTCTGCTTGCCCCGTTAACTGTCTTAAGATGAATAAAGTTCTCTGTTTCTTCATTTTTCCTTTAGGTACTAAAGCTTCCTTTTTCCAGCTGCCTGGTTGGAAACAGAAGGCTCAGAATTCTTTCATGGCATATTATTACTCAACAACACCTTTTC
The DNA here is from genome assembly GCA_030684275.1 of Acipenser oxyrinchus oxyrinchus. Lineage (NCBI taxonomy): Eukaryota > Metazoa > Chordata > Actinopteri > Acipenseriformes > Acipenseridae > Acipenser > Acipenser oxyrinchus. The sequence goes on along the minus strand of CM060257.1, from coordinate 49,653,128 downwards.
CCATTAGTTTAAAGTTGTAATATTAGACTTTATTGGGTAAGGAAATTAAATAACCTTGCTTCAGGTGTCTGCTGACTAAAGCAGGCATTTTTCATGACAGGCATTATTATCTGGCCAAGAATTTGAAACACGCTATGTAACTGTGTACTGTAAGAGGCTTCAAGTCACTGTCATTAAAACATGTACTGTAACACAGCAGAGCAGCATTGCCTGGGCATCAATATATGTACTGTATGTATGTGTTTAACATAAAACCAGTTCCAGACCACTCCACACCAACCAATACTTTTGGGATATGCCTGCCACAGGTTAGGTATTCACTGAGCATTTTATATCAAAGCTGCCGATAGACCCCTACTCAGTGCAGCTTACCGAGGGAATAAGTAGTCACTCCGCGGAGCTCAAATCCTCTTTTGCATCGAAGCAGCTAATGCGAGTGATGTGACCTCGCAAGGTTTGGTGGTTGTCTTCTCTTTCAGGGAACCGGGGTTACATCCGTAACCTATCATTCCCTTTCAATTCGAAGTTGACCACAAACAAATACTTTTGGAAAAAGTATACAAAAGCCGCTGTAAGGGAGTGTGAGCGGATAGCATACTAGGGACACCTCACCACCACCAACCTCAAGGACACTTGTGCCTATTGAAGACATAGAGGGATCTACCACATTAAGATGGTAGAACCTGGTGAATGTATGCAGAGTAGCCCAGCTAGCCGCAGTACAGATATCGGTCAATGAGGCACCCCTAAAGAGGGACCATGACATAGCCACACCTGTGGAAGAGTCCACGGCCACCCTCCCAGGTGGGGTTAGGCCAGCATTAGTATATGCTGTCGAAACTGTGTTCACAATCCAGTGGGACAGTCGCTGCTTCGAGAGGGCTTGACCCAGGGTCCTTTCACCATGACAGACGAAGAGCTGGTCAGACTGACGCAGCACTCTCATCCTATCTACATAACCTCTCAATGCCCACACTGGGCAAAGGGAATTCAGCCTCCTATCCTCCTCTGACTCAAAAGGAGGGGGATGGAAAGCCTCTAGTTCCAACGATTGGTTCAAGTGGAAAGCCATAATCACCTTAGGTAGGAATGCAGGGTTCATGCGTAACGATAGCCGCAGCGACGGAGGGAAAACCACAGAGGGTAATGGGCTGTCTCTGCCATGGCAAAGAGATCGACCTGGGCTTTCTCGAATCGTTCCCAAATGTGTTCTGTCACCTGAGGGTGGAGTTGCCATTCTGATAGGTGAGGACCCTCCCTCGAGAGGAGATCCACCACCCAGTTCACCACTCACAGGAGACGAACAGCCCGGAGGGATAAAAAGTACCTCTGTGCCCAGATCAACAGCCGAAAGGCTATAGGGTGTAAGCCCAGGGACCAAAGCCCTCCCAGATGGTTCACGTATGCTACTACTGACATGTTGTCCGTGTTGACAAGGATATGTCTGTTATGGAGCACAGGAAGGAAATGATGGAGAGTGAGATGGACCGTTCAGAGCTCCAGTGCATTTATGTGCAGGGACGTCCAGTGACCCGACCAGGATCCGTGGACTCCTCTGCCCATCCAGACCGCACCCCAACCCGAGTTGAATGCGTCTGTCGTCACCACATGCAGGTTGTGTATTACTCCCATCCTTACACGTTCGTGCAGTTGAGAGGTTTGTCTTCACCAGAGTAGGGCTTCCCAGCATGAGCGAGACACAATCAGCCGACGGTGTCTGACGCGTTTGGGGTGTAGCTGAAAAGCACTGAGCCACGCTTGGATCGGGCGCATGTGGAGTAACCCCAGTTGAATGGCTGATGAAGCTGCGGCCATCAGACCCACTAGTTTCTGACACAACATGAATTATACTGTGGAGCCCTGTTGAAACAGGACTAAACAGCTGCGACTGGTGGCCACTCTATCATCTGACAGTAGGCTCGCATCATAAGGGAATCCAGCCGGAGACCCAAGTAGACCGTACTCTGCACATTAATTGGCTTTTTGCATTGTTTGAGTGTGAAACCCAGTCTCGCCAGATGCTATGTCACTGCTCCTTCCTGCGACTGGGAGCAGATCGACCAGTCTTCTAGGTAGTTCAACATCCTGATCCCTTGCAGCTGCAAGGGAGCTAGGATGGCATCCATGCACTTCAAAAAGGTGCGGCGGGTTAAAAGAGGCCAAAAGGCAGCACGGAAAACTCAAAGACGCTCCCCTGAAAGGCGAAGCGGAGATATTTCCTGTGTGCTGGATGAATAGGGACGTGAAAATACATGTCCCTTAAGTCCCCTGTTGTAAACCAGTCCCCCGGTCGGACAGACTGGAGGATGTGGCGATGTGTGACCATCTGGAACCTCCTCTCCTTCAAGAACCCGTTGAGGTGTCCCAGGTCTAGGATGTGTTCTACGAGTAAGTAATGTTTCTACTTCTTGCCAAGACCTGGAGAGGGTCGTTCACGGATAATAATATATAATATATCTTTATTTTTTATATAGCGTCTGTCATAGTGGACCACCATCACAAAGCACTTAATAGAGGTAGGCTGTGAACTGTGCATTATATGCAGAGTCAATTACAATAGGACATTGATTTAACATCTCATCCCAGGATGGAGCACAAGGAGGTTAAGTGACTTGCTCAGGGTCACACAGTGAGTCAGTCTGTGGCAGAGGTGGGACTTGAACTGGTGACCTTCTGGTTACAAGCTCTGGACTTTAACCACTGGACCGCACTGCCTGCTAATGAGGTCATGATCCCTTGAAAAGTAGGAGGTCCTGATCGGAATTGTAGTGCATAACCGGTGTGTATGGTGGTGAGCACCCAAGAGTCTGAGGTGTAATTGCGCCAATACTGTAGCTGGTGTTGCGAGATCTAATTCATCATATGCAAGCTCTCGTTCCATTATTAATCAACACCTTGCAGAGCCTTGTATTGCCTGTTCGGTATTATTTTCTATAGACGGGACCCTGTTGTGGTGGAAATGTTTGAGGAGGCTTAATTTCTCATCTGTGTCCCACAGTTGCCTGACTTTTCTCTGGTTTAGTAATTTAATAGTAAGGATTCCAGACACCGCAGAGTGCTGGTTTTGTTTATATTGGCTTTACCTGTTCACAGCAGGAATTGTTTGCTACAGAAGAGGAGGAGCGTGGAAGCACAAGAATGTGCCAAGCTGAACCTTGATATTTCAGTCACCCTCTGGACTAAAAAAGATGAAGTGCAAAGAGATGATTTGATCAAATGTTGCCCACAGGGAATTATTTCTAATTAATGTGTGGAAATAACTTTTATTTCCTTTTTGTTGCAAGCCATAATACAATTCCACATAATGCAATTTCCAAATGGAGCTGTACAGGAAGGCAAGAGAGTTCAAAACAGGAATCTCAGTAAACTGATCTGAGGACAGCAGCCCAGAGGAGGAGCATGGGGGAGTAAGAGCACTGACCTTTCTCAGTCAGCCACAACAAAAAGCAATCCTTCTGGATACCAGACTGTGGACAAACACTTCAGCTAGAGAGGGTCATCTCAGTTGTTTTCAGTTACATTTAATAGCAGGCAGGAAAATGTAATTAGATACATTACAAGTTGATAGATGACTGCATATACTATAAAAGCAATCACACATTACAGGGTGTTGAAATATGGTCCAATATTTGCATGACTAGGGGTGTTGTGTTAAACAGCTCAAGCCTGCAGATTTTGGGCCATATCTGAAGACCCTGGAGTGTGTTGTTGTGTATATAAAATGTCACCCCCACCCTACCACACATCCCAAAGTGAATTATTTGTCAAATGAATAGGGCAGAATGGTTCCAAAAATTTCAAGCTGTGCTGTTATGTGAACATTTGTTTGCTCCCTTTATTCTTCCAATATGCATGCATTACAAGTGGAAACTACATGCATACATATCTGTAACTAATTATTAAAATAGAGAGTTTTCAGTTTACCAATAACTTTTCTTCTTTATTAAGTATTTCTAGTGATTGATGAGTATCCTGTTGGATCCTGATTCTCCTTGGCTAGAGAGTTGTTTGCTGTTTTTGATTTCATACATACATACAAATGTTCTTACAAAGCTGTTCATTTGAGCCAATTCTAATGCCGGTGCTGTATACTTTCAGAGAACTGGTACAACGACTGAAATTGAAGCTGTGACACAGATAATCATTCTATTCAGTCACTACTCATAGACATCTTCAGTCCCTTTGCATTATGAATATGTGAAATAATTCACTTTTAAAAATAGTGCCTGTATAAAAAAAAGACCTGCTGTTTTCTGACTACTATTAGCTTATACTTGTGATTCACGATCCCTATAATTACAGTGTAACTGTATTACCAGAGGTGCACTCTAATTGTTTTCTGCAGTTACGGTTGCAATTAAACACTGTAATCCAACTACACTGTGCAGTTATTCATCCCAATTGAATATTGTTTCACTGCTGTGTTTTATTCATCAGTTATGTTTATTGGTCTCAAAGCGACCCGCACTGAAACAGGGCTAATATTTTGTTATGAGTGGCTGGGTCCCAAATTAAGCTTGTAATTCACCGATTGACCACAGGCTGCATTGGTCATTTCATGGAATGGTAAATGATCTGTAGGTAGATTTATTACATGTACTGTATAACATGTCGGAATTCGGCTAATTTGTAACTCTCATTATGTGCCATGCACGTGTTGCAATGTGATGTACTGTAATTCTAGCACAAGGGCTCGGTTGTTTTCATTCTCCTTCCTTTAACCAGCGATTACTCTTCATCTAGCAATCCAGCTGTTTCTCTGCCACTGAAACAGACAATATAGACACATTTTCTCTGCTTTTGCAAAAACAACCTTATATAGACAATAGCGTCATTATTATTATTATTATTATTATTAGTAGTAGTAGTAGTAGTAGTCGTAGTAGTAGTCGTAGTAGTCGTAGTAGTATTTACAACATTAAATCATGTTGATGCCAGATTATGACCTCACAGGATCTCATATATAGTAGATCACATTACACCTGAATTGGAAAACTGCAAATTCTTTAAGTGCCTGGCATTGAACAAACTGCATGCTGTAGACACTAAACAAGACTTTTTTTCCAGAAACCTGGTTATATTAAATGTTTAAGAACCCATACAGTCACATAATGTCATGGAAATAACGTTGCCCTCCATGGTAATTAATTAGGTGTGTTCCAGTTTCCAAATAGCTCACTTCAGCTTGGATCACATGATTTCTTCTCTGTGCAACACAAGCCCTGCAATTCAGGAATGTTTCTTTTAATGAAGTGCACATTATGATGGAAGTGGTTTTAATTGGATATATTCCAGCTGGGAGCCAAGTAAAAGTCTCTATATCAGAGTATAATTATAGCTCAGAACTATAAGCTGGCATGTCAGGAATAAAAAGGTGCAGTATAGGAATATGTTATGTGCAGTAAATGGTGCCCATTTTCTCAAAGGTTGTGTAGTTTGGTTTTTTTTTGCTCTTTTTTAGAATGCTCTAAACTGCACTGCCAAAACGGAGAAAATTCTCTTTCATTATAATAGCAAAGTTACAAACGGTATAACAACTGAAAGGGGAGATGGTGTTTGCCCTATGCGGTATCTGGGTCTTTGCACATACCCTAATTTAAAATGGTCTACATGCTTAGTCACACTTATTTGCCCTGATATTACACCAAGTTTCTTTATTTCTTATGGTCAGTGAAGCCTTTGAACTTATTCTTTGCATAAATGATTTCAAATAAACAACACACAATCTTACTAGTCCTTCCACGACTGGCTTGTCAGCCTATCCCACATCTGGTGTGCATTAAAGTAGCCAGTGGAGGCTCCCATTGTTTACTCTGGTCGGCTCTTCAAGGGCAGCTGTGGACCAGCCCTCAGGCTCCTTGGAAGCCCCTCCTGGGCCCTTTCATGCAGAACACTTATTGCGGGAGAGACAGAAAAAAAACATTGGAACTGTGCCCCCTTTGTGTTTGCTGGAGGATGTGTGTTATTATTGAAAAGGCATTGCAAAGTGAAGGGTTTCTTCTCATGAGCCTAAAATATGCCCAGGGAAAAAAAACAACAACATCAACTGTCATCTCTAAGAATTTATGCCTCCCCAAACCAGGTGTAGCCATAAATGAATGCCCTGTGCCGGTAACATTTCGTGTTGCTGTTAGATTAGACACGAGGTTACAGACCAATGGAAAAATTGCATGAAATAAAATGTGTGGTTGCATTTAAGTGACTGGAATTTGAGAAATATCCTTGTGGTATTTGAGAAGATCCTGTTTTCAACAATGGTCTGCCGTAAACTGTGCAATGTTTCATAGACCTGCAAATCTACTGTCCCAATCAGAACCTGCTGTACCAGTACTCTTAGGACTGACAGCCAGAAGAGGATAGGGTGATCACATGGCTCTAAGTTGAACCGCGGCAGTTTGGTAGAGTTCAGGTTTTTAATCAAATGATAATGCATTCTGGTTCCTGTAGTCCTGTTTCAAAGAAAAGAGAGCAGTAAAAGCTACCGAACGCAATGGGATGTGTGGTTAAAAAACCCCAAAACAAAACAAAACCTGAAATGCCCCAGACTGTACCAGTGAACCCAGAACCATATAGTTAGCCTAAAGCACCACCTCCAGTACTGGGGTTCCTGACAGAAGCTGTCAGTGTTTGCCTCTCAGTTCCACATATCTAGCTGTGGGAAAGAAGAAAGTCAGCACAGTACACCAATAAAAATACATAGGTCAATGTCATAGAACTTCCACTACCAAGCAGTGCTCAAGTCCTGGCAGAACGCACCAGAACGGCACATTTTTGGTAGCCTTTTTGTGGCACTTTTCGGAACCTTTTTGAAAATAAATAGAAATATTTTCGAGTAAACTATATTCGAATTTGACCAAACAAATGTATCAAAGAATATACATTCGCCTCGTTCTGGACGTTGTGACAGCAACTCACGCTGCCTGAGTGTAGTCATGACTCACTTCATCCGTCAAGTCACAGAGCGTCAACCTAATTGGAAAAGACAGCTTTTTTCGCTTGATTTGTTGTAGTTAATGGAGTAGTTGAGGGTATACGCAGGTAAACAGCGTCAGTGTTGTGTTGCTGCGTGTGAGATTGACAGCTGAGAGCTCTCAGTCACAAGTGTGGCGCGAGCAGGGAGGCGTGGCCACTGGACTGCGTGTTCTGTGTGACTGTGAGTGTGTGTGTGAGTGTTCTGTGATTGGTTGTTTATGTTCTGTTAATGTTCTGTTGTTAGTCGCACTGGACCTGCAGGGCGGTGCTAGTAGCCTTCATCCTAGCCCGCGAAAGAACTTTGACGTACTTACAGAACTTTGACGTACCCACGGATATCAGGACTGCTCAGTACCCCCTACCATATGTGAATACCAGATCAAGAAAACGTCCACTTGGAGATGGCGCTAATCAGCGGTATCATGACTTATGGGATATATTTATGTAACAGATATTAATGGTTATGGAAACTGGTTAAGCCATTTAGAGGTACAAATGTTTATCTTTTGCATTTTCTTTTAAATTCAGTAAAAATGTTTCACATTGTATGAGAGACTAAAATAGTAAATGTGAATTTATTGATAAGAAACATAAGTTGCAAACTACAGGTGGAAGCCTATCATTTAATTTGGAATTTAAACTTATACAGACAAGCTGTTAAGAAAGACATGATACTGTATTATCGCTGATTTAATTTCAAACGTCATAAACTCTGTTCGTTGTTGTTTTGGGGGAAATAGCCACACAAATGTAAGCGTAAAACTGTAGTTTCTATGGACCAACAGCACTCTGGAATACAGTCTGCTGTTTTGTGAATAGTATTGAAACTTGTTTTCAGTACTGTATTCAGTTTATAGTTTTACCATTTTTTAACGTATTAAAAAAAATGTGAAAGCAATGAACTGATATTTACAGTATGTGCATACAAATAATAAACACACAGTGCCTCACTTGTTTGAATCAGTTTTACATTTAATGTGCTTGTATATAACGCTTCAGTACCGCTGTCAGATGTGCTTTGCAGAGTGGCGTTATATACAGTGCAACACTCAGGTTTGGGGCTATCCATAAAATACAATGTTTTAAATAAACTTTTAGAGTACAATATAACTACATGTATTGCTATTTTTTGTAAACATCTGAACGCTCATTAATATGAACCATTGCTGTTCCCCAGCTGTTCGGCTGAACGGGCTTCTACTGTATGTTATTCTTACTTAATTTTTAACTATTGTTGAAATTATATAGTGCATTCCAGGACTCGAGCACTGCTACCAAGAGAGAGCCAAATGAGATCTGCAGAATGGCTCTGCCTTTCTGCTTTCAGTCTCTCAGGAGAAAGAGCTCTCACATTCAGAAGGCCTGGCGCTACAATCAAGGAGAGCACGGCTAAGGAAGCAGCGAGACAGATACTTCTCTGAAATTTATATAACATCTCCTGAACCGAAACCCCCCACTCCACCTCTGTATAATGAAATATGAGTGTGCGTGAACAGCAAATAGATTCTACAGATGTAGAGCCGTCTCCTAATCAATGGGGTTCCCAGGAGTGTGCTAGTGACCCCACAGAAAAAGTGTACTCATAGGAAAGTCTAAAGAAACACTGCAGCATTTGATACTGGGGGGCTGTAACACCACCCTCCCTGAGAGATCTGTACATTCCTGTTATTAACATTTTGGATTTATTTTTAGAGCTATGTAATTTTAAAATATTTGCTTTTCCTTTGAAAGATTTGGTTTATTTTATCGACACTGGCAGTCCCTAATTGTAACTCAAAAATACTGTGTTACAGCAGGGAAAAGGTCTCCTGTGTATAACAACCCTTTCAGAGCTGAAACAGGGCAGCACTGCCTAGAGTGACAATGGGGTGACAACCCCTAACACAATGCAAAGACTGCTCTTTGCTGACAGCTACCCAGAGCAATATAGAAGAGGGTAGATGCATTTTTATAGCAGTGGATGCAGATTCAGATTTATTCAGACACTATCCCCGAGCAAACACAGTCAATATCTTGTTGTAAAACTGTCTTGTAACTCGCACAGTCAGCCAAAGCTTTGCATTTTATTCCTGGCCTGAGACCAACCTGGAAGACAGATTTAGTACAGACACACTTCCTGAGCCAGCTCAGCAGCGACAATGAACACAGCACCTTGTTTGTTTTTTCTGCAGCCAACCACATGATGAGGTAAAAAAAAAAAAAAATTTAAGTGCAAAGATGTTTGTATTTTGTTCTGGTCATTGGTTGCACAACAAATATAAAAAACCTACTATATATATATATATATATATATATATATATATATATATATATATATATATATATATATATATATATATATACTATATATATATATATACTGTATATATATATATATATATATATATATATATATATATATATATATATATATATATATATATACGTATATATACAGTACTGTGCAAAAGTTTTAGGCAGGTGTGAAAAAATGCTGTAAAGTAAGAATGCTTTCAAAAATAGACATGCTAATAGATTATATTTATCAATTAACTAAATGCAAAGTGAGTGAACAGAAGAAAAATCTAAATCAAATCCATATTTGGTTCTGCGTTCTGAGCTATTCTGCAGGGGAAATTAAAAGATATATATAAAAAAAACAAGGACTTTAAACATGGATGCTGATTGGTGCCAACTGTAGGTATGGTTTATAAACCACCATATAAAAAACAACTGAAGTCTATCATAACTGGTAAGTAGCTTTGATTGACAGTTTATTTGATTTTTGTGTACATTTCTCTTGCTTCTTCGTGATGTTTGCAATAATTCTGAGTGCTTCAGGGTTCTGTTGCTTCAATAACCACTTATAATTTGTCTCTATGTCTACAAGGCTTGACTGAGAGACTGCTTGAAGAATTGTAACTGACTGGGACAATGACCTATCAACATGAAAAGTTACATTGACATGTGTGGAAGGGGGAAGTCTGTTCAGTGTCTGACAATTAGGATTCTTCAAGCAAGATCACAGTCAGGCAAAGACTGATATTGAGACAACTACAATAACTCAACGCTGAAGCAAAAGTTCTGTACCACACAGAGTGACATCATAGAAATTAACATTTTTAAATCTTCTAAAATCTACAAAGACATGTGACCCAGTGGTTCTTATACGCCTGGTCGCAGATGTAGTCTCTAATGCAGATTTGCCTCAAGATGTTTCTAATTTACAGTTGCAAATGTGGTCACACCTTGTACAGCATGACTATATTGCAAATGCAATGAAATATTCTGCTGTTAAACTACAGATAATTCTTGAACATGTTGTGTAGCTCTTTTATATAATAATTTCAAAATAGATGCTCAGCAGTCTATTTCATACACTCCCAGGAGGTGAAGTTCTACAGTATGTTCACATTTTAAACAATGCACTTTGAAACAATGCATTTTCCTACCACCCCAGCAGAGTTTTAATCCCATGTTGAACTGCATTTCGTATTTTTCAGAGCTTTGGACAGTTTTTACCTCTGGCAAATTGCAATATGTATTGTGAATTGGCCTTATATATCTTATATAAATGTTTTTGAAATAATAACCAAATGCTACTCAGATTTATTGCATAGCTGACACAATGGCACAGATTTCACATCAATGTGTTTGTGCACATGATGTCAGCTGAGCTGTGTAATAAATGACATGTGAAAGGACAGGCAAGCCAGAATTGGGAATTGGAGTAGTAACCCAGGGCTTGGCCTGTCTCCCAAAAACAGGAAATGTACGGAACTGAATTCAAAAGTCCAAGGTATGAGTGCCAGGATCACACATTTTTCTGCATAGATTTGAATCTTTTGTTTATCTCAATCTCCAGACCGATACATTGTATATCTTCCATTTACAGTAGTCGTGCAGAAATGCACCTTTTAAAGTCTGCCGTCATTTCATACATTGTCTGAAGTTTGGACTTAGGGTGACTCATCATGTGCTGATCTTTTTCTGAATCAATTTAAATAAGAGAGTAATATGAGAAACAATGAAAATGCATTATACTGTATCAAGATTGCTGAATACTCGCAGTGGTCAGCACTCGCATATCCAACCCTATACAATTTTGACTTCGGTGACAGTTAAGAGTATTGGTTTTGTTGGTACAGTACTATATTTTCAACAGAAGTATTTTAATTCAGAATGATATGATTCTGAAAATATCACTTGCCAAAAGAGACGACACTAATACAGACGGACTGTAATACAGTACATACTTTTAAATCCAGTATTGTAGCAGTATGCAAAATTCCCCGACCCAACAGCAAAATGAAATCAGAATGTTAACCATGCATAGAACTGAGTACAACGTAAAAGGTAATGCAATTTAGCAAAAGATAAAAAATAAAAAAAACAGAATTAACACAGTATCCAAAGTCAGTATTCAAAATTGCAGAATACAGTGTTCGATAAGGCCCTAATGTCCTCTTATTTTCTCCTGCCTATCAAAGTTATCTGCCTAGTTAAGCCACGTCACAATCTATATTCTTTCTCTTGCATTTGATTTATTGCATACGTTGCAGGAAACCTCCCTGCCGGATATCTCATTCATTCCTCTATCTCATTCATTTCTCCGATGGACCGTCTACTTCGAATGCAGACCTCTACCCAGCAACCAGACCTGTTGCCCTGCCACTATAGAGATCAAAACGCCCCTGCCAGCAGGCTCAGCCTCCGGAGCAGCTATTTTATAAGGATCGGCCACTCGCCAAACTTTTAAAAACCCTGCACGACAACAATATCAACATCCTGGCTGGAAGCAAGCGTATGGCTTTGCTCAATAATAAATGGTACCTTTATATTTGCTACATTCACGTTGCCTCCTTCTCACAAGCGCGCTTCCACAAACTCGCTCACACAGAGTCCCAGGACAGTCATTGTCATTGCCTCGTCTCAGCATAGCGGTGCAGCAACCAGGAGACACACCAAAACTCATCCTTCAGCTTCATAACAACATTTTCGAGGACATGAAGTCCCTCATTCACCCCATCACTGTCTCAATTGCCTCAATTACTGCATGGCTCAACAATATGGACAAATTGGTTGCTTCTCCATTACTTCAAGCCAGTATTCGCCACTCCAGTCATGGCCAATCATGGTCTCATTTCGGGTTCAGCACTTCCGGTCCCCACAGCTGACGTTCCGACCTACAACTGGGCATCAGCCGCCCTCAATGGTCCATAACAAGCGCCTGTAGTTAGAAATCAAGTCCAGCCAGCACATGTGGTTTCTACTTTTGATTTAAGGAGGAATCTCTGAATATGAGTTCACCTTTTCCATTCCAAGCAGACATGATAGTAGCAAACTGCTGATCGATCCTGTATTAACTAACACATAGGATGGTCGGCATCTCATCTCTCCAGACATCAGAAGGTTCCCCAGTTCCACCATCTGATATTCAACTAAACCCATCGCTCTCCAATCTACTCTCATCTGCAAGAGAATACATGTCATCAGTCCTCTCTCCATCTACCAGGTCATCCTACGCTGCAGGTTGGTCGTCATTCTCTTCATTCTGCACCCAGAACCGAATATCCCCTACCCCATTTAATGAAAATTGGATTATACCATTCATCGTCCATGCACGAGACATGCTTCATCTTTCGCCAGCATCCATAAAGTCCTACATCTCAGTATCCAATTTCATTATCGTACCTTGTCCATCCCCTCACCGACACTTCTTTCCATCCCCGTAGTGTGCCTTCCAAGATCCTTCCCCAGTCATCTCCATCTAGACTACCCATATGTATAGGCGTCCTTTCCCAATTAATTGTGCCTGTCAGCTTTCTTCAGATTTCTAAGAAGTGTAGAATTCACAGTACCATCACTATCCAGTTTCCAAGCCATAGGTATTAGTTCTTGTGGTCTTCCAATAATTCCTGATAATCATTTCATTCTGTTCCTTCAATCATACACTGAGCAGCTTCGTCCTTATGCTTCCTTGTCCTATCTGTCAAAAAACCCGTCAGTCCCCTAGATCCCCTGTTTATCGATTGTTCCCATAATGTCATTATTATTATTATTATTATAATTATTTATTTCTTAGCAGATGCCCTTACCCAGGGCAATTTACAGTCATAAACAAAAATACATTTCAAGAATCACAGTACAAGTATTAATACAATTAAGAGCAAGATAAAATACAATGACTTCGGTTCTAGCAAGTACAAGTATATGACAAAATACGATTCAATAACGGAGCAGATAACATTGTCAGTGATAGTTCCATCAGGATATAATTAAATACAAAATACTACAGATTAAATAACACTTGTGACAGATTACAGTACAGTAAAGTAAAGTACAGGATTAAATGCAATAAAATAGGGAGCAGATAAGAGCAAGTAAAGCACATTAAGGAATAGTGATAAAGTGTCCAGAGGGAAAAGAGGAGTTCTACAGGTGCTGTCTGAAGAGGTGAGTCTTGAGGAGGCGTCGGAAGGTGGTCAGGGACTGGGCAGTCCTGACATCTGTAGGAAGGTCATTCCACCACTGTGGGGCAAGGGTGGAGAAGGAGCGGGCTCTGGAGGCAGGGGAGCACAGTGGAGATAGAGCCAGTCTTCTAGTGCAGGCGGAGCGGAGAGGTCGAGTGGGGGTGTAGGGAGAGATGAGGGTCTGGAGGTAGCTGGGTGCAGTCTGGTCAAGGCATCTGTAGGCGAGTACAAGAGTCTTGAACTGGATGCGAGAGGTGATTGGGAGCCAGTGGAGTGAGCGAAGCAGTGGAGTTACAAGATACTGGTTCGCAACTCTCCTTTCTTCTCTTATCTCCAAAGCAGGTCTCTCTCCCCAGTTCTATACCCCGCACTCATTTAGGATCGGCGCAGCCTCATCAGCAGCAAAAGCCAACATTAGTCATCACCTTATAAAAACTATGGGTCGCTGGTCATCAGCAGCAGTCCACTCCTACATTCGTTCTCTTCCTGCAGACATCTCAGCAGCTCACCAATCAATTGCTAGTATGCCCGGAGTGGGGGCACCCTTTCCTCCTAATAGAGGGGGTTTTTCCTGTTCACAGAGCGGAGGGTTTCACATAGCCCGTTTTACTAACCATCTCTCTCTTTGTCCTCGTTTGCCCTCTTTCCTGTTTTTTGCACATTGGCATGCTGTCTTTTGTTTGTCTTCACAGTTGTGGTTCTTGCGGGGAGCCGGTGGTCCATCCTTTTGGGGGGTTAGTGAGTCTCACTTCCCCGGCCTCGAGTCAGCCGCAGCTACTCATGCCTTCGTTCAAAGGGGGGTTCTCGCCACAGTGAGTCAGAGGGGACCACCGGCCACACTGTTCTTTCGCAGCTCATGCGCTATTTTCTTGTCTCACCCAGAGACCCTATTGTTTCTCTCTCACTGTACCAGTAAGAGCTGTAGTCATCCACAATCCTTAAATACTAAAGTTCAAATACTAACAAACTCTATCTTTCAGATACCCCTGCGGGCGCACTCCAGTGTCTGGCCTTGGAGGACTCACCTCACGTCTTTGAGGGCGGCTCCTGGAGACAGGGATTCTCTTTCCTTCCTTCTTTCCAGGTTGTGAACCTTTCCGTCCCCTGGGGGCGTGGCCCGGTCCACGAGGCCGCACCTCCAAGGATTCTCCGCAGACTCAAAGGATTTTTCTGTGGGGTCCCGGGGGCCCATGGCGCCGAACAAAGTCCAGAACCCGTCTTTTGCCTTGGCCCGCAGGCCACTAACAGCTCAAACCTTCCCTGGCCAACAGGCCACTAACAATTCAAAACAAGCACTGCAGGCCATCATCATTCCCTTGAGGCTAAGGGTCTAAATACTAACCTATATTCTTCACGAAGCACTAGCTCCCGCCCGTGAAACAGTACCTCTTGTCTTGTTTTGTTTTGTCTGCATTTTCGTCAGGTGAAACTGGAGGAAGCGCTGTGTAACTGTACAATAAAAACAGACTGATTTGGCGTGCAGAGAAAAAAAAATGTGGGCTGTGAACGATATCCATATAAATTGTAACATTGAAGAGATGGGCTTTGTATCAGAGTCTGAAATCACGTGTGATGGGTTAGTGCATTAATTTGTTACATATATATATATATATATATATATATATATATATATATATATATATATATATATATATATATATATATATATATATATATGGGGATTGATTTTATTCTTAATACAAGGGCGGTAAAACGCAACTGACGTGTATCTGGGTAACGGATATCTGAGTGCTGACTGCAGTGGAGAGAGGCTCCCTTTTTGATGTTGCTGTCTTCCAAATTAATTTCATCTTTGATTCAAATTTATTTTTACCCAGTATCCTCAGTCCAGTAAACATTTGTTCTTTCATTTGGCACTGAAGTATAATTTGTCTCATTTATTACAGTATGAAAGCAAACTCAGGGTTCATTTGAAGGCAAGGCAGTTACACAAACCATGAAACACTACACTGATTATCAAGTGTTATTTAAACCAAAACGTTGATTAAGGGCTATTTATTTTCAAGTGTGCATTGTGGTCTACATCTGTTATTAAAGCCTTTGTGGAGCTCTTATCCCTGATTCCAATCCAATTCAATTGGCCCACTGCAGAGAGGCCTCCCTGGGATTCTGTAATGTGCTGTGCTGCTCTCTAGTGGAAAATTCAGGGATTTTATCTTTCAAATCCACGCCATTCTAAATTTAATTGTCCATTACAGCAAGGTTGGTGCAAGTTCACAAAAGGTTGTAAAGTGTATCAAATATAATTTACAAAATGTTCTGTCTTTGTACAGTCTATAAATTTTACTGTATATATACAGCAAGTCAGTAGAAAACCCTACAGAGCAGGACGCTCCGCTCTTGTAGCACAGATGTTTAATAAAATAATTTCAGTCAGTGTACACAGGTGTAGCATGCATCACATCTTCAGCAGAAGCACTGGAATAGACAGGTGTCTAAGGAGGCACCTCTTGGGTGATGGGCAGCGTGCAGCTGCTCTAGCCCTGTTTCACAGCAGCACTCTACAAGGCAAAGGGGTCTGTCTCAGTGTCTTTATCTATCTACCTGTATAACCAGTGGGGGTACCAGCATGACCTTGTTTACAAGACTAAGAACATGAGTTCCAACCATAACATGGACAAACAAACAGGCACAGATATAAACAAGCATGGACATTACAGCCTGTAACAAAGCAACACTATCTATATAAAAAAGAGGCCTGGGTTGCATGTGCTAATCTTCACCAGCTTCAGACACCCAATATTGACAGTGGGCTCCCAACATCATCTAAAACTCAAACACAGAAAGTAAAATAATCAAAGTCTTCAATGTTTTGGAAGTAAATTTATGGTAGTGGGAGCTGAAAGAAAAAAAAACAACAACATTTTACTAAGTTCTCAGGCTCTAACTAGTATTTGGCTTCTGTGGTGTTGATTGAGTCGATATTGGAAAAATAGTCTTTTGT
Organism: Acipenser oxyrinchus oxyrinchus; assembly: GCA_030684275.1. NCBI lineage: Eukaryota > Metazoa > Chordata > Actinopteri > Acipenseriformes > Acipenseridae > Acipenser > Acipenser oxyrinchus. The sequence continues at coordinate 49,636,739 of CM060257.1, read as the reverse complement.
AAGACTAGCACCTTGCAGAGCCTTTTAATGCTTGGGGCCAGTCACAAGATCTTGAATTTGAAGGCCAGCTCTGACTCCTGTGTGCCTCTCTCTTTTAGATAAGAGGAAGCATCTGTTTTTGTAGCATCTAATGTTAGCCCTGCAAGATGAAGACTTGACTGTAGGTGGTCCTGAGGAACCAACACATCTAGGGGTTTAGGTTCTAGTAACGGGGTGCATTCAGTGTTCTTACAGACCAGTAGAGAGTGAGTGAAGATAAGGGTGCAGCTAGAGGGGCTGCGATGAATGACATGACGTTTCTGAAATCAGGTACAATCCAACAAGCCTTACTTTTTCTAAATGAGGATTAAAAAAAAAAACACGAAACAAAATAAGAAACAAAGAAACAAACAAAAAATACCCGAAATAAATCAGCACCAGCATCAGAAAAAAATAAAAATAAATAGATAAATCAAAACTAAAGCTTTGTGTTTCCAATCTTGTTCAGTCCTGTCCCATTTCACTGGAGGCTGCCCATTATCAGGCATCATTAAAGAGCAATTAGCTGGAAATTAAGATGAGCACACATATTGATTAGATCATTTACAACGCGCACCCTGGGCTGTCAATAAAAATTACTGCTGCAGACCCCATTATCTCCAAGGTTAAAGTGTGTGGTTAGGGAGCCTCATTAAAACCCTAATGATTTATTGATCCCTGCCCATAGTAAAGGACAGAGATTTGACTTTATTACTCTCAACTGTCACAGATGGTTGAGGACTCTATCATTTAACCCTGAGACAGGGGGATAAAAAAAATCAACTAATTTAACAACTAGTTGTTGTTAAAATAAAAAAAAATACCAATGCTGTAGTTATTATACCAGTGCTTCATATCTTTTTATGCATTTTATTGACAGGTGGAATGATTTCCGTAATATAATTCCCAAATTGCAAGAATGATTTGATACAAACAGTTTTAGCAAAATACTGTAATTCATCTATTGTGAAAGTGAGAGATTGTGTTCTTTAGTTCTTACCATGAGTTAGAAACAAGCCTTTTCAACACACTTGTCACAGTAGCTTCTCCTATTCTACCCTCACTGTTGCTGCAGAATTCCTCTGTCAACAAGATACCACATCTCAGAGGATGCCTTTGAATCTGTATACTGGCTGTATACAGCTGTGAGGGACAGTTGGCAGAACAAAATCAACAAACGTTTAGTAATCAGATTTAACCTGATATCAAACATACACCAAACAGTGGTAACCTGTAGCTGTTATCAGAAAAGCCTTTTCATACTGTAGTCCTACAATGAATATTGCTGCACAATTGACACTGACTTGGTTAATGTAATCCCCAATGGCGTGGGCCAGAGCCAGGACATAGCATGTTGTTGATTGCAGGCTCAGAACAGGAGTTCTGCTGCTCCCTCCCTTGCGCCCCAGGGCCCTGGCCTTTGTGTAATGTTATCTCCCCGACAGCAGCGGCCAGGTCTCTAACTCTTCCTTCTCTGGGGCTCTTTCGTTCCCCTGTTAATTCTTCCATGCAGCTGAGAGCTCATAGATTCAAAGCAAGTGCTAAAGTGGAGCTGATTCTGGAAACCTCTTAGCCTGTCACTACCATGGCTCTGTTCACAATGAATGACAGCTTTGGAACCCATCCCTGTGGAATGATGACTGCCAACAACTGGCCTTTGTCACTTAAACTACTGTGTTAATGTTTTATATAACATTTTCTTTTGCAGTCTGTGTTCAAACTGGCTTTGTTTGGGGGAATACACAGAGCGACAGTGCCTACCGTAAGCCATTTTAAAATGACAAGTTGAGCTGATAAAAAAAATGTAGGATGTATTTTTCTAATTCAAGGTCATTGGAAGTTGCAGCTCACAGCTAACCAATACACTTTTTGACATATTCAAATGTGTACATAGCAATTTGAACATTTGCATAATCCATTAAATATAGTTGGATTTTTTCTTTATTGTATTTCTATGACTTTGAAAGTCAGGGATGTCTCATTTGCATGGGTATGAAATACACTGTATAATGTAGCCCGACATAGTTACTAACAATGCTTCCCATCATAACATGTGCAGGCTTAAGAGGGCCTTTGCATTTTGCTACACCTCCTGCCAGTGAGAGTATATTAGTGCGCTCATCTTTGTTCTAGACGGCTGTTGCTCATAATTCCGCAAAGCCAGCTTCGATAAGTAAATGGAGAATGTGTTTACATAGAACATGGCTACTGTTGGAAGTTCACTCAGATAGGCTTAAGATAGCGGGGCAGATGAAGAGGGAGCTGGTGACAGGCAAAGACAGTGTGAATAACTAGGACATGATTAGGACATTTATCCTCCAGTGCTGTCTTGGAGTAAGACAGGGAGATTTGGAAATTATGACAGGCTGTGGGTTCTGGTAATTGAAATCTCTAACCACAATCCTTCCCTTCCATGTGCATATCTCTTCAACAAACTCATGCCAGCTTAGATTGCTATGGAAAAAAGGAAATCTGAACGTGTTGTGTCTGTCCGAACAGCACCACAACTTCCTGCTTTAACAACTTCCTTCTAACCAAAACAATTGTAACAAATTTGCAGGAAGCTCCTGCAATATCTTCCTTTGAAATATTTCCTTTTTTGGGAGGGCTGTATTTACTGTGGCTGTGAAGCAATATAACTTTGAAATATTTATCTTCAATTCAGTTTTTATGATGTGTGACGACAGACTAGAGAAGCCTGAGGCTTAATTTAACTACTGTGTCAGGGTTCTGTAAATAGTGAAATAGGCCACCTTCCTAAATCCATGATAAACCCCTCCCAGAATTATAGTCAATATAATTAAACAGTTTCCACACATTACAGCTATAAGGGTCAAGCTAATTTAAATTAGCATTAGTGTGAATAAGATGGTTTAGGATGGAGGCTGTTAGGTGTACTTGCTCTGCAGATAACATGAGAAGTCAAATTCATCACAATTATTAAAGGCCAGAATGAAACAGGGGGGCACATGCTAATGGGAATGTAAGATTACATCAGGAAGGGTGATTGGACAACCTTAATTCCCCAGACAGCATAGCGTCCTTATCTTTTAAGGGAGTCTGTGATGGATCTCTCCTCGCTCTCTGTAAATCACTGACATTTTGGTAGATGTTATGAGGTAGTTTTATTGACGAAGGCGTCTCATAAATCAGCCGCATTTCCGCTCTGGCTTGTTTGACAGCCTCTTCAGACAGATGGTGTCATTGGGTGCTGGAGGGGTGCCCGAGAGCCGCCCGGGCTGCTTGTATCCACATGCAAGGTGGCGACTCTGCGTGGACAGCAGCCTCCCAGTCGTCGCCATTTGTTGATCCTACCAGGGCTGACATCAGTGTTGTTTCGCTTCTTTTTTACTGCTGAGGCTGTAAGAAAAAGGGGGGCAGATTGATAAACGTGAGCTGACAAGGTTATCTATTTCTGTATCCCGTCCATTAGTAGCTGACAAATCGTTACACTGTCTAGAGTTTTGTAGCAGGTAAGGACACAGATCTCACAGATCAGACGTGAAAGACAAGACACCTGGTTTGTGGCGGATGACACGTTCCTCTCTCCTCACTATCTTCTCTTTATATTTTTAGTATTTGAGGAATGTGAGAGGAAATATTTCCCCGCTTTTTACCCTTTACAGGGTAAAGTTTTATATTCCCAGAATCAAAACCTTTTATTCGTATGCTATTAAGTCTGCAATAGTGTGTGTGAGACTGAACATGCTATTCTTATTATTTTTCTTCATAATTCACACTCAGTACTATATGTTTAGTTTAAAACAAAAAACGACTTGGACATTGTAAAGTGATTTGTGAGTTTCTGTTCTTGCTCCAGCCTTTTTTTTTGGTTCTGTTGAAAGCTGCTGTGAAGTGTACTTCTCCTTTGTTTATGTTGCATTAGTTTTCAAATAGGCTATTTTAAAGCCTGTTATCTGTCAATGGACAAATACATCAATCTCAGCCAAAGAAACTTACTGCTGTTTTATTTGTTACACAGTAACAGTTTATGTTATTTATTTATTGGTACCAAACTCTAATTATCTTACCATCTCCTAGCTCCCTCACTCTCTTCCACACTCTCTTCATCGACTCGGAGAATTTTCTCCCACTAATCTTGTTTGACATTTTCCTAATTGCTAATTGGATGTAAGGACAGCAAGGCATTTGCCCCTTAGGAAGAAAACAACCAGCATACATTTAATGACTGCTCAATTTATAAGCGCTCCTGCCCCCTAGGGGACACACTGCTGTTACAGAGAATACATGGATCTTTAACACAGTGCTCCGGCTACTGCAGTAATTGGGAAAGTAGCTGAAGTCTCATTTGAAGGAAAAGTATAGGCAGTGTGATCTCTGGTATAATAACACTGTTTATTATATGCAGACCAAACACCTTAACATGCAGAGATTCTCCATGTTAAATCAGTTGTCTATAAAGGCCACTTTAAGATTAAGCAGTTGTTATACTCAGGTTTGATTGTTTAAAAAAAGTTAAACAAGACGCACAAACTGTTTAAGCCATTGGTATAGGTTTCAGAGATGTTGTGCATAACAGTATCTCTACTGTCTACAAAGTGTGTTTTCTTATTTATGTATTATAACTTCCCAGTGCTATAGCTGTACACTGCAAGATAAGAGGGTATTTTGCATTGATTACCTCTGTAAAGCAGCTTCACATGTAAACCATCAAAGGTAAATGTAATAACTATATTATTATGGTAGAACTATATGCCTATGAGTGTTAAAGAAGGTTTATAAGCTCAATCAGTACAGTCATTCAATCAACTACTAAGATGTGAGCCTTACAATAGATCCCATTGAATTTTAGACATAAATAAATGTTCTCAGATAAAACGCCTAAGAGATTGTAACTTACTTCAATAAAGTTATAAAAAGATGAATTGCTTGTTGAAGTTTTTATGTGCGTGTGACCCATTTAAAAATAAAAATTCAGACATACCTTCCAAATGCGCACACCTTCCCCGTGCCAAGCAAAATTACTGTAAATGTTTTTCTTTAAAAAAAACCTTCAATACAAAATTAAAAGCAAATGCAGCCACAATAATCCACTCAGTGCAAGAGGCCGATTAAAAGATTGAGATAAATGCTCTTCCAGTCTTTCCTAGCTCATCTCTGATCACTCACCTGAACAGAGGACTTGAAGAAATGCACCTTTCCCAACCCTCAGGCTTAGATTGTCACATGCAGAGCACTGATTGAAAACAGATCACCAGAAAAGTGAAACACTAATAAGATACTTTCATTCAATGTCTGAGCTGCGGAATGTTGGCCTGGGGCAGACACATGTATTAAACATAGTTTGGAAGCCCCTGAGTTTGAAACAGTGCTGTACACCTGTGTCATCAGGGGCAGGGAGTTTACTCATGCAGTGCCTTGCATTAACTCACCATAGAGCAACCATACGATGCAGAACATTGGCTTTGGAATTTCATGGTATAGGTCTTTAAAGACAGTCCTGTTTAATTAAGTAATAAAAAGTCAGTTAATTAGCCACTTGGGTACTAATTTACCACACACTACATGTCATTTTGGGCACCTGGTCCATGTTTTTTTTATTTTATTTATTTTTTAATCCTTTGAGGGAATGTTTTAAAAAGACATCTGCAAGGTTGCATACTGATTAAAATGAGCCTCTGATAAACACAGGTGTTTGAGGGAGGATTAGTAACACTAGATAACAAATCAGGCGAGAGCTTATTTTTAGAATGTACCTGATCTCAGTCTGAGATACGCCAGATGCAGAAATAACAACTTTCTATTGTCTTACCTCAGATAACCCAGAGTCTAAATCGAAACCATACACATTCCTCAGAGAAAAGTTCAATTTTAAAAACCATTTCGTTTGTCATATCACATACAGTTGAAACATATTTCAACTTGGTTTTTTATCTATATACAATAGCATATCTTTACAGTGCTGACTCTTGGATCACTGCTGTTGGTCTTATATACAGTTTATGCAGATAAAGACAGCTGAGATATAGCATCTTACTCAGTAGCAGTAGGCAATGTTGCAATACACAGTGTACAGAGCAGTAAAACAAACAATATTCAAGAAACATAAATATACAGATGAAAATGAACAAACTCCGAAGCAGGTGTGAGCAATGTTGCCAGGGTTTTCCCAGACCAAAAGTTTTTTTTCGGTAACACTTCATATTATGTGTCTCACATTGCACTTTCATTGCACATGTGACTCATAGTACCACAATATCAACTGAAATACAAAAAAGTATGAATACAGTGTAATTACAAAAAAAACAGCTGCTAATTAATTACACATGTCGTTGCAGAATAAATACCGTTTTTTGTAATTGCTGAATATTTACAGTATAATTAAGAAATACAAAGTGTAGCTCTTTTGGTTGACCTGTTTAGGTGAGTGGGAAGCTATTCTAGGCAACATCATCTAAATTCAATCTGTTGCCTGCTGTGAGTAGAATTTGCCTTGGAAAGTGCCTTGATTCCTAAAGGGTACGTCTCATGCAGTCTTTATTTACTCTTAATAAGGTTTTCATAAATCTGCCTTTGATATCCCTGTTTAAGAATAGAGTCCACTGCCCAATCATGCAACCAATCCATTTACTGGTGGCATGGCATACATTAACATGCTGGTTGTGTCAAAGTAAAAACATGAACTTTGTAAGTGTGTCACCCTCCCTCATGATCATTCTGCATGTTTTTGTGGAAAGCTCATCGCTAGACCCTTGAGGAGATTGACATCCCGACACAGAAACCTGTCTGCGGTTGGAGGCAAGGCTGGGATCGGGCCCCAGCTTCCCCCGGATCTCCTCGCTAGAAACATCAACATTTACATTGAGGTGAAGTAGAGGGGTCTGGGTTCCTTTAAAACCACTTCCTTGGAGACTCTGTCACATCCTTGTGGTCCCTGCTGTCAGGAAGATGTGGTCTTAGGGGTGAAGTATAAGGGAAGGTTATTCATCTGGGGGTAGGACGTGTGGACTGTAGATCTTTGTCCAGGATCTCTGATGGGAATTCATGGAAACATGTATTCTAATATTTAATGTAGTTTTCTTCATCCATAACTATAAATAATCAATGGTAGAATATGTAATATGTACTATTTAGCTACATATTTGGTTTACTTGTTTTGTTATTCATTTCTTTTTAATTTAAACAGAAACTTGAGTCGACTGATATTTTCTGCACTTTTTAGTTTGTTTAAATAAGTCACTAATAAAAAATATCAATAGTCCTATTAATAGTGAATAATTCTAAATATATAATGCACTCTTGGAGAGAGAAAAATGGAGCATGCACTGAACTCTCATGAGACAAGATTGATTGATTTCTTAATTTAATTAAAACATTACATTATATAAAACTGTAGATTTGAATTGCTGAAGTAATTAAATATTGAAACACTTCCATGGCTACCTTCATTCTATGTGGTAAAAAATACCTTACATATTTAATATTTTAAAGTAAAAAAAAAACAAAAAAACAGCCAGTTTAAACAAACAAGAAAATTAAAATGGCCTGGTTTTCTCCTTCTTCTTCTGAAAGCACCCAGCTGGAGTATTGGGGTACCTGCACTTCATCACTGTTGTTGTGTTTATTTAGCACACTAAAGCAGCCTTGCTTTTGTCTCTCCTCCTATTTTTACATTACAGATTTATAGCATTCTAATTCAGCAAAATTAAATTGAGACATAATGAAAAATATAATAAAAATGTAATTCATTTTTCATAGCATTTCATTCCATAACATCTAAAAGAAACTATTAAAAACATGCCTTCCTTTTGCAGATGTCTCAACAGCTACCCTGCATAATTCATGAGAGATGCATAGGAACAGACAAACTTTATTGTAGGCCAAATACATTATTCATAAGGATGGTTTATTTACATAAACAATGTTTCCAGTGTTTGTATTGCTGCTAATGTTTTATAATCTCAAGCCCATATAAAATACTTTGCTATAATAATCTAAACGTTATAGAATGGTCCATGCAGGACATCTTACATGTTTTTCAGATTAACTTCATACTATTCAGTTTCCCAGTAGTAAAATATCAATAAATCACCACTGAAAGTGACTGTTTAGAAGTTTAATTAAATATTTCTGAATACTGCTGTGCTTTAATTAGAGACAGCCTAATAATCTAACAATACATATTTAATTAGTAAAAAAAGGCATTATGATTATTATTTAAAATGTTTATTTTCTGAATAATGGCAGCAATTTCAATTTTAGAAAATAGTGTACACCTGGATGCCAACGACTGTACACACCATAAGTGATACTAATGAGTTTTGGCACATAGATAAACTGCTTCCCCCATATTGATTCCATGTTGTCTTTCTGTAACATTAAGTTAATGAAATACATCTGGAATTGAAGCTCCCCAATCACTTGAACTTTAATTAAAGTTTAGACCATTTTAAATAGTATGTATTTACGTGGGTTTATTATGAAAAAAGTGTATTTAAACAAACTTTATATATATATATATATATATATATATATATATATATATATATATATATATATATATATATATATATTTTTTTTTTACAGACCTATATATATATATATATATATATATATATATATATATATATGCTTACATTTTACAGTTTACATGTTTGATTTGCTCAATTTTTCCTGTTTGTAAAGAAAAACAATCAAACAAACCAAAAATTAACAAACAACTTGTAAAGTTAATTTAAGGGCTCTAAGGTGTATGTTGCTAGTTATGTAATGTTATTAGTTAAGTAAAAATTACTTTTTTAATTGTAAATGTATTTTGATGTATGGACTTTGGAAAATATGACCTATTTTACTCTTTAATATATTTCTCATTATTTTCTGATTTCATCAACTTCAAACCCTCAATCATAACGTTTTCAGTAACATTAGTGGCTGCAACATATACAAACTTTTGCATACTTGCAAGCCCCAAAGAACTCTTCTGTTGTTAATTTTATAAATGAGCATTAATTGCAATAGTAACAGAGACATCTATCTAGATCAGTGTTCCAAAATGGAACAGTATTTGAAAATGAGCACAAATTGGCCTGATAGAAGCAGAGGGATCTCCTTAATGATATTGACTGGAGATAGAGGGATGAGATCGTTATCTAGTAAATTACGGGTGCAGCAGAGCAGGGCTGGATCATTAATCGGGGCTGGTATTAGCGATACCAGGGCCTATTAAGACTTGTGTCAGGGTTCATGTTGGGATGTGGATACAGACAGGAACTTTGCAGCAGGCGGTGACACAAATGAGAGACTGCAAACAAAAAATGAGCACTAATTAATACTGTACTTGTTACTAGTATACAAACTGTGAACATGTGATGATACCATATACACTTGTCATAGGCATTTGCTAATAACATTTCAATGAGGGATACATATATATATATATATATATATATATATATATATATATATATATATATATATATATATATATATATATATACACACACTTAGCAAATAACAGTATAATGCATCTAAATTGAAAGTGTTACATGGATAGAATCAAAGTTGCATTAATTATTGTATCTAGTATCATTTAACTATTTAACTGTCACACACTAAATTGTGAACATGACGACTGCCTTGGTTTTGTATCCATCTTCACAAACATGTGTTTTATTATTCAAATCTAGTCTCCTACATACTTTCCAGCTTCCATTTGCCATCAGTCTTTCACTCACTGTGCTCTTATTCCATGATCACGACGACACCTCTGTATGTACCTTCATGGGTCTTCATACAAGGTAATGGCTGCAGGTATCGGAATACAGTCCATGAGTCCAGTGAGAATATTGGAACAGAAGGGTATGGATAAGAGGTTTCCCTGTCAGGGAGTGGGACAGTTTGAGTTCTCAGCAGTTCAGGGATTGCTATATTTGTGGCTTAATGGCAGTAGAACTTATGTTTGTATACAATAAAGATATCTTGAGGAAAGTCACAAAAATACAATAAGCTTGAAAATACAATTGAATCAAGGGTTTTAGCATGAAAGTCTAACAGCTTTGGCTGACTGAAAATGAAATCATTGGAAAACTTGATTGCAAATGTGGGTAAAATAAAATAAAATAAATAAAATAAAATAAAATAAATAAATAAATAAATCCTACCCATCCCCAAAACTTGAGCAAGTGAGACAAATGAAGACATTTATATTACAATTGCCTGGAGGAAGCAATATCTTAATCCTATTTAAATGCAATAAAGACCAGGTCATTAATAGCTATTTTTCTGCAGCCTGGTGTAATAATACTTTAAGTGTTTAATGAATTTTTATGTGGATGGGAGGGGGGGGTGGTAAGGAGTGGGTGGGATGAGGGTACTAATACTGTAGCTGTTACCTACTACCTCTAAGAATTCCTATTTCCAATTACATTGTTATTCTTTACATATTTCTGTATATATTTACTTATTTACAGTGGACAGGTTCCACAAAAGAAACGTTGCCTCCGCACTCAGTGTCAATCTCAGTCTTGTATGTGGAATTAATTTTTCATTAGAAAAATCTTCTGACAGACATTGCATTCCAAGATAAATGGGATCAAGGTGCTGGGAGGAATATTGCAGTGATCCGTCATTACTATGACATCATTAGTGCAATGCACTTTATTATGGCATCCCACCCATTTACAGGACGGGTACACAATAACACGTTATGTCCAATCAATAAAATGGATACTATAAATGTATGAAACATGACTGTCAAAGGCGGGAGGAGGCAGGGGCTTCAGAAGACTGCAGTCCTTGTGCAAGAAAGAAAAACATTAGAAGAAAAGATTTGGGCTTTCCCAAGTTGTTAACCCAACAGATCAGCCAATTTGCCATCCCTACACATGTTCATGAGCATCAGCTACTGTACTTATGAGCTACCATACTTATTGAATCAAAGCCCATTGCTAAGTATCGTAGATACATTCAGCCAGATTTGTTAAGCATAACAAAGTTAATTGCATCCTACATTTAAGGCAGCATATTCATGTGAATTTTCACCTACATTAGGAGACCCCAAAGAACACCATGTCTTGTTAATGTGCCTATTGCTCTAATTATAGGATGAGACAATAAACTGGGGAGCCTGATTTGAGGGTTCTAAGGACGCTATTAAAGAAGCAGTCCTAGTGCCTCCAATTTTCCTGCCTAACTCTCCTTCATCCCATGATTGGGACATGTATAGTATGGGGAGCATACACACAGTTGAAGTGCTTGCCTCTGCCTATAAGAGTGATATAATAACAGTGGCATTTCTTTAAACAGATGTGCTCTTCCATATCTCCTAATCCCTCAATACATCCAGATAGCTGGTTTAACCGATAGCATAGATATTATTTTCATTACTGCAAAAAATTAAAAACCAATAGGGCAAGCCGGTGTTATGAATGACATTATTTAGCTGCAATCTTGTATTGATTGGCTCTTGAGCTTTAAATGCATTTATCAAAGTGCCCAAAAATCAATTAAAAATAAAAAATTCAGGCACACATATTGCTGACATTCGGTCCAAGCTATTCTTCATGTGCATGTATTACACTGATTACTTTTGCCACATTGATGAGGACATTTTGTAAACCCTGCTTTAAACATTATGCAAATATCGTTTTTGTATTTAAAAAGAAAAAAAAAAGATTTATTGCTGGGGGAAGGGTTGGGGGGGGGATTACTGAATGCTTTTAGATTTGTCCTTTTATAAGGTGATGGTTTTCATATGAGCAAATCCGATTTACGAGGCATAAAGTCGAGCTCATAAATGTTTGATTTTCTGACTGTCAGATTCAGGCTTTATCATGGAGAAAAATGCGACAGATTGTAGAAGGTTACTTAAATTTATGCAATACATCATTATTGTCCTAATGCAATAAAAGAAAAACAGAAACTCAAACAACGACAGATATGAGGCTGTCACCTTTGATAAATGACGTGCTACCTGCCCCACACTTACCATGTTATGAAACAAAACAAAACTACATTGTGATACAATGCATACCTGTTACCCAAGGACCAACCTCTGGCCCTCAGGAATGACCATGTTTGAGAACATTGTTAGAGGTAGGGTTATTTCTGTGGCCATTGTATAGAAGTGGACACACAATGTTGTCTTGGGTTTTCACCCCAAGTATCTGCTCACAGCTGGGTTAATAGAGGCATCTGGAGAGTATCTTAGGCTGAGCTTGAACCCACATTTATTCCTACTGTAGTGAACAATAAGATAGAAGACTCTAAACCATTTCACTGGTAATTCAGAAGTAATTGTCCTGGGGTGCAATTACACCCAAATCGGCCTTGATAATGCCCAATGTCAGGGGTCTTGCTTTTATACCCAACTGAGGTATAATGTTGCAGAGGATTTGTGTAGTTTCTAATGTGCTTATCATTCTACAGTATATTGCTTTATGTCAGTGAAATTCAAACCCCAAGAGTTCATGATGTCGAACAGGTCACTGTGTCAATGAGCTAAGAAGTGCATTTGAAATTATATCATTTGGAGCCCCTAAATTATTAATGGCAGGTCAAGCAGTCTCTCACCTAGTGACATGTGGAGTTAATACGATGCATAGCTCTTAAACTGATTGGATTGGGTTACCTCTGCTTGTAAAGTTTATGAATAGAATATGCTTTAATACAAAGAGGTCACTTGTCATTGTCAGGTTAAGGGTTAGTGTTCTATTTAACCCTTTCAGTTTAGAAAGACATGCAGTATAAATGTCCTGTACAGTAAACACAATGTTTTTAAAATGGTTAGTATACCAATGGATAAATGTATGTATTTTATATATGAGACAAGAGCAAAACACAAACAAATTAGATTTAATTAAAGCTAATTGACCACCTCTGTAAAGTGTGGGACATAGTGAATTTCAAGCAAGGAATTATTGTCTTTGCTTGGAAGAATCATGACCCCACGTGTGGGCAATAGGTGTTATTGTTTTACCATGGAATTCCTTCCAGTATAGATTCTTAACTGGAATATACATTCTCTAAACAGTATTATACTCTCTAAAGATTGCTTTCTCTTACTTTATCAGGAGAATGCAGGTTGAGTTTAAATATATTGTAATGAATCACTGTTGTAAAGAAAGCCGATTGCTTTGGGCTTTTAATAGTTTAAAGTAAATTACAGAAAATTAAAAGTTAATTGTGGGTAATTAAATCTCTGGTTTTGCCCTGATCGCTTTTCTTTGCAGAGTAATGTGATTTTGCTAAATAATTCGATTAACTTTTTTCAATAGGATGCTTATGAACAAAGCGAAACTTGGAGCAGGTTAAATTTAACGTATCCAATTACTAGCAACTTTAATTACAATAATTAGGGAACTATCTCACGCTTCTGTGGGCATTGAAACCTCATTTTACCCACACAGAGAGAAAAAAAGCTGTAATAAAAAAGGTTTGGGTGCATGTTGTTGTGTGTGTGTGTTCTTGAGAATGATGCAAACAGACATACTGGTCTCTATTCACATATACTTCTGCAAACCACTGTGTATAGATATATATATATACACAGTGGTTTGCAGAAGTATTCACCCCCTATCAATAATGTCACATTTTGTTGAATTACAAATAATGTATGCACAGTTTTTCAAACAAACTTTTTTATTCAAAGCTGTAGTGGTTAAACTGAACACTTTTATATGAGGGGGAGGTTAAATGTCAGGAAAACTTGCAAAGAAAATGTACAAAATGAAATTTACTGGATGCATAAGTATTCAGCCCCTTAAGTCAGTACTTGGTAGAAGCACATTTTGCAGCAATTACTTTTTGGACAGGTCTCTGCTAGCTTTGCACAGTAGGATGGTGAAATTTTTGCCCATTCTTCAGGGGAAAAGTTCTGATAAGTTTGCTGGGGATCGTCGATGGACTCGCTGTAAATTTTCGCTTGCAGTCAAGTCAGGACTTTGACTGGGCCACTCAAGAACATTAATTCACTTCTTGTTCAACCACTCCAGTGTGGCTTTGGCTTTGTGCTTTGGGTCATTGTCCTGCTGAAATGTGAATTTCCTCCCCAGTTTCAGAGTCTTAGCTGACTCAAACAGGTTTTCCTCAAGGATTCGCCTGTACTTTGACCCATCCATTCTCCCCACTATCCTGACAGGCTTCCCAGTCCCTGCTGAAGAAAAGCTTCCCCATAACATGATGCTGCCACCACCATGCTTGACAGTTGGAAAGGTGTTGACTGGGTGATATGCAGTGTTGGGCTTGTGCCAGGCGTAATGCTTGGAATTTAAACCGAAAAGTTCTCGTCTGACCACAAAACCTTTTTTCCACATGTCTGAAGTATCATCTACATGCTTTTTCGCAAATTCCGTACGTGCTTTAAGATGAGGCTTTTTGAGTAATGGCTCATTCTTGCCACCCGTCCATACAGGCCAGCTTTGTGTAAGGACCAGCTAATTGTTGATGTGTGAACACTGACTCCCATCTCAGACACAGAACTTTGCAGATCTCTCAAGGTCATTATTGGCTTCAGAGTGACATCCCAAACTTGTTTCCTGCTTGCCCGGCTGCTCAGTTTGGGAGGGTGACCTGATCTGAGTAGTGTCTAAGTGATATGATGCATCTTCCACTTCTTAATGATGGACTTCACTGAGCTGAGAGGGATAATCAGCGCCTTTGAAATGTTCATGTACCATTCTCCTGCTCTGTGCCTCTCTACCACTTTATCCCTGACTTGTTTCGAAAGCTCCTTGGTCTTCATGGTTGCTTTGTTGGATCACTATGTGAGTTGCAGCTTGAAAGTCTTTATATACCTCAGGGAAATTATCTACAAGTTAAACCACTTTGAGTACACACAGGCTGAAACCATTTCACTAGTTTTGTGACCTTTCTAACAAATCATTTTCACTTGAGCTGATTTAGGGCTGCAGTAGCAAAGGGGTTGAATACTTATGCAACTGAGATTAATCTGTTTTTCTCTGTAAACCTTACTTATTTCTATTCTATATGCATTTTTTAACTTTATCAATGTGGAGCAGTTTGTGTAGATTCTACATATAAAGTCTCAGGTGCCAACAAAATGTGAAAACTTTGCAGGGGGGTGAATACTTCTGCAAACCACTGTGTGTATATATATATATATATATATATATATATATATATATATATATATATATATATATATATATATATATATATATATATATATATATATATATATATATATATATATATATATATATTGTGGCGGAGTGTCCCACCCCTATTTATTATTATTTGTATTTTTGTTTGCGACGCGGATAAAAGCGCCGCTTCTTTTATTATTTATATTTAAAAACCTCGTGAGGATGCATGACTGATCAGCTACTGATTATTTAACTAGTTGACAGTCATGCATCCTTACCAAACGCATGAAGACTGTGGCCGAGGGGTAATAAGATAATTAACAGCTAGTTAACCCCTCGGCCAGAGTATAAGAACCTGCAGCTGTCCGTTCTGCATTGGTTGAGTGTTGGAGTGTAGAGAGTACGGGAGAGCGGAGAGAGAGCGCATAGAATACAACAAAACAATTGCTAAAACGTGCTGGTTTAGCCAGCACGCCACTTACTTGTTTGTCTGTTTATTCGTTTGGCCCTCGTGCCCTTTGGTTTGTGTTTTGTTTGTTTAAATCTTTTGTTTTGTTTATTAATAAATACGCTGAGTGCCATTGCACTCAGCTTCACCCGCCCATGCATTGTTTTGGTTTCTGTACTTCCTGGTCCGTGACATCACCACTGCGAGCCAGCCTGCCACATATGGTGTCCTGCGTGGGACAAACAACGCCTCCAGGAGCCGGACCAGGAACAGCAAAGGGAGGTTTTTTTTTTGTGTTCGTTTTTTTCAAAAAGTGTTTTTTTGTGAAGGGAAGAAAAAAAAATGGGATGGAAGGAAGACCGAGAGGTGAAGGACAGGGAGGAGGAGTGTCTCCTAATGGCCAGAAACCCAGGGAGATATAGCCAGCCATCGGAGTTGTGCCCCCTCTGTGACCAGAAGCATCGATTTGCCAACTGTCCCTTCCGCTATTATGAAGAGGAGGAACTAGCGCCCAGAAGGGGGGAGCCCGAGCATCCAGCGCCCAGAAGGGGGAGCATGAGCATCCAGGGCCCGAAGGGGAGCTGAGCATCCAGCCCAGAAGGGGGAGCGCGAGCATCCAGCGCCGGAAGGGGAGCCTTGAGCATCCAGAGCCCAGAAGGGGGGAGCCCGTGCATTCAGCGCCCAGAAGGGGAGCCCGTGCATCCAGCGCCCAGAAGGGAGGAGCCCGTGCATCCAGTGCCCAGAAGGGGGGAGCCCGTGCATCCAGCGCCCAGAAGGGGGGAGCCCGTGCATCCAGCGCCCAGAACGGGGGAGCCCATAGGTCCAGAACCTAGGCCTCCAGGAGCAGAGCAGCGGGAGCTGCCTCTGCCTCCACCGCTTCCACCACCAGGAGCAGAGCAGCAAGAGCTGCCTCTGCCTCTGCCACCTCCACCGCTTCCACCACCAGGAGCAGAGCAGCAGGAGCTGCCTCTGCCTCCGCCACCTCCACCAGAGAGGGTGAATGCCTGCTGGTTCTGCCTCAACCGCCGTGGGAGGACTGCTTGCCCCTCCCACCTCCACCAGCAGAGGGTGAATACCTGCTGGTTCCGCCTCAACCGCCGTGGGAGGACAGCTTGCCCCTCCCACCTCCACCAGCAGAGGGTGAATGCCTGCTGGTTCCGCCTCAGCCGCCGTGGGAGGACTGCTTGCCCCTCCCACATACACCAGCAGAGGGTGAATACCTGCTGGTTCCGTCTCAAGCGCCATGGGAGGACTGCTTACCGCTCCCAGCTCCACCAGCAGAGGGTGAATTCTTGCTGGTTCTGCCTCAACCGCTGTGGGAGGATTGCTTGCCCCTCCCACCTCCACCAGCAGAGGGTGAATACCTGCTGGTTCCGCCTCAACCGCCGTGGGAGGACAGCTTGCCCCTCCCACCTCCACCAGCAGAGGGTGAATACTTGCTGGTTCCGCCTCAACCGCCGTGGGAGGACTGCTTGCCCCTCCCACCTCCACCAGCAGAGGGTGAATACCTGCTGGTTCCACATCCACCATCATGGGAAGGACTGCTCCTGCCCTGCTTCGCACCGCCCAAGAATGCCTGCCTCGCACCGCCCAAGGATGCCTGCTTCGCACCGCCCAAGGGTGCCTGCTTCGCACCGCCCAAGGATGCCTGCTCCGCATTGCCTGGGGCTGCCTGTTGCTCCGCATCGCCTGGGGTTGCCTGTTGCTCCGATTCGCCTGGGGCTGCCTGTTGCTCCGCATCGCCTGGGGCTGCCTGTTGCTCCGCATTGCCTGGGGCTGCCTGTTGCTCCGCATCGCCTGGGGCTGCCTGTTGCTCCGCATCGCCTGGAGAGCCACCAGTTACAGGGTACGAGGGAGAAGTGGAGCTCCCGCTGCCGCCTCCATGGCCAGGGGCTCCCCTCCCGAGTTCGCCTCCCGAGGGTCCGCTGCTGCTGCCGTCGCCTCCCGAGGGTCCGCTGCTGCTGCCGTCGCCTTCCGAGGGTCCGCTGCTGCTGCCGTCGCCTCCCGAGGGTCCGCTGCTGCTGTTGCCTGCTGAAGGTCTGCAGCTGCTGCCGTCGCCTCCCGAGCATCCTGTTTTGCCTGGGGTCACTACCAGTCCTGCCATGCGGCAGGAAATACTGTGGCTGGAGCCCCATGAAGGGGAGCTGCCGGCCATGAAGAAGGGGGGGGAGGTCAGGAGACCAGCTCCCCCAGCTGCACTTTCACGGCAGGAAATACTATGGCTGGAACCCCATGAAGGGCAGCTGCCGGCCACGAAGAAGTGGGGAAGGTCAGAAGACCAGCTCCCCAGCCGCACTTTCGCGGCAGGAAATACTGTGGCTGGAGCCCCATGAAGGGCAGCTGCCAGCCACGAAGAAGGGGGGGGAGGTCAGGAGAGCAGCTCCCCCCACAGCAATTTCGCTGCAGGAAATACTGTGGCTGGAGCCCCACGGAGGGGAGCTGCCGGCCATGAAGAAGAGGGGGCAGGTCTGGAGACCACCCCCAAAATTTTTCTGGCCAGAGGAGCCGGCCTGTGCGTGGTCCACTGGTACGCTACAGTTGTTGGGGTGGGAGGAGGACATCCCACCGTGGCCGCCACCTTTGGCCCATTGCTGCCCCTGTTCCTGCGCCGGGACTGCTAGCCGGGACTTTAGGGAATAAGGGGGGAGGTGGCCGAAAAGGCCATGTGCTGCGCACAAGGGCATGTGTGGCGGAGTGTCCCGCCCTATTTATTATTATTTGTATTTTTGTTTTGGCGGATAAAAGCGCCGCGTCTTTTATTATTTATATTTAAAAACCTCGTGAGGATACATGACTGATCAGCTACTGATTATTTAACTAGCTGACAGTCATGCATCCTTACCAAACGCGTGCAGACTGTGGCCGAGGGGTAATAAGATAATTAACAGCTAGTTAACCCCTCGACCAGAGTATAAGAACCTGCAGCTGTCCGTTCTGCGTTGGTTGAGTGTTGGAGTGTAGAGAGTACGGGAGAGCGGAGAGAGAGTGCGTAGAATAGAACAAAACAATTGCTAAAACGTGCTGGTTTAGCCAGCACGCCACTTACTTGTTTGTCTGTTTATTCGTTTGGCCCTCGTGCCCTTTGGTTTGTGTTTTGTTTGTTTAAATCTTTTGTTTTGTTTATTAATAAATACGCTGAGTGCCGTTGCACTCAGCTTCACCCGCCCATCCATTGTTTTGGTTTCTGTACTTCCTGGTCCGTGACATCACCACTGCGAGTCAGTCTGCCACAATATATATATATATATATATATATATATATATATATATATACACACACACACACACAAACACGTTAAAATGCATATGATTTAAATATTGATAATACTTAAAGAATAACACTCAAATGGACAAATAGAATGGTCTGTTAGTGCAAAATGTTACAAGATGGCTTCCATCCATTTAACTTCCAAGATATAACCAATCATACTTCATATTTTTATTACAGACATACAATTTGCAAGAGGCTACTAACTGTAATACAAGTAGAATTACCAATATGTTAATGTAGGACTATATTTGTATATGTTACACAAGATTTTCAGTATATGTGAGCATTACCAAGGCATTTCCGACCCTTTAACTAGCTACTTTGTGACTATATCTGGTTTAAAGTAAGGAATTCAGTATGGCTGGTGGTGTCCTCATAGTTTTTGGAGTTGACTGTTTGTAAGTTAGGGGCTCCCTTTAGTGGCCTTTTTTATATCCTGCCAGTAAACTGCAATATCCACATTTTAGTCACAATTAAAGGCATGGAGCGCCCCTTGGTGGATTACTTTATATTTGCACACCCTGTAAGTTATAGAGTCAGAAAAGCGAATTGACAATACATGTGTATTTAGTGGAGAAAATACAGTTATATTAAAGATCAAACCATGAAAAAAACAAAAAAATGGCATATTGACACAACTATTCCAGTTGTTGAACTTCGGTTTCCTCTTATTTTATATTGTACAGATCTCTAGGCTCTCTAACATCACATGCTAAAAAATATCAATAAAATAAACTCAAATACATTTGTGAGAATTAAGCAGTGAAAAGTCACAACAGTCTTTGTTCTTGTTGTTGGTTTAATATAAAAGTAAATCCCTGTCAGATATTAGTAACTGAATTATTTTGGTTATTGTTCAGCAGAACAAACAATTATAATGAGAAAAGAGATTGGAAAAAAATATATACTGATGACAAAGACACTACTGCAGTTTATTGGGAGATTACAATTCACACATGTTTTAAAATCAACTAAATGTAAGCTGAACTCTCTTTACATCATATCTCCAACAGGTCCCTCAATAGAAAAGCACGGGCATCTAGTTTTTATCTGTAAGATTATTAAAACATATTGAAGGTATGTGATCTTTGTAACTTAGCAAATAGTGCAAGCCAGTACACATATAATTTATTGACAGGGATAGGCTAGATGGTGATACAGTATAATGGTATTAATAAAACACTGAACATGTGAATTACTAAATTATGATGTTAATTTTATGTAATAGTGTTTTTAAGTCAGTTATCAGCTTTTCATTGTATGCCAGTAGCAACAAAACAATTAAGGATGTTACAGTTTACTTTCAGGTCATGAAGATTGGCTACTGAATTGTATTGGTCCAAAATATTTACCATCTCCAAAAGGGCCAAAATGTCTAATGACAAGAATCAGCACCCTTATGATAACATTAAAAAAAAATGTTTTTTTTTTCATGGAACAGGAGCAAGGACTGCTGGGAGTAAGCCCTGGGACTTGACATAGGAATTATGTGCTTGTGACTTTAGGAAGATGACATGCTTTGGAAGATGACTTGCTTTTCCGCTTGGCTTGCGGAGAGCCACACCGATCAGCCTCCAAGGCTGGGAGCATGCATGCTGTCCCCATTTGGCCGGGGATCCCTTCTGGCTCTCTGCTGTGCCTAAGGTTGAGAAGTGAAGGTCACTTGCTCCCAAAAGAGGATCCCCGCTTCCCAGCATCTGTGCCACCAAAGGAAAGCAGAAGGTTGATAAGAAAATATCAACAATCAACAATCAATACCACAATTTAAAACCCCCCTTTAATTGCGAGGAAACCTCTGGTGGTCCAGGGCATATTAGCAATATTCGAGTTTTTGGAAAGACAGGCTCGGCTGAGATGGATTTGCAGTAAAAAGAAAATTGGTCGCTCTCTGCTGGAGCTGGGATTTCTTTTTTAAAAATAACTTTCAAAAGCTTGTCGGTGGACCAGTCTTTATAAAAAAGAGGAGCAGTTGGATCTTCCTGGGGTGTATGTCATTTGGAGCCACAGGGCGGATTGGAAGGGACGAGATCCTGAATGTCTGATGCACGGGGATAAGCACAGCAGGAACAGCAGAAGTTGAGGCAGTAGGTTTGTCTGAGGCAAGGGGCGGAAGGTCAGCGACGTTGACAGATGAAGCAGAAACAAAAGGACATACAGATTTCTTTAAAGATTTTTTTCCTGGATTTTTTATATGAGGAATGACGGGTGGCAGAGGAATGCTGTCACTGCCAGAGTCCGAAGAGTGGGTGAGTAGCCATTTTAAGCTTTAAATTGAAACTCTTCATATTTAAACAATTAAGTATGCGTCTGCAGCACTGCGTGCCATACGAAACACATATAATAATAATAATAATAATAATAATAATAATAATAATAATAATAATAATAATAATAATAATAATAATGCATCATCTAACCTACATACACATGCTTTTCATCTAATCTTCTTTTGTCTTCATTAGTATTGTATTGATGTTTTTTCGTTATTATTATGAAATCATGTGTTAGCTCACAATTGAATTGCTGATACTGTTATACTGTAACTAATTCATATTCATCTCGACGGCCCTCCTCTGTGACCTCTCTCTCCATTGTTAGTGCAAAAAGAGCAATTAAATAAAGCCATGTGTTTGTTTATAACATCTCTCATTTACAGTTCACTACAGTAATCTCCATAGAGAACTGGGGGACAGCATTTTAGGATTAAAAACATTGCTTTTAAAAAATGTAAACCAACATTTAAAATATAATACATGTAATAATAGTGTGTATGTGTTAAGAGGTGAACTCCTGACCTCACTACATCATTTGCCAGCTCGTATTTATTCAGGTACTATACATATGTTTACACAAAACAGAAAACTCAAGGAGGGTAACCCCGATAGATAGGGTATTCGGGTACCATACTGTAAATGTGATGCCCTGTTCATGGATGCCCTGTTCAGTCAAAGATTTGTTCATGGTCTGCATTTCATGCAGAGAGGCAGTAGGGGGCACTCTTACACCTGTTTGAAATATTCTGCTCCAGGCTTTGTACTATTCACACACAACAGAATGCTTCAGACTGAGGACACAGCTTGAACAATCTGCAAAGCTCTCATTTCACATTTCGTGTGTCACTGATGTGTTAACGAATCAGCTTGATCTCCTTAAGACATTAACACAAGCAGTGCCCGAGGCTTGGCTAACCTTTATTTCAACCTGAAAATCTTAGTTCAATTAATATTTCCTTCAAGACAGTATCACTAATAAGCTATAACAGTTATTTCCTGACATGCTGTACTATCCGTCATAAGCAAAGAAGTGGTGCAGGAAAGACTGAAGCTTCTAGAGTTAAAAGCTCATAAGGTAATCTGACAGGTTTCATACATTCAGCTGAGACCACGACACTCTGAGCAGCTTTTGTGCTTGTCCATCGGTTTCCTCGCTGATCTGCTCTGGCAGGGGATTCATTATTGAGTTCCTCCTGTGAATTATAGTGCGTTCCTGCCTGCAAAAATACTTCAAAACATCTGTTTCATACCCTCTGCATTGTTCAAATTAACATCTGAACATTTTGAGCTGGTGCTTGAAATATACTCCAAATATACTCTGTTTCACTGGATTTCCTTAACGCATTCAGTTCTAAAGTTGAACTCTTCTGCAGAAAATCCTTTCCAGCTTCTCTGTAGTTAAAGTGTTGTTATTCTGCACCACAGCTCTGAAAAGTGATGAGCTATTATGGATTTTTTTAATTTTTTTTTTTAGAGCCAGTGCTAGCTACAGTGCTCAGATTTCATTGGAGCACAGATCAATCTGATACTTCTCATACCACCAGAAAAAATAAATAAACACAAAGTCTTATTGGATTGCACCTCGGAGCTGAGAGCATTACGTGGATGTAAAAGTGACCTGCATTACAGGCCTTAAATCATCTCATTCATGTGATCCATCCAGTTGCAGCTATTAGGGGTATATTTTAAAAGGTTTTGCTTCACAGTTGGCTATTATGTGTACTTGCAAAAAAAAGAAAGCTGCACAAAATGCTGTTATACAATGCTTGGGAGAGATTTAAAAGTAAAATCGATAATAATGGTAATGATGGGAGCTAATGAAACTTTTTTTTTTTTGTAAAACATTGCATTTGCTGATAGGTATATCAATGTTTGCTTGTTTGCTCTTGTTACAGCTATTTGCATGTTCTAACTGCAGCACTACAGGTATCCTGTATTTTGTGCCCTAGAAATCAGTTAACCTGCTCCATGAGATTTTAGGCATTCATGTATTACTGTATAGCAATATAGTACTCTGTTATAGTCGCTACACAGATTAACCTAAAAAGGGTAGTGTCAGTGTGCAACCAGTATAGTAGTAATAGCCACATAGGAGCCAATAGAAGGGTGATCGGTAATAGCATACAAATATGTGTACAGTTCAAAGAGAAGATGCCTGGTTAAAAAAATATGACTCGTATGGAACATACTAGATATAAACTCACGAGAAAAAAAGAAAGTGCTTTACTAAATGTGAAGTTCTTGTTTCCCTCGAGATTCAAAAACAGCATTAAATCGTAAAAAAAAAAAAAGAAAAGAAAAAAAAAATAGCACAGACCATCAATAAGATGTTGGTTGAATTGTATGCCTTGTGAATGTGTTCAAAACAGCAAAGCCTTTTAGTGATGTACCATGCTGATTTTTTCTTTTCCAAAGCAACTACACTTTTATTTGTATAAACTCAGTATGCCAGTATGTCCATTACCTGTGTTAGCATTATTGTTATTGTTCAAGAAATAGCAGCTATTTGATTTCAATTCCTATTAAACTGTTCAGACTGAACCCTTTAGCATTACTCAGCCTACCCCCTGTTGAATGAGATGTGAAGGCCCTTTCAGGTTTCCTGTTGCCCTGCTGATATTGTGATCCAGTATGTTTTCATCAGATAATCTGTCTAAAAACCTTCAGAAATACGGATTTGAAACTTAGTTACATATACCAAGAGGCTAACAGATAGCAGCAGGAGATACTGAATGTGTCACACCACAGATATTTAACTCTACACTGTGTGGGGACTGTGGTTAGTATGTAATTCAGTTTTCAGGAAAGGACTCCAAATACAGAGGAATTATAAAGATGATTAGCTGGACTGTCCTAGAGACAACACAATAGAGCTTGTTCAGGCAATAGTCAAATTGGAAATGCATTGCTATGGTGCTTTTCATTTTACATATATAGGAGTGTGGATTGATCATGCTGGACGGATCTAAAACAGCTATTAAAACAGAAATATTGCAATTATAGTCTTGATAGTTTCAATTAAAATTATAGCACTTGCTTTATTATTATTATTATTATTATTATTATTATTATTATTATTATTATTATTATTATTATTATTATTTAATTCTGGCCTTGAGTCATGGCTTTATACATTTAATTGAATAAATATTTCACTAAAATATCTTAATAAAAGTGATAATGAGAAATTTAAATTGCTGACATTTTGTAAATTGGAATTTGGACCTGCTGTTAAAAAAAGGCTGCATCTGCAAAGGTACTGTTAATGTCAAAAAAACAAACAAACCAAAAAAAAACATCAACAAATATAGTTCCTATTTATTGTCCATTTTCATGAAAACTAATCTTCAAATATAGGTGTCAAAAAGGACTTCCTCAAATCAATTTAGACTTGCCTGCTAAATGCTATAACAGTGTCCATCTGTTGCTCATGAACAATGCCAAGGCAGCCATGGATATTCACATTTGCATAAACACAGAATATTTGAGGGTGTTCATCTTCATTAGGCTAGTTTTGCCTCTTTTTAAATCCAAACAAAATCCTATGTATATTAACATTGCTAATCGATCAAGCAGTCAGCCTGTCTATGGGCTCAATTTTCCACTGTGGGCAAATTGCCCAAGTAATACATTTACTATGGAGGGGGTCATTTGGCTTTGATTTACAAACTAAATGACATCATCAATAAAGATTTACTCTGTTTACTCAGACACAAACCACAACCTTTGTCTTCTTAAGCTATGTAAAGCCTTACACAATGTATTCAAGTTTATATTCACGTTTCCACTTTGAGAAACATCGCCCGTTTGAACACCCATGAGATGCCACTGGTTTTGAATGTGTCACAATATATAATAAACCACAAGAATATCGCTATCAACAGTTTAACACAGCCCACATAGTTGTAATAAAAATAGACATTAGAAAAAAAAAAAAAAAAAAGAAACAGAATATTTTGAACTCATAAACTTTTAAATTGGCTACATTGGGAGCAGTTATACAGGTGATGTAAGTATAACTGTCCTCGGACGTATTAAGCTGACTTTATAGCAATCTGCTACATGTATTGGAAACCTGACAGCAGGTTAATGGCTTACATCCCAGGATTTGTAGTTTATAATCTTGCAAGAGCCGGAAAATGATGTAGCAAGTAGTCCATCACATTAATCTATCATAGGCCTATGCTGAGCCAGCAAAGCAAATAAATGTACACCATATATCTACTGTCAGCAGATGGCATTGTCACTTTAAACTCAGACCAGCTCGCCAAAAAAACAGAAAACAACCAAAACAGCCTTGATAATAGGAAATCGTTTTTTCAGTTTTCTTTTCATTTAAAAAGCATGAACCAGAAAATAGACCATTTCAATATTAACTTTAATAGAATATTTAAGAGACCATTTAGAAGCGCGTATGTTGTTTTAACTTAGATATATCCATTGGCTAAATAGCAACAAAATACAGATATAATTTAAAAAAAATAGAAATGTTATATTCTCCTTTAAAATACATTTGAGACCTGATTTTCTAAAGCCAAAATCCTTTGTAATAATATTAAAGTTTGACTCCTGTCTGTTTGGTAGATGTAACCTGTGGCTGAATAAAAAAAACTTTGTAAAACTCTGCCGGCCATGGTTGGACCCTGGATCAAGGAGTTACAATAATGATACAGTCCCACCTTCATTAAGAAATAAAAAATGAAGAATCATTTAATACAAACTAAAGGAGCTTGTCACAAGTTTGCTTGCACTCTGTGTCTGACTGCTCAAGTATTCCAGCTAAAAAAATAAGTAGCTTTAATTTGATCATTTTCTATACTGTCCCATTTTATGATGATTGTAAATCATTTTGGGTTGTTTTTATTGCTATTACTGAAATTTTGTGTGTTTTAATTGTAATGTTTAATACTGTGTTAAAGTGCTTTCACCAGAGATCAGGAGCTACTCTTTAGATCTAGTCCCCTGCCATAGATCTATGTAACACAGCCATAGTAAACATAAAAGCGACAATAATTGGGCTTACCAAATTGGGGAGAAAATAAAAAATAATAATTGTCGATTCCAAATTTAAAAAAAAAAAGAAAAAGAAATGAAGTTGAGAAGACATACAATATGAAAGGATTAGTGAAGAGAAATCATTGTCATGCACATAGAGAAACCACTTCAGCGCAGAATAAGCATGGTGCCCAGAATGAGTTATTGCAGCTTTAAACACAAATCAGCTCACAACCATTGATACAAGAATAAAAGCTATTTCAGAAAGGAGACAACCACCAATGGAATGAAATTAATGATTTATTGAATTGACAGATAAACATTATTACTTTATTTGAATTTGGCCCATGGCCTTGCCCATTTTAGCTTGTTAGCTGTCCCTGTTCTTGCAAACCTATAATATATATGAATTAGATTAAAACTAATGGCAGCAGGCAGGACAAGTGACACCCAAGGTCACCTCCCCTCTAGACAAGGCACGCTGTAAGGTGGAGACAGGGGAGGAGGGGGACCAAACAAACGACGAACGATAAGGGCCGTAGATGAAAGAGGGAATTTATATACGGTTCGATGATTACATATTTGATTAGGGGGCAGTTTCTCCTTTCAGGAATACAATTAAGTTTTGAATGAAAAATATGCCATCAAAAATGTTAATGTACTGCACTGCCTCCAATACTTGGATATGAAATCTCAGCATTGACATTTGTCAAAAAGGGAGATGAAAGGAAACTTTAATTTACATTATGTTACATGCGGTTGAAGAAAAGTTATTGTAAACACTTCAGCCTAACAATATTACATTTGACGTTTCATTTTCCACTTAAGGCTGACTTTGTCTCATCCTTTCTTCAGTTTTTTAGTTGGCCCATCTCAGTCTCTCTAATTCCACTTCAAAGATAGCTGTTACACTAAATGCCAAATGGGATTATTCTATAAAATAAAATAAAATTTGAAATCTCTATTCCAGAACTGTGCCGGCACTGATAATACAGCTTGAATGGAATACAACCCAAATACCACAAGCTAACTAAATGTGAAAGGAGTTGCTGTTGCAGCTGCTTGGTACTGCCTGGAGCACATTTAAAGACACTATTAGTGGTTATTTATTACTAGCCCTGTGCGGACAGTATCCAATATGCTCCATTTGAGGAGAACAGATTTAAAACTCTTTTTTTTTCTTTTTTTTACTGTGACAGTACATAAGCCTATATGTATCAGCAATAGCTTTAGGCCCTGGAGTGTACTCATTTCACATTATTCATTGAGCCAACTGGAGTTAGAGTTATTTCTATTGTTATTGTTTTTTGTTTTTTTTTACTTTTCTTCTTCATTGTAACACACAGCTATTACAATGTGACCAAAGGCTTGAAAGCTATAGCTGCCAATAGATGATGGTAATGATTTAGGCTGACAAGTATTTGAAGTCCAGTCATTAGACCCTTGCCAATATATAAATACGCTCTGCTTCAGCACACCTAGACTATGAAGACCGAGTTGCTGCTCCTACCAGTGCCCCCAGTACAATATCCTATCAGATGCATGGAATATGTGACATCATTTTCTATTTCAATAGTAGCTTGCTACAGTATCCTAAAGGTTCCTTCAGTAACCAGTAACTTGTATGCACAGTCAAAAGGAAGTACTGCATGCACATTAGTTGGAAAGTGTCTCACTAATCCTTTTCTCTCTGGGATCCATGAAGACAAGAACATTGAAAGCATTATGTCTTCAAATATACTTCACTAGTGTATGAAACAGCTGACAAATTAGGTCACTTCTGCTTTATCTAGTGTGCTGCTAGTATCACAATCCCCAGTATAACTGATATAACTGAGAACCACATGCCAAGCACACAATCTTTTTTTTTTTTAGTGAATTCCATTTAATGGCTTTTATCCTATAACAGAAAATGAAGTTTAACTAATATTTTATCATTCTTTATTTAAACGTGAATAAATATACCAAGAATGCTGTGTTATTATGAAATATACAGGTGCTCTTTTCATTGCTTAAACCCTTTAAACTCCATATCCTAGTGCATAAAAGACACTTGTGGAAGTGTGTTTAGTTTAACTAACATTTTAGGATTTTTTGGTTTTATGATAAGGGCAGTGTTTTCATAATATTAAAGTTATTAAAAATAAGGTACTTTGTCATTTTAAAGAAGAGCTTTATCACAACACTTTTACTAACTAAATTGCTTCAAATAAAAAGGTATGAATTTTAATTGATATCTTAACCAATATGCCACATTAGATCCCTTTAATTACTTAGAACTGTAGATTTAATAGAGTGCTCTCAAAATATGACAAGAAATCCCAAGTCACTTCTATTAAGTGATTGCTGCGATGGTAGAATGTGAGCTGCCTTAATTAAGACCAATTAGTACTTATCTTTGAACAAAAAAAAAACCTATTACGGTAGCTTTGCATGTCCTTGAAAACAATCATCTTGTATGACAGGTCACAATGAAGCACAGAGTGATGAATACCAGATGGGACTCTGCCACAAGAATGTTTGATGAGGACAGTAGTTTGCTCAAAATCGAGGCAAAATGCATTCTAACTAACAAGTATGATGTTTTCATCAGATACCCTTTATTAAAAGGATAATTAAAATGCACAATAACAACAATGACAACAACAACAACAGAAAAATAACAACTTTTAGAACAGAACTGATCATTTAAAAATACTGAATTCTATTGTTTTAAAAGTTAAAGGTAGGATGGTTGATTGTCAAGGATCCCAATGATTCAAAATCAACAACATGGCTGGGTAACCCAGTCCACACCACTCTACACTCATTTTCCAGCTGTGTCTTCAGTCCTGCCTCCATCACCAGTACAGGCTTATTCTATGGAAGCCCTCCTCAAGATTAATAGTGACCAAACAGAATACTGTATATCGCCACCAGTGAATCAAAGTTGTCTCTTTCTGGTAAGGTTTCTAAGCAGTGATTTTATTTTTCCACAACAGCATGGCAAAGTTTCTTGTGACTTTATAATAACCTTGTATTCTTTTTAAAAACTGCAATGCTTCCTAGAAAGATTCACTGTTTATTTGTATTTACCTCAGAAATGATGATTTAGTGCTGAAGTTAAGGCCTGGGGAAGATTATTGTTAGCAACATTTTTCAAATTCTTTAAATATTTCAACATTCCCAAAAAGTAAACATAATGGAACTGGAAAGGAAACGAAAACAGTCAATGTTTCAACAAGTGACACAGAAGATTAATTTGAAGAAAACTCTTTCTGGTGTTTTCTTACTATTTTAGGTGCAAATTGTTTGATCAAAAAGGAGCCTGGGTAATGATACTATAAAATCATTGCAGTTTGAATACACATTAACTGTAACTAAACTGTGCATGTAATTAATGGAAATTGAATTTTTTCATATGTCTACTCAAGGGAGATAATATAATCATCATACTATGATCTGGATGGAAATAGGAAGATTTATGCCTTGCAAAAGCATGTGAAATGTTGCAGAAAAAGACACTCTGGCTTTCTGTCACACCTTTTTAAACAAACTGTAATAGCTCAGATTTGGGTATGTTTTTTTTACTATTGTTGTATTTTCTCCTGCTGATGTGTGCTTCAAACACTAAACCTAGACTAGGGATGAAAGACTTTAAAAGTCTTTTAAAATTGGAAGATATCGTACAGCCCCTTTGCGTGACAAACAATGGAAAAAAGATCAGGATTGCAAGCCCTGTCTGTGATTTCATTTGAACTGGGCTTTGGTCACAAGAAAATGGATTTGATGGACATGGCTCAGTCACTAAGCTCTAATGTGATACACAGCCAACACATCACAGTCAGAAATGCTGTTCTGAACAGGTTTTTTTTTTTTTAACTCTCTATATATGGTAGCTTCTCCTTGAAAGGGCTAGTTAAGCTATTTGGACAATCACAGAATTTTTTTTTTTTTTTTAAGAATAATGGTCAGTCCTTTGCAATGCAGAATGTCTACATACACAACAATGGGGTTGTTTAATTATTATATATTTTTTTTTAAATAATAATAATACCATAAATAATATTCTATTGAAGTGTGATTAATTGATGCAAGGTTAATTAAACAGAGAGAGTGATATGAGGAAGTCGTTTTTATTTCTCCAAAATGTAAACATCAAAGCTTAACTTCTTTGCTATGCACCATTTATCATCACAAATACACATTAGGCCTACTGAAAGACATGCATCACTTTAAGGAAAATTATATCTCAGCTGGAAACATTAAGTGACTCATAATTGAGCTAAATTGGAACATGGTCTATTTTCTTAATGTGATTATAAGATTAATTTGTGACATACTTAAAAATGTTTGCATAATATGCATGTTTGCTAACGTACATATACTTATTTCCTATGTTGGTATTGAACATCTATTCTACTATAAGAGTCTCTAAAGTAAATACAAGCCATAACAGTGCAGCCATCTAGCATCAGGAATGCCATGCCTCAAGCCTCTATCACTGTTTCATACTGGTAGATCCCTTGACCGGAATACAGTGAGTCAGCTTCTGCACAGGAAACAAATGTGGTCTTTGACTGAAAAAGAAGGGGACCAGTGAAAAACATTCCTTGAAACTCCTTCAAATACCCAGCCTAAAGGTTAAAAATACAGGCAATACTGTGTTCTATTTGGTTTTACTACCTGAGTTTCATAATGTGACCTTGAAACAGAAGCATATCACAATATATATTGCCAACTGTAAAAGCAGGTAACACTGAAATACAAACAGACAGGTTTCAATTATTTGTTTCAATACCATCTCTCCAAAAAAAAACAAAGAAACAAAAAACAGTGAAGTTATAACTTCTTAACCGCGCTATCCACCATCAAAGAAAGACATTCTTGCACATTGCTGGAACAGGTTGAAACAGATTTATTTGGTAACACCAGTAGGGTGTCAAAGCTCTTTTGTTTTTTTAATTCAAATAAAGTTGCTCAACTTTAGTTTAAGCTACAGATACCAAAAGTGTAATCTCCTGAGAGAAAACAGGAGAGCAAGCAGCAGTGACCTGGTCTTTTTGTACTGCTCAGCTCTTCTGGAGACATCAGGAGCACATCTCTTTGTACAAGAGGATAAGCAGAAATTGGTGTGCATCAGTCGTAATGTCGAAATAATATTGAAGTCCCCAATTATTAAAATGGCAGCAGGTCTATTAAACTAATATGGTCCAAAAAGGTTTCCTGCATAGACTGACTCAAATATCAATGGATAGAGGTTTTACAGTAGGTTAACTGCCGTAAATTCTTCAGGCAAAGAAATGGAAACAGATCTGTACAAATGATTACATTACCGGGACCATGCTGCAAACATCTTGAGGTGAATAATAATTCTGCTGGATCGGGATAGCTAGCAGCCTTCTGTCCAGATTCATACGGGCAGCAAATGTGGAGTAGTAGTTAGGGCTCTGGACTCTTGACCGGAGGGTCGTGGGTTCAATCCCAGGCAGGGGACACTGCTGCTGTATCCTTGAGCAAGGTACTTTACCTAGATTGCTCCAGTAAAAACCCAACTATATTAATGGGTAATTGTATGTAAAAATAATGTAATATCTTGTAACAATTGTAAGTTGCCCTGGATAAGGGTGTCTGCTAAGAAATAATAATTAATAATAATGCAATGACCTCTTTAACTGTAACTCATTAAATACTTTGTGAATGCTGGTATTCCCATTCAAAAGTGCAGCTTTGTAACCTTCCCTTAAAAAGAGTATTTGGGATTTAACTGTTTATTTAGGTCTTGTTATGAATAGATCAAAGCTCAGTTAGTATAGCAGCTTACCCCAATCATTTCACATTCATATATAACCTGCATCGATCTCTCTCAAACACAGAATTCCCCAGTTTATCCTGCCATACCTAACAGCTATACCTGTCAAAACTAATAGGATGAGTTATTGCATGAAAGAAATCGGGTCTATTTGAACAATTTTAGCTTAAAGAGGTTTGAGTAATTGAAACAGACCAATTTTATATTTGCTTGAGAAGAGTAATATGCTCTTCTTAAAGGATTTACCTCCAAAAACAGTATTTTTTTCATCTTTGTATATGTATTTTTTACATCTTTGTATATTATATATTATACACATTGTGTTGTGTCTGATGTCACATTAAGGTATTACTATGTCCTGTTGTAGGGATGTGCAAATTATATATTGTACTGTATAATACAAGATTAGGTCATTTTGAAATGTGTCAAATAAAGACCAGTGTTGGATTTTGTGACTAAGAAAACCGTAGGATTTATTTTTGTCAAGTAAAATGTTAAGATTTTAGGTCAAACTAAAAGTCAAGTTAAAATAAAAAAAAAAATGGATTGGCTAATGCCTTAATCAGTGTATCAGCTTTAAGATAATTGCAATTTTATTTTTAACTTTCTAATCAGCAGGACTAATAGCCTCTTCATGTAAATTGAATCAGGAATGCTCTTCACGTTTATAATTTAAATTCAATATTTTAAACATGAATTGTCGAAAAGTACAGTATATTGAACAACATATAGTGCTTTACCAGGTTCCCATTTCTGTTTTATGAACAAGATTGTAATGACACCTCCCTTAACTTCATTTTGGACCTAATTTCTAACTACAAAATAAATACTTGTTTTAAGAAGATTTTACGTGTACACTTGTAGTTTGTGATTCTTCACAAGTTGAGTGAACTAAAAAATTCTGCAGCCACAGTAGAGAAGCAATCAATGCTATTGGCTTCTCAAATTGTGCCCATACAACTTAGTTGACTGCCAGACTCTGCCAAGCTTCTGTGCTATTCTTAAAGAGCTAGTATCACATCTATAGAAGTAATACTAATGTAATATTGTATTCATAAAGACTCAGGGTGGTGCAAGGGTTCCAAGAATGGAGGTTTTATTTGTTTTCTTAATCGAAACACAGCGTAGTTTACACAACACACATGTATAGGTCAGGAGCATATTCTACTGCTGCTTCTCTTTCTCTCGCTTTTTCCCCTCTCTCTTTTTGTCACATCCGGTTTCTCTATGGCAAACACAAGAGTCCAAAACGAAACTTAAAAGAGCAGTCCTCCAAATCCAAACTGTTACATAAGCATAAATATTTCAGTCTTACACTAATACATGTCATTAATATCAACCTTTTTGCTGTTTGCTTATATTCCAGCTTCAGATAAAATGTTGGATTTCTGTGACAGATTCACGTAGCTCAGATTCCTGGAGGTTATCATCATTCTTTTCTGGTTGAGTGCACCCTCAATGCACGTCCCCTACGGCATCTAATGATTAAATATGTTACTATGAACTAAAGCCAAGTCTGAAATTCTTATAGGACACCATTAAGATATATTGGGGAATCTTAAAGATATGTCCCTTTAAACAGGATTTACAATAATGTAAACAAAAGTAACTTGACAGCAATCTTTTGCACACTCAGACACACACGCACGCATGCACGCACGCACGCACGCACACACACACACACAGCCACATGTAAACACTCTGTCATTGAAGTGTGGAGTAGTGGTTAAGGCTCTGGACTCCTGACTGGAGGGTCATGGGTTCAATCCCAGGTGGGGGACACTGCTGCTGTACCCTTGAGCAAGGTACTTTACCTAGATTGCTCCAGTGAAAAAAACAACTGTATACATTGGTAATTCTGTGTTAAAATAATGTGTAAAAAAAGAATGTAATTGTATGTAAAAATAATGTGCTGTCTTGTAACAATTGTAAGTTGCCCTGGATAAGGACGTCTGCTAAGAAATAAATAATAATATTAATAACATGATACCTGAGACATTATACAGCAAGCTTGGATTCAAAAGCAGGACATCACATTCATCTCCTTCTCATATAAAACAACCATAAAGCAGCTTTTATTTCCCACAGAAACTTAACCAAGGCATAGAAAAATACATCCTGGAAATATTTGCCTGCAGTCTGTGAGGACTGCTCATTAAAATGCGTGTCCTTCCAGGTATCCATACTGCGTATATGCAAATCATTTCTGCTCCTGATGTTTCATATACAATAATATTTTTTTGGGAGTGTGCAACATTATCTGCCAAGAAGTGAAGCTCAAATCTGTATTGATTTTGTACATTTTTATTTGAAAAGTTGCACGCTGGTGGGTTTTAAGTGCTGGTGCTGCTTTGTGAGAAATCATGCTGAACTGGGTTGTGGTTGGGTGTGAATTACACGAAAGTTTAATTGAAAAACCCAATTGAAAGAAAACTTGTTATCAAAAAGATAATTGTCAACGTTTTGGATTATTTATTGGGATCCAAGTTATTGTGTGAAGAGTAAAATACATAAATTGCCTATTGCATTTAATAAATATATTATAGGGGCTTTAGGTTCTAAAGGAATATATCAAAACATGAACATACATGAACACCATTTGTTGAGTGTTTTTCAAAAACATTTTGGATTTCATTGAGTGTTGTGTGCATACGTAAAAGTCTGACGGATATTAACAAGGATTAACAATCTGTTGTAATACAATTTTAATCACAAGATTCACATTTTATAACATTGTTATAACTATGCAGTTGATGTGGAAGAGAATAGTAATTTGGAACAAACATATCCACCAACATCCCACATGGGCTTGCTTCCCCAAAAGAAGCTGAAACATTACAGAACATCTTGATCTGCTGTATAATGTTTAATTATTACCAAACTGGAGATCTAATCACGCTCAGTTATAACCATTGATTTCTAATAATCACATGTGACAATGCTTTGAGCAGATGTGCATTGTTTTTAAGCAGCAAGGCTTGCCTGCCGGTACCCCCGGGTGCCATTTCTACAGACTAGAACTGTCAAAGGGATTTTTAAATATTCTTTTCTAACAAATTTCACAGCAGTATTATGTTTAAGAATGCAAGCAAATGTGATCTGCACATGCACAGCTAGCTACTGAGGTAGAAAAAGATAATTGGAATACTGGCCATAACTCAAGAGCTTATATAAAATAATTGTAATGAAAAAAAAAAACAATATGATGGAGTCATTGGTCTGCCTCCAAAACATGGATTGAAAATTGGACCATTGGTATTCACAGCCATATCCGTATGCAGCTCATGGTCCACAGCAGAGGTGATGCGCCAGCTGCATAACTTCCAAGGTTATTGAACAGTAAACATTCAGACCAAATAGGACAGAGAGATTTGAATTTTTAATATAACCACAGTATAAAACTGTAAACTCTCTTTGCCACAAAACTACAACAAGTAAACTCCAAAATGAATCTTGGTAAAGCTGCGTTTTGTCTTGTAGCATATGGAGGAAACATATTGAAGTTAATGCTTTGTCAACACACAGTTTCTGTTACACAAGTGTAGGTTTAATACAAGCTATGCACCTGACAGAAACAATAAGAAAGATTTTATTGTAGTTCAGTTACAAATTCTGCTTATTGTATGTTATGATATTTTGTCTTAGATTTTCATATGAACACTGAGACTGTTGAGAGGTGATTTTTATACCCTTTCTGTCTCCTGACAACGGTTTGTCACATGAAGCCTGAGGGAGTAAAGATCTCAGAGTATCAAACACTCTGATTACATGAACTGAGAGGATTTATGGTGACTTTATAACCTTGTCTTTCTCCCTGTGCCAACCTCCACTGTACAGATATTATCAGTGTCTACGCTGGTCTCTTAAACCTTATCCTTGAGTGTGTTTGTGAAGGATGTCATGAAGCAGCCATTTTATTGGAGCAGCCATGCTACCTCAGTCAGTCCTTTCAACAGACAGCTTGCTCCCCAGATGAATGCTGCATATCCAAAACTTGTTTTTTTTGGTAACTAAAAATGTGTAAATGATTGCTTTTTATACACAAATCTAAACAGCAATCTTCATTAAAAAAATACCAAGGTACTTTTAGTTGAATAAAATAAGTCTTTGCATACTTATGTAACAGGTTGAGACTGGGCATTAACCAAATACCCCATTGTGGGGAATTCATTAGAAATTTAATTTTCACATGACATGGAGCTATTCTCCTTGAAGCACTCTTACTTCAGTAATTCCAAACACCATTGTGTGTTTTGTACGGAATGTATTTTAATTTAATACTTTTAGGTATGACAAGAGAGACTGCAGTCAATTAAAACTTTTACTCCCAAGAAAAGCAATATTTCTATCCATTCAGCAGTAACACTTTCTTTCTCCCTCAACAGCACAATGAGTACTGGCCATCATTTATCGTTTATATTTTGGTAACTACTCACATTAATATAATATGCTCTCTGGCATAAGAAAAATGTAATGTCAAAATATTCATGTTTGATTTCTAGATAGCAGTTTTTCCAGGCATAGTGGAAAGGTAATTTAATGCAATAAAGACATCTATTACTGACCCACTTCAGTTGTCAATCTGAGGTGCAGAACTTGGAGCCACTCCTTTTTTCATGATGAAAGGTCCACAACTCCTTCAAGAGACAATCAGCAATTCACCTTAGGATTTAGTGGGCTGATTATACAGCAACATTCATGTTGAAGGTACCAAGAAACTTTCTATCTCATCAATAATCCTTTTCTAGCTGGAAAGAAACACAGGGGTATACATGTGCAGACAAGGATAGATTGAGGAATAATTAAAAAAGAAAAGTTCTTTGATTCTTGTCTATTTTTCAAGTTAAATAACTGAGATCCATTATTAGTATACACACTGCCAAGCCCTTTCTCCAATGCTCTTTAAATATGACAAGGATGTGATTATATGCTGTTATAAGAATTAAGTACATATCAGTACTTTTCATTTATTTTTCCTGCCTTCATTGTGTCATATCTTATAGAAGACATTACTGTAGAAACAACAGTACAATAAATGTTTTGTAATTATACTTTGCAGCCCCCTGTTGTTTTTCTTGCAGGTTCTCCCACATTGGATTGGCGTAGTCGGACTACAAACAAACATTTTTATTTTCATTTGCTTGCATTAGGTGTGCAACTATTAATCACCGCTGGTCTGCAAGCCTTCAAACCCCACAGGTCATATGATACGTTTATCCTTCATTTTCCTACTGCCAATTATTCATACATGCATGCCATTTCTGACAAACTCACAAAAAAAAAAACAGACAATGATCCTTCAGGTACCCAAGGTCTGCCAATTTAGGCCAGATCAATGTAATATTAGGGTAAACCATATAGGCTTTGATGTTCCAATTAGAAGCCAAGGATGAGATTCGGGGGAGGGATTCTAAATGCTTGCTCACTCCTTCGATCACTTCCCCAGTTGTTATTTAAACCTCAGGTAAACTCACCTGGCTGTTGCTGATGCAATTCCATTTACAGCCCCATCCTCCACCTCCCCAGCCTCCACTTTATTGCAGGCAGCCCCCTTGTGCTGGCATCGCCAGATCAGTTTCTCTTTGGCATCATTCTCTCCTTGAGAGACGGGACCAGCGGCCAGTAATCAAAAATATCTGACATCTAACATCGCCAATACCCAAAACAAGCAGTCATGATCCGGACATTGAATAAGCTACACTTATTTATTAGTGAAACCAGAACACAATATTTGTCATTAACCAAGAGAACTTATATTTCTTACCTTTTTTTCTTTTTCTTTCATTTTGCTGACCCCAGTAAAGGTAGCTTGCATTTTGTCCACATGTCTTGAGCACTCTGTTTCAGACCAAGATACTACATGTCAATAGCAGTACACTATTTATTATAGAACTAACTGCTGAAGTTGCAGTTTAGCTCAGGGTCATCACCGTAGGGCTCTTATATATGGCCTTTAGCTACAAATAAACAAATTAGTCCAGGGTAGCTGTATTTCTTGAGGCCTCATTTTCTTAAGAAGACAGGTCTGTTTTTAGTAATCAACATCCATATACCAATGTTACAGGTTTATATATAAAGTGTTATGAATCTCAAAAGCCAAATAAGTATTTTATATATAAAGCCATGCAGACTTTAAAAGAGAAGATGTATATATTTAGGATGATATATTCTTTGGGGACAATCATGGTTGTGAGACAAAAAGTTCCAATAGTAACAGAGAAACAGAGACCCGCTGGATCCAGGTGGCACACGCAGATACGTCTCACTGAGGGCAGTCATGATTAAGACAGATGGACAATGTGGTGCAGTAAACCAAGAAGTGGGTTTCACTGGAACCGCATCACTTTAGAGCAGTGGTGGCCAATACACCAAATACTGCGATCCATTTTGGTGGATCTCAACAGGCACCGGGATCCTCCAGTAAGCTATGACCAACAATTATTAACAGGATTTAATAAAATCAATCAATCAATCTTTGTTTTATATAGCACCTTTCATAGTGGACCACCATCACAAAGCACTTTACAAGATAGTGAGGAACAATGCATAATACATTAAATACAGGGATACAGGGCATAGTACGTTAAATACAAACAGTAAAAAAACAATGCAAACACATTAAATACAGGCATAATACATTAAATAAAAGGCTAGGATGTGAATTCTAAACATTGTGGATGCGTGTGTTAAACCTGAAATAGCAATTTAGACAACAGCTAATAACAGATATCAGGCTTAAAGAGCATTGAAAGCAAGAGAGAACAAGTGGGTCTTGAGAGTTGATTTGAAGTGAGCGACTGCGGGAGCTGCACGCAGTAAAGGTGGGAGAGAGTTCCAGAGTCGGGGCCGTGAAGCTGAAAGAACGCTCTCTGAGTGTGGTGCACTTTTGCTTGGGTATAACAATAGTGTCCAATACGTAAGATAGCAATAATAAAACAACCACAACAACAAACACGTAACAAACACACAATCAAACCATTGGTAATATTAAGCATAAGTAGTTATAAAACAGAAACTTACCAGCATTTTTCATCTGAGTCTTGAAACCTGGTGTAGGCAGGACTCTATGCTAGCTTTTTAGGCACAAATTTAGGCACACACTGGAAAAATTAGGAGCACACAAAAAAAATACAATTTTGTTCAAATTTATTGTTCAATATCTACACATCATTTTTTTCCCCTTACTTTCATACATAAGACTTGTGCAGTTCAATACTTTTGCATCATCAAAATTATAATGGACTTTTTTTCATTTAAATGATTTTTAACAGCCTGGTAGCATCTTCCTCAGAATGTGCTCCTTGCCTGTTTATGGTAGCGGGATGGTCTGGCTGACTTTTCTGGATGTATGCCTCTCCACACATTGCGTGCCATTTTGAAGCATGTGTTTTAATATATTTTCATGTTTATACTTCTGGCTCCCTGTTAAGAATTCAGTCTTGCCTGCCATCTGTTCCCCTGCATTCTGACAAAACGTGCAAAACATGTATTTTTTTATCATCGTCAAACTTAAGCCAGGGAAAATCTTTTAGCCACTGTTATTTTACTACTTTAGCCCTTCTCAAAGTCCCCTGTTCGCATTCATCATCTACCTTCATTGCTCATTTCTTGTAAAGTTGCTGACATATCTGAATTTTGTTAATTGCAGTTTTCTTTTCAAACTTCTCCACTCACATGAAAATAATTTGTTATTTTCCTCATCTTGGTTTGACCAGATTTCAAACTGTCTGGATGACACAGAAGACTCTCCTCATCAGCCTAAACAAAAACTATTGTATGCTTATGTTAATGCTTGTTCTTATTTGTCCCGAGATCCACCAAAAATCTTTTGCGGTCTATTGGCCACCACTGTTTTAGAGCATAACAAGGCAATGTAGCACTGCAGCAAGAATGTCAGAGAGCAACAGTACATCTAGAAATCACCAGGATATACATACATGCCACCAGTCCCTATATGATCGAGACAGTCCTGATTTCCGAGCAAATGCGGGACATTTGCTTCGGAAGAAAATCCCAATATTTATTCTAGGAAATTCTTCACAGCTCTAGGGCGTTCGTAATTCTCTGTTTTTAGCGGCTGCTGACTTTTGTGCACTGCACTGCCTTGCAGGGATTGTGTTCACATGTCATATCCAGTTATATTGGAGAAGCGTATTGTTTCCTCCCTGCTGCTTCAATATGATTTGATGTGTATTTAGAATAAAATGTGGGAGCCAATGGAACATAAGGAAACTTAGTTAGCTACACGCCCCACAACCACACAGAGAGGGACCTGCTTTGCTAAAAAGGATGTCTCAACAATTGAAACATCTGAAAATAACAGACAAGAGACCATCTCTAACAACCATTTACTCTAACCAAACACTGAAGCATGATAGAAAGTCCCAAAGTGTTTGGGGGATTTGAAATGACATTTGAACTGACATGCTGGAAAGACAAGCTGTACCATATCCTAGGCTATCATTCCATTGCAACTCTTGAACAAAACAGAAAAGAAACCATAAATAAATGTGGTGTATCTGTACCATTGCTATCTCTGTTAAGTGCTACCCATCATGGCCAGTATTGGCTGAACAATGTAAACTATAATTAGGATAACATTTATAAGAAATAAGAAGACAAATGTTTCAGCCATTGCCATTTTCAGTGTAAAACAGGGTCTCTATTTTAGAAAATCTTAACACCTCTGGTTATAGGGTATTTTCTTTTTCTTTTAAATAAAGACAATGGCCAAATACCAGAGCAAATAGTAGGACTGGCATAAACAGTAATTTAGTCAAAATTTGGCTGCATTTTATTGATCCGTATAACACTCCATATAACGTATCCTTGGAATGCAAATGTTTTTAAGTTTTATTGCCTACTTAATTTGAAAACCCAGCAAATTATATTGTTTTGCTTAGTTGCTTTTTATTGTGAATATAATCCCATTAGAAATGTTGTTTTGCATGTTAAATTATTTTATATGGATAACACTGCAAGCAAAGTACACTTTAACAGAGTTTGATTGTCTAGAGATCCTCCATTTAATTTTGCTGCGTGATGTAAATTGCTTAGTTACTGCACATCACGTTGCTTCTTAGAACGGAGGATAATTTGATTTTGAAAACCACTTGCACTTATTCTACTGCAATGCTTCAGAAGAAGAAGGAAATATCTTACACTCATGGGTCTGTTCAAGAACCGGTGTTCATCAAATACATTATGAGAAAGACAGGATTCAGTGACAGCTGAAAATGTTGCTCCTGAATATTGAGAACATGACATCTGCCAAAAGCAAAAAAAAAAAAAAAAAAAAAAAAAAGATGTATTAAAATTATTATTCAAAATGCAATAGCATTTTGGGTAACACTTTACATTAAGTGTATCTAATTACTGTGCATTTACATTGTAGTTACTTAGTAAATACATGTGTACGTACACATAATTAGAATGTTATTATGCACAGTTACAATGTACTTCATTTGTAAAACAGTTCCACGTTAAGTACATTGTAACTATGTGTATTAACATTGTAATTATGTGTAAGTACACAGGTACTTACAAAGTAACTACGTAATGTAAAGTCTTACCATATTTTGAACAAATAATCTCTCAATGCTTATTTGAATAATGGAAGCAATATTTGGCATATCATTTGCTTGATATGTATTGCTTGTTATTCCAGATACTTTTAAACATTAATAATAACATTAATAATAAAGGTTTTTGGACACCATTTACACTCACAGGACAAATGGCATTTATTTCATGTGTTTTGTAATGTAAAATGTAAAATAGTCATGTATACATCCAGAACTCTTAAAACGCGTGGCAGGCTCATCACGTTGAACCAGCAACGGCCTCTCTGGTATCTGATCTTTGAAAGCTCAGTAGTGAATCAGTCATGTGAAAAGAAGACTTACCCTCAAAAAACAGCAGCAAAAGAAAATAGGGGAATGTACTGCAGGAGAAAACAAACAAGCAAAAAGATTCTACTACATCTTGCATCAGATTCTTGATAAAGACAGGCTTTGTAATTCAGATTAGGTATCAGCTGATCAGAGTAATTAACACCCTAGAAGGTTTCCTCCACTGACTCAGCGATCCTCTACCCTGCTATGAAAATCAAGAACACAGTTGAAAATGTCAGCAATGCTTCGTATTGATATTCACCAGGTGCAGTGCATCAATACACTAGTGCATTGACATACTCACCCAGCATTCTGTAATTGGATTGCTCACCTCTCACTCCCCTTGTGAACCCCATGAAATGCATTTTCACAGATTCAGCAGCAAGTATTTCTGTTTGATCATTTACAAAATGTTAGCTCAAATGATTGCCCAAATATTAAAAAATAAACAGTGGCAAATATACAGTTATACTCTACTAACAACTATCATAAGAACAAGAAGAACTCACTTAGATGCTGACTACTTGTACAGCATGGTTCCCCTTTAACGTGTCTTCCGAGTGCTACCAGGAATGAACACTTTACACTTGCTACTGAAGGAACGATCTTAATTTCCGGCTAACAATCAAAAGCATTGATTAGCAGTTAATGCAGGGCATTGTTTATTTTTAGCTTGTATGTTTTAGAAGTGGCTGTTCTCAGCAGTATACTGATTCAGTGTTTGTCTGGGCTAAAACCCCAATTAACGTATTCAATTTAGTTTATGTGTATTATTTTTCATAGGCTAACAACTAAACCCAGAATCAGTCAAATTTATATAGATACTACAGATCTAAATATTAACTGTCTAAAGTCTGAAAACATCAAAACAAAGCACATTAAAGTCCACTAATTGATGCATAGCCTGGCTTAAAATGCATACTGTACCGTATGTCTGTTTTGCACAAACATATGGAATGATTTTAGAGTACTGTACATTGTTAAGGTTTTTGTCAAGAATGATTGCTCTCATTACAGTAGACTGTGGCAGCTATGTATCATGTCTTATAACACAATCTATCATAGTAAAGGGAGAATGTATTTCAAAACTTGTTTAAAAAAGGCTGACAACCAGCTTTCAGTTGGGATAGGTGATCTTTATAATGTAGTTAAAAGTGAGGTAAAATCTGTTTCATGAAAGTACATTATGCCAGCTTCCTCCCAGTTACAGTTTTGCATACTGTATAACATTTTTTCAGTGAAATATTAACCTTTTTTCTAGGGCTGTAATTTTCTTCTCAGTGAAGTTTGCTGCTGTCTGTATGACAGCTCAATTCACATATTTTCTAATACAATGCACCACTTGAAAGGATGCACTTTTCACAGTATAACTAAAGTTTAGGTATCAATCACATCTTTCCAATACATGTACATGTAGCAGGGCTACTTGATCATTTTTTTTTTCTTCTAGGTAACTGGGTTTCTTTTAAACATTCTGTTGTATAAGCTGTTGTGTTGCACGTGTCTTTTTAAGGTTTTATTGATTGATTTATTGGTGATTAATTAAATCATTGCCTTGTCTATTTAAACTCTTTCTTTGTTAGAGACGGGCATAGAGAGAAGAAGGAACAATAGGCGGGACGGGGCGAGGCAGGGCAGGGCAGGGCAGGGCAGGGCAGGGCAGGGCAGGGCAGGGCGAGGCAGGGCAGGGCAGGGCAGGGCAGGGCAGGGCAGGGCAGAGGCAGGGCAGGGCAGGGCAGGGCAGGGCAGGGCAGGGCAGGGCAGGGCAGGGCAGGGCAGGGCAGGGCAGGGCAGGGTGGCGGGGCGGGGCGGGGCGGGGGCTACGATTTGGTGAGCTGCGGTAGATGAGAGTGCTCTGCTGACACGATTTGTCAACGCCCTGCGGTGTTAAAGCCGTGGGAGTATAATTCTAAAAGTAAAGTTTTTGGCATTTGGAGATCATGCATATAGAATAAAGCTCTGAGACGCTTGGTTACTTCCCGGTCTCATAAAGTTTTGTTTGTGTCGGATTAAAGTATCCCAGTGGTAGGTAAAGAGACCCACACCTTCTGTTTGCTTGTTACTGCTAAAACACTGTCCTTCTCCTCTCATCTGGTTTAAGAGAGAAAAAGTTTGTTTTTTTTCTTATTCCGTGGGCCAGATTTGCAGGTGGCGGAGGTATTTCTTTGCTTGTCAGAGCAGGTCAGTCAGTTTTGTGGCTTGCCACCAGTGCCCCGTAAAGGTAATTGGTTATTTATTTATTATTATTATTTTCATTGTTGTTTTGTAAACACTGTAGTTGTTTAAGTGATAGTTTGGTAATTTGCAATGTTTTTTTTGTGTTCTGAGTGCATTCATGTTTTATGATCTATGCTGTGTTTGTTATTATTATTACGATTAGTGTGGTTTTCCTGTTTGTAGAAGGTGGGGGTTACTAACTGGTGTGGGTGAGGGCAATAGTCACCTAAATGACCTGCTAGGTAATAGAATATTTATTGTGTTGCCTTTGTTTAACTTTGAGGTCTTGACAGTTTATTGT
This sequence comes from Acipenser oxyrinchus oxyrinchus, assembly GCA_030684275.1. Taxonomy (NCBI): domain Eukaryota; kingdom Metazoa; phylum Chordata; class Actinopteri; order Acipenseriformes; family Acipenseridae; genus Acipenser; species Acipenser oxyrinchus. Next base: position 49,592,467 of record CM060257.1, on the reverse strand, counting down.
TAACCAATTAACCCCTAATACTGTTGAGCCCTTTATATTGCTGCCTTTTTATTAATTATCTGGTTTTACTGTAGAACCCTCCCTGTTTCCTATAGATCTGTTTCCATCTATCTATCCTCCTTAATGAGAAGTGTATTTGCTGTTAGACTTTGGTTTAAGGCCCCTTTGGGAATATACTGTATTTATTTATTTATTTATTTATTTATTTATTTATTTTTGGACCCCCTTTTTCTTATCAAATCTTTGGATTTTTATGGGTATTTAAATTGACGTTTAATGTACTTCGGAGTTAATTGTAATACAACTTTTTGAACAATGACCCTGCCTCGGCCTGTCTGTTGCTATTTCTGGTCACTTTACCTCTATTCAACAAACCTGTCAGTTTGGTTTTAGTAGTAAATTGAAAAAAGCTAAACTTGTAGTTTGCTAAATGGGACATTACAAGTCTGAATTAATTATTCGTCGGCACACTAATACATTTTCCAAGGTAATGATATTTTACAATGAAACTTGCTTCCAGTTAAAAACAATAATTTGGAGAAGCAGTGTGGATAATAATGCATTAATGTAACTAACTGTCAGTTAATGTGCCTTGTAACTGTTTGTAACACTCAACGCTAAAGAAAAATAACTTGCTAAACAGGTCTGGTCATACAAGGTGACATTCACTAATGTCTGTTAAACTTGCTTTTAAATAGTGGACTGTCAATGTCATTGCTTATAATGTTCTATGACCTGGGGAAATGTTTTGACCTGTGCTGGAAAGCCCATGAAGTTAGTGAAGTTGCCGGATCTTCCCATGTCTTTTCCATGTCCCTGTTCTACTAATGGATTCTTATGGCTACCTGTAGAGTTTCCTTAACTCCGCTGCTTTCCATTTTGATAAAGCCGTAAATGAAACCTACACATTTGCATACATGTTAGTCTCTTATGCAAAGAAGAAAAAGCACACACTAGATGGCAGACTTACAATGCTTATGAAAGTCATGTTAAAAATATTTACCATATACTGTACATAATACAGATTGTCTATATTTGTAGCATTTGATAAACATCTGTAAGAATTCTAGGGAAGTGTCAGTATATTTTCAGTTTTCTCTTCCTTCACATGGATTAACTTGTGAATTGAAACCGTCAGATACAAAGCAGCGGGACCAAGCGGCTTGTCACATGATCAATTGTCCAATATAAAACGCTTAGAAAAGGTAGCTGTCAATTAAAATGGCTGCCTAATTGTTGGAAGCATAGATGTATCACAGTTTGATAGAGTACCAATGCCAACTAATCTTAACAACTGTGTGTCAGATTGTACTGCAACTGTGAAATCAATAATAACTCTGTCACATGCCTCTCAGGAATTGGATTAATCCCAACAACCAAATTAGATAATGGTTTAATGCCTATAATGTTTTTTTTTTTTTAACTTGACTTAAATCTTCCTCCCTGGAGTCTTTTCTTTAAATCCAGTTAGCTGTATTGTGTGGTGGTAATTCATTATTTCAGCTAGGTGATTTTCATGCTGCCCAGACTTGCATACAATAGTTTAGTTCAGGTGTGACCTTGCCCAAGGCACAATAAGGAATCTATGTTTAAGTGCAAGGTGCTTCAACTCCGTTGGAGACACTCATTGTGGAGCCAAAAGATCTTTACAATGCATTTTTCCCTGTCAATTACTGATAACCACTTTATTTTGTCGTTACTTTTTAAGATGATGTGTTTGATACTAAAACCACAAAACCTTGCATCAGGATCCCTTTGCCATTGGAAACCCTGCATTTTAGAAGCAGTGTCAGTATTAATGACACCGTGCTTGCCAAAATAGTATGTCGCTTTGTTCTTTAAAATATGAATATTAATATGGGCTATTTGGCAAATTAATTAATATTACATATCAGACCTACAGAAAGAAAGGTCAATATTCTGTGGAAAGTTGTGTGACATTAGAAACACAAAGAACACATGATGTGTGTTTTATTTACAGGGCAAGGACACAACTGCACAAGACTACAGGTAGGGTTTAGATGTTTTCTTTATTAACATCCATGTTATTAAGAAAAGAAAGTTGTTTCTGTAACTGTGTCAGTTAACTTTTTGCATTAGTGTGGTCTTGAAGAATGTGTTCAATGGTTATCATTGTGTGCAATGGTTATTTCTTTAATTATTATTATTTATTTCTTAGCAGATGCCCTTATCCAGGGCAACTTACAATTGTTAGAAGATATCACAATATTTTTACATACAATTACATGTTTTTTACACATTATTTCTATATACAATTACCCATTTATACAGTTGGGTTTTTACTGGAGCAATCTAGGTAAAGTACTTTGCTCAAGGGTACAGCAGCAGTGTCCCCCACCTGGGACTGAACCCACGACCCTCCGGTCAAGAGTCCAGAGCCCTAACCACTACTCCACACTGCTGCCCCCCCTACTCCACACTAATGCCTGCTTAGAAACTCTCATTTATAAATTAAGGGTAACACTACATTAAGTTTCCAATTACTATGTATTTACATAGTAGTTACATCTTAAAATATATGTGTACGTACCCATAATTACAATGTTATTATGCATAGTTACAATGAACGCAATGTGTAAATTGTTTTGCATGATATAACCTTAATCCAACACTAACTCTAACCCTTTTCTGATACAATTGTGGTTTTTATTTAGATTATTCAAACATTGTGTTTTCTTGCCTGTTACCATCTGTGAGTACAGCAGTTGTATTATTAATTAGCATTTACAATGATTGAAAATAATAATAATAATAATAATGTGATTTGAGTATTTTGAATGAGCTGCTTGACATTAATGAAATATTTTTAATATGTTATTCTTCAGGTGTTAAATGCCTTGGGCAATATATTTATTATGCTACAGATCATTGCATGCCCATGTAATAAGACTGAAATGAGCTGAGTCATGGATTAAAACCTTCATCCCATTACATATATTTTCATGCAGAAATCTTTAATTGAATTGCACTCCCATATAAGACATAATAACCTCCCTGAATGCACTGCACATTTCCAGCATGCATCAGTAGAATAGTTTCTTATTTGGTTTAATGTATTTGGTAGACTATGAAATCTAGCTATTTTAAATTGAATTAATTTGGCACGCTCTGTGACTGGTGTTGTGAAGTCTCCAAAGTTTGGTCCATTTCATTGTATTCACACGTATTTTAAAGTCTTTATTCCATTATTTCCTTAAAATGAACACAGACTGCAAGTAAAAAATATGTATCAATAATATAGGATTTCTTATTCTATTGCAATATTCTAAAGATACCCCAATTGACTGATCATTTTATTATCATGTGCCATATTTCTGAAACAGTATTACACCAGAAAGATTTGTGAATATACCCATATTCAAGGAATTGTTGTTTTTTATGAGTTCTGAATAAACTGAAATGCAATTCTTAAGAAATGTCATGTTTAGCTAGATTAATGGATGTCCTGCATTTTCTCTGTAAAAATAACCGTTTTGGCATCTACTTCAAATTCAGTGTGAATACAAACATTTTAAAAAGCGTAATGTTTTGCTGTGATGACAATTCCTCCTAAATGTCACAGGCTACTTTAAGTGTGATTTTTCTCTAACTATTCCAATAAATATAGTTCATAGGAATATTTATAGAAATATAACATTTCTATAAATATTCCAATATTCAAAGAAAGCTAAGGTAAAACAGCATATTAAGTGTTAGCTGACCTTAAAGTTAAAATCTAGCATTTTTAAGATTCCCATTATCTGGAGTACATGTCGATGTCTTTTTGCTAAATGAGGTGTGACCATTCTGTTTACACAGTGCAAGGTTCTCTGAATTTGCTGTTATACTTCCACACCTTTTACCCCAATTAACCTCACTCCTTGCCATGCATCATCAACATTTGCAAATGCAAGTAACACATCTGTTGATGAAGCCTGCATGCAAGCTCATAGCATTCTAATGCTGTTCAATAACAAGACATTATACTTACCTAACTGTTACAGTAATTTCAGAACGGCTAATCATTTAGCTGCACAATATCTGCACTCTGCCTTGTACTATAGGTGATCTTCTGAAGCCCAAACCCGCATGATATGACACAGACAACGTTATTGAATGAACACCTTCCCCTTTATTGGTGGTGGACCCCAATATCAGGTATTATACTTTCTGTGGATAATGTGGTTCACATCTATTTTCATTGTGCAAATATAAAAGCTAGTTATTAGCCTGCTCCAGCACCCAGGCTCTAAAACCCTTTCTCACACACACAATTCACACAAAGTTGCTACTTTTCTACACTGTTCCTTTAAATGTCACTCTGGAAGTAAAAATAAATAAATAAATAAATAAAACTGCACACGCAATTTACAGGCTACTTATTATTTCCTGTCATCGTAACATCTAACATCAAAATGATAGGCCTGTCGATCCTTTTCTGCTTTTTCATATATATCCAGTACACAGCAGTGAACATCCGCAAAGCGCAAGCTGATTGCGTTTGAACAACTGGCTGACAGGACATCCAGGCGAACACATCCCTGTAATACAAATGAGACTACGGTGCAGCAGCTTACTGGTACTGTGCACTATTATATTTACAATACTGACTTCCACAATACATATCACCTTGAACAGGGAACCATTGGAGCATCCAGGAAAGAGATATTGCTTGTATATGTCAATGTCTTTCTTGGTTGCTGGTGCTTTGATTTGATCTGTTTTGTAATGAAAGGAATACAAATTATAGGGCATAGGTTTTGGGGTGAGCATCTTAGAAAACAGATTCATGAAATTGGCCACTGTAGATAGTCAAGGGATGCAAATGTATAGTAGGACTGCTGAGAATACCACTAGTCTGACAAGCTTCACTAGCACAGATACATCAGTAAACATATATAGTTAAATAACTATTTTCTAATATTATCAAGAATCTGTTATCCTTTATAAAATACCATCTTGACTAGCTGCATGTTCTTCAAGAGAAGGTTTTGGTACAGTTTCCATAGTTTTACAGAAAAGTTATACACCAGAGAAACTTTTAAGTGCAGCAACATAATTCACGTGTTGTTTGACTGAGCACGAAATTCATTTATGCATTACAAGTTGTGTTTCCTGTGCTGTGTAAATAGTGTTAGATCCATTGGCATGGCCATTATAAGAACATGAGAAGAACACAAAGCTTGTCCCTTGTTGGCACACCATTTTACCTACTGGGGGGAAATAATGGAAAAGCACAGGATCTAGCCTTTTTTTAAACATTCCCAGTATTTTAAATCTTCCATGCATTTTAACTTATTTTTACTCAGCTTCCACTTATACCCGCTTGTTCATCTCTCTGTGCTAAATTTGAAATATTGTCTTGGGTGAACTTTATCGATACCATTTATGATTTCAAAGACTTCAATCAAGTCCTCTCTTTCCCTTCTTTTTTCTAGGCTGAAGAGATTTAATTATTTTAACCTGTCCTACTAGCTCATGTTATTAAGTCCTGGGATCAGCCTAGTTGCCCTTCTCTGTATCTTTTTGAATGCAATGATGTATTTTTTGTAGTGAGGGGACCAAAACTGCACACATTATTCTAGGTGGGGTCAACTAGGGCATTGTATAATCTTAGCATTACCTTACATTGGCGAGATCATTTTAATGATGACTCCACTATAACCCAGAGATCCTTTTCAAAGCCCTTGTCCCCTATTTCCATCCCGTTCTTTTTACACTTATAACATTGATTTTTACACCCAATATGCAATACTTTACATTGAATTATCTGGGCTGCAGATTCAGACTCCACTACTCCCCAAAGGCTGGTAACATCTGCTCACTCTTGATGTACTTGAGGCATCTAAACAAAATTACTCTTTTTTCACTTGTTTCGTGGTGTAAGTAAGTCCCTATTATCATAAATTCTGTGGAAAAGTTCTCAATGAAAATAATTTGGTCCAATATCGAGTATTCCAGAAACCCAGCCCACAATACACTTTAAATTATAGACTCTATGCTACTCCATATACACGTTTCAACCACCACCATTGATATTGTAAAACTTAATAAAATGTATTTTATTCTGAGCTTTGTTTTGTGGGTACATGTACATGTTGCCTTTATCAATAACCCCAACAGTATCTCACTATCCCTGTAGTAGTAATAAGAAAGATTTAGGAAATGAGCACTGACAGCTGACAGTTGTATAAACAGCTATTGAAAAAATAAGCAAGACTTTTCAAAATAATTAAAAAGCATATATTTGTTTAACAGTAGAACAGGCGTGCATTTGAATTATGATTCATACAGTAATATACTATTTTCATAATTTTAAAACATGCACTTTTGCAGATCTGACCTCTTGTATTGCTACTTGGAAAACAATACAGTATGTTATGTTCAGCAGAGATGGAAGCTAAACAAATGGGTTTTGTAGACTGCAGTGTTCAAATACACACACTAACTGCTCCATTAATTCTGATTAAACCAGTCTCGATTAGGTAATTCATCACATCTTAGATCTGAAACAGATAACAGACATGCTTGAAAAGCAAATGGAAAAAGGAGGTTTAATACCATGGTTACTCTCACAAGATGATAAACAACACAGCTTGAAGAAATAGTACAGCTTGTAACACAAATGCTGTAGCTTGTACCTTCCTAAAACTTTCTCTGTATTCTACTTTAGCACCGTTGAGATGTATTGACCTCCTCCCCCTCCAATTAGCACAGATGATGTACTGTATATGATAACTTATCATCTGAAGATTAAATTACTGCTAATACAAGGCATCTGTGATATTTTCAGATTTTCAGAATAGAGCAAATATCTTGTAATTCCATTTTAACCATTTGGACCATGCTAATGAATCTAAAACTATTCACACAACACAGGAAACACAATGCATAAATGCATTTCATGCTCAGTCAAACAACACATAAATTATGTTGCTGCACTTTCTCTGGTGTATAACTTTTCTGTAAAACTATGTAATTCCAAGTTACACTTTCTCTTTTATTTCCTAATTCTAGTAAATAATGTCGCTACAAGCAGTTTACTGAAAAAAAAACAAAGTGAAGTCAGTGAAATTTCTGCTGCAGATTTTTGGGGAAAGTACTTCTGCTTGGCGCTTGTAACTGTGGCAGCATCAGGTTCTTGTTGCAGTTGATGTAAATCCTTTGCACACCATTCGATTGTCATAGTCTTTTACTGAGAAGTGTCCTGTTGTTGATGCCCTATGGAGAATCAGAAACCACATTTCATTTCACTTAAGACAAAGCTTCTCCTTAGAATTAATGACCAGAATAGTTTTACCAAGGAGACATTCTATATACAGTACCAAAGAGGCTGTTTAAAAAAAAATGACAGCCAATATTTGAAAATCAATTAGTTTTTATTACTGATTATAGTTTCTTTTTTTGTGATTATAAAACATAATGTTGCATGTTATTTAAAGAAACAAAGGGGTTTCATTTAAGCAACCTATACCTCACTGGGGTAAACCACAGCTGCGTTTTTAAAGCAATTCACAGCATTGGGAATCACCCTTGAATACATTAACCACTGTGTGGTTATCCCAGGATTACCCCTGAAAATAAATGGTTGATCCTGGTAGGTTCAATATTGAGGTGAAATCCAGATACAACTTATCAAGGCAGGATATTTGTTGATCAAAGTAGACAAATCCTTTGGCTGATATGCCTTCATGAGTGTTTTGAGCTCAACTGAATGGGGTGTGAATTGCACCTATTATAATGACGGTACATTTATGAGTATGACGGGTGATCAAGAGGGATAAGGAGGAAAGGAAAAATATGGAAAAAAGAAATGATTGTTATTCTAAGGGAGTTATATAAATGCCACTACTGCTATTACTGATCTATTTCAGTTTTCCCCTTTTCTTTTCCTGTTTACCCCTTATCCTTTCACACCCGTGTGCATTTCGTCATCAATCATTTACATCCGTATTATAATAATGATTGGCGACAATTTTCAGTGAGGGGCCAACACATTAGAAGATATAAATGCAGCTATGAAACAGCTGAACTCAATACTCCAATGTAGGCATTAAGCAAACTATTGTTCAACTTGACTTAGGGTTTCTGAGTGTGTCTGAAGTTAGGATGCAATACCAGTTTGACAAAGGCCTACATTTTCCATTATGACCACTGTTTACCTCTTCATGTGACCAAGGGGGTTAAATGGAATTGGGCATTAGATCTAATGCTGTCAGCATAAACTATAAGTAGAGGGACCATAATTCTGTCTCCAGCCCCTCAGAGAAACAACATCATTGAAAATGTATGGTATAAGAGCAGAAACCATATTGGCAGAGCAATGCAGTGAAGAGAAGTGACTTTTCATCTCTCCAAATAATGAATAAAAAAAGCTCATTTATAAAATGCATTTGCAGAAAAAGATATTTCTTTACTGATCGGCTGATTCTATTATGGAAACTGTGATGGAAATGATTTGTCTTCTTTCCCTTGCGATTTTGCTATACACACAGCCACTGAATCATTCATTCTGAGGCTGTGGCAAAAAAAGATACTTTTTCATTCATTTTGTTTGATTTAAAATGGGCTCTCTGTTTATGTATTAAAAGTTCATAATACAGTTTAAAAGTCTGAGCCCAGCAACAAAAGTAGTATGCAAAACTGAATAGAGGTTTGATTATACATGGAAATAGGTCTCTGATGCACAAATTTACAGAGCGATTAAATAATGTGCGTTCATATAACTCCTGCTCAAGATATTTGAGTTTACCCAAATGCAGCTCAGTAGATCTGGACAAAGCCCTACAAGACAGACATTTGAAGAATATTTTATTGATTATTATGTGATGTACAGAAATTAATAATTGCCTTAAACCTGCTTGGTTTGAGAGGCCATTACTTGGCCTGCTGAGCAAGGCAATTGACCCCCCCATAACAGGCAAGTTACCAAGGGGGAGCTACAATAGTTAAGCAAACCCAGCATTTACAACCTGAAATTTCATTTTGAAAACACATATCATTTTTGCCTTCACTTTATTTTTTTACTGAATTTAAAAACACATCTGCATTAAATTTGGGGTAAAGAGCAGTGATATATAGATTGTCTGCTGTTTAGATCATTAAAATAGACCCTGGTGTATCATTTAAGTGTAGTGAATAGGGTTCATCTGCATGTAAAACTAGACTAGTCTAATCTAAATACAAAATATTTTTTTAAGGGAAAAAGGTATTTGCTTTGAAAATTAACGAACGACAAACATATTAACATATTTGCTATTTTGACTTGTATTGCTGCCTATGCAGTAATGTTGGACATGATGATATTTTTAGACATAGAGTTTGCACATTTTTTGTTAATAAAACAGAAATGCAATCTGCCCTTGGGGCTGCAAAAAACAGAAGAGACAGAAGCTTCCAGGGCACAGATGGTGGTTATTAATTAGGTATTTATGCACGATTTAATACACAGCAAGATATACTGTAGCCAATTAAATAAAGTACTGTATTTGTAAGGGAACAGACATTTGGACATGGTGTCATCTTAAACCTGAGGTCACCTTTTATTGTTTTACCAATAAAATATCAGCTGGGTCTGAATTTAAAACCACAGGATAAATACTGGAAAGTGCCCTGATTACCTACAAAGAGTACTCCATGATGCAGCTATTCAGAGCACTGTTAAACAGGGCAGGTTTTCAAGACCCAGAGGTTCAGTAAGACCCCTCCCTCCCACCTCCTCTCCCAACAGCTTGCCTTGTTGCAGTTGTTATAAATACATACAGTTTTTTGTCTTTACCTTATTGATATCATGGACACTTTACATTAAGTGTCTCTATTCACATAGTAGCTACATAGTAAATACATGTGTACTTATACATAGTTATTAAGCATAGTTACAATGTACTTAATGTGTACATCTTTTTGCAGGATATATGCAAGTACACAATTGTATCAGAAAAGGGCAAGGGTTAGGTTTAGAGTTAGGATTGGTTTATATCAAGCAAAAAATGTACACATCAAGTACACTAACTGTGTAAAGCAACATTATAAGTATGTGTACATACACATGTATTTACTAAGTAACTGCTATGTAAATGCACAGCAATTAGCGATACAATGTAAAGTGTTACAGTTAAAACATTTATTGTACATTGTGTTACTTACTGGGCAAGAAATAAAATAGACATGTGTGAATGATAGGAACCAATCTGAACAATTTCACTTAAACATTTAAACCAATTAGACAAAATCAGAATATGATATTGATGCAATGCAGAGAATAAATCCGAGACAGATGTGTGTTTAAACAGATCACTGAGGTCAGAACTGAAGCGAAGACTTTTTTAAATAAAAATAAATATAAGAAAATATATACTTTTTTTTTTACATACACGATACAGGGAACATGGTTAGATGATACTGTAATGTATTGACAGCAATCTCAAAAGAAAGGCTTGATGTGAACTATAAACCAGACAAGGATCTAAAGGATCCAGAGCGACTGTAGAACCACGTGTCTTGCTAGCTTATAGTTCTGCATATAACACGGACATTACATTATGTGTTTCTACCAGCATAACTTCACATCTTAGCCCATTGAATTGAATTAAACGGCAAGGGCTGGATGCGAATCGCGAACCATAGACTTTCCCATTCAACTAAAGACTGCACTTTACTGCAGATATGTCTTTTAAACCTGACGATTAATTTTAAAGCTGAGGGTTAAACTAATCCATAACATGCTGAGCATGACATTTTGTTCACTTCTGTAAAATGAAACCTTAAGAAGTTTTCTAAATTAGATTAAAATAAGGTGATATTGTGAATGCATTACAATAGTATTTTTCCATTATGCCTTTCTGAGTCAAATGAAAGTTGAAACACCCACTGATTCCATCCATTTTAATGGTAGCTTTTGAATTTAGTACAAATACGAGAGGGTGATTGTGGCAGTGTGCCCTGCCCCTGTGTGTATTTTGTGTTCTATGTTGCGTGTGGTGTGTTAATGTTGGTGTATAGATGTTGGTGCACGGGATATAAATGGGTCTGTGTAGAACAAGTGATTTAAAATATATAATTGTATTTTGACACAAGGATGGAACAATCACTTCACATGCAGATTAAAAGGGGTATTTGTATGTGAGCATGGGGAATAGAATGATTGATTAGCAATCGAGTCTCGGTACACCTGCATAAAAGATGCAGTGTTTCACTCACTTGGGGTTGGGTGTTCAAGGCAAGAGAATGGGAGAGAAAGTTGGGAGTAAGCTTTAAAATAATAATAAAATTACAATTGCCATACGTGCTAAATTAGATCAGCACGGTATTTGTTTGTTTAGCGTTCGTCCCCTGTTTGTTAGTGTCTGTTTCGTTTAGTGTTAGTATGTTTTGTTTGTCTATTTATTTTGGCCTAAAGTGCTGTGTGCTGTTTTTGCTTAAATCTTTTATTTGTTTCATTCAATAAACATACTGAGCACAGACATTGCGTCTTTCACCCACCAGTACTGCCTATCTGTGTGTTGCTTTCCGGCCTGACGTCACCCCTACAGCCTGCCTGTTCACCGTGAAATATAGAAGGCTTCATTTTTGTCAGACTTGATGGTATTACAGAACTGTGGCACATACGACTGGGGAAGGGTTGGTATATACTAGGACAAGAAAAGGTGCCCTTAGGAAGTAACAAAGAAGTAAAATAATTTCACCACTGTAAAGGTATATTAGTATATTGATATCAAATATTTGTTACTATCCATCAGTAATTAAATAGAATGAACATGTATGTTAAATGGTGACAAGGGTGATATTTATCATTAATCACAGACAATGTTTGTAACACATTGTAACACAAAAAGACAAAGTGATTGAGCCTCACGTTATAACTAGCAAACTCAAACTTACAAAAGCAGCCTGAACACCCATCATCACTCTATTTTTTCAAAGGTCAGAAACAGTCACCAACACTGGCTCTTTAATTGCAACATCTGCCCCCGTGTGAGTGCTAAATCAATGATCATGGGATCTCCTGGCACCTGCAGACATCTTTCCAAGCTTCCAACAGGGGGCCTTGTTCTGAACTGTCTATAAGTGGCCTCCTGCTGCCTGTGCTCATTTTTCATCCTGATCACCTCGCTGGCTCTTTCCCTTTTGAACCCCTTCTCTTCCATCATGTATGCCCTGTTGAAGTAAATGTTGATGTAATCCTGATTTACCATCATCAACCATAAACTGTCACATCTAGAAGTCTTGATTAACCCACTCATGTGTTTGTTATTTTGCACTGATGATTGATAATGGTCAACGAGCGGATTGATAGTCGAATCATTACATAAACGTGACAGGTGATCTAATGAACTGTAACTATCTGTCACAACAGAGAAGGAGCCAGGGCATGTCAAATGGGAACTTCTCAGAAACAGAGGAGTTAATCAATAGCACAGCATATCATGTGAAACCCCCTTTCAACATAGCTTAGCTGGTACCAGCATTACTGAGAAACAACTCTGACACTTCAGTTATACATATTCATTTTAACATTAGCAATCCCACATAACAACGAACAGGGAAATTATCATAAATCAGCCACAAATTGTCTGACAAATAGTTCATCCAGACTACTCATTTGCATAATCCTCAATCCTTGATTAACACAATTACATGTTATTTTTAAGGATGATTTGAATGATCAAATCCTCACATCCTTATTCAGTGATGCTTTTTGATTATATAAGCACATTACTAAAAAAAAACATTTTAATTTTTTTTATATATATATATTGTATTCAGCAAGTGTACAAATTATTCATAAACCTGAACATGTCCATTGTAGGCCAGGGACAATAGTTAGTCCTAATGTGTAACTCATCCACAGAGATTAAAAAACATATTTACACACAACAGCTTTTATTCTTGATTAATAGAAGGATCTTGATCATAAATACTGACAGCCACGCTTTTTTCCACAAGTCTGGCGGGTTTTGTTTGCTACTGTTCTCAACAGTTCAATTTCAACTGCTCAGCACTGCTTTCTGTTCACCACCCTCTTAAACTTGATTCCGCATGCTCGGTTAGATTCAGAAATAGTCTGGGCTGAGGACCGAAAAACCTTGAGGTTTCCATCCCAGTGTTGAACCATTTAGTCAGTTTCATGTAGTACATGTTACTCATGGGAATAATATTGAAATTACTGACGTACATCTATGTATGTGTTTATAAACAGTTCAGAGACTGACTAACACATGTTAACATGGTTAATAATACATTCTGATCAATGCAACCAACAGCAGGTAAATGCCATCGCAGTATGCAAGTTGTTGAGGTAAATGCTGTGCAGCTGGTGTCAGGTAATGTCAGTGTGTGTGGCATTCGGAAATCTAAAGGGCACATCTGATTATATAAGTTATGTAGATGTGCAACTCTATAAGCCTTGCATATAAACAATGGAATACCTGTCAAAAGGAAGTCATGCTACATTGCCTGGTGCTTTTGTGAGTGGCAGACGATGCGGATGCCAAACACATAAACAGCACAGCACTGATAGCAAGCATTAGTGACTTCATGAATGAATCAAACGAGAACAGTGTGCAACAGATAACACACAGTGGGAACATTAGCACACTACGCTCTGTAATTCATGCGTGGTTCATACTGAACATGAGCCAATACATCAGTTTCTGTTCAATTCGGTTTTGTTTTTCTAAGGACTACATTCAATACCAATTGGGTCTCTACATCACGTACAGTGCAGTAGCTTGCCTTGAACGTCCCATCATCTGTATGTATTGTCCTCTGCCAATCAATTTGAAAAAGACACAAATGAATAGTGGCCAGCTCCAGTTGCCACCCAGTTAAAGTCAGTTATTACCAAAAATCTTTCTTACTTTGCAATAGAACTCAATACACATCCTGGCTCATGCAAACCTTAGTTGACTTGTACTCATCTACCAATGTTTGTTTTTAGGTTGGTGGTTACTTTGTAGGGTTCCAGTACAGTGACAATTCTCTTCTGCTTCAGAGGGTTTTTTAGAGGGTTGTATCACACTGATATCATATTATTACTGTACAGTACTTTATACAAATGTTTTGAATAAAAATGTGTAGTTACAATCTTATTTTAACTACATCTGTATGCTTTTTTAACCATCCCACAATGGTTTTATTTTAAAAAAGTTAAAGAAAAAACAACAGTCATGTTTTAATTACACAAAAATCAAAGTCGCATTGGCTTTAAATCAAATTAATTACCTGCATATCTGTGGATCTGAATCCTCTGCTTTGGAATATTTGGTTTCCTGATCTTAAAGGAAATGTTGCGTTTACAGTATGAAACAAAAAGGGCTTAGGAAAAATAATTATTGTCATAGCCCAGTGATCTGGCTACCATATGAATAGTTCATTTTTAAACTAGTTTTTTCATATGAAGCTGACATAAAAAATAAAACAAAATCCTATGACATTGTTTTCTGTTTTTAATAAGAAACCTTCTCAATATCAGGATATAAAAATATGAATCTGGGTGAAAACAACCGAGGAAAATGATTGCTTTACTGAACAATAAATACATCTAACAAGCTGAAATGCAATACCAACATTTCGCAACATTCATAAAGAGTGTGCACAGTAAATTCTCATCATGTTTTCCATTATTGTTATTACATGTTAATGAAGCCTAGTCAACTCCTGACAGAATTGTTTCACATCACTGATTGGGTGCAATGGCATAGAGAGCTACAGTACAAACCTAACAGTTTTGTCAGTCATCAGACAAATAACATGGTAGGTAGTTAGCTTTGACTAGCTGAGTGGAGTTTAATCACAGATTCATAGATGTCATACTATTACAGATAGTTTGTAAATTACATCATGGTGGTTGCACAATTCTGCTTTTAGGACACCATTTTGTTAACAGGGCACATGTTTTGTGGATCCCACATAGCTTAGCAATAACCATTTAAAAAATGGCAGAATCACCTGGGACTGGCATTGCAAAAAATCTGACTGTGAAATTGGCTCCAGTTACTATTTGCTGTAATGTTAGTACTGTACAAATGCATCATAAGTCTCTGGGGGATTTTATATATCTATTCACAAAGCTTATCCCTTGATGAGTTTTTATAAAAAGGGTCATTGGTCAATAAAAAGTGAAAGATATACAGTATATTAAGCTTTTTTTGTTGCAATCATGGTATCGAGAAAAAACATCCAACATCAACGATTACCCCCCATTGGTTGTTGTTGTTATACATTTGGTGTTTCAAGTCAAAATTGATTTTCCCTTTCCTATTTCTGACTGTTATGTCTGCTCCTAAACTGCTGACTGCCCTTTAGCAAATGGCTACTTACTGGACTCCTGGAGATGGGCTCATAATTCTGTATGTACTGTATGTGACAAAAATCATTCCTCAGCCGCAACCGTTTTGCACAAATGATAAGGACATACATCACAGGGCACATAATCTGTCCAAAGAAAATTTGACTAATAATCCCAATAAGGAAGATGCATTTTTTGCATAACTGGTATTCAATTTGAAGTGCAAGTTCAAGCTGCATTACCTTGGTAACAGGGACAGTTTGTCTTTATCTGGGAGACAGTCATATTTAAATAATTGCTGCCTTTATCTGTATGTTTTTGCATGATTAGAAAGTTAATCTATGAACTAATGTTCCTAGTTCTAATGGTTATTATTACATTCAATAGTCCAATGGCTAATTTAATGGGTTGTCTTCAAAATCATTAATTATAAAAGACAAGTTGTAGGTGAATACCTTCATTTTACCCAAATGTCCTTTAAACTTCCAGTTTGTTCCAGCCAGTCTAAATTAGTACTGTATACATGTATTTTTTAAACAGGGCTTGTTGCTTGGTGAAACAATAAACACAAAAAGGTTTATTCTTTTTTGAACATCATGCTTACTTTTTTTTAACATCTCAGTCACTCTAACCTCAATTTTGGCTTTGCAATTTGTTACATAATTTGCATTTATTTCACAGTTTACAATCCATTCAAGGTTACACAATGATTAACTGCCACATCCTTAAGTCAAGGTTGGCATGGCCTTTTCCATCAAGACAAACAACTTGTCTGCTGGCTGCATTTTAAGTACTGTGCAACCAGAGCCTACAAAGAGGGAAACCTACACCAGTTTCACCTTATGTTTTACAATGCCTTAGGTGAAATGTTCAAATAAATTATTCAAATAAATCAGTCAGAAAATGGCATACTGTAGCAGATTTTAAAAACAAAAATAAAGTATAGAATACAATGAAAGGATTCAAATCCAAATTAATTATTTTGCTAATGCTCATGAAAGGAGCTGAATTCACTCTCATGGTCAAAACCCTTCGGTGGTGGAAAGCTGCATGTTCATTCAATTCTAGGCAGGAGCCTTGAATTAGTTATGTGATGGAAAAGCATGGTACACTCAGCAATTATTGCAGTATTTCAGTAAAGACTGCGGTAAAAATATATCAGTTAGATGGCTTTATGATTATTTGTATCCAAAAGTCTATTTATTGTTGAGTGTTGTTATTACCAACACAGGAATCTGGAGTGCTGACTTGGCAAACAGCTTTCTGTACATAATTTACATTGTCAACTTTACGAGGAGCTTGCTTTTCTGACTTGCCCTGGCTCAGAACCTTAAACCTCAATTTAAATGTTATGAGAGAGAGTGAACTTGCATCCATTATCATCATGAACATTGTTTCACCTTTACTCTGTTGCTGAGGCACTACCTAACATGATTGGATTATAAATCATTCTCATTTTGGACTGTTTTGTTCTTGGTATTTTTTATGTGATTTAATTGTCATTAGCAGATGAACACTTTTGAGATGGTAACATTTCACACTTTATTGCCTCAGACATATTGAGACACATGGTTTGACTTGGATGTTGGAAAAGAAGCATTTTGAGTTGTATTTGAATGCAACATTAACTGAAAGCATAGCTTGCAAATAGAGATTGATTTAACCATGTGTAGTATTGTATATCATGTTTACTATAACGTGTTTCTTTCAAAACTGGACATTTGAGACCTATATAACAAATTGAAGTGCACAACAGGTTAGATTTATGTAATTATTTTGTTAGCTACAATAAGTTTAAATAAAACACTTGTATGGCATCATAAATGATTTGTGTTGTCAGGTAACGGCATTCTTGAATAATAATGTTTGACAACTCTTTGTAGTTGAGTCTTTTATGAAGATTTAACGTTGAATAAATCTCACATACCCTGTCATGAATAAAGTATGCCAGTATTCAACAATATGCTTATGAAGTAGGTTATGCTGGTGACATTCAGAGTGAGTACAACAGGTAGGGTAGTGCAGCATTTGATAATTTTGTTTCAGTTTTAAATTGAGTGGTTGTTATTAGTTAAAAGCACTCATCACACTGGAGAGGAATATTATTGCTACTACAGTAGACCTTATCATGCAATAAAATATTGCCTGCCAGCCTACAGCAACAATTGCTGAAGGAATTAAGTACATCAAAACCTTTTTCTAAGTTAGGCAACAGAACCCTTATGCAAGTTACCATGGCATTTCCATGGTAATACGATGCATTAACCATAATTTACCCTGGTTTACCATGTTAATTAATACGGTTTACCATACCTCACTGTTTACATTGCTTGGCTGTTTTACCATGCTTTCACCATGCTTTATTATGCTTTGCTGTGATTTTACTATCGTAAACTTTTATAAAGGAAGAACTGTGCTCCAGAAATGTATGTGTGTATATGCAGTACTTTTTCAGACTTAAGTGTTTGCACTGCAATTAGCTGTCAAATAGTCACTTCCTATCTCTGGAGCTACTGTACCATGCTGTACTTCTGAGTTTGGTGTCGTCTCAGCCGGCATAATAGATCTGGTCAAAGTGCATAAAAAGTAATTCATCAATCCTCTCTTAAATTTTACAAGAAGTGTTTTCTTTGGGGTTGAAATTAAAGAAACGCTTGGCATTATCAACCAGATGGCAAAAACATTTTATTGGAGTCTATAAAATCACTTTCAGATATCTTTGAATATATCTGATAATAATTACCACACAGGCACCAGTGTCTGACCCATTCAGTGCTGAAGCTTGAACTTACTAGACACATCCACAGACATTGACTGTTGTGGCATCAAAGAGGCTGAACAAGGATGAACATGGAAAGACCACACCTGTCTGCAGGAACAATTTACATTAGATTGTCCATGTACTGTAGGGGTGAAGAAAATAAACAGAGGGATCAGGAAGTGTTTTTTTCATGATCTGTGGTATTTTATGAACCTTTTAAGATGACTGGAAAGAGCAGAGTCGTCTATCCATCAATGACAACAATACATACAAATGATAGCGTCTGCATCAACATGGAGTACAAATTACACGAAAATCATATTCAACTGCTGTATAACATCACTGTCTGCTATCACAGATCCCAGTAAGCAGTAAACTGGGACTACTGGTGATTACTGTTATTATATAGGCCTTAAGTAGGCTGGTCCAAGATAGGTGCAAAAATACTCTTTTGAAAACCATTTTGACCTTTTTGAAAACCAGGCTATTAGAATGTCTTTTACAGTGAAGA
Organism: Acipenser oxyrinchus oxyrinchus; assembly: GCA_030684275.1. Taxonomy (NCBI): domain Eukaryota; kingdom Metazoa; phylum Chordata; class Actinopteri; order Acipenseriformes; family Acipenseridae; genus Acipenser; species Acipenser oxyrinchus. The sequence goes on along the minus strand of CM060257.1, from coordinate 49,573,906 downwards.
AATAAAATATATATTACACAGTAGTTCCCACATTTTGATCTACACTGCCAGGTAGTACTATTTTTATGAGCTTGTAAAAGCCTGTCCTCAGGAGAGCATATTATTACAAGCCTGAAAATTGCTAGTGATAAATATAACTTGAGCCCAAATGTAGACACGTTTCATTGACAAAAAGCAAACACTGTAACTCTAGAGAGCAACATTTATTGCAGAAATGGGTCTGAAACAAATGTGAAGTAGCATCAGTCACACTGCCAGGAGACAAATTAAGAGCCTGTAAAACACTTGAGTGGACAAACATTTGTTGTTATTACTGCCAGTAACCTTATTTTGCAAACCTATTTGGCTACCTTTAACTTCCTGTACTTGTTATCCACAACCGTATTTAGCTTATGCCTTTATGGTGTAATACTCTTTAAATGTAATTCCTTCACTGGTAGCAGTCCTTCCGTTAGCTACTGTGGCAGGGTAAATCCCTGCCTGTATAAAAAATGTGTTGGTGGTTGGCAGGGATAGGGTTCATTTCTGTCCCTGCCAGATAAATGTGTGTAATTAGTTTATTTAATTAATTGATGTCACCTGCCTGTAATCAGCAGGCAGGTATAAAAATAGTAACCAACGGTTTGTTCGAAGCAGTCTGTGAAGAAGGAAAGAAGCTGTCAGTGTGGAGAGACATGTGTGGTTAACAGACAAGGTAGCGTGTAACCCTTTTTGTTTGTGTTGCAGTGTTAAAATGTTTGGTGACTGGGAAGCAGCTTAGCTGTCCAGTTGATTAGTTTCGGGACTTTTGCAAAGTTTAGTTAGTGCTCCATGTGGGTGTTAGGTTTTTGTTTTGATTATTTTTCTTTTGTTTCTGTAAAATAATAAAGCGGCATTTAAAGTGCTTTAAAAACTTCAATTTCTGTGCCTGGGTCTGTATCAAAGGGGTTTAAATTCAGTCAGCACAAGTAAAAATGGACATAAAAGAGATGATCAAAGTGATCAATCAGGCCACTGCAGCACAAAAATAGGCCAACCATGTATGAAGACAAGAGCTGCTGCTGGAAAGAGTGGTGTGGCCTGCACCACAGCAAGAGTTACAGCCTCCGGAGCAAGAGCACGAAGAGGAGCTATGGGCCACAGAGAAGGGGGAGGAGGTGAGGAGTACACCTCCAACACAGCCTCAACCACGACCCCTGCACACCAGTCTGGCGATGGTGGGTGCGGTCCCTAGCCCCGTGCTCCTAGACACCCAGTCATGGTGTCCAGATCTCCTGTTGCAGGGCAGAGGTCCCAGGCTGATGCACCACCAGAGAGAGTTGTTCGCCTGGTCTCCTTCTGCGCTCCCCCTGAAACACCAGACGTCACTGTGTGGTCGGTAGACGTCACTGGCGTTCTGCCTGCCTTATGCTTTGTTCCCCCTGGAGGATCAGACATCGCTGCGCTGTCTCCAGAGCTCTCACCTTGGCCAGCTGCTGCAGCCTCCCGGTCCCCGTCCTGCAGTCCATTCATGAAGTTTCTTGTTATCAGATCCTGCTCTCATCGTGTCAGTGCTATCTATATGTTTTATTGAACACGTTTCATACCATGATACTTGCTGTTTTGTGTTTGTTAGTTTTTTTTAGGTTTGAAGACATAGAGCCCTCTTTCAAACTTAGCTATCGTTTTAAAGAGGTTCTGGTAAGCTTCAGTTTATAACTGTGATTATGTAACTATATACAGGATCATTGAAAAGACCCTAGACAGTCCATATGTGAAGAGTGCTGAAATCAGAACTTGGATTCCAAAACTATACGCTTAATGAAGCAGAACATTAGTCCTGCAAACCCTTCCACCACCAAATCAAATGTTACCTCAATCATAGTGAAGAGATACTACCGGAAAACCGAAGGAATCTTCATTTTACATAAATGTGAACCTGGGTCCTGCTATGTGTGCATCTGAGAGTAGAGCATATAGCACTGGAACACAGGTGGTGGGCTCAGCTCTCCTGTCTTAGAAAGTGTCTAAAATATAGATTCCACAGAATCTTCTTTTCACCTCACTAGTTCTTCAGTTCTCACCAGCTTCGTGTAATGTTGCATCCGTCCCAATATGTCCTCATCAGCAGACATATGGCGTTTTTAGGTAGCATGACAGAAGTTCAATTCAGAGGCATAGCAGAGTTAATTGAAGGGCAAATGTAAAAGATCTATTGCCTGGGGCAAGAAACAGAAAATACTGTACTGGTATTTTTTTTTTGTTTATTTGTTGGTACGGCTACTTTCCCAGTTAGCTGGCTAGAGTAGGAGGAACACAGGAGGGACACCATACACCAGTTTTGTATTCAGTATAACATGCTAGCTTATTTTCTGCCCTATTCATTGTTTTACATACGAAACACTATCAGCATCTACTATCGCTAAAGCTTTACTGTTACTAATTGAGCATGTTAATAACATGTAAATTGTTTCACTTTTATTTTTCAAGTGAATATGATTAGTTCTGTCATTTTTAGCTCATTTTGAATTTGTTATATAGCTTCATGAATCATTAGCTAAAATGTGCTAAGGACCTTTTTGTATAATTCTCCAAATGCAATTATTTAAAAATGATTTTAATGTGTCGCAAATAATTGCTTTGGAAGGATTAACATATTGAGATAATATAACTTGTGGAAAGACTGTTGAACAAAAAAAAGTGTTATTCTTTATAATATTGTAAATTATAGTACTGTAAATTGTCCTATGTTCATTAACCCTTAAATATATTAGGCTTTGGCTAAACTTGTTGAATACCACTAAACATACTCTATATAGTCACATTATCAGTAAAAGGTGGGGGACACATCACCTCTAAGATAAAGGCACTATTTTCTACAGCTGTGAAAGCTATGTACTCACTGCCTATGTTGACCATGTTGGTTCTTTTTCTGGAATTTTGATGTCATCATACTGTCACTGTACTACACTTTTCTAGATTTTGGAAATGCGCATTCTAAGCATGGAACACCTGGAGGTGATGGGCCAGTGCCAAAAAAACTAACAAAGCAAACCAAGGGGACTGGCACAGAGCTACATCAGTGCTACCCCCACGGCTGTCAAAAGTACATTAGGAGGACTCTGATACCCTCACGAACTGGTGCATATATTCTGCTATATTTGATAACAAATAAAATGATGACAAAAAAGGTATTATCAAATGATTACTGCTACAGAGTAGTTTAAGGTTGATGGTAGAATGTCAGGTACCTCTTTCCTTTTATTGCTATATTCTTATTGCTATCTTATTTGTATTAAGGTTACTTTGGCAATTACAATGAAAGCCTTTTTCTTTATTCAGACACAGACAAGGAAATAACACAAAACAGAAAGCAATTTCTCTATGCTTTAAAGGCAGTTCTGCGCACTAGGTATATTGTAATTTATAATTGCTTTTTCACATTCAGTGTTGGGCTCCAGAAAATGAAATCTTGATTAGTCCAAGTTATTTTATGCTAATAATGTTTCAGAGTTTATTTTGGGGGTCACACTTAGCTTCAATTGCATTTTGTGAGATTGTGTATCACAGAGAACTGCAAGTGTGGATTGTTTGAGGGAAATGGTAGATGGTGGTGATATATATTTAGGGGTGTATATTCAATTCAGCAACTGAATCATTGAGATGGACAAAAAACATTTGTGTACAATTTTAAAGACCAGGCTCACTCTTTCTTGTTTACTCGGCAGGATCCTTTTTATCAGGCAACTCCAGAATTATCAATACAGCACCTTTATCCTATTCATCTGTATTATCAATTTATTTTCAGATCCACTGTTCATGAAACACAAACCATGACCAATAGGCAATTTTCTCTAAATAGTGCCTTGATTCACAAATACGGTTTCTGTTTACTGGCCATTTCTGCAGAGCATGATACATCATTTGATTGGCTCAAATTGACTGCATGTGACGCCCAGACTTCACAATATCTTTAATTTATATATAAAGGTGACAGGCCTGGTTGCCTATAATTATGGCTAGCATGGCTGCAAGAGGAGACCTCAGTGACTTTGAAAGAGGGGTGATTGTTCGGGCATGTTTGGCAGGAGCTTCAGTGACCAAGACAGTTCAACGTGCTGATGTTTCACGAGCAACGGTGTCTAAGGTGATGTCGGCATGGAACTCCGAGGGAAAGACATCATCAGCAAAGGGCAACAGTGGGCGGAAGCGCATACTCCAGGATCATGATATCCGTGCATTAATTTGAAGTGCAAGGCAAAACAGGCGAGCAGCTGCAGATCAATTAACTGCAAATATCAACCTGGGGTGCGAGCAGCCAGTTTCATCAGAAACGGTCTGCCGAGAACTCCACAGAGCGGGATACCACAGTGGCCCAATGCCCTATTAAGTGACTTTACATTGGTGTTTCCGTTTTTTTGTCCACTACCTCAAGGGAGGCCAAAGTTGGCCCTTCTACTCCTGGTCTTTGTTTCAACCTGCTCTAAATTGTATAATTGAACCAATTTAACCTCCATCCTGACTGTGATTATCTAATTTTACCTGTTAAACCTGGAGTGGAATGGTCCTCCAGGACCAGGATTGGATATAATAACCTGACTTTGGGGAGACAGTGAAGTCCAAACATGAACCTGTCAAAATCCTTTAGTGTCTATCTCTCAATAAATGTATATGTTTTGACAATTAAGTCTTGGATCTGACTATAAATCTCCATGTCCATTGAGACAGTTATAGATAACAAATATGTATTGTATAGGGTCTGTGAAAGAAAATCAAATAACACATAAACAATAAAAAAGAAAAACCCTAAGGATTCCAAAGATAAAGCAGAATATATAACTGGTAAAGAATCAAATTATGAACATAACAGATATGGATACATATATATGTATATGTTTCATTTGCATTCAACACATCACAAATATGAGAAACAATTCAGTTGTGAAATAGTCTTTGCTGTATTGCATCAATTAACCACTCAACAGGGCTACTTGTAAGTAAGTGCATTCAGCACTTATCGCTTTCTGTTAATCTGTTGTCTATTCACAAGCTTCTCATGTCTTTCTCCACAAGATCTAAATCTAGCAATTTAACACGTGAACTGAGTTTGGTAATTCTCTTTGCAGACAACATTATCAACATCAGTAAAGGTGTGAGTGGGTTGCTATGGCCACCCTGCTGAGTGAAATAACCAGAGTATGCCATGTCTGTTCAGTATTCTAGAAAAGAACAAAAGAAAACATAAGAAAATTCACAGATGAGCAGTGGTCATTTGGACCATCTATGTTCATCTATTTCCTAGTAGCAGTTATGTACCAATATGCTGAATGCCCACATAAAAAGTACATGACACTCATTGAATTAAGAAATCTACTGTACATATGCAAACACAAGGCACATGAAATCAGTGTAATCAAAATAAACTGTAAAACAAAATAAAATGTTGCATCACCAACTGTACAAGAGTAAACTAATAATGGGTGAAACAAGTACAGAGCAAATGCGTTGCAAACAGTGAAGGCTTCCTGAAATGCAAGAATTATTTTCACCAAGAACAAGCCCCTTAAGGTACAGAAGAATGAAGAGATGCTTCCAAGCCCTTTCTTCAAGGAAACACTTCAGAAGGAAACAAATTGAAGCCCAGAACCATCAAGCCTGGTCCAGGACACAGGCTTCAGGCTTTCCTTTGGTGTTATCAGTGGAGAAGACATCATTAACATTCTGGAATTTTTTTAAAAAGACTTTTAGTACCTGAAATATCCTTTTGTCTTTTTTTTCCTTTTTTCGTTATTGATCATTTTGGTACACAGCAATGTTCCTTTTTCTCAAACTATATATATATATATATATATATATATATATATATATATATATATATATATAAAAGTAACTATTTCAGTGATTTCTAGAACAAGTAGAAAAACCAGAGAATATAGAACACAAAGATGCATCCTAGGGCTGTATTTCTTCTTAATGACACAGTAAAGTGTGAATGGATTGCTAAACATGTATATATTAGATATCAGAGAATATAGCTGATGTAAAGGAACAAGCTGTTCTACAATATTGTTTTGACATGGAATAAAACCCATTCATGATGTGCACTGCAGATTATTCACTGCTATTTGTTTACTATCTCCCATCCCTACAAACACTCTGTTGTGTGTTAATGCTTAATCAGCACATTAATTCATGCATGTAATTTTAATAAGGATCTGTAATACACAACAATGGCACCAGAAGGAAGGGGTTATCTGGTGAGTTTAATACTTACAAGTATAGAGAAAGAGATCACCACATGTTGCACGCATACAATCTGTTAAAAATGTTTGAATTTAAAATGCAAATTAACAAAATACTAACTTTAATTTGCTTATGAATATAATTACCTCTGAATTCTCAGTGGGGTGCTTTATATAAACGATGCAAAAAAAGGGAAGTAAAACACTAACATACTTTATCCCCAGGATGATGATGATCTGATCAGCATTAATACAGTAACAGCAATAACTTTAGTATGGTACATAATCTTCTTATGTTACTATGTACTGTATAAGAGACAATGACAGGATCAGGATGAGTGCGTACTGTAATTGATTGCAAGGTCATACAAAAAAGACATAATACATATTTCATACAGATTTCATAAAATAAAAAGCATGTCAGTCTCCTCTTAACATGGTGAACGAGCCATGGCTGCGGCAAGTTTACTTTCCTCCCAAATGCAATTACAGATTAATGCTAGAGGTGAACAGATGTACCATTTTTATATGCTGTAACATCAGGGAGTACATTTGACAATGAAGTCGTCCTCATTCACTTGGGTCCCAGTTGATTACAACCATCTGTTATGGAATTATTAAAATAAAAGGGAACAGGAGAGTTGTATAAGATTGTATATCATTTCTAAATTATTTATCATGATCTTTTCAGTTCCTCCATGATCGCTCTGACCTTAGTTTGGGTTTCATATATAACAAGTTCAGTGGGCAGTGTGTTTTGGTAACAAAACAAATGTATGGGTGTAAAAAGATGATATGTGTTTGTAAAATTGCAGTTTATTGAATAATATGTCTGTGCACGTTTTGAAATAGTAAATAGTCAATTTGATTTCTGTAAAATGATTAAGCAATATTCAGTACATGTACACTATATATTAAAACAGCTAACATCAGAATATAAGAAATAATGAAAAGGTTGTAGTAGAACTGAATCACATATTACAGTTTATTTTACTTCCACAGTCTGGAAAGCCATATTCATATGTACATTATTGCTCTGTGTCGAGAAGCATCAGTCTGTCTCTAGGGGTGTGCTATTCTGGATGATTCATCATAGAGAGAAACAGTATCATTAGAATAATATAATTAGAGGGTTTATTCATTTGTCAACTATAATGTATTTAAGAAAATATGAAGATTCCCTTCTAACAACTTTAAATGCCCACGAGCTAAGAATACAAGAGATAACTATGCAGAAACAGTGGACCCACTCTATCTGTTTACCAAGAAATATACAGCTTTACATGTAATGCGGATAAGATGAGGTAATCAACCATAAACAAAGGCACCTGAGTGACCACAAGCTTGAGAACAACATTGAACACCATGAAAAATCTGGGAGAGGAATTACAAATGTTACAGGCATTTCAAACATATACCATAGTTTATGTTACAATTATAATAAGTTTACTGGTTTTAAAATAGAAAAAAACAACACGTATTACAATATGCAATTAGTTCAAAAGGGAACTCAAGTGCAGAAGCTACTGGACCTAATGTAACAGGCAGTGTGCTTGTGCCGCACCCTATAATGACCCTTTCCCTACAATCAAAGAGAAACATACTCAAGGGAAAATAAGCACTTGTCAGTACACAGAAGAAACAGAAAGGTCTAGTAACTACAATAGTATTTATCATCTTTTTAAGACACACAATTACCACATTGCACTAAATCTAGGTTTTCTTTGAAACAGTTCTTTTGGGTTTTTTTGGGGTAAAAAAGAAAAACGCCACAATATTAAGGCCTTCATCTATGAAAGGGTTTTTTATAGACAGCTTGAAATATCTGAATCCCGCGTGCAGTGAAGATACTCATACATTATTCTTCATTGCTGCTTGTTAATGTTGAAATAAAAAAAAAAAAAAAAACACATTGGTTACAATAATTACCCTTGGCATCTTGTTTCCTCTGGGCATTCTTTGTTTTTTTTTCTTCAATTTATATGCATTTTTGTAGATATTTTCTTGACTTGATTTAAGTACTTTCAGGACATTTCTTTTGACTATATGGCATTGCTAGACCCCCTGAAAATCACAATAGTACCATATTCCTGGAGCTAGCCAGCAGCATGTTACTTGAATATTCACAAATACAAATTAAATAATTTCAGCTCAACACCTCCCATTTTCAAGTGTATTGTTTTAACATGTTAGAAGCACAGAGAAGTGTAGTGGTTAACTCAGAGAAAGCATGGGTAAGACAGACAGGTAAAGTAATTTGCACAAAAGCATGGTAAATGTACAAGTGCTGTATACTGTATACAGTAGTCTCCGCATATAGGAACACCTCCTAAGAGAACACTTCGCCAAAGGGAACACCTTTGTGGTGAAACAGATTTTTCCCATTGTAAATGCTCCAGCTAAAAGAACAGGAACTTCGTTTAAAAGAACAACTTCTTGGCACTGATAGCAATTTGTTCACAACCGATACAGTACTGTTTTGTAAAAAGTGTCAGTGTCTTCAGGGACACTGATTGGTCTATGTCACAAAGACGACTGAGCGGTGACGTCACGGCAGAGCCAGGAAACACAGTACAGACAGAGACTTGGGGTTTTTGGTGAAGCTGAGCGCGTGATCGCGCTCAGCGTTTAATAATCAAACAGAAAAATAAACGGTTGTAACAAAAACACAGGACACGGCACTTTCGCCAAAATAAACAGACATAAACAAAAACGGACTAACACTAAACAAACGGTGGACGGACAGACACACAAACACGGTGAGTAAACAAACAAACAAGTACCGTGCTGGTCCTACCAGCACGCGATAGCAATTGTTATATATATTTCCTTTCTCTCTCTCTCACCCGTTCTCCACTCACGAACACCCAACCCCGAAAGTGAGTGAAAACATGCTGTTTTATGCAGTTGTACCGAGACTCGATTGCTAGTCAATCATTCAATTGGAATCTCGGTACAACTGCACGTGAATTAATTAAGTGCACTCCCGTGACCACACATTACATTTTAACTAGCACGTGAAGTGATTTGTGCCCTCCGTGCCTAAATATAAATCTACATTTTTAAATCACAAGTGAAACACAGACCCGTTTATATCCCGTGTACCGATGACTATACACCAACATTTACACACAACACGTAACACAAAATACACACAGGGGGGGCACTTTGCCACATCTATTAAATATTTACAGAACCGCTGTCATATCATTGAATTGTTCTGTATTCTGATTTCCACATGTGCACCTCATCTCTACAAAATGGCATGTAGACAAACGGCTGTTTCTCTTGCTACACAAAGTTGGAAATTGTGAAACTGAATCAGACACAAGTCGCTGAGCAATTTGGTGTTTCCCATTCTGGTGAGTTGCTTCACCATTCTGTTAAATAATGTGCATGTCTTGTATATTGCTGCTGCATTTTGTAACATGTGTAGGGGTGCTGTGTTCATTTAGTTTGACAGTTAGTTTATTAACGTTAAGTTAACCCTATAATGCAGTATAATGAACCTCCATATTGCTGTTTAGTTGCATCTTCTTACTGTGGCTGCTACTGAAACAAGACATTGCTTGTACATCGCAGGTAAGTTGAAAATGAAATAACAGTGTTAAGACTTCATGCCCAAACCCCATGATATGAACAACCTTATACGAAAGTTGCTAAATTCACGCCACAATAATGTTTGCTGCATTTAAAGGCACTTTACAAGTTACGACACAGCAGCAAAAAAATAGACACCAGGGTACATCTGTAACACCATCATGTCAACAAACAACAACTATACATCTTTACCAATGTCTGATAAATCATTTAACATTGATTAAATGTGACTGTCAACAATTTTATTAGTAATCTATTTACATTTTTTATTACAAACAAATCAATCCAAATTACAAAACAAGTAATAGGAAAAGACATTTTTAGGTTGATTGCATAAAATATGAAATGTATTTATTTTCTAATTAAAAGAAAATTGATTGCACACCATCACAAAGAGATGCATGGCTACTGACTAGACTACTGCATATTGCATTATGAATCTTAACCATTCCCTGCATATAAAGCATTAAACACGTGTACATGGCACTGTGGAGTTGAACTGGTCAATAATTCAAATTTGTTTAAATGACAAGGAAAATAACTTATGAGATGATGACAAGTTTGTCTACAAGCTACGTCCAAGAATTAAATATTTATTATGGAAGTTGTTTTGCATCCGAACAGCATCGGATCTAAATACAGTCACCCTAGAATCCGAACAGCATCGGCTCTAAATACAGTCACCCCAGAATCCAAACAGCATCAGATCTAAATAGCCTAGAAACCTTGTAACTTTGCTCTTACATTAAATTCTTGCCAATGAATCACACCAAATACAGAAAAAAACAAACTAAGGTTAATTACACACAAAAACAAATTATTTACATATCTACCAGAGATGGAGTCTCGAGACCTGAATGGTGCAATATTGTAGACCTGGTCAAGTTATAAATCCAACTACCGATTTCAGATACTAGCTTTCAATTAAGGATTGGAGTTGCTTCCACATGTGCCATTAAATTTGATTGCAGCTGTAATGTACTAGGAATATCGTCCTGACACATCTCATTAATTGTACCTATTGTGAAATGCAATCAGTGTTTCCCTTACAATTAGTAGAAAGAAGCCAGTGCAGATATTGGAAAAGATTTAGCAAATGTAAGTGTATAGTCAGTCCACAAAATAAACAGAGCAATCAAAGTAGAATTGCCTTTCGTATGTAATTTATGCTGGGGATTTTTCAGTAGTATGATTTCCACATCACTGCTCAAAATGTCTATAATGTCACCTTCCCTAATTCAAATGCTGGGCTCAGTTACAGCAATGTAAAGTAAATATTCTTGAACATGAAGCTGAGAAAATATATGTTACATAAACAGTTACAGATTTTAACCGTCTAAGATCTTGATATTGTTGAAATAAATGACAGATTAATAGAAATCACAACAAACTTATTTGCAAATAACTAGTTGTTTCTATTTTGTTCTAACGGTGGTATCTGAGCAGCAGCACAGATAGCTTACCAGAAGCAACTCCTTAAAATAACCTATGAGGGATACATCTTTAAATATGTTTCCATTCAGAAATGCTAAAGTTGCTGATACCAACATGGTAATCATTATTAAAACAGTAGGGTGCTGATAATGTCATGCTCTCCTAAGGTAATTAGTCCAGATGATTTAATTATTTGGTCACATTCAGCCCTGCCAACAGAAAAGGCAGCTGGCTTCCATTTTCAATTCAGTTTAATTGCATTTGAATGGTTTAAGCAGTGTTATCCCAAACCTTCTGGTACTTAGCACATTAAAAGCAAAATCAATGAAGCAGCCATTCTTATTTGTGCTCTTTGTGCTTCCTCAATATATTCTTAATTAGTTCAATAACATTAATGAATTCTGTGATTTTGAAGACAATGTCTTGAGCATGGTATGAAAAAATCAAGGGTTGGGGGATCCCGAGTGGCGCATCCAGTAAGGCGCTCCACGTGGAGTGCAGGATGTGCCCTATAGTCTGGACGTCGCGAGTTTGAGTCCAGGCTATTCCTTTGCAGACCCAGGACGGGAGCTTCCAGGGGGCGGCGTTCAATTGACCGAGCACCGCCCGGGGGGAGGGAGGGTTAGGTCGACCAAGGTGTCCTCGGCTCACCGCACACCAGCGACCCCTGTGGTCTGGCCGGGTGCCTGCGGGCTTGCCTGTAAGCTGCCCAAGAGCTGCGTTGTCCTCCGACGCTGTAGCTCTTGGGTGGCTGCATGGTGAGTCCACGGTGTGAAAAAAGCGGTTGGCTGTCAGCACATGCTTCGGAGGACAGTGTGTGTTCATCTTCGCCCACCCGAGTCAGCGCAGGGGTGGTAGCGGTGAGCTGAGCCTAAAAATAATTGGCTATTTCAAATTGGGAGAAAATAATAAAAATAACTGGCAACGATTAAATTTATAAAAAAAATTAAAAAAAAGGCAAGGGTTTCCAGGTTCCTCGGGAAGAGATGCATAATATGGGAAGAATTTAGCTCAAAGTCCAACTGCCCAGAATAGTCTGAAGACTTGGTAAATAAGAGTGTGCGCTCAGGTGGATGGACAGACAATTGTTCAGAGACATTTCCTGGAGCAGGTCCAGTTAAAGCCTTGTTAGACAACAGCAAAGTCTATATGAGGCTTGGCCTGCACCCAGTGCATCTGTTCCAGTATGTGTGTTGTGTGAAGCATCTGGCATGCAACTATCCCCTTTAGTTGAGTTCAGTACTACCTGGAGCCCGTGTATAGAATGATCGGAGAATCCTGAGGAGGCATATCAGTGATAATACAGGAGGAACTGAATGACTGGTTCTAAATATCTAGACCACTAAAGTTTTTGTTTAAACAATTTCTGTACTGTATGAGCCCAAAGCTGGAAACATGAACTTCAATCTGAAATAGTTTTGTGAATGAAGTAAACATCAAAAGACTTGGCCACGATGGAGGTACTCTGAAGGATCCAATGGAATCAACAAACCAGAGGTTTTTGATTTCCTACAGGAAGCTCAAGGCAGTTGCAGGATATCACTGATGCATCTGAGGGGTCATTGCATCTCGCATGAGGTAAGTTGTTGTGCCAGCAGCAAAGAAAAAAAAAGAAAAGCAATTCAATGCTGATGGCTTACTTGAACCATATGCAGGTACTTGTAATGGGCTGAGGAAAAGGTTTTCACTGCAGGTGAAACTGAGGAAAATTACTTTCATTGTGTGTATGCACGCCATACTAAATTAATAATATTAGCAAATATTTCATTAAACCCATGTAGCCAAAGCAAAGAACAAGCCCCACCCCCAACATGTTTTTCTTGTTTCCATTTACTGTAGCTTATCTGTGATTTTGCAGAAATAAGTGTGGAAAATTGATACTATATGTATTTTCTTAATAAGAAACCTTAATAAGAAAAATACAGCAAAAGTATGGCTAGTGGTATTGATTTAATGGTTTAAAATGTAATTTAGCCCTTATAGGCAATTCTTCTCTATGTACCTTATAGGCAAGAATTTGAAAGCACCACAGCCTGTACTGTATATAATTCTAAAATAAAATGAATAGTGTGTACCCTTGATACAATCCATGCATTTTGTGTATCCTTGTAATAGGTCTGCAATTAGCATCTTCAGCCCATTTTCACTCTCATTAACACATAGCTATTTTTTATTTGAATAGAGGAGTTAAAATTCTAAGTTAGTAGCAATTCAGGTCTTATCTTACCCAGTGATACAAACAAGACCATTAGAGTTACAATACAATTACAATTATATTGTAATATAACAAACACCAATGCCAAATTGTATATACATTTTGAAACTCTATATATATATATATATATATATATATATATATATATATATATATATATATATATATATATATATATAATCAAATATGTTGGAGAGACTGGAACTACTTTATATAAAATAATTCAGAACCACCTTTCATTAATTAGAAATAAAAAAAAAGAATGAACCAATAGTACAGCACTTCACCAGTCAAGGACATGACATAAATGATGTAAAGTTTGTAGTATTAGAACAGTTAAAATTAGACAATGCAACATATAGAAGAATAAAAGAAAGTAAATGGATAAATAGACTGAACACGATTATGCCAGCGGGACTCAACAGAAAAGAATGAACTAATTAACTTCAATAAATATATAACATTTAAATAAATAAACAAAATTCATTCAAAAGTTGTCCATGCTGATGCGCTGGGGAGGCCAAATCTAGACTGATCCTCAGAGCCAGCATTGCATGATATAATAAAAATATAAGTTTATATAATGTAATGTTAATTAGAATTAATACAGATTCAAAGATAGAAGTAAAAATGATATCACAATATATAGAACACCATTACATCATGTAAGAATAAATCATGGATTTGAACAAGTAGTTGTCATGCCGTCAAAAACCTATAAATACCTCCAATGTTTTGATTCAAACACAGGCTCCCTTGAGAAAGATATGTACAACATATCGAAACGTTGGGCAGCTGGCTCTTTGAGCTAATATATATATATATGTATATATATATATATATATTAGTAGATATTATTCATTGTATACAGTGAAATAGAAATTGGTTTGAAGAGGTTCCATGATAATTCAATACCAATACATTAGCATCATGTTTATACTCCAGACACCATAGTTACTTATGACTTGAAATTTATGGGATTATTGACAAATTCTTGTGGGGGAAAAAAAAGTATTTCTATGAGTTTTCTTTAGTACTTCCCCAGTGTGAACTCAGTGACATGCTGCCAGAACCACTTACGCCTGAAGCCATGCCAAAGGAGATAAATCAAAACTCCATTTCCCTTTGCATGCTCCCTCTCTAGACTAGTTTAAGGAACCTATCACCCCGCTCAAAACTAATCTTGGCTATTTTACTTTACTTATCCAGCAATCACAATATGGAACATTAAACCCTTAGAAAAGGCCTGCAGTAGAATGATTGAAATAGATACATCTATTTGCATTAACATGAATTATTGGTTTTGTAAGGGTCCTGGATTTGTTTGGACTGGTATTGAGGTCTGCTTTCTGTATGCATTAGATCTTGCACCCCCAGAACCAGACTGACACTCCACACCCAAACTGGGGATCTCTCTATCTATCTATCTATCTATCTATCTATCTATCTATCTATCTATCTATCTATCTATCTATCTATCTATATATACAGTATATATATATATACTGTATATATATATATATATATATATAGAAAGATTTTCATTGCCTGCTATGTCAACCTGAACCCCAAAGGGCCCTCGTCTACTCATCTACCCTCATAGAGAAAAGACGCTGCAGTAGTGAGCTTCTTTATTAATTTATTTTCAAAAGGTACACATATTAGTTAAACTCTACTTGAAAAAGAAACCAAAAGGTAGATATGGGTGGTTTTGTGAACAGAAACAGCACATTCCTCGGGGCATAACATAGTGGAAATTACCTGTGTGTCCTTGCAGTTGAGATATGGAGACAGGGCTAACCTGGCTGGAAGGCTCTCTGGGACGTTCTGCTAAACTTGGTCTTGAAGTGTTTTTATAACATGTCTTGTAAACATATTAAATGGATGGTGCAGTGCTTTGTAAAATACTGCTTCATAAGGAAACTAAGAAACCAGGTTGGTGTGTGCACACTTTACTAGTACAAGTGTAAGTGGGAGTGATATTGTTATCATAGGCTTCAAGTTTTGCAAAAAAGCCTGCTTGAATACTCTGTGTAGAAAATACTGAGAACGTTATGGACTGTTTAATTTAATGTAAAGAAAATAAAGGAACTACTTTGCTGTGGTGCGTGCATAGTGAAATAAAAGTGATCATTGCCATGTGTTCATCACATTAAGCCACTGTGTGAATAGTCACATCTATCCTCTGCTGACATATTCTGTTTTTAGTCACCAAGAGCCTAAAACAAAGAATTTGGGTTTGATCTCATCTACGAGAGAAACCAACTTCATATGAGCAGTTTCATCACACACAGCTTACAAGAAAATAAGAGAGCAATGTGCAGATTCAATTAATGTTCAGCAAGCTTCCAATTCGTCATGCTTGACACATCTTTTAAGTTGATGTGACAGAGGCTTGCTAGGTTCTTGTAAGCAGCTGCATGTTTCTGCATTCATTCATCTAAAGGACCGTTTTAGTTTCCATGCAATTTATAAAAAGGAATTAATATGTTTGTTAAAGAAGACTTGAACAGAATGATTGATCAGCACTGAGTGCTTTTGCATTTTTTTTCTGATTTGCTTATTGAACACTACAAATGCACCCCCTGCCAAAGCTAACATTAAAAATTAACAAATACATTAAATGTGTCATGCTTTAAAACAATTAGCATACCGCATGATCAATGTTCATTAATATCAAACCCACATTGAAATGTCATGAATCAAGCATCTAATAATGTAGCATTTTGGTTATACAAAAGCAAATGGTGAGGTATAAAGATCCTGTTTGAAGGTGGGTCCCATGCTATATCTCCTAAGCCAAGGCTACAGTGAGAAAGATGCACAAGAAAATCCTAATAGTAGCAGGAGATTTGTAGTGTTTGACACTACAAAGTCAAGATTCTGTGTCAGATCTGATAACAGAAATCCAGGACCCTAGGTTGAGTCCTGTATGATCAAGTTGCCGCCGGTGCCCATTCAGGCTGCTACTGTTGTCATGTCAGGCATTAACTATTGATCCTTCAGTCAGATTAACAAGCCATACTTTCTTTAAGTAAGGGGCATTTATTTGTAATATCTTTTATAATATGTTTATCCTCTTGCGATTAAAAAAAAAATGTCCATGGATTGCATTCCTATTTCAACGACTATGAATTGAGATCCAAAGAAATCAGCTCTTAAATTTGAGTATTACAGTAGTAATCAACGGAGTGCAATGTACATTATAATGTACACACAAGAGTCACAAGCAGGACTTTTATTTCAGTAGATCTGCTGGGCACTTGTTTGAAGTTGTCTGCTATAAAAACATTAATGCGAAAATGAATACCAAATGTATCATAATGAAATACTTTTTTCCATTTTGTTTAACATATTTGGTAGATTCCTTAACAAATATTGCAGTTTTCGCACATCATCATCCCTTGCATAATCATTTGCCACTTTAACAACTTTAAAAAAAAACATGATGGCAGAAACAAAGGGATAAACTTAAGCTGATTCAAAACTGTATTACATACATCTGGAAAACACACAAGCCTACCATGCACTGAAACTCTGGAGATCAACAGTAAATATGCTGTTGAATGGCACAGTTTTTACTATTTGGTACTAAAAGCTTTCATAATCACGTTCCACATGTGATATTGGGGGATTTGGACCCTTACAAACTTTCATAATAATAGACTCATATGGTAACAACAACAACATTTTATACATAGCGCCTTTCATAGCAAGTATCCCGAGGCATTTCACACGATTTAAACAAACAAAAAGAAAAAGTACAATTAAGTACAGTTAAAAGCCAGTTAAAAGTACAGTTAAGCCAATTAAAAATAATAAGTCTTTAAAACTCCAGAGAGTCTGAAAAGTCTGGGTGCATAAATAGAAAAAGCCCTGTCACCCTGAGTGTGCAGCCTGGAGCTGGGGACAACCAACAGACCAGCCTCAAGAAAGATAGTTGCTCTGCCTTTATATATTAGGCAGGGAGATTGGAACTGGCTTTTGTCATGCATAGTCCAGCATTATTACCAATGATGTATTCTTTCTTTTCCCCTCTCTTAAGCAATGCATTTCTTTGGGTAACTAAATTGTTAGCAGTTAGCTATCACCCTGTATTTCACCACAGGGTTCTGATTTCCAGATCAACTTTTAAATTGCTTTGCATGTCCAGACATAGACTTCAACCAGATTGGGACTAGAACAATAATATTAATATGCCAAAATGTATTTCCTTTTGGAGGAGAAAAAAAAGTTTATGAAAGGTATAAAACAAGATAAAACTTGCCACTTGCTAAAAAAAAAGATTTCTAGTAATTAAATGCTGGATTCAGATCACTATTTCTTGAACCGTTGTCAGGCAACCATCTACTGGCATGTATCTCCACTAACTTGCTGCCAGCAGGAGGCCAGGAGCTGTGAAACATTTATTTTACTGCCAAAAACAAATACGTTTGATGAGATTAATTAGAAATTGTTGTATTTTCTCACTCGTTCCACTAGGTTGGTTTACAATTGCTTTTTGTAAGTCAAATGGAACGTTCTTATTATAATTGTGATGTCACTTTGCTGTGTTTCATTTCCAGTACTTTGTTGGCATGATTATCTCCAAAACACTACATAAACATAAAAAGAGTAAAGTGAGTATAGCTACCAGTGACCACATATACTTATTTTTATAGAATAGAATAGAAACAGAAGCAGCAAGAATGATTAAGCGTATTAGGTATCCCATTTATACTGTGCATCTTTGTAAAAAGTATATATATATATATATATATATATATATATATATATATATATATATATACACACACACACACACACACACACACATGGATAAAGGCTGTATTTGCATCTTGAGCCATTCAAAAAAATGATAATACCACAGTAGTGACGTGAAAAAGTGATAATTCCTCTAGAGGAAAATATGCTTGGACCCATTCAATTCCTCGAGATCACTTTCAATTCAAACACAAAATGTCTAATTTTCAATTACTCAACAGTACAGAAATGTTCACTAATGATCAACAAAATGAGAATACGTTAAAAAACAAAAAAGATGTAAAGCTGATACATTCGTATATCAGAGAAACTAAACAGATAACGACATAGAACGTCTGTACAGCACTGAAAAACACTATTTAAAAAAAAATGAACTGTACTGCTGAACCTCGTCTTCTTTAATATTAGCATCACAAGAGTATCCGTGTATTATAAAAAATAAAAAAATGGGCATCTTCAGTGAGTTAAAGAAAAACAATTCCATCTCAGGTTTCTGTGACAGTTTAGAAATGACTCGACCTTCTGTCTCATAATTTATGACATCATCAAAACTAAAAACCAAAAAAGCAGAAGCAGAACATAAACATATCATACACATCAAGAGACAAATTGGAAATTCTTCTTAAATCTACAACAAGAAAAAAAAATCCATTGTCTCATGAAATATTCATGCACCTGCCTTGCCAACATTTTTTTTAGAATTTTTCAAAGGATTTGTGATCCCTCTCCCCAGTTATTCTTAATTTTTCAGCGATCAGGGAAACTTTGTTGTAGATCATAACAAATTTAGTGAAATAAATTGAGCTGTCATTATTGTTATTTTTTTAGGAGGCTGTGTGGTCCAGTGGTTAAAGAAAAGGGCTGATGCATAGTTCACACACCCTAGTCTCTGTAAGTCGCCTTGATAAAGGCGTCTGCTAAATAAACAATAATAATAATGTTCTTTCTTTTTCTTTTTACTTTGGCTGTCAGCTGCGGTTCTCTCACTATTTATATAACATGATTCGATTTCCACAAAAGACACTCCGAAGGGAGTAGGCTCATTGACTGAAAGACACTCAAATGGGAGTAGGCTGTTCCACAGATCGTTTCTGTTAATGGCTTGCTTCAGTCCTTTTCCACCAGGGGACATTTATTGACCCCCTTATTAACCCCGATAAAGAGCAGCAAAAGAGCAGATTTTGAATTTTAGGGCAGTCATTTTTGGGATCATTAAAATAGATCCAGAAGAGTCCAATATGTATATGGTGATGACAAAGTATGGTAAGTGGCATTGTGCAGGACATAAATATCTTTGTGTCAGTTAAGTCAATTTCAAAGTCTGTCTAATTTTTCACTTGTTAATGAGATAGCTAGAGGTAGAATAGGAGACAATGTAGAAATACAGAGTAAAACCTGTCTAATCCTGCCCTTCTACATATCAGCTGTCTCTATCGCCATCATAGTGGGGCCAAGACTGAATCCCTATTGAAATAGTGGGATACCCTCTACAATCTGGCATGATTTGTAAGTAACAAACTGGAAAGCCGCACAATTTTCGTAGCTTCACAGAATGCACACCCACCTTCACATTAGATTTAATCTAGCCCCTGGTTAATTAGAGACACAGTCAAAACAGATATCTGTTTAACTGACTTTGAACACAGGCACCGATTGGCATACTATGCATACATTTTGCATACTTTTAAATATGCTATTGGTTCTCCTATAAAACAAATTCAACGGTTATGCATTTTTTAAAATAATTTTACGAACATTTCACAAAAATAAAACTGAAATCGACTCCTGCATTATTTCTCTTTGTCAGGACAAAACACACTTCTATTCATGGGCTGATAAACAGCAGAGTGACTTGATTGTATCACTTCAGTCATACTACCACACTTTAAATGGGGATTTTGTTAGAACATGATCGAACACAGTTGTATGCCTATCAAAGCAAAGTAGTGTGATGAATCAGGCCCTAAACATAGCATCTATTCGACAGTAAAACTGTAAAAAACACAATCTAGAACAAACATGTTATGGTATAGCTCATCTATACTGTGTTGGGTGATTAATGTCAAAAACAAAACTGTTTATTTTATTTTTTGAATTCATCATATTTCTGTAGTTCCTCCTTCATCTGTGACCACTTGAATCTTTGGAAATAGTTTGTATTGAGACGAAGAACCATATATGTTCATTCTAAAGATTTTTGAGATATTAATTTCTATTCAAATTTGAAGTGCTTAAAACATTTGTACATTGTCTCAATGATTGAGTTGGTCTTCCAAACATGGACATCATTGTTTTGTACATTGTTTCAGTGTTATGGTGGTGACTACATTCAGAAGATGAATATTGTGATATGATTTCCATCTTAACATGACCAGCATCTCAGTTTGATAACAAATTTAGTGAAATAAATTGAGCTGTCATTATTGTTATTTATTTCATTTTCGACAAACAGCTTTTTAACACAGTAATTCCACAGAAAGTAACATTCCGTAATCTTTTTTGGGAAATAAAACCACAATTTCTCTTGAAAACCATTTTGTTGCTGAAATTGGTTAAGTATAAATATCATTCTGTTGCCGTCATTTTGACTGACAGTTCTTTGTCGATAAGTCGTATCTGCCTGACAGTTCTGATATTAATAGTAATGTTTCCTTGAGCAAAATACAAAGAGGCCTCTTTACAGAACATATCGCCTAACTGCTTATTTTAAACAGAAAATTATATTGCGTGACATCAATGAACCAAACATTAAATCAACATTATTTTTTAAAGTGAATTCTGGGGCTTCCTAGTCTTACTATTTTTTTTCATTTGGTAATATTCCAGTTTTAAAGTTGGATCTATCCAGATAATGATTTTCTTTCAAGCTGGCATTGTCTGTGGGAACAGTATTTATATGTCAATATCGGTGCTTCACAGCCATACACAAATCATGAGAATTCTGCAGCTTACACTAAACTGGAGTCATTTAGATATTCAATTTTGTCACAGTTTTGTGTAAGCAAAGAACCGCAAGCAGAGAGAACCGCAACAAGAGAGAACCATAGAGAGCTGAAGCAGAGAACTGTAAGCAGAGAGAACCATAGAGATCTGTAAGCAGAGAACTGTAAGCAGAGAGAACCGCAACAAGAGAGAACCATAGAGAGCTGTAAGCAGAAAACTGCAAGCAGAGAGAACCGAAACTAGAGAGAACCATAGAGAGCTGTAAGCAGAGAACTGTAAGCAGAGAGAACCATAGAGATCTGTAAGCAGAGAACCATAGAGATCTGTAAGCAGAGAACCACAAGCAGAGAAAACCATAGAGAGCTGTAAGCAGAGAACTGCAAGCAGAGAGAACCATAGAGATCTGTAAGCAGAGAACCACAAGCAGAGAGAACCGCAACTAGAGAGAACCATAGAGAGCTGTAAGCAGAGAACTGTAAGCAGAGAGAATCATAGTGATCTGTAAGCAGAGAACTGCAAGCAGAGAGAATCATAGTGATCTGTAAGCAGAGAACTGCAAGCAGAGAGAACCATAGAGAGTTGTAAGCAGAGAACCGCAAGCAGAGAGAACCATAGAGATCTGTAAGCAGAGAACCACAAGCAGAGAGAACCATAGAGATCTGTAAGCAGAGAGAACCATAGAGATCTGTAAGCAGAGAACCGCAAGCAGAGAGAACCATAGAGCGCTGTAAGCAGAGAACCGCAAGCAGAGAGAACCATAGAGATCTGTAAGCAGAGAACCGCAAGCAGAGAGAACCATAGAGATCTGTAAGCAGAGAGAACCATAGAGATCTGTAAGCAGAGAACCGCAAGCAGAGAGAACCATAGAGATCTGTAAGCAGAGAGAACCATAGAGATCTGTAAGCAGAGAACCGCAAGCAGAGAGAACCATAGAGATCTGTAAGCAGAGAGAGCCATAGAGATCTGTAAGCAGAGAACCGCAAGCAGAGAGAACCATAGAGATCTGTAAGCAGAGAACCGCAAGCAGAGAGAACCATAGAGATCTGTAAGCAGAGAGAACCATAGAGATCTGTAAGCAGAGAACTGAAAGCAGAGAGCACCGCAACAAGAGAGAACCATAGAGAGCTGTAAGCAGTTGAACCAGCACTGATTGCAGCTGAGCAAGCAAACAAAAGATTAGTTTTACATAATTTTTCAGGTGTTTGGAGAAGTTTAACGTGGACTTTCTTTGTCTGATAACCATAGAACAATCAAGGCAGGATACGTGACCCATAGGTGAGGCAGGACAAAGAATGCGGCAGGATAATAAACAGTTGCCTGATATAGGATTGAGAGAGACAGACTAATTTGTTAGACCTGAAGTTAAATGCACTATTGCTTTGTTTGTCTAAAGGAGGCTCAAGGGTGGAAGGTAAGTTGGACTGTTCTGGACTTATTGAGTAGCAGAGATCGAATTGCACTGACCACTCCCAGTATATCTCGCCACGCTGAATCAGAGGAGTGGCTGTTGCGCTGGTGGTAGAAGAGGCCATATTGTACCAGCTTTTGAATACGTCCTAATCTGTTGGTTGGGTTCAATGGAGGAGTGAAATTGGTGATGCTAAATAGGGGAGTGGGAGACTGGAGCTATATCCTTCATTGATGACCCGGCCAGGGCAAGTGGTGACTAGTAGTTTTGCGCTGTTTAATGCTAATTCTGACAATTAACTAGTTTTACACTGTTTAATTCTAATTCTGACAACTAATTAGCTTTGTATTGTTTAATGTAAATTGTGACAATTAACTATACTTGCATGGTTAAATGTTTTGTCATATAAGTAGTTTGCATTGTGGGTTGGTTATTTGGATAATTACAGGTGAATGGTTTAAGCCTGACCTTGGTGAACAATTGTATACTGCTTAACCTTGATCAAGCGGGAACCACCCTACTCCTATTGCGGTCTATTGATGGAATTGTTCAGTCCTGATACTTGAGAGTGAATGTGGTATGTTGACTTTGGATTGTGATGTACTATTGAAGAATAAAATACTTACCTTTGGTGTCCTCCTTGGGTTTGGTGTGGATTAGGTGTTGTCCTTTCCTGTTAATATATTCAAACCGAAGCGCTGTAATGGACTTTAGATATAGGTTAATAATTAAGAATTCCTTATTTTCTCTAAACATAATGTGATGTAGTCTGAACTATTGGGGGGGGGGCTCTTGCCACATCCATTTTGCATTTAAAGAAAGCTAGTGGAGGAGTGGGGTCACATTTTGTATTGGTTACGTTTCAGCGATTTACACTGTAACCTTTAAGGTACCTCTAACCCTAACCCTAACCCCACTGTAACCTTTTAAAATGTTATTATCTACTATTTGTAATAATAATAATAATAATAATAATAATAATAATAATAATAATAATAATAATAGTAAATTACTTAATAATATCTCAATCTGATAAACCATTATGTCAAATCAACATTGATCAAGTTGTTTTGGCTTTTGTATATTGTGTCCAGTGTTTTTTATGTTATTGCACATATTGGCAAATGGAAATGAATGATATCTTCTTTCAGGATAGCTACTGAATTAGGCCAAATCATAGCTGGATCAGAATACTAAGGCTGCCAGTCTGTAAATTCAAAGTGGAAAGTTAAAAGGATAGAGCCTTCTGAGAAAGTAGAAGTTCAGCTTTTGATTTTTTTTTTTAAACAGAATTTGCTTTTCAATTAGAATCTCTTTCTATATATGTTTTAAAATTGAAGGAACTTACCTAACACTTAAATAAGCATTCATTGCAATCATGTCTTCCATGTGGGTCTTTTTTTCTGGCATAAGTTTTGCATTAGTTATTAATATCAGTACCGACAATATGTGTGTTATGACTGATATTTCTATAATTCAATTCAAGTTTGATATACCGGATTCTGCCATGCCAACGTCCAGGGGGCTTAAAGTTGACTTAGGCAGGGGCGAAATTATAGGCATTATTGCAGAGGGAATATTTTTAATATTGGGTAGATAGAAAACACAACACGAAATAATAAATTAACTTCCAAAGTAGCACTATAGTATTATAAAGTTTAATAAAAAAATGGTGCCTGAGTTACAAGCTCTTGCAGTGTCTAAATTATTTAAATTTTTTCAATCCAAAATATGGCTTGTAGCATAACAGGAAAGCATAATCAATCAGACTGCGAAGTCTGTATCATCTGATCCGAAACCGCCAAACTCCACGTCTTCATTATCTGAAGAGAAGATAACCCTATCCCTAACCTTGAATCATTCAATGCACAGAGCTACTTCTAGGCAGTCTTTTTTTCTATTCACGTGAGCTGCGATATTTCCCCTCAGGCATTATTTATGCATGTTTATTAAAAAATGGAAATTAATGGTGAAAATTTGACTTTCAGCTAAAAGTTGGGGTGAGGAGATCATTCACACTGGGGCATTGACTCCCAAGAATCTGGTACTTTCTTTCAGGTCTTAATTAAACCATGCTTACAATACATTAGTAGTACATAGAATACACTATTTTTTTAAGTGTTCGGTTGAGGGTATATACAGCATTCCTTCGAATTTAAGACATACCTTTTAAACCAATTGTTTCTTCTCAGACGGCTAAACACTAAGCAGGAGCTGTTGCTACAAGCCAGCACCAAACCCGGATTACACTGTACCATTGTCTCACAAACTGTTGTCTTGCACTACCCCTGCACAAAGAGCACTCTCTGTCGGGAGAAGTGATAGTGTCTGTGTTGGGTGTAATTATAAAGTGTCTTATTATTTCGGGACTGAAACCCTTGTTTTGCAGGGAGTGATACACATTGCTGTTTAGAGCCCCTGCTTATTATTTAAATGTTCTTGACACTTAAATCTGTCAAATAAAGGAGCTGTTTTATTAAACTTTCACTGTCTTGTGTGTGTTATTCCTGAGCACTATACCAACTACACCTGCACACTGCAAACCACTTGTCACAGACCCACATATTTTGCTACATGCCAAGCAACACCACAGTTCACAAAAAGGGAGAAAAACAGGTAAGCATGATCGGACATTGGTCAGTTCCCTAGCTGCTGTGCAACAAAATCACAAAAATTGTCACCAATTCTATTTTTCTAGTTCTGCTTCAGTGTCGCCACATTGTATTGCAGGCAGTGTGGAGGGTTTGTTCTATTTTTCTAGCTCCGCTTCAGTGTCGCCCCGTCGTATCGCAGGCAGTGTGGAAGATTTGTTCTATTTATTTTTTGGTCGTACTACAGATTCACTTGTCACATCATGTCTGGTTTAAACAGACCTCTACTCTTGCTAAGTCTTGAGAAGGTTGTAAAACATAAATATGCTTATTGGTCCTATGAAGCTCATTGTACAAAAAAATAAATTGTCCAGATCACAAGATACACTTTATGACTCAAAATTCCAATTGAAATTAAAAAATGCTGAGATAATTTATCTTGTGGTCTCAACTTAAACAGTTATGAAATATTGAGATTTTTTTCAATGTCCACAATAAATACATGTGATACCTAAAAGTGTTATTCCAGATGTATTTTTCTTCTGTCTGTCAAGCATTTGCTATTTATTGGTTGAAGCACCTCTTTCATCTCTCCCTGTAACATGCGTTTGGAATTTAGAGACTACCTGTCTGTATTCAATTGTTCTTATAAAAGTAGTGCTATTAAAAATGAGGATGCTGATGTTATTCTATTTACATATATGTATATTCATGACATGTCAATCAATAGTGTTTGTTTAACGTATAGCTATTACAACTATAAAATTATTAACAGACTAATAAAGTCTGGTTAACATGTGTCATAATGAGGTTAGTATACCAGCTAAAGGCTCACTGCTTTTTGTATTTAAATACAGTCTTGCAAAAGGAAAGATGTGCATACTCATGCTGAAACACATTTGGATCAACCATTATTTAATTCAAACTAAATGAAAAGGTGTTGCCAGCCATTTTATTTGAAAGTTAATGATGGTCCAAGTAATATAAACAGTCGTTTCTGCTTCTTCACTTATCTACGATGAAATTCTGTAGCAATGGTATTTTAGATTTTGTTTGCATATCTATTGCAAGAATGTTATGGTAACGTATGACACAGGCCTTAAAATACTTCAGGGCGTTTTGAATTACCCAGTTCAGAGGTAATGTATTTCCATACTGTTGTTTTTTTTTAAATACAATAAACATTTCAATATATGATGAGTAATAAACTGTCCTACCTTGTCTGACCTTTGTGTTATCTTGCCTTTGGGGATACACAAACATCTGCTGTTATTTTCTTGACCTTTCATTCATTATACTCCTTACATAGGCAGGGGCAGATAAAGGACAGTTGTGAATGACTTTAGCCGCATGTTAACTGTAAACGAGTTTTCACTTCACAAAGACCAAGACAGCCCATTTTGCAGTCGCAAATTAAAATACAGTGAATAATAGGCAGTTTAGCAATTGTAAAATAAACTCATTAATCAACACTAAAAGATGGGCTGTCAAGAAAAGAGCAGCGGCTTTCTTTGCTTCCTTTTAGAAAATGTGGTCTTAAATAAAGTTTTACCAAAACAGTTAGCAAGTGTGCGATAAAATGAACCAGTCACATAAATTATGACGTGAATAAACATGATGATAACGTTTTCAAATGAGAACCTATATTACTTTATGCCAATTAAAATATGTTCTACTTCAATTATTTATGATCTGTTATTAAAATATGCATTAGGAAGAAACAAATTATGGTAAAATATGCTCAAGACAACTCTTGCAGTGATAAACCACACTTTTACAGATCTGCGGTTTAGCATTCTACCCAACATAAATAACCAAATACAGGAACAATGTAGTTTTTTTACTTGAATATTTTAAATAACTTAAAAATGCATTACTTTGTGAACATCTTGTTTTCTGCTGTAATTGCGCATTAATGCCATTCCACATGCCCCCAAAAAAAAATCAGTTATTTTCATAATTCCTTCCAATAGCTGCAGGTTTAGGCAACAAAAAATTGGCTGCTTTATAATTATGATCGATTAATTGCTGTCCCGTGTTTTTTGTTGTTGTCTTATAAGCCAACAGTCATTATGAGATCAATGTTATAGGTCAGGGCACTGTCACATTCATTTGTACATGATTAAGCTGCACTGTGTAGGATATCTGTTTGTCATATCCGCTCTGAAGGAAATATCAGCAGGTCATTAATATACAAATGCATTAACATGTTACTTGCATGGATTCTTCAGGGTTTTCAGTTGCATAACTAAATGAGAGGTTTTGGACTAGCACTGTTGGGGTCCAGATTACTAAGAATCTACACTGTGAAAACCCCTGCAACTAAAGAAACACTAGAAATCAAGGGGGCATTTGACTGGTTGAAAGACCTCTCCCTAAATCCTATAGCACTCACAATAAAGAAAATAGAAGTTAGCATCTTGGATTTTTCTCAGATGCACAAATATTACTATTGTTTCATTCTTAACATTTCTTTCAATAGAACCTGAATTAATCTTTTAGTCTATGTCAAATTTTAACTTAATTATCTACATTTTGATCAACCAGCACTGAAGGTAATCACGGAAAGTGAAACGTTGTCATTTCTGAGTACATTTGTGTAACCACCCTGCACCCCTGCAGATACTTCCTGAGTTCATTCTTTTCTGCCAAATCGTGTACAGTGAATTATGATAACAATACATGCATTCCACATTGTATCAAATAAAGTTCAAGCAGCAAGTGGGATTCTTCCCTTTTCTTCTTGTCCCTCCAGCTTACAGGATACTTTTCTCGTTGTCTTTCTTGCTGTGGAAACTGGCAGCAGCTTACAGCATCTGGACAGCGCTGCAGCAATTTCAGCACCTGGACAGCTCCGCAGCAATTTCAGCACCTGGACAGCTCCGCAGCAATTTCAGCACTCTTCCTACACACTGTTTTTGGACAGTACCTCCTGCATCCCCCTGGTTTAGCTAGCAGCCCTACTTGAAATGAACAGATGCCATTTATACACAGTTTAAGGGGTGGGCAGCCAATTTACACCCCCACATTCTTTGCATTTTCACATGGTTGTCCAGCCCTTTAGGCAGTGAGGCAGCCTGTAGTGTTGCCTCCCTTTCACAATACAATTTAAAGAAAGTCGATGGCTGGTTTCACAGACTCTTGGACTGTCTTCCATAAAGTACCATTATTATTTGGTGTTCCAAAATTAGTGTTTATCAGGGTACTTGAAAGTAGATGTTTATCTCATTGAAACATATGCTGGTCCATTCTATACCATACCTTCAGCCAATCACTATCAAAACAACTATTATTTAACGAGTATAGGTTATATAGTTGTTTCTGTAACAGGGCGAGGTGCCCTGTACATTGTTTTGTTTATTTATTTTAGATCGGGGTCTCCTCCTCCGCCCCTGTGTTTATTTTGTATTGTTTATTTATTTTTATTGTATTATTTTAGATGACGGCGGCCGTATAATTTGTTTAGTGACGGCGTTGCCGTTTGTTTGTTTATGTTTTGTTTAGTTACGTGGATGGGAAGCCCCATCCACGTAGTAATTAATAAACTTCGTGCAGATTGTGGCCGAGGGGTAATAGAATAATTAATTGCAAGTTAGTTAAACCCCTCGGCCACAATATAAAAGGCTGCAGCTCTCTAGCTCGTGGTGGTTGGTGGTTTGTTGTGAGAGCGAGAGAGCAACGTGAAAGAACATAGGAACAGTGAAGGCAATCTGCCCAGCCTGACCTGTGTTTGTATTGTTTATTTTGTGTGCGAGATTTGTTTTGTTTAACCGTTTATTTTGCTCTGTGAGCGTGTTTTTGTTCAAATATTTTATTTATTTTTGTTATTTAAAATAATAAAAGCGGCACAAGCGCCTGTTGAACTGCAGTACTTGCCTGGTGTCAGTGTTTATCCTTCCTGCTTCTGCCGTGGCGTCACCGCTCAGTCACCCTTTCACACGTGGTGTCCAGCAGTGGGATCACCAGCGCCTCCTAGACGCAGGCAGAAGAGGGTACTGCAGTTTTTCGTTATTTTTTATTACTTGTGGAGAAAGGAGAGTGAGGAGGAAGAAGGGGAGGAAGGAGAATGGGAGGAAGAAGGTGGAAGCGCTGCAGACAGCAGCAGCTGCAACAGCAGGCACAGGAGGAGATCAGCTGGGAAGCCCTCCTCCACAGCATAAGCCACACATACTGTTGCTGTATCTGTGGGGAGCGGGGGCATTTTCCAGTTAATTGCCCCCTCCCTGAAGAGCGGAATTACACGGACCTGGAGAGGGAGTCGGTGCGTCCACAGCCCACGAGGGAGGAGACTGGCGTCCACAGCCCACGAGGGAGGAGTCGGTCGTCCACAGCCCAAGAGGGAGGAGGCCGGCGTCCACAGCCCAAGAGGGAGGAGCGGTGCGTCCACAGCCCAAGAGGGGGAGGCCGAATGTCCACAGCCCAAGAGGGAGGAGCCAGTGCGTCCACAGCCCAAAGGGGAAGGCCGAACATCCACAGCCCAGGTACCTGCCAGCAGAGTGTGAATACCTGCTGGTTCCGCCTCCACTGCCCTGGGAGGACTGTGTGTCACTCCCACCTCCGCCAGCAGAGGGAGAGTTCCTGCTGGTTCCACCTCCACCGCCCTGGGAGGACTGTGTGTCGCTCCCACCTCCGCCAGCAGAGGGTGAGTTCCTGCTGGTGTCCACCTCCACCTCCATGGGAGGACGGCGTGTCGCTCCCACCACCACCAGCAGAGGGAGCATGCCTGCTGGTTCCGCCTCCGCCTGAAGGAGGCGCCTGCCACCAGCAGAGGGAGCATGCCTGCTGGTTTCACGGCTGCAGCCTGAAGGGAGGAGCCCTGCCGCCTGCAGCCTGAAGGGAGGAGCCCCTGCCGCCGCAGCCTGAAGGGAGGAGCCCTGCCGCCTGCAGCCTGAAGGGAGGAGCCCCTGCCGCCCGCAGCCTGAAGGGAGGAGCCCCTGCCGCCGCAGCCTGAAGGGGAGGAGCCCCTGCCGCCGCAGCCTGAAGGGAGGAGCCCCTGCCGCCGCAGCCTGAAGGGAGGAGCCCCTGCCGCCGCGCAGCCTGAAGGGGAGGAGCCCCTGCCGCCCGCAGCCTGAAGGGAGGAGCCCCTGCCGCCTGGCCGCCTGAAGGGAGGAGCCCCTGCCGCCGCACGCCTGAAGGGAGGAGCTGCCTCTGCCACCACCTCCACCACCTGAGGGAGAGGAGCAGGAGCTGCCTCTGCCTCCACCACCACCTGAGGGAGAGGAGCAGGAGCTGCCTCTGCCTCCACCACCACCCGAGGGAGAGGAGCAGGAGCTGCCTCTGCCTCCACCACCCGAGGGAGAGGAGCAGGAGCTGCCTCTGCCTCCACCACCACCCGAGGGAGAGGAGCAGGAGCTGCCTCTGCCTCCACCACCCCACCTGAGGGAGAGGAGCAGGAGCTGCCTCTGCCTCCACCACCCCGAGGAGAGGAGCAGGAGCTGCCTCTGCCTCCACCACCCAAGGATGCCAGCCTCGCACCGCCCAAGGATGCCAGCCTCGCACCGCCCAAGGATGCCAGCCTCGCACCGCCCAAGGATGCCAGCCTCGCACCGCCCAAGGATGCCAGCCTCGCACCGCCCAAGGATGCCAGCCTCACACCGCCCAGGGATGCTACGCCCGCTCCACTCAGGGATGCCACGCCTGGATCGCCTGGGGCTGCCTGCTGCTCCGCATCGCCTGGGGCTGCCTGCTGCTCCGCATCGCCTGGGGCTGCCTGCTGCTCCGCATCGCCTGGGGCTGCCTGCTGCTCCGCATCGCCTGGGGCTGCCTGCTGCTCCGCATCGCCTGGGGCTGCCTGCTGCTCCGCATCGCCTGGGGCTGCCTGCTGCTCCGCATCGCCTGGGGCTGCCTGTTGCTCCGCATCGCCTGGGGCTGCCTTTTGCTCCATACAGGATACAGGGTACGAGGGAGAAGTGGAGCTCCCGCTGCCGCCTCTATGGCCAGGGGCTCCCCTCCCGAGTTCGCCTCCCGAGGTCCGCTGCTGCCGCCGTCGCCTCCCGAGGGTCGCTGCTGCCGCCGTCGCCTCCCGAGGGTCCGCTGCTGCCGCCGTCGCCTCCCGAGGGTCGCTGCTGCCGCCGTCGCCTCCCGAGGGTCCGCTGCTGCCGCCGTCGCCTCCCGAGGGTCCGCTGCTGCCGCCGTCGCCTCCCGAGGGTCCGCTGCCACCGTTGCCTGGGGTCACTGCAGGCTTCGCTTTGCTTGGGGTCGCTACACTGTGGCGGAGCTCCATGAAGGGAGCTGCGGACATGAAGAAAGGGGAGGTGAGGAGACCACCTCCACCACAGCCCGACCACCACCCCTGTGCCATAGCCCGGCGCCTGGAGGTTGGTTCCCTCAACCTGGGCTCCCAGACACCCAGGCTGCATGTCTGGACCTCTGGTCGCTGGGCCTGACTCCCAGGTCGCAGCACCACCAGGCACAGGAGGTCGCCTGGTCTCCTGCTCCGCTCCCCCTGGTTGCCCAGACGTCGCTCCACAGTTGCCTGGGCTCGCACCTCTGCCTGGGGCTGCAGCCGACTGCTCGCCTGCCTGCGCTCCTGATGCCCCATCCACTACGCCTGGGTCCCCTGTCGCCGGGTCTCGGTCCCGCCGGGAAGGCGCCGGACTATGGACTAACCCTCCCTCAAGGATGGGAGAGGAAGGACAATAGGGGACTTGAGGGAGGGTGGATGGCTTTCAAAGGGGGAGGTCAGGAGACCAGCTCCCCAGCCGCACTTTCGCGGCAGGATAGGGTGTGGCAGGAGCCCGGAAGAGGGAGCTGCCGGCCACAAAGAGTTGGGGGTGCCAGAGATTCCACCATGGCCACCCCCAGAAACAACTTGCTTCCCCTCTTCCGGGACTTTGAGACTGAGGGGGAGGTGGCCGTTAGGGCCATGTGTGCGTTGCACAAGGGGATATGTAACAGGGCGAGGTGCCCTGTACATTGTTTTGTTTATTTATTTTAGATCGGGGTCTCCTCCTCCGCCCCTGTGTTTATTTTGTATTGTTTATTTATTTTTATTGTATTATTTTAGATGACGGCGCCGTATAATTTGTTTAGTGACGGCGTTGCCGTTTGTTTGTTTATGTTTTGTTTAGTTACGTGGATGGGAAGCCCCATCCACGTAGTAATTAATAAACTTCGTGCAGATTGTGGCCGAGGGTAATAGAATAATTAATTGCAAGTTAGTTAAACCCCTCGGCCACAATATAAAAGGCTGCAGCTCTCTAGCTCGTGGGTGGTTGGTGGTTTGTGTGTGAGAGCGAGAGCAACGTGAAAGAACATAGGAACAGTGAAGGCAATCTGCCCAGCCTGACCTGTGTTTGTATTGTTTATTGTTGTGTCGAGATTTGTTTTGGTTTAACCGTTTATTTTGCTCTGTGAGCGTGTTTTTGTTCAAATATTTTATTTCTTTTTGTGATTTAAAAATAATAAAAGCGGCACAAGCGCCTGTTGAACTGCAGTACTTGCCTGGTGTCAGTGTTTATCCTTCCTGCTTCTGCTGTGACGTCACCGCTCAGTCACCCTTTCACATTCCCCCACAGGTTTTTCCCAATACCATTAAATAAGTTAAAATAAAAATTAAAATAAAATCACACACATCAGATAAACAGGAGTAATTATCTACAAATGATGGTAAATTCAATATATTGAATAGTTATATGGTTCATAGTTCACCAGCCTTGACATACAGTGTCACAGTAAACTACCATCATGAAGAAATATCACCTCTGTAGTCACAGCTTAGACACTGTAGGCAGGGAGTCTACAGCACATGATTTAGGAAGGTCTCCTGGGATTCAGCGACCATTCATCTTTCAAAGCCATTAGTGTAGTGTATAGCATTGTTGGTTGGGCTTGCTTTACTCAGAGATGTGTTCATCCTGTGACATTCGCTGGATTGAAATTTGGCAGTTGGGGAGATCAGAGTTTCGTGGGAATCCTCCAGGCTACTGCTATAACAGCAATGCATGTTCAGTTTCTTGATTAAAAATGAGTATGCCAATGCGAATGCCACCAGACATTGACACTTGAACTGGGTCACGAACAGATCTGAAAAAGTGGGATTACATTATTAAATACATTATCAACCTCTTCTCTTTATAATGCACATGATTTATCCATGTCATCATTTCTGATGTGTGATCAATTAGATCAATCTTCTGTTGGAAAAAAGTGCTTCTAACTTTTTGTTCTAAAGTTACTTTCACTCAGCTTCAATGTATGCCCTCTTGTTCATCTCTCTGTGCTAAATCTGAAGTAGTGTCTTGGCTGAACTTTATCTATTCCATTTATGATTTTAAAGACTTCAAGTCCCCTCTTTCCCTTCTTTTTTCTAGGCTGAAGAGATTTCATTATTTTAACCTGTCCTCCTAGCTCATGTTATTAAGTCCTGGGATCAGCCTAGTTGCCCTTCTCTGTACCTTCTTGAGTGCAATGATGTCTATTGCTTTTTGCAATATAGCCTAACATTCTATTGGCCTTTTTAATGCCTCATCACAATGGTGAGATGCTTTTAATGATGACTCCACTATTACCCTCAATTGGATAAAAGGGCTTTCAGACAAACAAATAGAAGCTGTAGTACTTCTGGTACAGTGAGTGTTTCTTTCCACTGCTTAGTAAGTTGCAACTGTGAATGATTTGCTCTGCATTTTCATAAGCTATTTTAAAAGTTAATCTTCTTCATCTCTTGGCTGAAATGTACTTTAAATAAAGAATTGTATTCACCTGTTTCTAGCATTGGTTTAACTGTCACTGAATGCTGCAGTATTAATCAGGACTGCAGAGTGTCATAAAGTCACTTTTAGTTTTATTCCAGCAATGCAGGAAGGCTTGTTAACATACTGAGGATGCTGTGATAAATCAGACTATACCAAAGTGGACACCATGCTCTTTCATTGGGTTCATGACATTTGCTTTAAGCAAGAGCAATATGAAGTGGGCTATTTTTATATATCTGGTTCTGTGATGTTCTTTTAAAACCAGTTTGGGATAGTTTACAATATATAAGCAACAAAAAAAAACTGAAAATGGATAAACTTGATCCGTTACGATTTGTCATTTTTCACAGCCAATGACGTATTTTTTTTAACCTGCAGATTCTCTCCCTCCTGGCAAAGAAATATATATATATATATATATATATATATATATATATATATATATATATATATATATATATATATATATATATATATATATATATATATATATATATTAGTGATATTTGGAAAGGCTGACAGGCCTCCAATTAAAATTTTACACCTTATGGGCTCCCTTTTGAGCTTCACTTTGAACAAAATTCTCTTTGAAATACTAAAACAAGTTATTAAAAATTCCATCATTTACATTACTTATTTAGAGTATTTTGAGAATTAGTAGCTGGTGAAAAAAAATTGATTAAAATCACTGGTAAGAAAGCTGGTCCAGTAAGAATTTATACTCATTACTTTGCTTTCAACAGGTTGTTTTTTTTTGCTAGAGATTTTTAGGGAGAGAAAAGTCCTTCACTCTTCCAATTACTTCCAAGAATTACTTAGAAAAAAAATGCAAATTGCTTTTGAAAGCTAAGGCTATTGGCATAGGTTACCAAAATAGTCATAGAGCATGATAAATAACTACTTTAAATCACCATTATGATATTACATCCTAAAACTAAAATCGTTTTTGACACTGATGTAAAGAGAAGCTAATGATTCCAAAGGCCTCTTTCACAAGACTATTATTATATGCATTTACTTTCTACAATGTAATCATTATAGTGCCTATAACTGTGGAGAATAGTGTACAGGGGGAATGCGTATGTGTGCATAATTCCTTGAATTACACACATATATAAATTGAACTGTTTTGTGAATATATATTTTCCAGATTACCCAATATATATATATATATATATTTTAAATGTATTGCAAAAAGTAGGGAAACGTTTTTTGGATTATACATTTCTGCAGATGGCACCATTGGAGTTGCACTTTCCCATTTTCTATTATGCTACACCACAGGTTAATTGTGTTGAAGAAATGCAAATCTAGCCTTGCAAGTGACATGCTATTTACTATGGCTGATCAATGAAGTAACTCAGTAAAATGCCTGCACATTAATTCTGGCACCCTCCTGCAAATAAATATAAACTGGATATATGGAACATCACAAGCCATCCATCACCAGAACTTGAGCCTATGTGCATCATACATGGTTACTCAATTTAAATCTATGCATCCTTCAGGGTTTTTTTTTCTCTACACTTCAATGGCCAATGGGGCCCTGTTTTAAAGATAACATGGTGTTTGGTATATTTTCTGGAAAGAACATTGATATCAAATGATTGAGGAAGCCATGTGTTGCACCCATAAGGCTAGTTTAAAATCCTTCTGGACAGGCTCTTAAACAAAATCACTCCATTAGTACTGCAATAGAGGTGAATGACCCATGATCAAAATCAAAATGTATTTTAGCAGACACCTTTATCCAAGGTGACTTACAGAGGCTAGGGTGTGTGAACTATGCATCAGCTGCAGAGTCACTTACAATTACATCTCACCCGAAAGACGGAGCACAAGGAGGTTAAGTGACTTGCTCAGGGTCACCCAATGAGTCAGTGGCTGAGGTGGGACTTGAATCGGGGACCTCCTGGTTACAAGCCCCTTTTCTTGAACCACTGGACCACACAGCCTCCTTGCATATATTTTTATATATATATATATAAAGCTGTAATACAACACAAGATACAGTTCATGTAATGATACATTGTAAATATACAGGATGTTCTGTAACCCTTTCACTAAGAGGGGCCCTTTAAAAAAAAAAAAAGCTATCACACCTAACCAGACTGATCCACATTCTTCTCTGTTTCTGTAAATGTATAAGTGCAGATGGAAAGGATTTTATTATACTGATTGCCACAGCAAAAGTACTGTATTCACATGTCATATCTGGTGAGTATCTTTTTATAGGCAAACTCTTGTGTGCTCGAGTTCAGATAGCCTCTCATGTTGAACTCACTATCTCACTGTATGAATAATGCAGATCTGCAGGTGGCTGAACGGCAGCGGCGGGGTAATGAGTGTTCAATAAGTTTGATTGATTGCTTTACCTTCGATAGTATAACTCATGTATTCTGTGTGGCTGCTTTCATTAGACTCAATGAACAGCTGTCTTTGCAGTTTCAATTACATCAAGCTGGGATGCACATGAATGCTACTGTAGCTTGAGTGCTTGGTTCCACGTTAACAGTGCATTAGAATACATCAGTATTCCTTTTTGGTGTTGTGGTTGTACAGCATTTTAAACAATATATTTTGTGGTTCATCGTTATGTAATACTATCAGCTCAGAAGTGCCAGACTGACAACAGAATAGCATATTTTAGATTATAAATCTAAATGGTTATGTAATATGAACATAGATCTAATTTAAGAGAACAAAGACACAGGTGTAATTACCGTACGTGTGACGATAACATTTTTGCCCTCACCCAATTAAATAAGTCATACCTTATCATTACAGCACAGTGGAATAAATAATCCATAATATCAGTGAAATACTGAGCCACAAAGAACTTCTAACCCAGAGGTTTCCTCTCACTCTGCGGTTTTCTTCCCTTCCATTCCCTGAGTGGTTCTATGAACTATTCTCTACTTTAGTGTTCCAGTGCTTCATTTGTTTTCTTTTATTATAGCCTGGGGTGCAAATTTAATTAGTCTCTTGTCAGTTCTGTTTTCCAGCCACCTATGCACCACCATATATATAGCTTTTGCTTGAGGCAAGCTATCAACAACAGGAGAAAAATATGCTTTGAATTGAAGATATCTTGTTAATTTGGGTACAGGTTTTTATTTTTTATTTTTTTTAATTAGTGTGTCCAATTATTTCTGTAGAGCACATTTATCTTAGTTTTCCTGTGTTACTTATTAGTTGTACATTATTTCATGTCTGTGAAATGTATTAGATTTGATTGGCATATTTGGAAGATAAAAACAAAAACAAACATTGGAAACACAAATAAAATGAAGGAACAAGTGCAGAGACCTATTGAGTCAACTGATTTCTGCATGAATGATCTTTCTTCATTACTTGTATTTTGGAATCTAGTTGTTTAGATATCAGTTTGGGTAGGGGCGCACATGGCAGAAGAAGGCAGCTTGAATCTATATAGATTTAGTTTAGCTCATAGCATTCCCTCTGTGGTTAAGTCTCAGTTTAAGGAATACCTCTGCTTGTCTTTTAATGCAGAGGGTGTGTTGTATGCATTTTATACACTTCTATAACCTAGGGCTTGTTTTGGAAGATGCTGTGCTGTGTGTTTTCTCCAAGCAGTGCATACCACCCTGGTTTTCTTCTAATATATATGATCTGTGCCCTTTCTTTTCCATTAGCTGTTATCTTTCTATTATATTTTCTCAGATTCAGCCTAGACAGAACAAGAAATTAATTGCAATATTCATTTGGAAAGATTTGGTTTCAAAGAAGGAGATGAACAAGGTTACACTCCATTTAAAACACTCCCAGAAGCTGTGCTATGGGTAAATAAATAACACCAAAAAATACTCTTACACAGTAAACTATAGAATCTATTTGTATTTATTTTCAGTTATGCAAGCTTTGAAAGACTTGGACAGCTGTGAATATGAATAAACTGCAATCATATGAGGAAGTTTTATGATTTGTAGATGTGTCCTTCATCCTTGTCTCTTAACTATTATTTAGCTTTCTGGAATATATGTCATACTACTTTACAAATTTTTGAATATGCAGGTTGGTATAGTATTCTATATAGTACACTATAGTGATCTTGAGAATAGAGAAGTTCAGTATAGTATGGTATGCTTTTTTTATTTGCATTGTCAAATAGTGTTTTATTATGTTTGCAATACACAAATTAAAACTCAAACAATCAATGCCATTAAAGAAATTTTTCTTTTTCTTTAACGTTTAACATATAGCATTTCTCAGTAGATATAAATATTATTAAAGTGAATT
Source organism: Acipenser oxyrinchus oxyrinchus (assembly GCA_030684275.1). NCBI lineage: Eukaryota > Metazoa > Chordata > Actinopteri > Acipenseriformes > Acipenseridae > Acipenser > Acipenser oxyrinchus. The sequence goes on along the minus strand of CM060257.1, from coordinate 49,535,795 downwards.
AGAGCACCTTTATGAATGCTTTATCTTTTAAACTAACACACATTGCTGTAAGAGAGTACACGTTTTGCAGAACTTCCACCTTATTAAAGATCTAACTGGTGGATAGACAGTCAGCCTTGAATCTGGATCATCCAGTGCATACTATTTGGGCTGTGGCTCGATATAAAGTGGTTAAAGCTTCCTGTGTCTTTGTTTCTTCAATACAGTTAATACAGTTCATAAATGTTTTATGTGGTTTTCACACATGACTAAGATCTCTAAAACTGAAAAGATAAGGTCACAGCTGATGTATTCATCCAGCATTTCCATTTAGTATACAATACAAAAAGCATGCAGTAGTTTATTGATAAATAAACTTACTATATGCCCCCCTGGCAATAAATAAGTATTCTATGGCTTGATACTGATTTAATTTTGTATATGCTTGATTCAATAAGGTATATATTGCTTTCAAAGGCTATATAACTGGCAATAGGAGGCTGTGTGGTCCAGTGGTTAAAGAACCAGGAGATCCCCAGTTTAAATCCCACCTCAGCCACTGACTCATTGTGTGACCCTGAGCAAGTCACTTAACCTCCTTGTGCTCTGTCTTTCAGGTGAGATGTAGTTGTAAGTGACTCTGCAGCTGATGCACAATTCACACACCCTAGTCTCTGTAAGTCGCCTTGGATAAAGGCGTCTGCTAAATAAACAAATAAATAATAGACTTTTTGGCATTTAGTAAGCCTTGACCAAGTCGATTTATTTGGTTGTCATATAAATGAATACATAATAAACAGGTGGTATTTTTTATATATTTATCAGCCGAGATGATTATTCGTTGTTAGTTGCGTTGGAAATTAATTATGGTTACTTAGTAAAGCCCGGCCACGCAGCATTTGACAGGCTGCACAAAACGTGACAATAAGCAGGTTTGTGAGATGATATTAAGAGAGGTAATTTCTCAAAGAACCTATGGTGCAGCACGTAAGGCAAGCATAACTAAAACATGATGGACTTGATTGATCAGTCCTGAGTGATGTCATTTGTAGAATTTTTTTTTTTTTTTTACACCTTGTGGAAGATTTTTTAAATCACTGTAGCCCACAAAAATCTACAGGGAACATGAAGAGCCGGTTTGAAAAACCAGACAGCGAATACTTGCAGTCAACCATTTTGTTTATTCGTACCATAAGCAATTAAAAAGGCAATTTTGTTTTGGCCCTCCCTGTTGAAGAAGGTCCAATTTAGGCTTTGGACAACCTTTATTGTTATATTGTATTCTTATTTTTTCATCAATTGAAAGCAAGGAAAATAGTAATGAATTAAAAAAATCTACAATCTTATAAAAAATACACTACGCACTGTAAACAGAAATCGGAACATGACTCATAACCTGCCTGGCAACAGACAGGTCAAGATTAAGTCTAATTATGAGTGGTAGAGGCTAGCCGCAAGCTTCCATCATGTTGACAGTAAAACTTGACAGTAAAACTTGACAGACAGAGGGTGATTGCAGGTGGAATACACACAGAATCCCACCCATTTTGAGACTACGTGTTAGCCAATAGCAATACAGTAGACTTTGTAAAGCATGATGTAAGGTAAGTTTTTTTTAACTTTTACAAAATTACATGTAGGCTTAGCCTCATGACGATCAGCCACTGATACACATGCTCCCCAGCTTCATGGGAATTGTCAAAAGAACAGCAACTTCAGTTCCGGGGAGAATATTTTTATTTTTCTGTTGTAATAATGAGAAAGGTAACACAGGAATTCTTGATTGAATAAGATATCTGATTAAAACATAAATGTAATACCATCGAACATCCCGATTTCGAGATGTCAAATTGGCACACGGAAAACCTCATCCTTACTCAAGGCTTTCTGTTTTACCTTGGCACCTATTTCTTCTTTAGCATGGTTTTGCATAGACATTGTAAAAGTGAACTATATTTTGTCTTCATAAAGTAATATAGCAAAGGACTTTGAATACAATTACAGGTCAAATCCTAAACTTATTTTATTTATATTTTCTTCAATCTCATTTTCAAATATATTTTTTCTTAACTAAAAGCAGTCACATACTGTATTGCACTTAATTTCAAAACAAATATATGAAGCATTATATTCTTCATAAGATTGTTTCATGTGTTGCTAAATGCACCATGCATGTCTTCTTAAAGGATTTCCACTTCCTTTAACATTGTGTGCCTTGCTTCCATGTGGGTAATAGGTTCTGAAAATAAACACTACTAGTATTACAGAAAGAGACACATTGAAATGATCTAATAAGTTATCATCCCTCTATTTTTAACACTTGTATTTTTTTTTTTTTTGCTTTAATCACCTTTAGTTTAGAGTGCCCTCAATGCTGATATAGTAAATTCACACAGAAGCAAAAGGAAGGAATGGTTTGGCAAAATATGTGAAAAATAATGTAGCTGAATTATGTGCCACAATTAACCATGTGCATAACTCATTGAAGCATAAATGTACTGCGGGTGACACTGAAAAGGTTAAAGAAAATCTACTTTGATATGTTAAATACTGTGTCCTTCACAAAACACACCCAAACTAGTTACAGAATTGGACACGTTTTTACAAATGTATGATTCAGGTTTACTGGACGTGTCTTCCTCTAAACTCACTCATAACTTTAACAGGGTGAATTTTCTTTTTGGCAGAACCTTTCCTGACAGCTGCATAAACGTCTTCTGGCTTCTCCTTTTTAATTAGTGGCTTCTTTTCGGGGGCTTTCATCCTCCACATGACAACAGGGTGACGCGGTCCAGTGGGGTTGTGGATTCGGATGATTTTAGTTGATGCAATGTAAGACATCTTTACTGTCTGCACAACAGCATTCATCAGGTTTTTGGCTGCTTGGATAAGGGATGTAACACTATCCAGCTGAAAGAGAAAATGCAGTATTTGTAAAGCAAATATGAGAATATAAAAATAATATATCTGCATGTGCAATATCAATCATTTAGAACTATGGTTATTAATTCACAGACAGTGTAGAGCTTTGTATATCTCGATAGATAATTCCATCTAAATGTCCATCATCGTCTTTTAATAACAGCTATTTGAGTAGTTCAAATAAATATTAAACCATAAATATTCAGTTCAAGTTAAGTTTTAATGGATATAAGCACAACTTGACTTTTTCCTTCAGCTGGAACAGGAGCTGGGAAATGTTTTCTACACATGTTTTCAAAAGCCAAGTAAGAATATATTGCACCTAATAATGTTCAGATTTTAATGAAGTTTATAACTTAGGGTTGGGAGGATGGACAAACCCTCATTCGCTACGTCATTCAATTATCACCTGTTCATTCCCTACTGATTAATCATCACTATTAAAAATACCCCGAGTAATACCCATTACTCTTATTCTCAATGGTTAAATAGTACAGCATGCTGCCTGCTAGGTCATTTGTTCACAAGACCTGCTGCTTAATTTCTTGAAAAGCAAACAAGAAGCTACTCATTTTTGTTGGTTGGTAAAAATAGTTTTCCGAATCCTGAATACACCAAGACTCGTTAAACCTCTGAACTGTTTCAAAACACCACTATCATTGTAGTTGACTACCTTCAGATATAATCTTTACTGTCGTTTTTTTTTAATACAATGTAAATTAAGTAATTCTTTAAGCGTTATAATCTAATGTGATTTCCCTGTAGTTGAAGCATTGCTTAAACATCTGAATAGTTGTACCCTTTGAGATTTAAAATCTCAATTACGCAGGGCCATACATAAGGGAAACGTGAACTACAAGCGGAAGGCTCCTGCTGTGTAGGGTTCCCACCTCTGACTTACAAAAAACCGGGACACCAGAGTCATTTCATACAAAATAAATAAATAAATAAATAAATAAATAAATAAATCATATACTTTGACAATTAATGTCCCGGGAAGTCTTACAGATTTCCCAGGACAGCTGCCTCAAAAAGAGAACAATCCAGGCAAAACCAGAACGGATGGCAACCCTACTGCTGTGTAATTATTTTATTATTTGAATACTGTATATTGTATGTCTTATTGTCTAGTAGAATGCAGAATGTCAAAAAGGGATGATAAGAAAAAGGAAGGTTTGCTGGGCCTAACAGGTCTTTATGTTCTAAACATTATCATTTTAAACCCAACCAATCCACTCAATTCACTTCTCTTTATTTTTCTTTGTATCCAAGACTTTCCAGTTTTCATGAAGTCTTCATGCAGTTTTCTTCTTAACTGTCTCTCGTTTTGGTTCCTTGACTGTTTTTTTTGTTGTTTATCTACCACAGCACAGCCCTTGTATATATGTATTAAAGATACTGAGCACCACTTTTTGATTCCATACCCCGTCTCTTTTCAAAATAAATACGTTGCACACCATGCGCTCCAGCCATGCCTATACTCAAGAGAATAATAATGTATTATAACACTGAATAAACACATAATGTTCACATAATAGGAAAATATGTTCCATTCTTTACTTACTGCAGATGTGATGAGCTCTCCACCCAAGCTCTGAATTTCAGATTTCACCTGACTGCAAATTTTCAGCTGATGGGAGTAAAGCTGGATCTGCTCCAGATAAGACAGCAAATCCTGTTTACAGGATGGATCTGGGCACTGCACAAAACATGAAGAAGCACAGATATGGTTATATGCAGTAACAGAGCTAAGTTTCTTTCAAAGTGAATCTCTTCTTGTTCTGCTGTAATATCGAATTGGGGATGCTGCCTGTTCCACCTGCAGTCTGAAACTGGACATTGAAGATTACCTATAAAACAAGGCACATCATCGTTGTGGTTCCTTTTATTTATTTATTTATGTATTTATTTATTTTGGGCGGGGGGTTGTCTTTCATTGCACTCTGAACTTTGGATCATCTGCTAGTTGATGTCATTGGGCCACTTTCTAATGTTATTTAGGAAGACAGTTTCTGCCAAAATTCCAATTCAACTGGACCGCATTTAAAATTGCTTTCAAAGCAGTCATGTGACAGATGGAAATGAAGCATGGATAAGCAATGACATGTCCTGACTTTGGTTTTGTTTCAAAGCTGTTCAAACATCTGACTTGGAATCTGTGTTTGATTAAATACAACTGTATCCTCAACAGAGCAGGAGCTTGTCACATACTATATGGGCATTTTGTAATAAGTAGAGAATTGTCTTCAGTATTGAAGGTAATCAGACAAACACATGTATTTAAAAGATAACACTGTTGCAGACTGCTATTAAAACCAAAAAATCAAAAAGAAAAAAAGGGGTCATCAGAATCCTCTGTCTTCTAGAGTAATGCGCTTTTGATGAAATCGTTCAAAGTGAACTGATAAATGATGCAATGGTTGAGAACATATTGAAAAACAAACACAATCTAGGTGAAAAACTATTTCCATTAGCCACCAGCAGAACTGTAGCACAAAAGGTCAAAACAAATAATTTAGCTGCAAATTTTGTTCATATATTCTCCGTTTTGCTTGATTTAATCACTTTTACTGGAGGAATACATTTGTTCTCACAGCCAACCACATTTGTGTATTTCCAGTGATTTTTCATAAGACAAATGTAGGCTAACATTAACTGGTATTCATTGAATAGGTCCACAGGTAGTAGACCTTAACAAGACAAACTACTGGTCATATTCTGCGTAAGATATAGTGTTGTAAACCTTACAAAAGACATACAGTAAGTGCTTTTTTCAAAGGGATTGCACATTTATAGTGTATAAAAGAAGCATACACTACACACACAGTTACAATATTAGGATCATCACTATACAACATTACATTTTTCAAGTACTTCCATGGTCGTTTTTACAATCGAAATGTGAACTAGAAATCTAGGACCTGTATTGTATTGATATCAACAACACAGAAAGGACCTTGGCTCCATGTCTTTTTTTTCGATGGGCAGAGCCTACACAGAACACTGTCCCTGAACACCATACTAGAAGTCTGGCAAGGCCCTCCAGCAGCTGATACTTTGTTGAAGCTTATGAATACTGTAATTCCACATATGCAATACAATAATATTTATAAATATCAAGAAACGAGTGGATATAAGCATATACTATTTCATGAACTAAATGTATCAGGTATGTTTTTTTTTTCCTTATTACTGATAATAATGAAATTAATAACTATTATTTCATTTTTAAATATTTATTTTGAGACGATAAATCAAGAGTAGTGTCCATTATTGCATATAAAGACCCTGAGAATAAACGTGTATTATGTCATTGCAATCACTCAGGTGAAACAATGTCTTGTAGTCTGCCTCAAACATCAATATTTAAAAAAAAAACTTTCAGGAAGTATTGTAAGGTCATAGAATAACGCGTTTTTTGTTTTTTATACATGTATCTCTAAGCAGAATACATAATTAAAAATACTTAACTTAAAAAAATAAATAAATAAATAAATATTGTGTTTTCAGATTTTACCTACCTGGTTAGCAATCTGTCGAGCCAGAACATCCATTCTGCAACCGGCATCTGAAATCATCATTGCAGCAATGATGACATCGGAGATGAGCTTCAGTGGTCCTTTCCCTCTATAAATAATGTATTGACATTAATGTGCCGTCACTGCCAGACGGAAGACGAGCCCCTACAGTATTTCAATTATATTAAACGGCAACAACATTAATAATCAACAATCATGGGGTTTCCATGTGGGGAATTACTCGTGTAAATCAGGTTTGTGTCTGAAAAAAATGGCCAAAGAGAGGGCTAGGGTAAATCTCATTTACTTGTGTAAATGACAAAATACGCCAAGTTTTGCATGGAAACCCGAATTTCACGTGTAAATGTTAATGAGCGTGTTTATCCTTAACTATAAATATTGCAAGGGAGCAGGTCAGTTGTTACTGTGGATTCCAAGAAAGTAGAGGCTGAAGGGCGATTTTATAGTTAGCAGTGGTGTAGTTCACCATAATAATAATGTGGATGGCTTTTTTTTATTATTGTTTTTTGCTGTGTCTGGACTGTCATGTTGTATGACCCGTGCTGACTCGGGTGAGACGAAGACGGACACACGCGTCCTCTGATACATTTACGATCAGCCGTCCGCTTCTTTTCACCCTGTGGACCCACCATGCAGCCGCTTCACAGCTACAGCATCAGAGGACCACGCAGCTCTGGGTAACTTACAGGCAGGCCTGCAGGCGCCCAGCCAGTCTACAGGGGTCGCTGATGCGTGGTGAGCCGAGGACACTCTGGCCGACCTAAGCCCTTCCCCCCCTGGCGGCGCTCGGCCAATTGTACGTTGCCCCCTGGGAACTCCTGTCCATGGTCGGCAGTGGAATAGCCTGGACCCGAACCAGTGACCTCCAGGCTATAGGTCGCATCCTTCACTCTATGCGGAGCGCCTTTACCGGATGCGCCACTCGGGAGCCCCTGATGATACTGTTTTACAGATGCACACCACTCAACCAAAATCAATTTTATCATAGTACTCATCAGTTCAGTTAGTTTACTGTTAGATTTGGGAAAAGCTTTATTTATCTTTTATTTTTTTATAAAAAAAATAGGCATAGTAATTTGTGATAACCAGGAAGTGGTCCTTAATATTTTTAAATAAAACATTTATTTAGCAAATTAATTTCTTTAGATATGTATCAGAAAGGATCATGTTCTAGACTTCATGTTTACAGATTAGGAATTGGTTAAACCAAAAAGCCCTGAAGGTATTTTACTGATTACAGTAAATGTAATGTTTTCAAAAGGAATTCTGCATGTCACCCTTTTAAACGGAAATACTCTTTTTTTCTAGATTCCTTGCAGTATGCATTAAGTGTGCTGGGCTAGTAATGGCTGGAAGACTAACATGTTTTATTCATAATATATCCTAGTCAAAGACAACCAACAGATAAAGGGCATGTGCTTAAAAAGGTTTGAACTCAGGACTCCTTTGATACCTATCATATTATCGGGGGATACCTGTGTTCTACTAACATGCACCCTCTACCTCCTACCACGACTGTAGATACAACATTAAAGCAGTCCATGTCAGGAAAAGTAGATCTCCATATTCACTGTATGTTCATGTGAAAATATAAGGAAAGATGGACAGTTTCCTCTAAATAGCCTCAGTTTCTGATATACCCAATAACATGTGTTAAAGAGTGTCCTAGGAAAAATGTATCACAACTGGATGTATGTAATGCTGTACATGCTGTACATACAGACATATTCTCTCCTCATCCTCTATAGTTATTAATATGCAGTTTTAGTTGCCTCCCCATCCAGCCCCATTCCCTCTACCCTATTCCCTCCACCCCATCTCCTACACAACACAGACTGGCTCACACTCTTATTTGTAGAAGTAAATGATATATTCAAGAGTAGTCATAGGTTGAAGCAAAACAAGGAATATGATTTTCTGCTATGCATAATAACATTGTATTTACGTAGAAGTACACATGAATTCACTAAGTAACTACTATTTTCTTTAAATATGATTGTGATATTTGAAGCACAAAATAAGATGTTAGGCTGCCTCACTGTGCAAACTACAAATACATTGCCATTAAACGTATCATGGCAATTGTATGCATAAAGTACTTCATGAAACATACACTGCACAGTGCATTATAACCGATGTGATGATCTTTTGAATCTGCTGTGAAAAATGTACAGGTATTTTGGGACACTGCTTGATAGTCCAAGAATTTTATATATATATATATATATATATATATATATATATATATACAGTAGATTCCGCTTATTAGCAACCTCTCGGTTCCCAGCAAAAAGTTGTCATTAACCGAAAGTTGCCAATAAGTGAAAAGCCCCCGTTTTCTAGTGTATTTATATGGAACGATACATACTGTAGTTGTTGTACAAATATGGCACTTTTGTAAAACAAAAAAAGAGTAGGCTTAAATAGTACTACACAACAATGTACTACAATTGTCCTTACAATGAGTAAAGCAAATTGTAAGAAAAAAAAATGTGTTGTACTTACAATCAATTCTAAAGAACACAATTTTAAAATAAGAAATTGTCCAGCATTGTCTGCTTTTTACAATCTACCACCTCCCGCTGTAAATCCATCTCAATTTTGCGTGCAGCTTCGTAGCCAGTTTCAAAGCCACGATTCTGCCTCAGTCCATCAGAAATATGCAGTAGCGAAGTCAGTGTGTTATAAAAGCTGCATGAAGTATGCACACAAGTCATGCAAGTGCGCTCTGTAGCACTGGCAACTAGTAATAAAGTTGTCAATAAGCTGCTTGCAGTTGCTAATATTAGAATTCCATTAACACTAAAGTCTATGGGATGGGATTGGTTCCTGGGAAAATGCTGTTAATAACTGAAAGTTGTCTTTATCAGGGTTGATAATAACTACTGTATATATATATATATATATATATATATATATATATATATATATATATATATATATATATATATATATATATATATATATATATATATATATATATATATAATGTGAAAAGCTCACCGACTCGGGTTCGTTGCCCCTTTAAAACTGACCCAACACACACAGGAATGGATTTTTCTGCTGCGCGCTATATTTTTAATAAACACAAAACAAACAACACAAAACAAAAACCTAACTCCGTTTGGAGCGCTTACTACACAGGTATTCCCTGACTAACTTGCAGGACGGCTAAGCCGCTTACCTGGCACACAAACCAAAAACCACACAGCTTTTCACAGCACTTACTTTTTTTAAATGACTGCTCGGAAGCAGAGCACCTCTCTTCTGCTTCCTTCTACTCAGCAGTCCCCAGCAAACTAACTGCTTCTTTTATACCCTGCACCTGGCTCTAATTTACAATTACTATCCAGGTGCAGGGATAATTAAACAATAAAACAATTAACAGAACAATTAAACAATAAAGTAAAACAATTAAACTAAACAAATGTGCATTTTTTTTCCCCAGGGAGGTTTTAACCCCTCCCTGCTGTCTCACACAACCCGCTGCCTTACACATCCCTCCCTTGTCTTTTCAAGACACAGGCCACTCGACGGCCACCTCCCCTAAAACATAACCACCCACCCTCGAGTCCATAAATGTCCTTTTCGCCCTCTTCCACGGGCGGACTTGAGGGTGGATCGGTCCATGTCCCGCCCAGCCAGGTAAGGACCCGCGCACCGGCGACGAGGGGACCCAACGGTTCGACAGGGGCGACCGAAGCGTAGGCCGGGGCACTGGAGGATGCAGCAGTGGACAGAGGTCTTCCCCTGGGAACCGGCGCCGTGATGTCCGATCACCCAGGGGAAGCGAAGCAGCAAACAGGGGGAGCGACAGCGACGTCTGGCAGCAGCCCAGCGACGTCTGGGTGCTCGGGGAGAGCAGAGCAGGGAACCAGGGGCAGAGCTGTGGCCAGTGTTGCAGACTCCTGGGCTCTAGGTCCAGCACAGGGAGGTCCAGGAAGACCGGCAGGGTGTCCTGGAGCAAGGGGTGAGAGACCGGACGCAGCGACGCCGGACTGGACCGTAGGGGTGGTGGTCGGGGCTGAGGTGGAGGTATGCCTTTAGCCTCCCCTCTGGGCTCCGGAAGCGGCGGCTCCTCCCCTCTGGGCTCCGGAAGCGGCGGCTCCTCCCCTCTGGGCTCCGGAAGCGGCGGCTCCTCCCCTCTGGGCTCCGGCAGCGGAGTCAGCGGGGCACCTCTTGCTTGCTCCCACTTTTGGAGCAGCAGGTCCAGCTCTGTAGGCTCCGGCTCCTCCCCTCTGGGCTCCGGAAGCGGCGGCTCCTCCCCTCTGGGCTCCGGCAGCCCTAGCTCTACTCTCCACTTCTTGTTTTGCTCTTTTTGAGCATTGATCATTGCGATCAACTCTGTAAAATCCATCTTCTGGGTCATAGGGGTGCCCACACTTTCTGACACCATATGTGAAAAAGCTCACCGACTCAGGTTCGTTGCCCCTTTAAAAACTGACCCAACACACACAGGAATGGATTTTTCTGCGCTGACGCGCTATATTTTTAATAAACACAAAAACAAACAACACAAAACAAAAACCTAACTCCGTTTGGAGCGCTTACTACACAGGTATTCCCTGACTAACTTGCAGGACGGCTAAGCCGTTTACCTGGCACCAAACCAAAAACCACACAGCTTTTCACAGCACTTACTTTTTTTTAAATGACTGCTCGGAAGCAGAGCACCTCTCTTCTGCTTCCTTCTACTCAGCAGTCCCCAGCAAACTAACTGCTTCTTTTTTATACCCTGCACCTGGCTCTAATTTACAATTACTATCCAGGTGCAGGGGATAATTAAACAATAAAAACAATTAACAGAACAATTAAACAATAAAGTAAAACAATTAAACTAAACAAATGTGCATTTTTTCCCCAGGGAGGTTTTAACCCCCTCCCTGCTGTCTCCACACAACCCGTTGCCTTACATATAATATATATATATATACATAGTGCAAAAGTTTTAGGCAGGTGTGAAAAATGCTGTAAAGTAAGAATGCTTTCAAAAATAGACATGTTAATAGTTTATATTTATCAATTAACTAAATGCAAAGTGAGTGAACAGAAGAAAAATCTAAATCAAATCCATATTTGGTGTGACCACCCTTTGCCTTCAAAACAGCATCAATTCTTCTAGGTACACTTGCACAAAGTCAGGGATTTTGTAGGCATATAGTCAGGTGTATGATTAAACAATTATACCAAACAGGTGCTAATGATCATCAATTCAATATGTAGGTTGAAACACAATCATTAACTGAAACAGAAACAGCTGTGTAGGAGGAATAAAACTGGGTGAGGAACAGCCAAACTCAGCTAACAAGGTGAGGTTGCTGAAGACAGTTTACTGTCAAAAGTCATACACCATGGCAAGACTGAGCACAGCAACAAGACACAAGGTAGTTATACTGCATCAGCAAGGTCTCTCCCAGGCAGAAATTTCAAGGCAGACAGGGGTTTCCAGATGTGCTGTCCAAGCTCTTTTGAAGAAGCACAAAGAAACGGGCAACGTTGAGGACCGTAGACGCAGTGGTCGGCCAAGGAAACTTACTGCAGCAGATGAAAGACACATCATGCTTACTTCCTTCGCAATCGGAAGATGTCCAGCAGTGCCATCAGCTCAGAACTGGCAGAAAACAGTGGGACCCTGGTACACCCATCTACTGTCTGGAGAAGTCTGGTCAGAAGTGGCCTTCATGGAAGACTTGTGGCCAAAAGCCATACCTCCGACGTGGAAACAAGGCCAAGCGACTCAACTATGCACGAAAACACAGGAACTGGGGTGCAGAAAAATGGCAGCAGGTGCTCTGGACTGATGAGCCAAAATTTGAAATATTTGGCTGTAGCAGAAGGCAGTTTGTTCGCCAAAGGGCTGGAGAGCGGTACACGAATGAGTGTCTGCAGGCAACAGTGAAGCATGGTGGAGGTTCCTTGCAAGTTTGGGGCTGCATTTCTGCAAATGGAGTTGGGGATTTGGTCAGAATTAATGGTCTCCTCAATGCTGAGAAGTACAGGCAGATACTTATCCATCATGCAATACCATCAGGGAGGCATCTGATTGGCCCCAAATTTATTCTGCAGCATGACAACGACCCCAAACATACAGCGAAAGTCATTAAGAACTATCTTCAGCGTAAAGAAGAACAAGGAGTCCTGGAAGTGATGGTATGGCCCCCACAGAGCCCTGATCTCAACATCATTGAGTCTGTCTGGGATTACATGAAGAGAGAGAAGCAACTGAGGCTGCCTAAATCCACAGAAGAACTGTGGTTAGTTCTCCAAGATGTTTGGGCCAACCTACCTGCCGAGTTCCTTCAAAACTGTGTGCAAGTGTACCTAGAAGAATTGATGCTGTTTTGAAGGCAAGGGTGATCACACCAAATATTGATTTGATGTAGATTTTTCTTCTGTTCACTCACTTTGCATTTTGTTAATTGATAAATATAAACTATTAACATGTCTATTTTTGAAAGCATTCTTACTTTACAGCATTTTTCACACCTGCCTAAAACTTTTGCACAGTACTGTATATATATATATATATATATATATATATATACAGTACTGTGCAAAAGTTTTAGGCAGGTGTGAAAAATGCTGTAAAGTAAGAATGCTTTCAAAATAGACATGTTAATTGTTTATATTTATCAATTAACTAAATGCAAACTGAGTGAACAGAAGAAAATCTAAATCAAATCCATATTTGGTGTGACCACCCTTTGCCTTCTAAACAGCATCAAGCATCAATTCTTCTAGGTACACTTGCACACAGTTTTGAAGGAACTCGGCAGGTAGGTTGGCCCAAACATCTTGGAGAAATAACCACAGTTCTTCTGTGGATTTAGGCAGCCTCAGTTGCTTCTCTCTCTTCATGTAATCCCAGACAGACTCGATGATGTTGAGATCAGGGCTCTGTGGGGCCATACCATCACTTCCAGGACTCCTTGTTCTTTTTACGCTGAAGATAGTTCTTAATGACTTTCGCTGTATGTTTGGGGTCGTTGTCATGCTGCAGAATAAATTTGGGGCCAATCAGATGCCTCCCTGATGGTATTGCATGATGGATAAGTATCTGCCTGTACTTCTCAGCATTGAGGAGACCATTAATTCTGACCAAATCCCCAACTCCATTTGCAGAAATGCAGCCCCAAACTTGCAAGGAACCTCCACCATGCTTCACTGTTGCCTGCAGACACTCATTTGTGTACACTCTCCAGCCCTTCGGCGAACAAACTGCCTTCTGCTACAGCCAAATATTTCAAAATTGACTCATCAGTACAGAGCACCTGCTGCCATTTTTCTGCACCCCAGTTCCTGTGTTTTCGTGCATAGTTGAGTCGCTTGGCCTTGTTTCCACGTCGGAGGTATGGCTTTTTGGCCGCAAGTCTTCCATGAAGGCCACTTCTGACCAGACTTCTCCGGACAGTAGATGTGTGTACCTGGGTCCCACTGTTTTCTGCCATTTCTGAGCTGATGGAACTGCTGGACATCTTCCGATTGCGAAGGGAAGTAAGCATGAGGTGTCTTTCATCTGCTGCAGTAAGTTTCCTTGGCCGACCACTGCGTCTACGGTCCTCAACGTTGCCCGTTTCTTTGTGCTTCTTCAAAAGAGCTTGGACAGCACATCTGGAAACCCCTGTCTGCCTTGAAATTTCTGCCTGGGAGAGACCTTGCTGATGCAGTATAACTACCTTTTGTCTTGTTGCTGTGCTCAGTCTTGCCATGGTGTATGACTTTTGACAGTAAACTGTCTTCAGCAACCTCACCTTGTTAGCTGAGTTTGGCTGTTCCTCACCCAGTTGTATTCCTCCTACACAGCTGTTTCTGTTTCAGTTAATGATTGTGTTTCAACCTACATATTGAATTGATGATCATTAGCACCTGTTTGGTATAATTGTTTAATCATACACCTGACTATATGCCTACAAAATCCCTGACTTTGTGCAAGTGTACCTAGAAGAATTGATGCTGTTTTGAAGGCAAAGGGTTGTCACACCAAATATGGATTTGATTTAGATTTTTCTTCTGTTCACTCACTTTGCATTTAGTTAATTGATAAATATAATCTATTAACATGTCTATTTTTGAAAGCATTCTTACTTTACAGCATTTTTTCACACCTGCCTAAAACTTTTGCACAGTACGGTATATATATATATATATATATATATTATAATTACTGAGAGATACTAATGTGCATCTACACAAGGCACTTGAAAATCCCTGAAGGCTACATGAACTTAAAAACCAATCTGTAACACCATCTGTAAAAGTAAAACCCTACTGCACTGACTTACCCTTCACGCACTAGCTACATCTTTAAAATGCCATATAAACTGTTGTTTTGTAAAAATGCACCACGTGGTAAACAGATAGCTTGCAGATAGCAAAGTTCTAAAATACTTAAGACTGAAGGATTTTAATATATTGATCACTGCACTTACAATGAAAGATTACTACGATAGGTTTCTGCTTAGCACATGACACTTGAACATGTTAAAACGGCTAGTTCATTGTATTATTATTTAAATTGCAATTTAAGGTGGCAGCTTCACTTTTATTGAAATAATAGTCATGTTACCCCTTGGATCTTGCCTTGTGGAAGCGGACCTCCAACAGTGGGGTAAATTATTATTATTATTGTTTATTTTTTTTGCAATTCATTTTCATAATTACCTTGTGAAATCTGTCATCTCCATCATAATCATGCACATCTTCTTAGCAAGCACAATGATATCATTGCTGGTGTCATCCCAGATTTCAATCTCTGCATCCAGCTTACTCTTCACCTTTTTAAAATCAGCTACTTGCTCCGCTATCTTTGCTTTTTCAGACTCTGGCAATTGTGTCATCTTTGCCTAGAAACGAAGTGAGACTTAACACATTTGACATGGAAATTAACAGACAAAACTGTTTGTTTGTTTTTTTTAGCAGCACGAGCATTCAATTCAATCCTGGGAATATTTTTACTTTTTTGCAAATTCAACGCTTTTACAGCAACTTTAATCCTCTCAAATGTTCTTTTGCACTTGCTTCAAAATATATCCCTTTGTCTTCATTAACTTACAATCAGTATGCAAGGCACAAGCTCTTACCACTACTGATCATAGCCTAATTAAATAATTTCCTGTGTTGATTAAGACAAGTGTGATTGTAATTGATATATTGTATCACCCTTGAAGTGATGTGGTAGTATCCTTGGCACGTAAGATGATTCATTTACCTACATTTAGAGCAAGTGTTGCTGTGGAAGGCTTCAGAGTTTAAATCACACTTGATAAAACAAAGCCACTGCTTGCCTTAACCCTTTGCTGACAGCCCATTATGATTTCAATTTAATTCAATCGATGACATAATTGCTTACTATGCGGTGACAAGTGTGTTATTGTTTTTCAAATTAGCATAAAAACCTTTGTCTGACTTCAGACAATCTAACAAACAACAGTTAGTCCGGTCTGTAGTTAAAGATCGATATTTTTATTTCATTTTTAGCAACTTTTTTTGTGTGCATAATGGCTATTTATAACATAGCGATGGCTTGTCCTTGTGTGATGTAATGTGTGAACACTCATACCCTGTCTGTCTTCCCCTCCGTTTGGACACTGGTGTGGCTGCGACTTTCATAATCCTCTTCTAAATCAGATACATCTTCAAGTTCCTCTGGAGTCTGCAAAAATACAATACTTTTTTGAGATTTTACACACAGGTTTTATGAATGTTTAGTCTAAGTACAAAGTAGCTCATGCACATATACTGTACTGTATGTATGCTGTTTTTTACTGTATGTATTTGTCAATATTGGAAGTTTCTTCACAATATAGGTCTAATTGCCTTCCAATACTAGATGTTTCAAATATTTGAGACTTAACACTTGGCTGGACAATGGCACAAATCCTTATTTACTGAAGTTGCAGTGGGATTTCTATACAGTGCCTACTGTATTTTAACTATTAACTCTCGGGGGAAATCTGTCCATCACTATTGATTTCAAGCCTTTTTGAAAATATGTATATTGGAAATGTGAAGAGATAGGAGGCTTGGTGGTTAAAGAAGAGGGGCTTGATACCAGGAGATCCCCGGTTCTAAGCCCTGCTCAGGCACTGACTAACCATGTGTGATCCTGAACAACTCACTTAACCTCCTTGTGCTCCGTCCTTTGGATGAGTCATAAAACCAAGGTCCTATTGTAAGTGATTCTGCAGCAGTTGTTGATGCATAGTTCACCCCCTAGTCTCTGCAAGTCACTTTGGATAAAGCGTCTGCTAAATGACTAATTAATAATATTCAGGAAACAATCTGTCCATAACTTCAAACTTCTTTTGGTATGCAATGTGGCCCCACAGGCATAACATCATGGAGCGCATATTTTCCATTGAGTCAGTCTACATCACCAATGATGCTCCTGACTACAGCGTTATAAAGGAGGAGCACAGTATAGTGCCTAATTATATTCTCCCCAATTTTTTCTCCACAATGATATTGCCTGACCGCATGAACTCGCCACAACAGCTCAGGAGAACTGAAGGTCAGTCAGTGTCCTCTGATTTCTAGGCCAAGCCAGTCACCTCTTTACACCCAGGAGCTGTTCAGCAGATGGATGTCCCAAAGCTATTGGCTCTTGTAGGGCAAAGATCTGCTTGAGTTCACTGGGCGTAACCCATTGCAACTCTACCTGTGGAATGTAGACTTCCCACAGCCAGGACATGAACCTGAGCTCCACCGACTGATGAAAGAATCTCAAAATACAAATGTGGTCCACAAAACAATTACTTGGCATGCATTTTAAGGTCAAAATAAGCAATCGGGTGCATATTATATTTTTTATCTTTTAGTTTATTAAGAACAGACTTATTTGTAGTTTGTTATTTCTAATGAGACAATTCAATATTCACAAAATATTTCTCTTACACTCATGAGTTCTCTTCTTAAAGACATACATTCTTCAGGAAAGTCAATAATGTAAATGCCACTGCCACTGAATTAAGAGGGTTTCAAACATAATTTATGAGCTTTGCTTGAATCTATACACTTCCTAAATGGTTTCCTCGCTCTTGGCTATTAAATGTCAGGTTCAGAATTGCTCCTCAACCACTCTGTCCCTGTTGCTCATACATTGCAAGCAATTTTGTTTTTGCATCACACAAGTGCAATGTTAGTTCGGTTTTGCTTTATATGGTATTTCCAATTGTCACAAGTGGTTCTGGTCTGTTCTTCTTGTGCTATATAAAACTACATCTTTTTGCATGGAAGGCTTTGTTGCATTGGTGCATGGCTCTTCGCTGGGACCAGATTCAGCTACGATGTGTTTACCCACTAATGATATAGATGAGAAGATTGGAAACCAAGTGACATGAAAAATAGTGAGCACTGGCCCACACCTGTGTTCTGAATGGCGGGGATACCTCTTAAAATTGCCTGTTGTTTTCAAATTGAAATGCATGAAGGAAACAGGTATCAATCCAGAACCATTGTTTCTGGTGAAAGCTGATTCTGAACAGATGGGCTAAATGTAAGTCCCTGGTAAACTTTGGATATGACAAATGCCAGAGCGGGCTGTCAATGACAAAGCCAAAACCTTGCCCGGCCTGTAGCCACATGGTCAAGCACTGCCAAATGCTATTTGAATGTAGTGGCCCTGAAGGGATGTCATTCTCACATTTAAATGCTGATCCAGACAATGTGAGAAGAGTCGAATGTGTTGGTTGTGAAACTGATCACATAGTTAAATGGGCTCATTTGGGTATACTGTAAGGAGGGTGTCCCTGCCAAATGTGTTCAGGTGTCTTGCAGGTATGAAGTAAAGGCTGTTGTCACCCACACCTGTGATGTGAAAAGATGGCTGTCTTGGCCGGTCATGGTTTTTACAGAACCACTCAGAGCTGGACCAGAAAGGGAATTTGAATCTTATTGGAGCTGGGCTGATCTGATTGATATAGGCTGGATGCTGTAAATGAATTGTTGAAATACACTGCTCAGAAAATGTTATGATATACTCTTTATTAGCTTATAGTAAGATTGTAGGATTATGTATTTCTTTTTTAATATTCTGTGTAGCTAGTAGAAAATATAATTGGTGGATCTGTGTAAAGTTTGTGTGGAGAGTTCATTGTAAAAGGCTGGGCTAACCTGCCGAATGTTCTAAGCCTTTCTTATCAGGCAACTAATTTTGAACTAAGCACAAAGCCTCTTTAATCATTCCAATCTAGTGAGAGAAGAATAACAAACTCAATGAAAAGAGCCAATGTGTTTAGAAATGAGCATTGCCAAGGGGGCTAAAACCAATTCCAAAACATTTTTTTTCCAATATTGTAACAGCAAAAAAAAACATTCAAGGAGGAAGTAAAATGTCTAAGAGATACAGATGGCAAAATCATAGATGAAGAGAAAAAAATAGCAAATATATTAAATGATTACTTTTCACAAGTTTTTACAAAAGAGGATACGGACAACATGCCCCACATGTTGACCTGTTCCTATCCAGTTTTAAATAACTTTAGTATAACAGAGGCAGAAGTGTTAAAGGGACTAGGAGCTTTTAAAATAGACAAATCCCCTGGGCCGGATAAGATCCTCCCAATAGTACTCAAGGAAATGAAAGAAGTTATCTACAAACCGCTAACCAAGATCATGCAACAGTCTCTTGAGACAGGGTTGTACCGACAGACTGGAAAATTGCAAACGTAATACTGATCCATAAAAAGGGAGACAAAACCAAATCAGGTAACTACAGACCAATAAGCCTGACTTCCATTACATGCAAACTTATGGAAACTATAATAAGATCCAAAATGGAAAATGGTAACAGTATCCTGGGAGACAGTCAGCATGGTTTTAGGAAAGGGAGATTGTGTCTAACTAACCTGCTTGATTTTTTTGAGGATGCAACATCAACAATGGATAATTGCAAAGCATATGACATGGTTTATTTAGATTTCCAGAAAGCTTTTGACAAACTCCCGCATAAAAGAATAATTCTCAAACTGAGCTACGAATGATTCAAGGAAATGCATGCACATGGATTAGGGAGTGGTTAACAAGTAGAAAACAGAAAGTACTGATTAGAGGAGAAACCTCAAAATGGATCATGGTAACTAGTGGTGTACCACAGGGATCAGTATTAGGTCCTCTGCTCTTCCTAATCTACATTAATGACTTAGATTCTGGTATAGTAAGCAAACTTGTTAAATTTGCAGACGACACAAAAATAGGTGGAGTGGCAAACACTGTTGCAGCAGCAAAGGTCATTCAAAATGATCTAGACAGCATTCAGAACTGGGCAGACACAGAGACATTTAATATAGCAAAATGTAAGGTACTGCACGCAGGCAATACATATGGGAGTGTGACAGAAATATAATGAGTTTTGGTTGTAAATCTCCCTCCCGACCTGTGAGGGCGCTAAGCAGCGAAAGGGGAAGGCTTTGGATGGGCTGGCCTGACAGTTCTTTCCCCGGGCCAGGAAGTCGGTCAGTCTGGAAGAAGGCGAGACTCTGTTGCAGGAACGTATTGACCCAGAAGGGAAACGACATAGCAGCTGCAGACAGTAGAGACAGCTTCACTCGTTTACCAAGGGGTCATGCGTGATAGCATAAAGGGGACGGAGGATCGTAAATCTTTCCCTTCGCTTGGTTCACAGAAGCACGGAACTGGAAGGACCGGGTGAGTTCTCAATTGAATTGTGAAAAGTGTTTGTGGTGTTTTGTTTGTTTTTTAGCACTATTAGTAATTGTCTTTTGTTTGTAAATTCACTAGATGACTAATACTTCTCTGGAGCTGTCACCTTGGGCCAGCACTATCCGGAACAACACTGCACCACAGTCACTGCTAAATTGTTAGCACCCACCACCAACACTACTGCACGCACCCGGACTGGTGACCGTGTATTGTATTGTGGGGCAGATAACATGTACTATTATTTGGTCTGCAAACCATTTATCGTTTCCCTCCGAGCTTTACACATTGGTGTGTATTGCCGGAGGATTATTGTTTGGTCGCCAGACCGGGACTTTTATCAAAAAAAAGAAGCCCCTTTTCCAAACCGGATTACAGTTTCTTTGTGTGATTATTTCTGCACTGCATCAACTCTGCACCTGTTTCTGATCAGCAGCCACTTTGCCACAGGGAGATATTGAAATTGAAGAAGGAATCTATGAAAAAGATCTAGGAGTTTATGTTGACTCAGAAATGTCTTTATCTGGACAATGTGGGGAAGCTACAAAAAAGGCCAACAAAATGCTTGGATATATAGTGAAAAGTGTTGAATTTAAAACAAGGGAAGTAATGTTAAAACTTTACAATGCATTAGTAAGACCTCATCTACAATATTGTGTTCAGTTCTGGTCACCTCACTACAAAAATGATATTGTTGATCTAGAGTGCAAAGAAGAGCTACCAGAATTATCCCAGGTTTAAAAGGCATGTCATATGCAAACAGGCTAAAACAATTGAATCTATTCAGCCTTGAAAAAAGAAAACTACGCGGCAATCTGATTCAAGCATTCAAAATTCTAAAAGGTATTGACACTGTCGACCCAACAGACTTTTTCGACCTGAAAAAAGAAAAAAGGACCAGGGGTCACAAATGGATATTAGATAAAGCGGCATTCAGAGCAGAAAATAGCAGGCACTTTTTTACAAAGAGAATTGTGGGAGTCTGGAACCAACTCTCCAGTAATGTTGTTGAAGCTGACATCTTGGGATCCTTCAAGAAGCTGCTTGATGAGATTATGCAATCAATAAGCTACTAACAACCAAACGAGCAAGATGGGCTGAATGGCCTCCTCTCGTCTGTAAACTTTCTTATGTTCTTAAGTAGATTGAGAGAACAATTGAACTAAGATAGGTTTGTGATCTTACAGTAGTAAGGAAAATAGAAGTATAATTGCAGAGAAACTATAAGACTATCCCAAAATAGTGCAGAAAATATCCCGAAATAGTGCAAAAAGTGATCTAATTTAATAACTATATTAAAAGCATGAAGGTACCAGCCTGTGTCAAGTATACATTAGACTTGCTGAAGGAATGTAATTAATTTGGTAATCTTGCCTTTGCCTGGTTGTAGCAAAGTGGTACCGGGCATGGGTAGACAGGGAAAATGAGTTTTGGCAACCGAAGCGAGATTCACTGGTTGTCAGTGGGTTTGAATCCAAGGTCTCTCTATAATGAGTGCTCTCTTAAAATTAACCAATGAAAAGTATCTTTTGGTAACAGAAGAAAGGAGTTAATGGTGTAATGTCCATTACCTCAGTATATATTGTAGAAATTAATGAAAACCTGGCAGTAGAAGTAAGAGGGCATAATAGTGTGGGGCAGTTTATTGGCTCCAGTAAGAATATGATTTAATATAATGAAGTTTGAATTCCTAGTTACAGGTTGTTTGAAAACTGTTTGAGCAGGGGATTTTTAGGTGGGGAAAGAGGCCAAGTTTAAAAAGTGTAAAGCTGAATAATAATGAGTTAACCATGTTCATTATAGCCCGAATTGAAATAAAAATAACTGGATTGGCCACTGTAAGCTTAGTGGTTTTAGACAAAGGCTCATGGCAAACTTCTGACAGTCTTTGTCCAGTATTATTTTGTTAAAACACATTTATAAATAAAACAAAGCCAGCCTATTGAGAACACACTGAAAAGAATATCTTTGCTGTTCAGAGGGAAATATATTTTAGACCCAGGTTGGAATATCAAACAGAGCTGGTGTTATATATTAAATGCCTCCCTTGGGTCACCTCCTCCGCCAACACAGCCTCATGTTTCACTCCTACTCTGGTGACACCCAGCTCTACTTAAAACTCGACCCTGGAAGCCCCTTTGCCATGGTCCGGCTCTTGGCTTGCATTCAAGACATCGAGGCCTGGATGTCTGCCAATTTTCTTCAGCTCAACACTAGCAAATCGGAACTCCTTCTAGTAGGATCTAAAACTCAACTTAAGAATCTTAATATAGCTGCCCTGAACCTCGGAAACTGTCTGCTGCTGCCTTCCCCCACAGTACGAAGCCTTGGTGTACTTCTTGACAGCAACCTCTCCTTTGATGCCCACATCTCCTCCGAGGTCAAATCTTCCTTCTACCATCTTTGAAACACCTCCAAAGTCCGTCCCTACCTTTCCCTTAGAATTCTTTTTACATCCTAGTCTTGTATTTCATGTATTATGCATTGTTTTTCACTGTATTGCATGTATTATGCATTGTTTTTCACTGTATTTCATGTATTATGCATTGTTTTTCACTGTATTTGATGTATTATGCATTGCTTTTCACTGTATTTCATGCATTTGCATTTTTCACTGTATTTAATTTATTATGCATTGTTTTTTGTTACTGTATCTTGAAAAGCGCTTTGTGATGGTGGTCCACTATGAAAGATTGATTGATTGATTAAAAACATCTCTCTAATATATACACATATACTTGTATTCTATTTAGTAGTAAGGACTCTGTGATACCAGTAATATCAGATCAGTTCACATATTTGGGAGATGAGGAAGGGGTGGAACATGAAATCATATTCAATTAATTTTAAAAAGGAGTAACTGGGACTTTCTGAATGTATTGTTCATTTAAAAATAAGAGCTGTCAAGGCAGATTAATGGTAAGATTTAATTAAGACTTCTGACGCATAAAGCAGAGAAAAAGTTATATAAAAGTAGAGGCAAAACCCCAGTCAAGTATCATTCAACTTGCTAGCTCAAGTTGTGTGATCCATGCTCTGAAGATCTCTGAAAAAGCTGGTTGCTGTTTGGTCATATTCAATATCTAGAAAAACCTTGCATTTTTTAGATCTATTTAGATGAGTAAAGCACAGTCAGACTCCATAGATCGTGGACATCTTAACAGTGCATTAACAGGTCAGGAACTAAAGGATATTCTCTTGGATATCTGGCAAAACCTGAACAAAGGTGCAAAACTGATCATCTACGATTCCATTTCCAGAATACCACCAGGCATTAATGGCCAGTAACAATGGCCCAGCCTCCCTGCTAAAGTGTACACAGCAATGTTGCACATTTTTAGCATTATACTGGATACAACAGACATAATAAAATCATGTCTTTAAACTAGGATGCTACATTATTTTGACAGGGATCACTGACAGCATTGCCAATGTACAGGTATGACCAAAAGTTTTGCACAATTAAAAAAAAAACCCTATATGAACATAGTTTAGACGTTTTATTTAACAAAGAAACTACAAAATTATATTGGATAAGTCTACCGGAAGCCATAATACAAGTACAGTATTTAATGTTAGATTTCGAAATGTCACATTTATCAATTTGTGTCAGTTTTTCGTTAAGTATATGAAAAACTACAAAGCGGTATTTAATTCAATATGTTAACGTAACATTATTCAGTGGGTTTGCAATTAAATGTTTACTTGTTTACCAATGTTCTGTTCTCTTGCTGTAATACAGCTTGAATCTCTGAAACCTGAGCTTTGTAGTAAAAGTTGAGTATGTGTTCTTTAGCTTGCTGGTTACACAAAAAAACTGTAACTTTGACCTAAAAACGAGGGTAAAAAACAGACATGTGTACATAAACAATGCATTTAAGTCAATTGGATTGAAATGCTTCTCTCCTTGCTTAGAAACACAAAGGATGACTTTAAACGAGTTAACTTACCCGGATCATCAAAACAGAGCACCTGATGTCATGAATCAAATCATAAACCTTCTTAGAGACATCAACAAACAGATTATCGTCAAACTGGTGCATTGCATCTGAGTTAAGAGCTTCCAAAGCCTTGCTGACTTGAGCGACAAACTCTGGAATGCCTGCAAAGAAAAGCAAACAACAAATCATCAGTTACAGTACAAGAAGGATCTCTTCCTGTGACTGTAATTAAGAGAATTACTGATTGTCTGTGCAGACCTTTGTCAGCTTGCTTAATATAGAGTGCAGTAATTGATAACACATTGCAACCAATTAGTTTAGCCTCATAAATGTATCTAATAACCAAAAGAAAAGAAAAGCAGATTTGAATATAGAAACCGTATTTATGTTGTTAATTAACGCAACCTTTAAAAACAGGAATACAGACAGTACAGAATGCTGAACCTTTTGTACCCAGATTCAGTATTTAAAATAACATATTACTTTTTTTATCAAATACATGACAAAAAAAATGTTTCTTAATTCCTATAAATAATTTTTATCACATGAGATTTTTGTTATGCAAATACTTGTTTGCCAAAATTCTATTACTGGTCAAACCAGAGAAGCACAACTGTCGCATAGAAATAAAAATACTTTTACAAATCTGTTACGGAGCTTCATCTATACTGGCAGTATTGCATCTATCGATTGCGTAACGTAAATAAATATCCAATGCTTGACTGATTTAAATTGAAGTTTATTCTTCCACATTCATTCTAACCTTTGTTGTACCTGGATCAATAAATGAAAGATTGATAGTTTGAATGCCTTTGTATTAACTGGGCTGCGTGCAGTTTCACTTAGGTGTCCTCTATTTTAGAATTACTCATTTAAGGTGAAGGTCAAACAGAGGAATAGTAGAATCAGATACTATAGCACAGGTGGTTTGCTATTTCTATAAATCTATTCATAGTACATACAGAATACTGCAGAGACTTATGCAGTAATACAGTACTGTGCAAAAGTTTTAGGCAGGTGTGAAAAAATGCTGTAAAGTAAGAATGCTTTCAAAAATAGACATGTTAATAGATTATATTTATCAATTAACTAAATGCAAAGTGAGTCAACAGAAGAAAAATCTAAATCAAATCCATATTTGGTGTGACAACCCTTTGCCTTCAAAACAGCATCAATTCTTCTAGGTACACTTGCACAAAGTCAGGGATTTTGTAGGCATATAGTCAGGTGTATGATTAAACAATTATACCAAACAGGTGCTAATGATCATCAATTCAAAATGTAGGTTGAAACACAATCATTAACTGAAACAGAAACAGCTGTGTAGGAGGAATAAAACTGGGTGAGGAACAGTCAAACTCAGCTAACAAGTTGAGGTTGCTGAAGACAGTTTACTGTCAAAAGTCATGCACCATGGCAAGACTGAGCAGAGCAACAAGACACAAGGTAGTTATACTGCATCAGCAAGGTCTCTCCCAGGCAGAAATTTCAAGGCAGACAGGGGTTTCCAGATGTGCTGTCCAAGCTCTTTTGAAGAAGCACAAAGAAACGGGCAACATTGAGGACCGTGAGCGCAGTGGTCGGCCAAGGAAACTTACTGCAGCAGATGAAAGACACATCATGCTTACTTCCCTTCGCAATCG
Organism: Acipenser oxyrinchus oxyrinchus; assembly: GCA_030684275.1. NCBI lineage: Eukaryota > Metazoa > Chordata > Actinopteri > Acipenseriformes > Acipenseridae > Acipenser > Acipenser oxyrinchus. The sequence goes on along the minus strand of CM060257.1, from coordinate 49,510,115 downwards.
GAAGATGTCCAGCAGTGCCATCAGCTCAGAACTGGCAGAAAACAGTGGGACCCTGGTACACCCATCTACTGTCCGGAGAAGTCTGGTCAGAAGTGGCCTTCATGGAAGACTTGCGGCCAAAAGCCATACCTCCGGCGTGGAAACAAGGCCAAGCGACTCAACTATGCACGAAAACACAGGAACTGGGGTGCAGAAAAATGGCAGCAGGTGCTCTGGACTGATGAGTCAAAATTTGAAATATTTGGCTGTAGCAGAAGGCAGTTTGTTCGCCGAAGGGCTGGAGAGCATACACGAATGAGTGTCTGCAGGCAACAGTGAAGAATGGTGGAGGTTCCTTACAAGCTTGGGGCTGCATTTCTGCAAATGGAGTTGGGGATTTGGTCAGAATTAATGGTCTCCTCAATGCTGAGAAGTACAGGCAGATACTTATCCATCATGCAATACCATCAGGGAGGCATCTGATTGGCCCCAAATTTATTCTGCAGCATGACAACGACCCCAAACATACAGCGAAAGTCATTAAGAACTATCTTCAGCGTAAAGAACAACAAGGAGTCCTGGAAGTGATGGTATGGCCCCACAGAGCCCTGATCTCAACATCATCGAGTCTGTCTGGGATTACATGAAGAGAGAGAAGCAACTGAGGCTGCCTAAATCTACAGAAGAACTGTGGTTAGTTCTCCAAGATGTTTGGGCCAACCTACCTGCCGAGTTCCTTCAAAAACTGTGTGCAAGTGTACCTAGAAGAATTGATGCTTGATGCTGTTTTGAAGGCAAAGGGTGGTCACACCAAAATATGGATTTGATTTCGATTTTTCTTCTGTTCACTCACTTTGCATTTAGTTAATTGATAAATATAATCTATTAACATGTCTATTTTTGAAAGCATTCTTACTTTACAGCATTTTTTCACACCTGCCTAAAACTTTTGCACAGTACTGTACATGTTAATATGTGACGGGAGATTCATTTTGTAATACTTTCAGATCCTAACTTTCACGATTATTATTATTTGTTTATTTAGCAGACGCCTTTATCCAAGGCGACTTACAGAGACTAGGGTGTGTGAACTATGCATCAGCTGCAGAGTCACTTACAATTACGTCTCACCCAAAAGACGAAGCACAAGGAGGTTAAGTGACTTGCTCAGGATCACACAATGAGTCAGTGGCTGAGGTGGGATTTGAACTGGGGACCTCCTGGTTACAAGCCCTTTTCTTTAACCACTGGACCACACAGCCTCCTTCACGATGCAGAATTGAAGCCTTTGACATTCCTTCAGAATTGAAAAATACACTACTTTCTACTGTACAGTATCTCTATTTGTTTATGCTTTTTTGCACAAACTAAAAATACTTCTAAGTGACCGAGCATGATTTTAAGTCAACAATGAAGTGATTTAGTAAATCCCTATTAAATTGGTTACGTTTCAAGTCAACATAGCAAAGTCACCAAGATCAAAGCACTACTGTACAATATCTAGCTAGCTATTGCTACAGTACCTCATAAACATCCAGAAACAAGGTTTGATTTTAAAAATGTTTCCGCTAGATGACGGTGCTCTAGTATTTTTATATTCAAATCTCAGATTAATAGATTTTGTCTAAAGAGGCTACAATGGCATTAGAATCAAAGGCAATCAATTATAACAATGTATTATTTGAGATCAATGGAAAAAAGGCCTCGTTTACAATATTGTCCATCCAGTTTAGGCAGCACGCAATTATAATATTATCTTTTAAAATATGAGGGAAAGCTTGGAAGTATGCATTCAATTGTTATTGTAATATAAATGTGTGCTTGTATATTTATATAAATGCTTTCTGTAAATTGTCAAATAAATAAGTATATGATATAGGATTAATTTTATTAAAATGTTGCATAATTTAATGCAAAGTTTCCTAGATGAAATACAGTAAGGAAATATATTTTGTTTTATGGTTCTGGTCCAAACCTTCAATGATTTACTTAATACTCATATTCAGTATTCATAAATAACGTTCTATGAAAATACATTTCACTCAGAAAAAAAAGGTAATGGCATATTTCATAGTTGTATTGTGCCATGCCGTGAAAACAAATGTAAACAGGAGACAGGAGCAATATATCTTTTAGGATTTTGTGTTATTAATCATAATCAATGTTCTCTTTTTACTATAATACCTGGATCTTACATTTCAGTTAATTTTACTAGAACTGCATTGATTAAAGGCAATGGAAGGAAAAGTTAGGCTTTAGTGAGTTGATATATGGTGAGTTAAATAAAAGACGACTTGCTTTTTATTGGGATGTCAGAACCATAGTAACACTGGAGTTTTAGCCAAGTACAGTATCTGACGATGCATTCTGAAAGTCCAACACACAAAAATGAAGCATACTGTATTTCCTTGTCTTACTATTATTATTTTATCATAGCATCTTCTTAAAATCCCTATCATAGTTTAGGATATAAAGAAATCTGACGATTACTTGAAAATATTCCTCATAAACTTAATGAAATTTAGCAGCATGAGTTTCTGTAAGATAAGTAGATGTAGCAGTTAGTATTAAGCAGTGACACTGCAGATAAATTACACGTGAATAAATTACTTAATGACCATGAACAATCATGTAAAATAGCCATCATTACAAAATCCACTTAGCTTACTTAGAGTCATTAACCACTTGTTTCCACTAATGAGTTGGAAACAGAGAAACACTACTGATCAGGGGAGATGTATGGTAGTTCTCTCACATGCTAAAAATTAATTAACCATTAGCTGTGGTCATGGCATGGCAATAGTTATTTTATGCATTCAAATGTGCATTATTCCAGTTAGGAAATCTGGATACATTTGGGTGATTAAAGCAGATTTTGAGATCCCATAAAGATTGAACAGAATATTAATACTTGTTTTAGTTGTTTTGGAGGCAAGAAAGTTAAGCTTGTACATGCTATTACAAGGTTTGTTTTTAAGATTTGTTGTATTCCAAACACCTAAACTGTAAAGAAACAGGGAAATGAATATTGAAAATAAAAAGTAAATACATACAAAAATCTAAAACTTCAGGCACTTTTAATGGTTAATCCCTTTTAGCATTCTGTGGTTTGTTTGCAGGTAGCATTTTGTAGATTAATATTAATGTCGGAGTAACTCAGAAAGTATTTAGAGGCAGGGGAATCTATCCTGGGCAAACTGGCATCAGCATTAGCATTTCTTGTTTGTGTTTAGAACAAAATAGTCTAGAAGCAAATATTACAATAAGTACTTAGAAATAGGTGTGCTCTAAGGAACAAGACCACCTGGAAGTAATACAGATTTAATTGTTGTATAATATGAGCATTTTTTGGCATTCTCGTTCAAAGTTGTTTGTTCTCTCAGAGGGCCAGTAGTTGTTTTGCCCTGCAGGGTTCAGTAGCTTGGTAAGAGCCAGGGCTTCAAAGGGTGAAAAGAGGCAATGGATTGACAATGTTCCCCATTGATCATTGAAAATGACCTATAATTGAAACATTTGTATTTTAGTTTATTTTAATAATATCTTTATATAGCGCCTTTCACAATGGACCACTGAGGTAGGTCACTTATCATAGGCCATTGATTTAATATCACATCTATAGGAGGTTAAGTGACTTTCTCAGGGTCAAACAGTGAGTCAGTCAGTGGCAGAGGCAGGATTTGAACCAGTGACCATCAGTGACAGAGGTGAGATTTGAACCGGTGACTTTCTGGTTACAAGCCCTGGTCGTTAACCACTGGACCACACTGACTTTTAGTATCTATTTAATATATTTTCTGCAAAAAGGTGTGGTTCTGTGTAACCAAATCAGTGCAACAAAATTGGCACACACACACAACATTTCTAATCAGGAGCCCTAAGGATACTAGGCATTGAAAAAAGCCTTACTAAGCGGGGCATGGTCGTATCTTTTGCTGTTCTTGCATTAATTAAAATCATGCCTCTTCGAATGGCTATTTATACAGATTCTTAATCAACTAATTTTGGCAATTTTAATTCAACTCAAATACCAAACACTGAGCACCTGGCGTTTTTATGATCATCACATGATTTGAGCTCAGTACTTTGTTATCCCAAGGAAAAATATTACTCAAACAATCAACAAACCTATCTATCTGCTCACTATTTAAAATGTAAATAACATTATGTATGTGGCCAATAAGCTATTGATGTAAAACTGCTGCGTTTGCACTGTGCATCAGTATATACACACGTTTTATATATTAAGAAGAAGAAGAAGAAGAAGAAGAAGAAGAAGAAGAAGAAGAAGAAGAAGAAGAAGAAGCAACAGCAGGAGGAGAAGGACATTTTTACATTTGGCAACTTATTTCTCTTACTTTCTTACTGTATAACAGGTATTGACTTTTTCTTCTACATTTCACCTAAGAGTGTTGGGAACTACAAATTAAAAGTGAAATGGTGCTTTTGGCTGATTTACACGTAAACTATCCTTGCTGTATAGAGAGTCTCTGGCAGTTCTCGCAAGGAACTACCGTTCCTCTCAATACCAATAGAATGGGAGTCTGGAATATAGTAGTGCTGCTGTTGTTATTAATACCTGCCAGACAGTTTAAGGCTTTATCCGACAGATGTCACAGAAAAAAAATTACTGTTAGGCATAATCTGTTAATCCCATTTGTAATGATCCATAAAACGATAACTCCAGAACAATCTCATCAGTCAGTTTGCATCAGGGGGAATAAACAACTTACAGTAATTGTAAAATATAAGATGTATAGTACTGTATTTGGAACTCTTCAAGAGAGAAAAAGTTGTGCCCGTTACTTTGGTCTGCCCTTTGAGAATAATTACATATCTGAACTGTGTGGTGAGTTTCCCTTATTTTCTACTAATTGGAGGAAATTGGAGGCATTGGAAGACATTCTCCAAGATTGGAAACCATCACAAATGGTGCCCCATGTTAGAAAACATGTCAAGGATGTTGCTGGACCCCCATCTCCTCATATTTAATATTAGGTGACCACTGATGGCTAATGCATGCCCCATCAAACTAGATAAAGAGCCATTGAATTCAGGGCCACTTTTAAAATGGCAATTATTTATTATCATCATCAATTCTAAGTCACTTTGTGGAGTAAGCATGTCCTTTAGAATCCAACTTCTCTGCTATGGGTAAAAGTCTACCAGCAAATGACAGTGATGAATAATTGGCAGATCATCTCTTTAAAGCATGCATAATGCATGAAGAACCTCTAACTGGAGCCTCAATCAGTTGAATTCACAGATTTAACTGCTCCCCAGCATAAAACACCCTCGATCTCAAGGGCTTGTCATGCTGTGGGACTCTGCAGTAAAGCAGTCAGTTGCAAATATGAGCAGCACATCTAATTTGATTTGCGATTGCAACTGCTGTATACTCATAATTACTTCTTAAAAAGCTCCAATGAAAGTTCCCCTTTACATTGACAATCAATCATCACATTCATCTGAGTCTCAAAGGGTAGTTCATCACATAGAGGCCACAGCCATATAAGCATCCAGCACTGGAAAACCAATCATTACAGATGCCTATAAAATAGTATTTAACAATCTTGCCTCTTGTCTGATCCAGTAACTTTGATAATTGGTGCTAAGGAAAATATGGATATATGCTATACAGTGCACTTCTTTCTAAAGGGAATTGATGAAATTCACTTTGAGTCCCTTTAAAATACATATTATTATTATTATTATTATTATTATTATTATTATTATTATTATTATTATTATTATTATTATTATTTGTATATATATATATATATTGTTGTATTGTTATATATATATATACAGTATATATATATACAGTACTGTGCAAAAGTTTTAGGCAGGTGTGAAAAAATGCTTAATTTAGATTTTTCTTCTGTTCACTCACTTTGCATTTAGTTAATTGATAAATATAATCTATTAACATGTCTATTTTTGAAAGCATTCTTACTTTAGAGCATTTTTTCACACCTGCCTAAAACTTTTGCACAGTACTGTATATATATATATATATATATACATTATTTTGATTCAGTATAATGGGAGAATCTGCCCCTGACACAAAGTGAGTGAACTCTACACTGAAACCCTATACATATTTATTGACAGACATGTATACAGTTTAAATATTTCACATTTTGACACATAATGTTCAATAATTCACCAGAAAGAGGATTAGCAGGAGTAGAGAAAGTGTTTGTGGTGTAGATCATTATACAAATACATTTTCAAAAGTCAAATTGTGATACATGTACTACTCTCATACAGTCGACAACATAAAACAAACATGACAGCTATAGAAAATCCATTCTAAAAGTTTATGATGGTACGTTTGCACAGCACTTCTGCTTTTCTCATGTTTAATCATGGTTTACCATAACTCAGTGATATACCATGTGCCCCTCTACCACATTTTGCAATGCTCTTACCATTGTGTACTGCAACTTTATGATGGGTAATATTTGGTCTTACTTGAATTGGAAACACATTTGTATTCTTTGTAACAATGTTCTGAGACAATGAGACATCCTTTATAAGGTGCATTACATAGTTATGAGACAAGAAAGAAAAGAACCAAGCTTAGGGAGATTTAATAAAAAATAATTTGGCCTCTTATTGACATATGCTTCTCTATCGTAAGGTAATATTTAACCAATCTTCACACAGGGACTATAGTATTATTCAGTTATGGGCTTAGAATGTATTAATTAAAGAGTTTTGTGTTGCAGTGGAGATTAAAATGAAATATATTGTTATGTCCAAACCCTGCATATATTGTAATATAAAAGTGGAGAGTAAAAAGAATATTTAATGGCTGTTTGTTTTCAAGCACTGTGACATAATATTGAGGTTGTTCATGGAGACAATTTATTCAAAACGTATTGAAGTTTGTTTGTCACCAGTTGCAGATAGGAATAGTTACAAAACAGCATTCCCTCTAGTGTCTGGCCTGTTAAATGAGATAGTCTTTGTCCAATCCCCAGGTTTTCCCTTGTGAAAATGGCTGCCAGCTAAGCATATCCCAGAAAAAAAAAAACATTCTGTGTCAGGTTTGTAATGGTGTTTAGCAGGTTTAATAGAAAACACAAAAAACACATTGTTGACAAACTTTCTTTCCTGTGAAATCAATAATAGCCCTGCAGCCCTTTTAGACCATCCTCTTGGGGCAGTCTGTGTAAGATGGATGACTTGGTATTCTTCAGATTGAAAAATCACAAATGAGCTCCCATGGTACTTTACATCCTAAACCCAATGCTCTTCTTATGAGGTTATCTTTCAAAATGCATATCTGTGTTTAGCTTGCATGTACTCAACAGAGAAACCTCCAGAAAGATGCAAAATACCTTACCTTTGACTCTCTTTCCCAAAAGTACTGTACAAAGCATTTGATTTAATCATGCCAAACACTGTAGTTTTTTAAATACTACTCCAGGGAAGACAGACAAATTAAGGATTTACAAAATATAACCATATTGTTTGCTAATTAAAGACGATTTACTGAACTGATTTTAAGACACACTAAAGAGATCTAAGTGAACAAAAAAAAAAAAAAAAAAGCAAGGGAACAAAGCCAAACATCTGTATTTCTTGGCTAAACTCGTTCTCAAGTAAACCGGAGTCCAAATCAAAACAATAGAAATTTGAAATTATTTCAGACATTTTAAAGTTGTTATAAAACATGTATTGATGAACTACAAAAGAGCAGCTCCATCCTGAATTCAGCAGGACACCACTGGAATGGAATGTAAACAAAGACCTGATCAAAACTTGTCCCGGTAAGCATGTTATCTCTTTCTTTTGCTACTCAGTACCTATAAAGTGATTGTAGCTGTGGTATTTCCTGTCCAGGGCTGGTCTGCACCCTTGAAATACATGACCCAGCTAAAAAAAAAAGCTAAAAAAAAAAATTGTTAGCTTAAACATATAAAGGATACTGCTGATTTTCTAATACACAGGTAAGAAACACAAACAGATGCATGTTGTTAAAGTTATTATTATTTGTTTATTTCGCCTTTATCCAAGGCGACTTACAGAGACTAGGGTGTGTGAACTATGTATTAGCTGCAGAGTCACTTACAACTACATCTCACCCGAAAGATGGAGCACAAGGAGGTTAAGTGACTTGCTCAGGGTCACACAATGAGTCAGTGGCTGAGGTGGGATTTGAACCGGGGACCTCCTGGACCCGGGGACCTCCTTTCACAAGTTTTAATGGGAGATTGTAGCCAATATCCTTGTTAGATAACACCACAAGATACCCCACAGTCTCCATACATATATTTTTAAGTGCACAAGTTTGACAGTGTACCATTAGAGATTAATGGGCAAACCTTTGAAATGATACAGGGTTTGGGTGATGGCGATTGTTGTAAAGGGTAAGGGAAGATTCACTTGTAGTTGCACTAATGAGAATGCAACTTTCCAACATAAATTATACTCTTATATGATGATCTTTACAGGTATGACATTAACGGTTACACTGACAGTCCATATTATGGATATCCTGCAAGCGTCTCTAACAAACTTTTCGAAACTATTTATTAAATTAGACCCATCCTAAATCTTCAAATGACGGTGCAGTGAACCAAGAACCATAAATTGGATTTTGCTAGCGCTGCTAATGTTGTACTGAACATGAAGGCTGATTGCAGTGAAACTATTAAGTGGGTTTAGTAGATAAGAAAATGTTTGTAACAGCAGAATTAAGGACAGTGTCTTATAATGAGCCTCAAGGGAGCCCAGAAACGTCTCTAATGGAAAAAAGGAAGGAAAAAAAACGCAATTAAAAACTGCTGTCTTTTAGAGTAATATAATTTATATCAGATTAAACAGTACCAGGCACGATAACATTCTCCAACTGGTTCTAAAGGATCCAGTAATTGTCATCATTAATGGCAATGCAGAGGTCTATCAAAATTTGATTAGAAAACGATTGAGTGTGAACAGCCAATCAGCTTCCAGATCTAGCGGGCTTCTATTTTGCATAGATGCCCGCTGGAACGTTGAAGTGCTTAACTGTGAATTAAATTTTAAATCAATCCACACATAAATACCGGCTTTTTCCCTTAACATTCTAATCTACTGTACAGCTAATCTGATAACATAAAGAGCTACTTAAATATACTTTCTGACGCTGGTCTAGAGACAAGCGAAATCATGTCTGTGACAGGATGCTGTGATGAAGGCTCAGTTTGCAGCTACTGGACAGCAAATCAACAGGAAAGACACGATTGGTCCACAATTCTGTCATCAGCTGGATCCAAACAACACCCTCCCTCAAAACCAGCCAATCAAACTGCCAACCCTGTTTCAGTTCTTTCCGCACCAGCCAATCCACTCCCTGCCAGCTTGAATGACGCCCCGCCTCCAACAACAAGTTACGAGTCCGACTCAATACTACACGGACTATTCAACAATTGTACATGTCCAGATAAATTATAATAAGAAAGAGTAAGACCCCAATAAATAAATATGTTAGGCAAATAATAATAATTTTAATAATAATAATAATAATAATGTTTTCTCTACGTGCATGTCGTTTTTATATTCTAATTATGTTAGGGACTATTTTCCTCAGCGGAAAGCTACCTGGCAGAATATCAGAAGTTCAGGGTAAATATGGGTTTTAATTTTCTTTTAAAGTGAAAATAAAGAAATAAATCATTTTCTAATAGCGATAGAGCCCTCTCGATGTGGGCTCTACCTTGTGGTAGACGATCTTGACTTTCGTTGATCCAAAGTCAGAATTGATTAATAGGCCATTAACTACAGCGCAATGCATCTTCAAGAAGAAAAAAAACCAAGACAAATTAATGTTTGATACTAGTTTGGTTAAAAATAGAAGAAAAATGATTCAGTAAACCCAACATGTATACCTTTTTAACAATGGCAGAACAAAAACAAAAGAGGGCCTCGAGCAAATCCATTTTATTTATCAAATTAAGTAACACAAAAATATTAATTTGATCCTGACAATGTATAGTGTTCTACAGATTGCTGACATTTAAGGCAACCAGGAAAAAAGACAAACGCAGCAAGCAAAACCCAAGCATGGAATTATTTAATTACACTGAAATACCAACGGACATGCATCACTGTCACCTGTAAAAGTGGAATATGAAAGTAGCAGCAGAAAACACCTGCATCATTCCATGTCTATACAATACACTAGTCAAAACACATATTAGGAATGTATAAAGGGGTAATCTAACAGCATTGTTTCTTATTTATTTTGGAAAGCCCTTGAAACAAGCTTTAAAATGACATTCATTCATCCACACAATTGGCCTTGCTTTTGTGGGGTTTTTAGGCTCAGCTTACATGTGACCACAAGCGTATTGAGGTTGGTCATGAAAGGGTGGTGATTAGGGATGTCACGGTATCAAATTTTGACGGTATGTTAACCGTCCAAAAATATACCACGGTTATCGTCGTACCGCGGTATGATGCCATTTCTTTGTAATACGTTTTTAAATGGCTATTTAAAAAGAAATACACTCAACGAACACAAAGGAAAGAAGAACAGTTAAGGTGGGTATGACACCATTGCAAAGTTAAGCGGCATCTAGGGGACTTTTTTAAAATGGGAATAAAATGGTATTAATTTTTGAATACATAAAACCAAAATCCCTACAACACTATCAACTCGAGGAGACGGCAATATCTTTACAATACCATTTAAAATAAAAAATAATTCAAATGCCTGTAGCATCTTAGGCTTAGTTATATAGTAGTAAACAGACTTTTTGATTCTCTGCATTGGTTTGTGCTGACTGCATTTCTCTTGACCGATACGATAGATAATAACTACTGTTACTTCTTTGGTTTGGTAAATTAATAGGAAGGCAGTGATGAAAAGTTACAGTGCCTGCTTATATTTTCAAGCATTTGTGTTTCATTTACTGACAATCATGTATGCTAGCTATAATTGTTTAGTAGGGTGGTTTATATAAAATATGACGCCACTTATTTAATAGCCTACTCGGATAATCTCATGCATGGCAGTTTTCAGAACTTGAGATGTCTGTGTTCATTAGTTAGTTCTAATGAACACAGTGGCTCACCGATGGACAAACGGTGAACAAAAAAATATGCCCATATCACCTTAAACCGTGTGAACTGTGTAAACCGTGTATAGAAAAATGGTTGCGGTTTCAAAACCATGGCAGTTTATACCGCAGTTTATTGTAAAACCGGTATACCGTGACATCCCTAGAGGCGGTAGATAAATTGCACAGCCAAGTGGGAGCTAGAGAGACTGAGATGGAGCTCCATAATGCAGCCCACTCAAGTGATAGAGTTGTGATCCAGGCTTGTTCTCTGGTGTCTTTAACCTTCCCTTGTCGGTGTTTAAAAAAGTGCTTTTTGCAACAGCAAGCCTTAGCCTCTGCTTCCCGATTTACTGGTAAAAACTGTTCGGGACATCGCACATTTTTCTTATTCATTTAAAATGAAGTATACTGAACTGTGTAATTAGAAGGCTTTGAAAAGCTACAGAAAGTATTTGCTATATGTGTGGATATATATATATATATAGGGTATATACTGTATATATATATATTTTTTCGACTACCAAAGTCACTGATGTAGCTTTTGTCAAGTACTGTATACTGAAGTAGCTTTTGTCAAGTACTGTATACTCACTATGGCATTGTACACCATTTTCATTGAACAGTTTTATATTCACCTTCTTTGGGTGGACCACTTTATTTGCTTGTGGATTTCCATGTTGTTGTAAGTTTCCTTTTAATGGTTGTTGTGAAACACAGAACACTGACAATTACACCACAAAAGTAAAGTTTATACAAAAGAATGCCTTTCTGCAATATTCCAAATTTTTGCCTATTTGTACACAAGTGCATTCAGTGTGCTGGAGTATAGTTTTTGATTAACATAATCATTTACTTTTAATATTCCTTTTGATCAAATTAAGAGCTGGTTAAAATATTTAAATGTACAAACAATTACAAAATGTTTTTCTCAGAAACACTTTGCTCTTTCAATTTCAAAAGTTAGCTAAATATACTCAAGTGCTCTTTCCATGAATGCGGCATATTTTACTGGTTTCGTCAATTAAATAAGTAATATCAGGTAACATCAGCTAGCAGGCAAATTGCAATTTACAATTACAATTATTATGAAACTCAAATTAAATAGTTCTACACAGATTTTTTTGCATTATTGGTTTTGACAGAGAAAACATGTAACATTCATCACAATGAAGCTTAATAAACAATGCAGACTTTCTGTCGAGGTGTACCATTTGATTTGTTTACGATTAATCACAAAATGTATAGTCAGTTATCTTGGAGAGAGGTAAGATGAATCCTTGCAGACTACTGTGCCAGTGAAAGCAAAATTAAACATACTTATCTGATTACTTTCACTGTCCAGGAAACTGTCAGGCCGTTCAACACAGAAGATGCTGCTCATTAAGTGGAAGAATGCCTCAGTGCTATTTCAAATGATCTTGATGTAGAATGGGGCATTTATCTTCACATGTAAGTAAAGTAAGACTCTTGAATGACTTTGTGCAAATGGGACTTACCATTCTCAGTGAGGAAGTTGACATTTTTCATGACTCCTTGTGTATAGATGCCTGACTCATAGTTGTCCATCTCCCCGGTTACCACATGGGCGACTCTGGCAGCTCGTCCCCGGATTGCCCCCGCTGCACGGTCAAGGCTGTCAAGATCATGTTCTCGAAGAGCGATGATGCATTTATTAACATCTTCCAATATGTGGCTCTCTGAATGTAAAAAAAGAATATTGGAATGAAGAACTGTATATATAGAACCCCATGAAAGTATTTTTATTTTTTATAATTTTCCATTTTATTTTTCACAAATGTCATTTTATTACAGATACACATTAATGAAACAGCTCAAATAGATGTGTATCAATAATAGTATAGTGTACATCCTATTTGGTAGCACTTTATATTAAGGTGCTGCATATTAATGGTTTATAAATGGGTTAAAAATATATAATTGATACTTAAAAACTATGTTATAGAGTGTTAATAAAGCATTATATATTGTTTATAACCATGTAATAGCCATATACATAATTACACTTAAAAATCCCGAAGTATAATATGTGGCTAACCCTAACCCTAACTCTAACCATATTATACTTTGGGGTGTTTAAACGCAATTCCGTTTATGGCTATTGCATAACAGATTTATGTCTCCTGTCTTCCTCAGAATAGAAAATGTCATCTACTTACTGCACAAACCTAAACCCCTGCTGTGTTTAACCTAGCTCCAGCTTAATTACTTGGTCTTTCAATTTGAATACAAATCTATTGTATTGTAATACAGTTACAACAACAACAACAACAACACATTTGATGATATGGAGCATTGTTTTACAGAGACAACAAGTCTGTTGCACAAGCATCATCAAACACAGCAAAACAGTGTTAGAACATAAATATTGGTGACACAGGGTTAGCTAAAACAGTCACCTTTCATACCGACTGACACTTGAGTTATATGAGTAATAACAAACTAAGAGATATCCCGAGTGCAAGGCTACCAACACAGCCAGTCAGTATTTGATTTTAACACAAGCCAGGATGCTCTATTACAGAAACAGCTAGTTATGACAGAAGGACATGATGCTTTAGAATGCTGTTTTTCAATTCCATTTCAAACAAAGAGAATGTTTCAAACATCTTATTCTAGCTTGGTTTTTAGAATTTTTTTTTTTAGAATTGTTTATCTTAAACAGGCAAGCATGACAGGCAGGCAGGGAAATGAATTCCCAAAATCTGAAATACTCCAAATAAACCGATTAAAATAATTAACTTATCCTTTTAGCACACTTTTGACGCAAAGCTAATTTATTTTATTCCTCAGAAGCATGCATACTACATGTTCTTTGTATTTTAAATGAAAACGAAAGAAACAGACATTGTGGTCAGTTAATACAAAATAACCAAACAAAAAAAAAAACTGGCCATGCTCTAGACAGTTGGGTCAAATCAAGTAATGTACAGAAATGACTGCCCACCAGCACTCTCAGAGTTGGGACATACTATATAAATCTGGCAATTTCAAACTCATGCAAACTCTCTTTATGGGGAAGTCAAAGCACATATGTTTTTTCTACATGGTAAAAAAGAAATGATCCTGCAGTTGCAAAATCCAGAGCTGTCAACCCCATAACAAAAAGATAAGCTTAGCTTTTTTATCCTCCAGGAAGGAGCAGGTGGGAGGTGACATCCTAAATAATATGGCCAGTGGCTTACAAATTGTGGCAGCTGCCGAAATTCCGAAATTGATAATTGAGTAAACAAGCCCTTTGATCCTGGGGCCTATAAGGGTCCAGGCACTCCTTCTGACTGTAGCACACATCACCTTTTAAAAGGAAATATAGGACTTCGACCATCAGTTGTTCCATCATCCAAAAACAAGATTAAGTGAGCAAGTGTTGATTCACTTACTAAAATAGCTTGTGAAACAAATGCGTGATGCCCTCTGAGACTGTACTCTATTAAACAATGGTTTAGATGTTTGACGTGTCCAGCATGAACGCATTTTTACATTTTCTTAATTCTCCAATTACTTGTCTTTTCTTTAAAAAGGATACTCTCAGTGAAGTGGTACATTCCTTGAAAGAATTCTCAACATGTAGTTTTGGTTTCACTGAGAATTCTATATTGAAAAACTGTCTGAATATGTTTTAAACAGTTTTAGTTTCTGGTACTTGTCTGCTCCTTACACACCTTATTGTGTTTTGCATTATTATTGACACACAACAGAGACTCAGACAGTCAAGAGCACTTCATATTCTGTTTGAAGGACCCACAATAAAGCATCAACCAGAGTTTCTATAGCAACACAACAGTGCCTGGGTTCAAATTCGCTACCAGCTCCGAAAACAGTGGGGAACTAATTGCTTATTAGTCTCATAAAATTTTGTTGCATAGTAATTAAACTTCCATTCAATCACAGATTTTAAAAAAAAAATGTATCAAAGATGAGTAGAATATTCTAGTTATGTTCACAGTTTGAAACAACTGTACTCCACTGCGAAATATGGGCGAAATATGCAGCAACATCAAATTAAAAACTGACTTCGTACTGATTGCATCTAGCAGAATGGTCTTGCATTACCAAACAAAACAAAACAAAAAATATCAGATTTAAGCATTTAAGAAAACAACAGTGTGTGTATTAAGCAATTGTGTGGCAAATTATATCAGTATTAGAACATCCTGGAAACATAATGCAGTTTCTACAACAAACTGTTATTATTCTGTATTATTATATGGGGGGAGAAACATTGTCCTATTAAATTAATCTGACATCACAGCCACGTTCTGATGTCACGGCCATGCATGGGATTATTAAGTATTTAGTAAAGCTTTCGCAATATTTTGCTTTGCATAACACAGCATGAATAATACATTCCATAAACACGCTTATACACTAATAGCTCAACAACAGTTGTTCAAGTATTTAAACAAGAAAACGTGAGTTTAAACTGTATAAGGTGTCTAGGTTAATCGTTATATCCCACTAAGAATATTGGCCTGTATTCTTAAAGCACCACGATGCCAGTTAAGTTAATATGGCTCCACTGCATTAGCTGGCATGCTAATGTTTTTTTTTTAATGCAGCCCATTCACATTAAATACAGCAGCAGAAATAAAATAATTCTGAAACATAAATTAAACATGATATTTGTTTATTAGATAACACAATCTTGATCTGCTAGGGAGCCTATAAAGTATTCATGCAACCGCCAACAGTCCTAAAAAAAAAAAGAAACACTGCCCAAAGAAAAGTTGCTTTTGAACAGTAAGCAGCCAGTAATATTTTCTATTGTAAAAGATTAAATAATATTTCTGCTAATCAGAACTGAAGTAAAGAAAACAAATACAAAAAGTAACAGGGAGACTATGGAGGTTTTTTGCAAATGGTTTGCACAGCTACTGTGTAGTTTAGTCTCCATTAAGCCTTGACAATAGTAATGTTACCAAGTAGAACAAGTTCAGGAGGAAGACATGCCCCTATTTAAATTTAAATTTCAGAAGCTGTTATCCTTTTATAAAACACATGCTGATGACTCTAGCCCCTTTGTGTCCTGCACAATATCATGTCACTTTCCTATATGCACATGATTCAATGTGATAGCACCTAATTTCTAAGGAAATATGCATTATTCATAATAATTTAAAATATATCTTCAGAGATACAAGAGAATACTGTAGTCCTTGCAGCAGCCCATGACAGATTAATTATGAGTTTCAGAGCACCACATTCCACTCCATTATTCTGGTTAAAAGCAACTGTTTGACTTAAGCATTCTAATGTAATCACAATGGAATTTTTTATTTGGCCTACTTTAAAATGTGATCTTTTATTTATTTATTTATTTATTTTAAAGGTTTTGGCCCAAGAAATCAGTTGACACTTGCAATGGGGCCTGCTGTTTTTGTATTTTTGTTTTTGTTGTATTGTTTCCCAGACTGAATTAATAATTCCCTGTAAAATATTATACGAATATATACTGAAAGGCAACCCTCGTTTTCAATTTCTATAATGGAGCTTGTAGATGTCATGCATAACCCCCTGCTGGGTTAGCAGCTCACAGAGATAAAGGGTGGCATGCAGTTTTCAGGTCCCTGCAGCTCGGGAATCTATTATAAAATATACAGTCCCCCTCAGCCTTGTTTTGAAAGTGTCGTCTGGTGTTTGGTAAAATTATAATTTGACAAATAATTTATTTTTTAAAAAGGAGACATGAAAGTAAATTGTAAAAACTGTATAAACCGAGATTGGATTGCTTCAACAATGTATGTTTTTGGGAACAACAGACACAAAAAATATATATATTTTAGAGGAAAACTGGACAAGATAAATACAAAGCCTTGTTTAATTACTGCTGTTTGATATGTCCTAAGATATTTTGTTGTATGTAGCGTCAAAAAATAAACTGCAATTCAACAGTCCTTAATTATGTTCTTTTCCCCAGAATATTTATTGGCACAGTACTATGGCTATTAAATCTGTACCGCTGTATACCCTCCTCCAGTATTATGACAGCAAGAGAACAATTAGAGTTCTCCTTTCAACGTCAGCCAGCTCACTCTCAAGTGCTTTGTTAAAAATCACATTGTGGGAAGCAGTACTTTAATGAGGAGTCAAGGACAGCTACCTAGATTTGAAGGTTAGTGCTAAATTAGGTTCTAAATGGAATGACCACATACAGTACTCAGGAAGCTACCTGTCTCTGGTCTGTGTTCAAGCAGATCAAGCTGTAGAGAAAAGGGCATTAGTGGAGCTGTGATTTGAACAATTAACGTCACTTACTGTGGTGAGTAATCCTGGTTTCTCTTGAGCATATCCTCCTTCCTAACACGCTTTCTGAATTTAAGCAATAAAACACTTACCAGTGTGTGGATGTCAAACAAAATGTTGACCGCAAAGCAAGTCCTTTGCATCTGTTTTTGGAATGCTATTATACACTTTTAAAGGTGTACCAACAGATGTTTTTTTTATGTATATATTTTAAAATGCACATTTTGCTAAAACAGAAATAATACAATGCTCAAGCCAGTCACCTAATCACAGAAAAAATAAATATATCTGAAACAAAAAATTACAAGAACTCAGCAGTTGTTCAGAAATATATATGCTAATAGTATATGCGATCACAACCAAAACCCTCTGAAAAATAAATAATTGAAAACAAATGAAAATTGGATTTTGAGACTGCTGGGATATTTAATCAGGAAATGCGTCTGCTTCTTTGAATGCTAACATTTATTGTGGATACAATGGATATAATTGTATGAGATAGCGGCATTATTTCTTTGGGCTTGAAAACCACTTGAGTATTACATGTGTTGCCACTCTAGAGTGTTATTCAGCAAAAGATTTTGTTTAAATGAAAGCCTTTTCACAAATTTTACACAAAACAGATGAACAATGATCTGATGCAGATAACCCCTGAGCAATGCTCTTTCGCTTGCACCCTGCTTCAAGGCCCACTAAAAAACAACCTGCACTTAACCCATAACCAAGAGTGGACATGCTCTCAATGCACTTTTGAAACTTGGGTCGACCCCAAATTTGATATATTGAAGTATAAACAGACACAAGCAATACAAGCGAAAGAAGTCTTTTGTAATATTCCTTGTCTGAGCATGGTCTGTCATCTTAATTCATAGTGCTTTTCTGGAGATGACCCACAGACTGATTCCTCCCAATGTACTCTTACAGGCATCTGCACATTTGTGCTGTTGTTTTAAAAAAAAAGTCTCTTCTCTTTATTCTGACTTAGTTGTTTTTATAGGTGTACAGTGATTTTGGTCTTTATTGATATTAAAAACAACCTTAATGGGATTTGCAATCCTAACCATTGGGATAAATATGCCATCTTAGCTTTCTGTTAGGTGAACTGAAATCATGTAATGAGAAACAAGCAAGGAGACAACTTCTACTCACTTTATATATACTCAGACATGATGCATCAAGGGCTGTTGGGCATGACTGACCCACTGACAGCATGTCTCTCACCTGCTTAGAATTAATGAGATGATGCCCAGGTTGCCATTTTGATTTCGCCTTAAGCATCCATCAGTCATACAGTTATACAACAACACAGCATATTCTCTTGTGCTCTCTGGGCATTACACCAATCCACCACTACAGCCTGCCCAATCACAGTGCAGTAAGTTGCTTGAATTACATTTAAGGTTCTCTGTTCTCAAGTGTAAAGTATCCAATAGATATGGACCTGTGTAACTTTTGTTCACAAATATATACTTCAAAAACATGTGTCTGGGGTCTTTATAGAAAATTATAATAACTCATTGTTTCTATATACAAAAAATGATTTGGAGAAATATTTGTGAAATATTATCAAGTTGTGTGTTTTTATGAACTGAAAATACAGTATGTTAATAATACAGAAGTGCAAATGGCCTTGGGAAATAAAAGCAGACTAGTTCTGGTTGTAGTTAACCTAAACCTATACACAGTAATGAATTTGAAATAAAACTGATTGGCTTTCAGTACTATAAATAGAGATAGCAAACAATACTGCAAGCATCAACACCTTTAAGCTATGAGAGGGTGGATTTTAATAGAGATGCTTAATGTCAGTCTAATTTACCGTCACCTTAATTATGCCTAACATGCAAACACAATTTTAAATATGCAAAGTATGCTATACGTCTGCTGCAAAGTTGTGGCACATTAATGTCATCTAAATCTCAACAATAAAAACATCACTTTAATCTGTTTATTATAACTGTGTTTCACAAGTTTCAGAAATGCAGTTTCTATAGGGCTCCCGAGTGGCGCATCTGTTAAATACAATCCGCCCGGAGTGCCAATGTGACCTATAGCTTGGAGATCGCGGGTTCGAATCTAAGCTATGCCACTGCCGACAACTGGTCAAGCGCTGCCCCGGTGTAGGGGTTAGGTCGCCTGCTGGCCAGCCTGTACGCAATTCAGAACTGTGTGGTCCTCTGACACTGTAAGTTCTGGATATGGCTGCACGGCGGGCTTGTAGAGTGGAAAAAAAGCAGATGGCTGACAGCACATGTTTCGGAGGACACGAGTGCTCGTCTTCGTCTCTCCCGAGTTAGTCCAGGGGTTGCAGCGGTAAGCCAGGTTGAATAATAATTGGACATTCCAAATTGGGAGAAAATTGGAAAATTAACAAAAATAATTGTTAAAAAAAAGAAATGCAGTTTATATTGATTTGTAATAGTACTTGTTTCTTTTTTTTTTTGGTTTTCTTATTCCAGCTTCCAAAATTAAACCCTTTTCCCCATAACCCTACTGTAATGTTTCTGGCATTATTCTAACCCATGCCCTGAATGGTGTACTTATTTATCTAATCTTATTTGAGTACAGACTGTGGCTGCCCTTGGGCTTCCATTACTGTGCCCCATTGCATTGCAATTAAATATTGTTTGGAACATTTCTTCACATTACTTCTGTTACTTAAACTGCCAAATGTAAAGGCTGTAGGACTATCACTTATATAAAATATAAAGAGCTTTCCGAGGTAGCTACTGTATGTACAAGTCTAGATGCATAGCCCAAATATACATCCCCAAAAATCACAAATAATTCACAGCGTCACTTGTTCTGAAATAGCTTTCTTGTACAGTATTTTACATCATACTACTTCTAAGACACTAGGTATATATTAATACATAGGACTGCCACTTTTTAAAAACTTAGACAACCTGGAATTCTGAACTAGAAACATTCCATGTATTATAACTGTAGAGTCTGTTGATTAACTGCCATGAGTGACTCTGACTCAGAGAATATTTACTTATCCTGTAACTATTTGTTATTATTAACACATTTGTAGGGCAACATTTCCAATTGATTCCTTGTTATTCTAAAAGAAAATATTAGGTATGTTATTTGGAAATCATTACTACACACAGGAAAGGTTAACTAAATGTGTTTTCTTCAAGTGCATTCGAATTTAGCTACATCCATATGGTGTGTAGATTGCCAAACACTGCAATGTTGTATAGCTTTAGATGACAGATTTCCTTTCACATACTGGTGACGTTGTGTAATAAGGCACCAGTGCTAGGTGTGCCCCTCTTCTTTGTTTGCCTGGAGGAAGCTGTGTTTTTGTGAGGTGGTGACAGAACAGACATTCTGGAACCAAACCCTTGATGCTGCTACATGAAGGGCGGGACAATGTTCAGGATTCTCCTTCATTGCATGGCTGACCCTTTAAACTTCAATAGCTGTGAAATGTCCCCCACTAGAGAGGTTGTACCTGGCTTGAAAATGCCATCCAAAATGTGCATTGGTCAACAGTTGGACATATGAGAAATAGAGAAATAGTGCCATTTTAAAATGTGATTACAGATTAACAAGGTGTTAGAGGCAGCATTAAGATCAACAATATAGAGCCCAATGTGTGTTCCCTATCATTTATATTGCGACAAATCATTCTTTACCGTGCTAAATTAAGTCAGTTGGTTTGAAAAATGACCACCAAGGGTGTGCAGCTGTCCCTTCTTTGATTTTGTATAGAGGTTTTCTATTTACTAACTCACAGTTGCCATTGTTGCAGAAGAGCAGGAATTAGATTTGCACATACCTAGAGTTAATTTCTAAAACAGTCTCACCAATTCTCTTGTTATGGGTAAGAAACACATCTGGGACTACTGAAGGAGGTTGTGGCTGAAATTGAAGCAAATGCGTTCTGCATTTCAGAGCGAGGACAACCTGTGGCAAAAATGCAATTCTTCAGCTCTTGGAAAACAGGGAGGCAAAATCCAAAACCAAAACCATCCTCCCTGTACAACCTGAGAGAATCTATTATCAACTCAATGGTTTCACAAGACCAAGACTCTTAAAATATATATTAGAACATATACTCTTGCTTCAACCTTTTTTCTCAACATAAAGTTGTTGTATCAACAGATCATGTTCTAGTAGGAATGCATTTAGCCACCTGGTTTATTGTCCTACTTTGTTGTTCCATGTTATCTTTATAATGCTGCAATTATTTAATTTCTTCCAGAAAACAGGACCCTTCAGAATGCTTCAGAATTGGACCCAAGGAGATTTAAATTATCTCTAAGTACACATAAGTTACAAATTAGCATGTGGATAATATCCAATCTGCCAAGCAGTCCAGACTGCTGTATTCACAGAACGGCAGTAACATGCTAAAACTAATAATAACTCCACTGCTAAAACTAATAACGTTATTGCTTACCTTTAGGTATCACCTTCTGCTCTTCTGCTTTCACCACATTTTGTCAAGCTGCCTTTAAGTATACTGTAGCAATACTGAAGCCTCATCTTAGAATCAAGTTTTTTTTTTTTGCAGTCTGCAGGCAAAGCAGTCTACAGTAACTGCTTTGATTAAACCTTGCCCTGCTTTCTGACCAATCTCTTAATGATAATTTTGTGTACATTGCTAAACTTCATTGCAGTGTTTTCTGAAAATCAAATACTGCTATGTTGAGATGTCTTGGACATTCTACAATGGGGTAGTCTCTTACCCGACACTGCGAGAAAGTCATCAATGCTGGTGATGTCATCCACAGCCTCGGTCAGGAGGCGCACATAGTTTTCCCAGGTCTTTTTATACACCTCCATGTTGTTCATTACAGTCTGGCTTTTAGGCCTTGCTGCAAGGGCCAGGGCAGCATTGATTACCTGTGGAGAGACAGTGTTGTTTAAGTTAGTTGTAACAATAACACCACCTATGACCATTGCTGAATATCAGATAAAGAAAGTGAATGCCCACAAATCCTCAGAGAGATGTAACGGTGGTAGAGCGCTCTAGCAGGATAACTGGGCATTACGTTTTGACATGGGTGGTGGGGGGTGGGGGTAAAATACTGCATACATACAGTAGCTGGGCTTTGGCCAGAAGCACTGCAGGCACCTGCTGGCTCTTTTACTCATGAAAAGCACGTACAAACTCAATCTACCTTCAAATGAGCCTTATATGCTCAGGTTAAGTTCTGGCTTTGGCCATTTAAGATTAATCACTGGAGGTGGCCAGAAAGCTACTGTAATCAAGGCACTTTGTTAAAAGCCCTCTACCTGACTGGTAAAAATAAGATCATGCTGCTTAACAGGACTCAGAGAGATTGCCAACAAAATATCAATTAGATTTACATGATCTCAATATGTATTTGGTCATTCAAAGCTGTGCAGCATACATGTAAAAGGTTGTCACAATGTTAACAATGAAAAGAAAATGACAGGTACATTATTTAAGCACTTGTAGCAACAAGTGGGGATGTATAATGTTATATTTTGTTTTGGAACCCCACTACTTACTCTTTATGTCCCTTTTTTGATTTAATTTCAGTATTTCTATTTCTTCCATATCTAACTTCTCTCTTCAGGAACACAACTGGAACTAGCTTGATTCCCTTTACAGTAGTAAACGAATCAGCTGTGATCAGTGATATATGCTTCATTAAATGAGAATGTACTGGAGGTAATAATATGATGTTCACATGATGCACTTTTCAAGCTTATCACAGCTTATCTGGATGCTTTACTTATTATTATATTTGTGAAGTGTGATAATGCCACATTCGTATTCTCAACTTTACCAATAAAAGAAAAAAAAGTGCCATGTTTCAGTACTTGAAAATGCAATTTAAGTGAATTATGGCCTTCTTGATCAACAGAGGACATGGTTTATAACAGAGGACTGTGGCTTCCCCATTCATCCATTTAAAGGAAGAATAATCTCTCACCTGGTCCTCAATAACATTCAACAGTGTTCTTGATTATTTGCTGGTCTACCTGACATTATGGCCCATAACAACACTAACATAAACTGCCTTCAAGGGGAAGTTAATTTTACGCACCTAAGTGAGTCTGTGGCAGGAAACAACACTCCTCTGTTGTGGACAACATTTATATCACCACATACTATATGCAAATGCCACCTTATTTTCATTAATGCAAAATTAATTTCTTTTTTAAGGCAATGAAGAAATAAAGATGGTGTTTGGACGTTAGCTACATAATTTTTTTTATTATTATTTTGAAACAGATACATTGCTATATTTGAATATTGATACAATAAATGGTTAAACATAGAAAGCTCTAAATTGCCTTCCTCTCTCATATTTATCAGAATTGTTAAATTGCTGTAATCCCAGGAAACTGTATCTCCACAGCCTCTTCAGTGTAGCGTGTGATTTGCTTCAGTGGTGGTCCTTTTGCTCATTTTTCTGACCTCAATTTTGTTGACAGAACCAGCAAGATATTTTGATATTGTTTCAGGAGATACAAACCAATTGACGCTTCCCAGTGGAATTGCCCAGTTTTGAAACCCAATAGACACTTCTGAGTGGAATTATTCAGTTTTGAAACCCAATTGACACTTCCCAGTAGAATTATCCAGTTTTGAAACCCAATTGTCTTTGCCAATTCCTGCTTTCATATGAAGGCTTTAATCTGACCATTTTCAGGATATGCACTTCGAATATCAAATTATCTATTTCAATTTCTATTTAATATGAATCTCTTCAAATGTTTCACTTTAAATGCTGTCTCATTGATTCTTGCACAGCACAGCCAATTCGTTCACAATTGTTTTTTTAAAAAAAAGGCTACCTTCATAATAAAATTAGTTCGGAGCCACACAATTCACTTTGAATTAGACTGCACAAACCGAGGAGTTTGACAGTTCAATACAGACAAGTGAGTGAAGGAATCACTGCCCATTGTTAGTAGATAAAACAAGTGTTGTAGTGTTGTCTCTCTTTCAATCTCTTCCATTTAACAACAGTGCAGCATGAAAGAAAAAAGCTTCTGATGTCTTCATAAATATAAAAATATATAAGTGGGTTGTTCTAGTTATCTGTTAACACTGTGGGGAAATACACAGCATAATGGTCTCATGTTGTACAAATAAAATCAGAAAAGTCTTAAGAGAAATACAGGGAATGCCCACTTTTCACCAGTGTATGTTGTTCCCATGATTCTTATCCAACATGTTGGCGTGGAAAGTCTAGCTATTCAGACCAGTTGGAGTTGCTATATTTCAGTGTAGTTTTTAAGCAGCCAACTTCAAGTGTTTACAAGACTTAAACATGCATGTCTGAAAGCTAGGTGCCACCTTACCGATCCTACTGAGAAACAAACAGAGAACGGTGTGTTATTTAGTCATTATTTCTGGTTCAGAGCTGCTTTTTTATCCTTTGGAAACACCAGCTGGAAACACAGTTTGTCCATCATTTCGCTCTGTGACTGGAGTGATTGATAAAACAAGTGCTGAAAAGTTGTTATTTTGTATTTCAAGGCTGCTATAGTTTTTGGTATATGGATAAAAACCTGTTGTTTTATTGTTTGTTGTGTTTTTAATATGGACTTACAGTGAGAGAGTTAAGATAACATGTCTTGCCTTTCACAGATGCCACACTAGACACACTAATAACAAACAGGTTCTGGACCAGGTGATACTATTTCTTACAATAAATCAGGGCGTGGTTCAGAAATGGCATTATTTTCAAAGTTAATTTGCTCCTTCGGCATCCTTAAAACAATAATTTGAATTGGGTATTCTGTCTGTTATATATTCATCCTCAAGTCCACTGAATAAAAAGCAATCTTTAAAGCAATGATCACATTAAGACTTTGGAGTAGATTTTTTTAAGGCTAATTGTGTACTTAATTCATTTTTTTATAGTGGGATATGATAACAACTTAATATTTTAGGGCAAATGTATAATTTGGTAAAGGCAGCTCATGCTAGGTATAGTTCCCCACTGGGGACGCAATAGAGAGAATGTCATAGTAAACATTGTAATGCAAAAAAGGTTGTATTACCATTGTCATGAGCAGCACAATTAGGAATGACAATATTTTCATTCTCTTTATGGGCATCCTTGGAACAGTTATATTACCAGGAATACAATTACTGCTCCAACAGAGTAAACAGCATTGCAATCAAGCAGCACAATATTTTAGAACACACACACACACACACACACACACACACACACACACACACACACACACACACACACACACACACACACACACACAGTTAGCCTCATTCTTGTGCGTTGACCCTTAAAACTTGAATTGTAAAATAGAATTTAGCACCTTGATCCTAGAACAAGCAGCATGGAGCAGAATTTAGTGTTGCCTACCATCAAAATAGTATTAAAGCTAATGATAGGTACAATAGGACTTTTAGCACTTTTAGATGTGTAGCACATTTAGCAGCAATTAAATATGAATAAAACAAGCTGTTGTTTTTCTGCATATACAGTATAATGAGAAATCCAAGACCTCTGTACTTTTAAGGTCACATATTCATTTTTGTACCCTTAAAACTATAAACTCTATTGCATGGAAACAGAACCCTAAAGATATATTGAAACACTATATTAGCATACAGTTCATGGATGAAAATAGGTTTGCATTTACAGACAGGCAGCATGATCAGTCGTATATGAGACATGCACTATCATCTATCATATGTTAGACTACATATTATGCATCTGGTTATTTTATTCCTTACATGTTAAAGCAATACTATTATGACATGTATATGACAGCATGCTTGTTGTGAATAGGGGGGTGCACCTAAGGCTTTTTGAACAAGCATGTTGAGGAAAGAAACAAGCTGGTGATGGAAATTCCTTGAGGTCTGCATGGTAACTGTAATGTTACTGCCATATACAGGTAGACAAGTCTGGTCTAATTTACCATACACTCAATCAGGGTGATTGGATAGCCCTTTTATTAGGTCTATAGCTGTAGAGACAGCCTGCTGCTTCTTATATCTATTATCAGAACACCCTGCTGTCTGCAATCTAATTTAATCTTTTTTTTTCCTTAATTACATTTTACTGTTTCAAGAAGAAACCTTACTTTATGAGTCTCGATTATTAAACCATTCACATGACAATAAGTGGATGCCAAAGAAGAAGAAAAAAATCACTGTGTGTTTTAAATTATCAACATGTACAGTGCTGTATGAATGTGCCAAGAAAGTGTACTTTAACACAACGTTTCACAACACATACTGTATTTCTACGACTCTTCTGGCCTGAGCTGGCTTGTTTGTTTCTCAGTCAGAACCAGCCTCATTTATTTGACTTACTGACATTGGTTTTTAGTTGGAATATTTTGCTATACAGATACAAATCTTTAATATTTCTGAATTTCTAGTAGCATTATATAGCTGTGCTATGACCCCAGAGCCATTATTTTGGTATTGATTTTACTGCAATGTCATGAAATCTAACTTGGTCTATTTTTTGCCATTTCTTTGGTATATTATATTAAAAATGCATACTATAAAATGGAAGAAAACTGGAACATGTTTGCATCTAGACAGTTTCCTTCTCCAGTACAGACAAAACAGCACAGTTTTCTCTGTATTCTCTCTCTGGTGCAAATACTTTGCCAAGACTATATAGTGCCCTTAATTGTGTGTTGTAACAGCAATTTAGCAAAAATTGTCCTTTTTTTGTAGTATGTTTGGTACACAACAAAAAATGTGCATTTTCCACACAAACATCCACCTTTTTTTCTTAACCAATGTTCAGTATGAAGTTCCAATGTCAAAAGTATATCAAGCCTCCTAACACCATAGTAAAGTTATAACCACTAAGGGCTTTGAGGCATTTATTATTATTATTATTATTATTATTATTATTATTATTATTATTATTATTATTATTTATTTCTTAGTAGACACCCTTATCCATTTCTTTAACAACAGCAGAAGAATTCTCGATTATTATTATTTTTTTTAATTTGACAGCCAGCAACATCAGAATAAGTGTCATTGAATTACCTGCTAGGAAACAAATAATCAAACGATGAAACCAATTCTCATTGCACAAACATATAGACATATACACAGTCTTGTTTGGTTAATTATAAAAACGATTTAGAAATCTGTCATGACAGTAAGTCCAATTAGAGTTTAGGAAGTTGTCAATTATGAGAACTGATTTCATTTATACATTTAATGAATTCTGGTATAATAGTTCATAATTTTTTAAGACAATTTTCACAGTAGATTCAATCCAGACTAGGGGCATTTGGTACATTCATTATTTTTTGTTCAGTCCTTTTTTTTTATCCTGGAGTTGTAAATCTACAGTGTTTTTTTTCCAAGGACATAAAAATTGAAATGTTATATCTAGATCACACAATAAATATTTTATATTTCAAATGGTTTGAAATGTTGAGATCTTGTGATGTCAATGAAAGATACAAGTAATCCAAAACATACTTGTCTTATATCTTCTGAGTGGATACAGATTTCAGGATTATTTTGTAGCATGGGATGTGAAACAATCACTCATTTTCTGGTATCTGACAACTCATGTCAGACAGTGGCTATGTTTCCAATGATTTTGCCATCCAGAGTAGAACATTGCCATCTTGATCCTATACCTTTCTAGATTTTGGAAATGCATCTTCTTAGTGTGGAACCCCTTGAGGGGTAGACCACTACAAGTTTGGTACAATTGACATCTTTCCATGGGCAAAAATGCATCAAATTCAAGGGACAAATTGAAGACCCATCATCTTACTGAGACAGAAGTACACTTCCTTATCTCGTGAAATCCCTTTGCAGGTCTTGTGTTAAGTAATTCTTATCGCACAGCTTCAAAACATATAATGCAGAGCCAATAAAAAAAAGCCAACTAAGGGAAAAGGCACATCAGTGCTTCCTAACAGCTGTCAAAACTATATTAGTAGGAATTGCACAACATATTTCTCTGAGAAATCTCAAAACAGGTTAATCTGTTTTTACAATACATTCTTTAGAAATATGAATTACAAATACAGTATAAAGTTGAGATATACATACCTCCAGGCTGTCACCAATAAAACCACTGAAATATCAGCAGGGAGAAGGGCTCCCTGTTTAACTTAGTCAATACAACCTTGGCTCATGTTCTTTTAGACCATAGCATCTAATCCTGCTGTTGGAAAGTATTTTAATACAAAGGTACTTCTCTCACTATATTTATAGTAGTTATAGCCTCTTTGAAAATTGAAATAATTTGGAGTTAAGAATAGTGTATTTTGTTTGAACTTAAAGCAGTACAAATTTTACCAAAGTTTTATTCATATTACAGTGAAGCGACTGATGATTGCATTGCTGAGATGAGGGATAGTAGATGAAACCCATAGTTCAAAAAACAAATTTCAATGCAATTAGCAGTTGTGGATACATTTAACAAATAACTGCACTTAACCATCCTCCAAGACAAGTAGGGTGATCCAGATACATGATTAGGTAAGCACAATTAGAATGTTTCTATAATATAATTTTAACAGCTTACAAAGTTGTTGTAAACACTATTTTTAATACAATAGAATGTTTAAAGTCTAGTCTTTTTATTGATTGACACCTGCAATATTAGCATAGCCCCTCCTTAATTACCATAAAATGACACCCACTGGAGCAGTATGTACACATTTGTTGTAAACCTACAGTACTGTGCAAAAGTTTTAGGCAGGTGTGAAAAAATGCTGTAAAGTAAGAATGCTTTCAAAAATAGACATGTTAATAGATTATATTTATCAATTAACTAAATGCAAAGTGAGTGAACAGAAGAAAAATCTAAATCAAATCCATATTTGGTGTGACAACCCTTTGCCTTCAAAACAGCATCAATTCTTCTAGGTACACTTGCACAAAGTCAGGGATTTTGTAGGCATATAGTCAGGTGTATGATTAAACAATTATACCAAACAGGTGCTAATGATCATCAATTCAATAAGTAGGTTGAAACACAATCATTAACTGAAACAGAAACAGCTGTGTAGGAGGAATAAAACTGGATGAGGAACAGCCAAACACAGCTAACAAGGTGAGGTTGCTGAAGACAGTTTACTGTCAAAAGTCATACACCATGGCAAGACTGAGCACAGCAACAAGACACAAGGTAGTTATACTGCATCAGCAAGGTCTCTCCCAGGCAGAAATTTCAAGGCAGACAGGGGTTTCCAGATGTGCTGTCCAAGCTCTTTGAAGAAGCACAAAGAAACGGGCAACGTTGAGGACCGTGAGACGCAGTGGTCGGCCAAGGAAACTTACTGCAGCAGATGAAAGACACATCATGCTTACTTCCCTTCGCAATCGGAAGATGTCCAGCAGTGCCATCAGCTCAGAACTGGCAGAAAACAGTGGGACCCTGGTACACCCATCTACTGTCTGGAGAAGTCTGGTCAGAAGTGGCCTTCATGGAAGACTTACGGCCAAAAAGCCATACCTCCGACGTGGAAACAAGGCCAAGCGACTCAACTATGCGAAAACACAGGAACTGGGGTGCAGAAAAATGGCAGCAGGTGCTCTGGACTGATGAGTCAAAATTTGAAATATTTGGCTGTAGCAGAAGGCAGTTTGTTCGCCGAAGGGCTGGAGAGCATACACGAATGAGTGTCTGCAGGCAACAGTGAAGCATGGTGGAGGTTCCTTGCAAGTTTGGGGCTGCATTTCTGCAAATGGAGTTGGGGATTTGGTCAGAATTAATGGTCTCCTCAATGCTGAGAAGTACAGGCAGATACTTATCCATCATGCAATACCATCAGGGAGGCATCTGATTGGCGCCAAATTTGTTCTGCAGCATGACAACGACCCCAACCATACAGCGAAAGTCATTAAGAACTATCTTCAGCGTAAAGAAGAACAAGAAGTCCTGGAAGTGATGGTATGGCCCCCACAGAGCCCTGATCTCAACATCATCGAGTCTGTCTGGGATTACATGAAGAGAGAGAAGCAACTGAGGCTGCCTAAATCCACAGAAGAACTGTGGTTAGTTCTCCAAGATGTTTGGGCCAACCTACCTGCCGAGTTCCTTCAAAAACTGTGTGCAAGTGTACCTAGAAGAATTGATGCTTGATGCTGTTTTGAAGGCAAAGGGTGGTCACACCAAATATGGATTTGATTTAGATTTTTCTTCTGTTCACTCACTTTGCATTTAGTTAATTGATAAATATAATCTATTAACATGTCTATTTTTGAAAGCATTCTTACTTTACAGCATTTTTTCACACCTGCCTAAAACTTTTGCACAGTACTGTATGTCATAAGAAAAAAGGACAGGGTCAAGTAGATTTTTTTCAGGAATAATAGTGCAGCAATCATTGTGTGCTATCTCTATTTCCGTTGTAAATGTAGCCTATGTAATGCACAGCAGTTGGAAGAATCCGTAACTACAGTAGGGTAGCACTATTCTGAAAGGGATCCTCTCTTATGAAAGTGGTATTATCAGTCAAGTAGGCTAGTAATCTTCAGTCTTTAGATTTAACTGCATAAGAACCAAATTAAACCTTAAACCCAACATCATGCTTTTCAACCCAGCAGCAAGCTCCCCTAGGCTAGTTTCTTAATATGCTTAATCCTTTCATTACCCAATGAAGTACCTTGCTTTCACTTTTAGTCCACTAGATGTGGACAGAATTGGGTATTGTATTTGTGCATACCCTTAAACCTTTCCAAACAAATATGAAGGGCAATAGTTAGACATTTAAAACTGTAAGATTGTTCAGAAAGCTATTTCGCTGATTATACCTTAAGGTTAAGCATCTGTCTACTTTAACAACCATGGAAGGTTTGCGTTAAAATTAATAGTCAGGGACAAAATTGTAAGCCTGCTGGCAATAATACAAGAGTATACTGCTTTGGTGTACTGATTACATGCCGTTGATTAAAAATGGTACATTTTTCCCACAGTACAGCTGAAATGCTGAAGTTTATTAAATAACCTTGGAAAAGCAGTTTGGGTAATCACATTTGGATATATCCAAACGTAAAGAATAATAATTAAATATTGTAAATATTGTATGTCAAATACAAACTTACAAGATACAAAAAATTACAAGACTAATTGAAGTTAAGCACATCTCATTTTAATTTTAAATGTTTTTCTTTGTCTATAAACCATACTGTAAGTGTTCTTGGCCTCATTATACAAATGCATTGCACATCTCTATACCAGTGGCTTCTCCAGAATCCAAACAAAAATACTTGATTGGTTCTCACCAAAATCTAATCAGCAACCTGAATAAGGCAATGGACAGCACTGGATATGAGGTCGTGGACAAGGCCATTTAACCAATCCCCCAAGGGTGGTTTCTGGCATCCTCATTGGGGAATGCTTCAATAAGAAATGCATGTTTTTCATTGCATATGAAACTCTTTAAATACAATGGTACCAGTAGACAGGCAAGCTTGGTTTGTAAAATGTGTATAACCAGTTTATACACAAGTGGTTTTTTGTGCATAATGCATGTTTACAGAACCCTTACAGTTTTGTTACGGGCTGTATGTATGAATCCCTTACAGGATTAACAGGTGTTCGTTGTAAAGGTAGAAATCGGACTGAGACAAGCAGAAACTAAGAATTTCTCAGTGGCCACAAGACTGAAAGTACTGCATGGACAATTAACAATGCAGAAGTAAAATATCTTATGTCCAATGGCATTTTCCTGTGCCTTTAGTAAAATAGACTGCATAATAGCAATTCATTTCATACCTGAGGGCATAAGGTCTCGATGCGGTGTGCTGCCATTTGAACAATCTTGACACCATCTTCATTGGTTGAAATTGAGCTGGCAAGATTAGCAACCTGTTTTAAAAGAAGAAAAACATGCTTTATTGAGATTTTAAAGAGCAAAGCAGTAGTGAACTCTGTATAGATAAATAAAGATTAACTTCCATGACAACTTCAGTCTTATACTTTGATAAGCTCTGTCATTATTGAGCCATGTCACTATTTAGTTTAGTGGTTCAATAGAAAGGGATCATAGTGCTGACGTGTCCCCAAGAAGGTCCAATGGAAGACTCCTTTTTAAAAAAAAAGTAATCTTCATATCTTTTAACAACCCCTTACACTGGCAATATTATTTTTTTCTCTACCATGTATTTGTTATGAGCAGCAAACAAACAAACTTTGGTACACACAGAAGCCGTAAAATTTCTTTTTTTTTTGTAAGTCTTGCAAGCTCATCACAGTTGTAATATTGAATTCAATAAGGAGAGATTTGGAATGCTTCCTTTCAGATGCAAAGCCTTTATTAAAAAGCAGACAGGCTGCTGAGTGAGGGAACAGAATTTGATACAGTTCATCAAGATGGAGAGCCAGAGTTACCCCTGTCAAGTTAGAATAAATAGAGTAACGACTGTGACTCTATACAGTATACAACTTAATGAGAAGGATGTGGTTGCCACAACTAAGGAATTAAATTTGAATTCTGTAGCACAGTATATTCATTTATTTGATTTTATATATATATATATATATATATATATATATATATATATATATATATATATATATATATATATATATATATATATATACAGTACTGTGCAAAAGTTTTAGGCAGGTGTGAAAAAAATGCTGTAAAGTATGAATGCTTTCAAAAATAGACATGTTAATAGATTATATTTATCAATTAACTAAATGCAAAGTGAGTGAACAGAAGAAAAATCTAAATCAAATCCATATTTGGTGTGACAACCCTTTGCCTTCAAAACAGCATCAATTCTTCTAGGTACACTTGCACAAAGTCAGGATTTTGTAGGCATATAGTCAGGTGTATGATTAAACAATTATACCAAACAGGTGCTAATGATCATCAATTCAATATGTAGGTTGAAACACAATCATTAACTGAAACAGAAACAGCTGTGTAGGAGGAATAAAACTGGGTGAGGAACAGCCAAACTCAGCTAACAAGGTGAGGTTGCTGAAGACAGTTTACTTTCAAAAGTCATACACCATGGCAAGACTGAGCACAGCAACAAGACACAAGGTAGTTATACTGCATCAGCAAGGTCTCTCCCAGGCAGAAATTTCAAGGCAGACAGGGGTTTCCAGATGTGCTGTCCAAGCTCTTTTGAAGAAGCACAAAGAAACGGGCAACGTTGAGGACCGTAGACACAGTGGTCGGCCAAGGAAACTTACTGCAGCAGATGAAAGACACATCATGCTTACTTCCCTTCGCAATTGGAAGATGTCCAACAGTGCCATCAGCTCAGAACTGGCAGAAACAGTGGGACCCTGGTACACCCATTTACTGTCCGGAGAAGTCTGGTCAGAAGTGGCCTTCATGAAAGACTTGCGGCCAGAAAGCCAAACCTCCGACGTGGAAACAAGGCCAAGCGACTCAACTATGCACGAAAACACAGGAACTGGGGTGCAGAAAAATGGCAGCAGGTGCTCTGGACTGATGAGTCAAAATTTGAAATATTTGGCTGTACCAGAAGGCAGTTTGTTCGCCGAAGGGCTGGAGAGCGGTACACGAATGAGTGTCTGCAGGCAACAGTGAAGCATGGTGGAGGTTCCTTGCAAGTTTGGGGCTGCATTTCTGCAAATGGAGTTGGGGATTTGGTCAGAATTAATGGTCTCCTCAATGCTAAGAAGTACAGGCAGATACTTATCCATCATGCAATACCATCAGGGAGGCATCTGATTGGCCCCAAATTTATTCTGCAGCATGACAACGACCCCAAACATACAGCGAAAGTCATTAAGAACTATCTTCAGCGTAAAGAAGAACAAGGAGTCCTGGAAGTGATGGTAAGGCCCCACAGAGCCCTGATCTCAACATCATCGAGTCTGTCTGGGATTACATGAAGAGAGAGAAGCAACTGAGGCTGCCTAAATCCACAGAAGAACTGTGGTTAGTTCTCCAAGATGTTTGGGCCAACCTACCTGCCGAGTTCCTTCAAAAACTGTGTGCAAGTGTACCTAGAAGAATTGATGCTTGATGCTGTTTTGAAGGCAAAGGGTGGTCACACCAAATATGGATTTGATTTAGATTTTTCTTCTGTTCACTCACTTTGCATTTTATTACTTGATAAACATAATCTATTAACATGTCTATTTTTGAAAGCATTCTTACTTTACAGCATTTTTTCACACCTGCCTAAAACTTTTGCACAGTACTGTATATATATATATATATATATATATATATATATATATATATATATATATATATATATATGTAACATTGACAGTCAGGATTCAGTCAATTACTGACAAGAATAACCGTTCTGCGAGTTGAGCATTTACAAATTATCAAAGAACAAAATGAAAGGTTATGTGATAATAAGTATAGGAATGGGGGACGGGGGAGGGGGGAAGGGATGCAACCACATTTTTACAACTGCACTCTTATCTACGTATCACATCTTTATGCAGTATGGCACATCCCTTTTGTGTTTGTTTCTGTCAATTTGAAATGTGTTTTGGTCAACTGTTTAGAGTTGGAGAAGAGTACATACATCCAAAATAAGGTATATTAATAAGATACTTCAACTAGCAGACTACAGACTATACTTTTGTAGATTACCTGTAAGTTACAAATCAATAAATCTGCACCCCTATTTTCAAAATTAGCTTAGTTAAAACTACATTGTACCAATTCCTCAAGCAATCCCAAAATTACAATAGACAAAGCATGATGCTGCTGCATTGAAAAACCCAGCAATGCTGTAAGCAGGTTTGCTGTAGGCTAGAACTGTCAAGAGGCCTATCTTGACTTTTTATCATCCAACATTACAGGTTAAATCAGACTAGTGTTGACAGCACATGTCATCTGTCAGATGTTCTACCTTTATCCTTGAAAGAACAATTGGATGATTTCAGGTCTAATGTCATTGTGAATGATTCATATTGATTCAAAGTTCATATTGGATATTCCCCTCAGGATAAACATAGGACGCCATTATTTATCTGATATTTCTCAAAACGACTTATACCTGTACAGTATGTTACCAGGAATACAACCATATTCAACAAATATACATTCTTAATTATTATTATTTTAATTAATCGCAAAATTGTTTAGGTATTTTATTACACATCTTTTGTAGAAATGTGTATTTTAGGAAAACTTGTTTGAACAGTTTTCTTGTTATTAATGTTGACAGGTTTTACTTTATTTAAAGCACTGAGGTGTTATCCTTTGGCTTTTCACAGCCAATAGCTTAGGCATCTTAGTATGGTTTCCAAGACTTCCCAACCACTCACCTCTTGGACACAGACCAAGCCACAGGAATTGCAGTCTATGAAACTGGTCTTTGTTGAAAAAAAATGTCCTAACTCCACTCCGCAAAAATGCTTGTCTATAGCCTGATGTTTGTATTTTTAATGAATGACGTTTAGCTATTGTCTTGGGGGAACACCCTCCTCAAATCTATGCATACAGCACATTCCCAGTAGTTAAGATAAACATTATTTGAACTACTAATGACATAGCAGGTGCAGGACAAGCGTCTTTACATATTTTTCCATGTGAGCTCAAATATATACATACACAACCAGTACTTAAATCCCATAGTTAAATACAAAACATAATTAAAAACTACACGTCAAGCCATAGTGAATTGGATTGGAGGATACAGTTTTAACAGATAATAAAGATGCATAATTAAGATGCTAATTAACAGAACCATCTTTAACTGAGAACAGTCGCTCCATCTTAATGCTCATCTGAAAGGTGCTTTCAAGTAATTAAGCAAATCTGGGCAGCATTCCAAACTATAGATGTACTATTTTTCTTACTGTCAGTTCTATTCTTGAAGCACTGTTTAGTGATCAGCTCATACGTATGTATTTGATTTTCAAGAGTGTAATATGATAATATTTCTGTGAATGTCAATGTGACTAACAAATTCTATACATAATAACTCCTTTACTTTATTAGCAAATGCCACAATTGCATTCTGTGTAGTCCTGCACACACTTTCCATAGGTTTTGTTAGTTGATCATTTTTAAAAGCTGCTATAATTTCACTGTAATTATATGGTAAGTGTTACATAATGCTTTAACAAAGTCATTTTGTCTACAGAATGACTAAATAATGGAAATCTTACTGTTCTTATGGTACTTTCTAACTTTACATTTTGCTGCTGTTTTTCTGCAATATTGACTCGTGAATGTGTGCACTATCTCAGAACACTTAATAGATGTACAACATATAATGATGTGTATCATTAAATATATTCATCTATTAATTCCTACAAACACATTAGCATTGCAGCAGTTTATTTGGAAGTACAGGACTGCATTTTAATAACAATACAAATGACGACCAAAACATTTGTGTCCTGTAAGAACGTGCTCTATGCTACAGGAACATGTAGAACATTCTAATCATTTACATGGGCTGCAATGTTGATAATCCACTCATTTCCTTAACAGCATACCGGAATGACATATCTGCGTGGTTTATTTAATTGTGCTGCCACACTAGGTAAGTAGTTCTTAATCCTGAGAATTTCTGGGATCTCAAAATACCTGGGGAGCCACCACAACAGAATTCTGTTACCTTAGGGCAACTCAGCCAGTAATATGATTATATGCATGTATAAGTAGATGTCATATTGGACTCATCCTTTTAACAGAATACTGCCTCAAACCTCACCTCAAAGGACCTCTGTGGTTTGAGGCGGGCAGTGTAGACCACTGCTGAGCAGAGTCTGGCAATTAAGCAAAGTGGTGCCAGACTGCACAGGTTTCTGATGCAGTTTCCATTCCACTGAGACTATGATTAATCACACAAATCCTTTTCACTCATTGCTCAGTACGGCTTTAACACGATTATTTAAAGGCAATGGACAAACAAAAATGTTTAGAATCTACTGTTATAAATCTACACATCATTAGGTGGTTGTTAACTCCTCAGTAGAATAAAGCAAACTCGTCACTGTGCTGGATGGACACAGGTTAAATTCCAGTTTAAAGGTCATCTGTTTATACAGACTACACTCCAGCATGGCGTAAAGGTCAAGTCTAGTCAGATGATATCTCAAACTGACATTCATTTTATCATCTACATGTATGAGCAGACGATTTGGATTTGGTATTCTTGTTAAAATTCTGCTTACAGTAGACACCCTCACTCCCCATCGGCTTCTGTTATACACTGACTCCTTCCTTTTGAAAATGTTATCTAACACACTATAGACCCATACAGGTTAGTAAAACATAACATATTACAAAAGCAATTCAACTTTTAGTACAATACGTTTGTATACCTTCATTTATATATAACTGCGCTTAACTAAATTCAAACATCGGAAATACTGTAAGTTTGAGAACTCCTTATATATTAAATATTCTGGCATTTTTCATTTCTTATTTTTTCAGAAATAAAATGCAAGGACTGCTTTTGAACTTGACCACTTCTGAAGTAATGAGCTTGTGCCAAGTGCAGTCTGATTTGTTGAGCTCTTCACTTGAGAACATGCCCATGCTAAAAACAAGCAAGTCCGATAAAAAACAAACAGATGAAGTGACATTATTTAAGCACAACTCCTGAAGCCATGTCCCTCATATACATATTCATGAAGAAAGCTGTCAGAGCCTGTGAGTCGTAATGATGCAGTGACATTACATTTGAAAGTTACCCTATTTTGAGTTTAATCTGCCTAAAGTTATAACTAAAATCACAGTTGCACACTACTTTATATTTACAGCTCCTATGATATTAAAGTGACATAGTACCTGAACTAACTTAATAAAATAGTGGTCTGCCAAAGTCACATGAGTTCATTTAAAAGCTTTTTTTTGTTTTTTTTTTGTTTTTGCATATTAAGGTCTGCATTTATTTTTCAATGCAATAACTTGTTAAAAGAAAAACATAGATTTGCCATTATGAAAATCAACAATTCTGATTGCAAAAGATGTCTCACCCATACAAAATGTAGGCCCACGAGAATGAGGAAAGTCATCAACCAAATGGGAGTTTTGGTGTTAACATACATGTTTGTCAAGAATGTATGCACTGAATATCCATCTACCTTAGCATTAAGCATTTCAACAGTCCAGCCAACAGGCAGTTGGTACAGGGCAGTGCTCTGCTCCTATCCCACCTATTTAATGGTACAGCACGACCAATATGTTATTGATGCATGGTTAGGATTGGTGACAGCAATGATCCCCCCATATGCAATGTGCTGCTTTTCTAGATGTTTACAGGAAAGTACTTTTTACCTCACATGTTTAAATCAGGGGTGTCCAAACCTGAACCCAGAGGCCCAACATGCCCACATGGATCTTTTGTGACTGTAACGTGTTCGG
Source organism: Acipenser oxyrinchus oxyrinchus (assembly GCA_030684275.1). Lineage (NCBI taxonomy): Eukaryota > Metazoa > Chordata > Actinopteri > Acipenseriformes > Acipenseridae > Acipenser > Acipenser oxyrinchus. The sequence continues at coordinate 49,471,566 of CM060257.1, read as the reverse complement.
TGTTGTTTGTTTGTTCTGATGAAATCATTAATCAAAACAGATGTGCTCCACAAGCACAAGCAAAAAACTAAAACAATATATATATATATATATATATATATATATATATATATATATATATATATATATATATATATACAGTACTGTGCAAAAGTTTTAGGCAGGTGTGAAAAATGCTGTAAAGTAAGAATGCTTTCAAAAATAGACATGTTAATAGATTATATTTATCAATTAACTAAATGCAAAGTGAGTGAACAGAAGAAAAATCTAAATCAAATCCATATTTGGTGTGACCACCCTTTGCCTTCAAAACAGCATCAATTCTTCTAGGTACACTTGCACAAAGTCAGGGATTTTGTAGGCATATAGTCAGGTGTATGATTAAACAATTATACCAAACAGGTGCTAATGATCATCAATTCAATATGTAGGTTGAAACACAATCATTAACTGAAACAGAAACAGCTGTGTAGGAGGAATAAAACTGGGTGAGGAACAGCCAAACTCAGCTAACAAGGTGAGGTTGCTGAAGACAGTTTACTGTCAAACGTCATACACCATGGCAAGACTGAGCACAGCAACAAGACACAAGGTAGTTATACTGCATCAGCAAGGTCTCTCCCAGGCAGAAATTTCAAGGCAGACAGGGGTTTCCAGATGTGCTGTCCAAGCTCTTTTGAAGAAGCACAAAGAAACGAACGCGTTGAGGACCGTAGATGCAGTGGTCGGCCAAGGAAACTTACTGCAGCAGATGAAAGACACATCATGCTTACTTCCCTTCGCAATCGGAAGATGTCCAGCAGTTCCATCAGCTCAGAATTGGCAGAAAACAGTGGGACCCTGCTACACCCATCTACTGTCCGGAGAAGTCTGGTCAGAAGTGGCCTTCATGGAAGACTTGCGGCCAAAAAGCCATACCTCCGACGTGGAAACAAGGCCAAGCAACTCAACTAGGCACGAAAACACAGGAACCGGGGTGCAGAAAAATGGCAGCAGGTGCTCTGGACTGATGAGTCAAAATTTGAAATATTTGGCTGTAGCAGAAGGCAGTTTGTTCGCCGAAGAGCTGGAGAGCGGTACACGAATGAGTGTCTGCAGGCAACAGTGAAGCATGGTGGAGGTTCCTTGCAAGTTTGGGGCTGCATTTCTGCAAATGAAGAATTGATGCTGTTTTGAAGGCAAAGGGTGGTCACACCAAATATTGATTTGATGTAGATTTTTCTTCTGTTCACTCACTTTGCATTTTGTTAATTGATAAATATAAACTATTAACATGTCTATTTTTGAAAGCATTCTTACTTTACAGCATTTTTTCACACCTGCCTAAAACTTTTGCACAGTATATATATATATATATATATATATATATATATATATATATATATATATATATATATATATATATATATATTTCTCTCCATCAGAGTCGAGTCGTATTGCATTTATTTATTTTTTTTGGCCCACACTTTAAGGGTAGCAGGATAGCAAGGACATTGTATATTTATCAGTGGGAAAAAAAAGTCTGGGTTACAGATACACACGGAAATTCCAGTTGTTCTCTGAAAAAACATACTTCGCCCACACTCCTCAATTAAACCTAGGTGCTCCTTGTCATTTTTCATTTTCTCTGAAATCAACTGAGCCAACAGCTGATGAAAATTCATGCCAAATTCTTGAAGTAGCCTGAGGAAATTGGTTCTGCCTGCTAAATATATAAGGGAAACAATTCAATGTGTGTTTAAAGGATATAACAACCTAGGATGTTTTCATTTTAATTGAATTTAATAGTTAATAACATTAAGCAAATGCATATCCCTGCTTCCTCTACTGGGATTTTGACCAAGAAGCAATGGTGACCACACAATGAGCAAGCTTGTGCTTAGGGTCTGTTTAGCAATTCAAATTAAATTCATGTCTTCACATACAAAACCAAAATGTTAACTAGCATAGTCATTCCTATTATGTGTTTGATATTTTGAAAAGAGTTAACTCTATCTGCGGCCTTTCTGAATCTTTACATTGGCTGCCAGTAAGATTCAGGAATGTTAAGATCTTGCTCTGTCAATCTGTTCACAGTTCAGCCATTGTTTACCTCAGAAATCTGATTAGACCCCAGGCCATTGTTTCTTATGACCTCAAGCTCCTTTTTTGTTCATTGGCTCTGCAATTCACAGGACTCCAATCTAGATTCTTACTACATGTAAGTGGCAAATTTTCAAATCAATAGAGAAAAAAAAAACATACTGGACCTGTTAATCTGTTTGTTTTTTGTTGTTGTTGCCATGTGTAGGTTTAATCTGTAACATTCTCTCCTGTTTTAATTCATGTATTTCTATTGTTGCTATGGTCTTTACCTTTGATGGCTTTCAATTCTTGTTACTTCTGTTTTATTCAATTTCAGCTGAAGGCTGTCTTGCGCAGCTTGATTTATTTTGTATTTACTTTCAGTGCTCTTGGTGTAAACTGCCTTATCAGATGGCGGTGAGTGGAAACTGCAAGGGGAAATATGGACTCTGGTAGTTGGGCACAGCTGTTCATATTAACATGTTTTAAATCACCATTCACTGTACCAGTACTGCGCAACCGGCACTATCCTCAGGTCCATGTGAGGACTGGAAGACCCCTTACGATACAACTCAGTTATAAGAAGTTAAATTATTGATTGTTTTATTAATAGTTATCAACAACAACAACAACAACAACAACAACAAAATCTCTCCTATGTTAATGAATTTTGAAAATGATTATGGAAGGCATTGAACTCTACAGATGACTGGCCAAATTTAAATCAGAAATGTGCCTGTGACATTGAAAAATATTTATTATTATTATTATAATTATTCATTTCTTAGCAGGTGCCCCTATCTAGGGTGACTTACAATTATATCACATTCTTTTTTTACATACAATTACCCATTTATACAGTTGGGTTTTTACTGAAGCAATCTAGGTAAAGTACCTTGCTCAAGGGTACAGCAGCAGTGTCCCCCACCTGGGATTGAACCCACGATCCTCTGGTCAAGAGTCCAGAGCCCTAACCACTACTCCACACTGCTGCCAATATTTAAATATGTTACATATTAACAGCAACACACATATTAATTAGGATTATTAGGCAACATAGTATCTTCACTTATTGTAAAACTACAGTTACTGGTGTTCTGCAACAAGGTTTGGGGGTTGAATTGACCAGTATAGTAAGGGTGCATGACTGAAGATGTTAAGAAAATAATAAATACTGACCTTGCATAGCAGACTTGACACACTGAATTTAAGCTTTGCAGGTACTTCTGTATTAAAGAATGATAAACCTAAAACAGCAGCAGATTTCAGAAGACACTAGATGGTGCATTGAAACAGGTGAAGCTGCTTGGTTGGATAGATATTTATAACAGGCTTGTCTCATGCTTGCACCATTGATTTAGCAGAACATGCATTTGATTTGGAACCCCTGCTGGTAGTAATTGTTTTCTGTCTATGTAATATTTACAAAATGCATACAAAAGGCATTTAAACCAATGTATGTTATGTATGTTAGAATATTATCCAAAATCCTATATATTGAAATTCTGCTGCATGTTAGCAATGACAGGAGCTATTAGGCATTAATGTATCAGAATGGACCAGGCTAATGCAGAGCTGCTTTGTACAGTATGTCTAGACAGATAAACACAATACCAGATACGTTTGAGTACACTGAAATACATTGGCAAGAAAGGCACTCTAAAAATGTTAATTGTATCAATTCAAAGAAAACTTAGCTGTAAGCATTTCAAATGAACCACCAGTGGAAAAAGCAAACTAATCACCAAATTAGGGCAGGATCATTCATGGCTCAATTTTCACAGACCCCAATTAGTGTTATTGTTGGTGTTCAGGACAGTGTTGTATAGGTGGCAGTGTTACTATTATACAAGAATGGACTGTCTGATAGCATCAACGTACAGTACTCCGTTTGCCATCTGTAAAGTATGCCCTCTTCAAAGCAAGTACTATCTTTACATCTTGCAACAAACTCATAATTGATTCCAGATGGAAGAATTCATCTGGATTAGATGTGGGGTCTATTTATTTCTTATCTATGCATCAAAACATATTGATCCAATCCATTTCTACTGTATCATTTAAGATGGTATGAATGGATGCATACAAAGCTGTACCACTAAAGCTTCTATTTAAATAAATAAATACAAATTACAGTACAGTAGAGTACAGTACAAATTAAGAGTAGCAGTAGTCCTTCATGTAAAAGACATCTAAGAAAGTGTTTAATCTGTAGGCTGTGACCATACTCACCATCTGCAGTTTACACTACACTAGTCTTACTTTGTACTCCATGGCCAAGCTGACAAATTACATGATTATTACATCTGTCTCCCGCAGGGAATATAATTCTGCTGCAATACAGAGCCTGATAACAATATATTTTTTTTTTTAACAAGAACGGCAACCAAAGTACTTGATGCAAGGTCTATTTAAGGGCTTTCAGTCTGACTTCCAACGCCTTAATTATTTTGCAACACACACAAAAAAAGGTTATCTGCTACTTTGTTGCACAGCATCTTTGGTGCACTACTGATGACAAAAAGCAGTAATCTAGCCGCTGAAAGGTAAACTATATTAATGCAACTTTACTGTGCGGTAACAGACATTGAAAATTAAAAAAAGAACACCAAAATAATTAGGATTATAACTCAGAAACAAGACAGCATAATTAAACATGATTCAAATTACATTTTCTGCATGGTGCAAAAAAAATTAGGCTTGTTATAGCATATACATCATTTCCCTTTTTTCTGAGCTTTAAATTATTCGTCCAATTACCTGCCTCATTAAAGAAGTATTATGAATGCTAAATCTGTTGATTAATTATTGCTGCTATATGTTTTCTTTATACTTCTGTATCTTAGGTAAATATTTTGGGGGTTGCAAAACAAAAAAAAGAAAAATCTTTAAAGCAACAAGAATGAGTGTGAGTCCTAAGAATCATATATTTTCAGTGCATGGGTTTCTCTGCTAGCAAGGGTTGTGCGTTTCCAGAATGTATTTTTCCACATTCGCTAATGCTGCCTATCCTGTTCTATCACTAACTTACAAACGCATACCTCGCTTTAGCCTGACCTCGTTTTAACAGAGTACACATATTTATGAGTGCACTGCTGCGGTGGCAGCCAAAAAAATCAATCCATTTATATTTTGTGTTGATTAACACGTTTCTGAAAAATGTAGTGTACATTTTTATTGTAGATTTAAATGTATTTAATTTTGCTTCATATTTCAGGTTTTTGCTTGTAACTTATGACATTTTTATTCTTTGGCTGTGACAGGCTGGGTATTACTCAGTTTAAACCCACAAAAGCTGGATTTTAAGGAAATTGAACAGTTTTCAATGTCCCTTGTTTGAACATGGTTTGTCGGATTATTCTATAGTCATTTAATGGGGACAGCCCTTTAAAACACTCTGTGTATCATAATTTACTTCAACTCTAATTCTCAAATCTGGCCAAGAATGCTTGCAGTCTTTCAAAATGTAATCTCCTTGATTGGATTAATCCAAATGACAGAATGTATATATACTACAGCAACTATTTAATTATGGTTCATGCTAAACAGGAGGCTGTGTGGTCCAGTGGTTAAAGAAAAGGGCTTGTAACCAGGAGGTCCCCGGTCAGCCACTGACTCATTGTATGACCCTGAGCAAGTCACTTAACCTCCTGGTGCTCCGTCTTTCGGGTGAGATGTAATTGTAAGTGACTCTGCAGCTGATGCATAGTTCACACACCCTAGTCTCTGTAAGTCGCCTTGGATAAAGGCGTCTGCTAAATAAACAAATAATAATAATAATAATAATAATAACTCTAGCATTCATGTAATTAAGCAGTGATTATTAACATAGGATAAGCTATGCTTATATAACAAAATCATTTTAAGCATTTATGAGTTGTTTAGAAAAGCAAAACATGTGTTGTACCAAACTATACATTATGCTTGGGGCACAACAGAATTTGCAGACATACACATGCAATTCAGTTCTATACTATAATAATGAGAAATGGGTATGGCCATTATACAATTGATGAGTAGCACAGGTTACTAACTTCTTTACTCAATTTAACCTCTAATGTCTATACTTTTTATTTTCTAATATAAGTAACCATTACCCTTTTCATAAACTAAATATGTATATATCTGTAATTAGTATTTCATATGAGAAGTTCAAAGGATGAATAAATTGCATAATTGACTTTGATCTGAAGGCTTGTACTGTATGTGCCTGTTACTTCCATTTTAGTATCTTAAATGATTAAAACGTATAAATCGTTAACTTTTACAATCACAAATCTGCAGGGATTTACTGGGATATACATTTAAAGAAAGTAATAAGTAAATGCCAGTGGTCATTTGCTTAATAAGATGTTAATAAGGTCTTCTGCTTTATAAGAAACTAATCTGTAGTTGTGTGAAAGCATGTGCTATTGGTCTTGAACTTTATTTTAAAAAGCTCAGCAATTTATTTCCCACTCAACAGTAACATGGATAGGATTTACAGTTTTAGTTTTTAAATCAGCAAAAACATCAATTCATATTAAATAGAATATATGATCCTGATATTTAGCCTTTAATCCATTAATCTACAGTAAGAGATATTTTAACTATAAAAATGAAAAGAAAAATGACACCAATAAAAATAATATAGTAACTATGATACAGTCCCAAAGGAAAATGCACATCTGTCTATCTGGTTAGGTGTGAGCTGACAGGTTTAAACACAGAGATACTCCAGGGGCACAGCAATAATGGACTCACCAGATGTAAACTCTATAGGCTATACCATGTGGAATTTAAAAAAAAAGATATAGTGCAGAGAGAGATGTTCGATAAGCAGCCACTGCATCCTTGAAAACAGTACTCTCTATTATTTGACAAACCAAACAAATTCTTCACACCCCTTCTCCAATCCCCCCACAACCCTGTCCTTTGAATTGAAAATGAGCAAATCAGGAAGTCGATCTAATTTGGATTTTGCTGACTGTTGTTTTGCCAGGGTTGTATAAAACAGCTTGGCTGACAGCAGGATTTACACACACAACGAAAGGCTCATCTGGAAATTCAAATGTAAATTCTGCCGGAGAAAATGCTTGCTTATTCATTTTTAAATTTTTTTTTTTTTAAATTTTAAACATGTGTATTATCTGTAGATTTCCATATTTGCAGGTCATTTTGTGATACAATCCAGAATATGGTATATCATGCATAAAATCTGTGTGACTGACCTCGTGATTTTTTAAATTTTTTTTATCAATTGTTTTTTATGACTAACCTCTTATCATAAAACTACATTGCTCTTTGGTTTACCTGTACTTCTATTGCTTAAGAGCTTGAGGTCAGATACATTCTTTTGATTTTGGGTGCAGTAGTAAATGTGCAATTTCTAGCAAATGTGTCACTTAATCTAGCAAACTGCCAATAAGTTTAGTTACTGTGCTGCATCCTTTTCTCAAATCACCACATATATCAACGTATCGTTAGATTTAGTGACATGATGAAGCAATAAGAATATCAGTTACTGCCAAGCTGCTATGTGAATGTGTCCAATGACTGAAATTAATCCTGCTTCCCAGTCAATACACCTTAATGCCGTAATACTGTTAATGAAGCATTACTTATGCAGCCTCTCACTGCTGACACTGCTAAATTAGTACATATGGAGAACAGCTATGATGGGTTCTCATCTGAAGTCCAAGCGCATTACGTTTGCTCTAATATTGCTGAATTGGAACAGGGAATACCTGCTCGTTTTACAAAAATGTATTTGATGTGAAAAAAAAAATGTATAGAAGTAACATGTATAGAAGTTTGGTGCACAACATAAATAACTGTAAGCAACTATGGTTGAACATGTACAATAATAATTTCTGGTTCAGATACCTACAGTGATGAAGCTTCTCCTGCCTTGAACAACTCATTGTTGATAAATCAAATACATCACTCAAATGAGTGAATATTGCCTAGACATTTTATTTATTTATGTATTTATTACATCTATAAGGTTGTACAACTGGCACAGATAACAGCCGTTGGTAAAGCAAGGTTGCGGTCAAAAATAATACTGTATACACAGGTATGTATTAGTAGGGTTTTTTTTCTACTGGGAATTACAAGCCTATTTAAAAAGCAATATGGAAGGCTGAAGGGTATTGGAAAAAAAAAAAACTTTACACTAATATGAATGCACAGCCACTCCAGGGGTTAAATAAAGAGTCACGGTGTAAGTAATATGGATGTAAATAAAAATTGAAAGAAAAACAAAGCTTTTTTTTTTCACATTGCTTCAGCTTCTTTCCAGAAAACGTATAAACAATACACCTGTAATCATGATCCTTTAAACAACACATCTTAGGAGATTTGATCAAAAACTAGCTTTTAGGACAAACTAAATCTTAACCCATACCATATGACTGCAAATGATTGAACTCTTAACTGTACCAATAGTAGAAATAAGACATTATTTCTGTACCATATCTAACCCCGTTCCTTGCCTTTCACTGGGGATTTGTAGGTCTCTTGTGGCATTTCCACATGTGATAAAACTATGTTTTATGCTTCAGAACATGTTTGAATGTAGTTGACATATGCCCAGACTAGCCTTTGCACCAGCAAGGCAAGCCATGTGGGCAGGAAAGCATTGAAGGTAAACCTACATTAAATCATTTCAAATACAGCCCAAGTGTCAAGCATTTTAAAGTAACTATGTCTCTATAGAAATAAAATGCGATGCGAATAATATTCAGTAACATTTTTGATACAATCCCCTTAAATTTAATTTCTAAAGCCATGGATACTACAAAATGGATCAGCCACTGTCAAAGTCTATTACTTACTGACTGTAGACAAGCAGTGTTTTCAGGCCATAGAAAAATAAGACTGAAATTACATTGGCATCTTTCAGTTGTGCATTGAACTGGTCTATCGTGATTGCAGTTAAAAGTTTTTAATTTGGTTTGCACAGATTACATTTGCAGTTGGTGTTGTTCATGCTATTGAATACAACTTCTTCTCTTATTACATTACACTTGCAGTGATTACATTAGCAGCTCACGTCAACTGAGTTTTCTGGTAATATTGCATTTGTGACTGACGACTATTTGCAGGTAGAAAAACAGCCATAATAGCTCACATTTACAACAATAATTACCTACATTTACATAGATATAGCATAAAGTGATTATGTCGCTGTTTAATTGAATCACCAGGCAAATATTGTTATCCTCTTTTGTATATTATATTTGTATAATGTGTACTTCTTAAAGTTGCAGGGACAGATTTACCCAAGATCTGTTAGTGCCAGGCTTTCTCTCTTCGTTTCCCAATATGTCTCAGCCTTGCCCGTGAGGTACCACTCTCTGCTAAGGGTAGATGAATGCCTACAGATTTAATCAATTCAACTTGTCAGGGGTGATGAATGTGCCAAACAGAACAGTACAGCAAGATGGTTCTTAATATGGACCACAGTATACTAAAAGAATAGAACAAGAGCAACAAACTTATTTCTCCAGCTACGGAAACTCAGATCGTCAAGCCTGTAACAAAGGAATTTATATTAGTCTTTGATTATGTTTTTTGTACCCCATTAGTGTGTTGGCAAAACAACACTGACCTTAACCAAAAATGTTCTCTTAGAATTAAAGAGAATAAGATGTTTTCCTAGTGTCTTGTTTAAGGAATTGGTATTAAGATCTGATAATGTTTTAATTAAAATAGACCTTCAGCAGCAACCATTCATACTCCACATTAATAATAATAATAATAATAATAATAATAATAATAATAATAATAAACAACATTATAACCAGTGAATTTATGATAGCTTTGGAACACACTAAATTAAATCCAAAAAGAAATCTATGGGTTTGAAGCCAGTTTGTACATAACTAAGTGAAAATCCACTGTCAATGGTGCCTGTCATAGCCATATAAGTGATACTGAGGACCGGCAAAATCACACATCAGTAGACAAAACAATTGGGCATAGTTGCCAAATACCAACAGACACACGATCAGCAAAATGCAGATTATATTTCTTCTTCTAACCTTGCCTGAAGCAAGTCCACCATGGCTGTCCAGAATAGACCTGTATAGCATGTTTTATTGCTGTTCCTTACAGTTGGACATTGCTCATACATACTACAATAACAACATTGATTGTTGTCTGATTTCTTTTCCACTCAAGGTCAGTGTTTGTCATAATAGTGACTGAATTAAAAAAAAACAACATTGAATAGGACTTATAGTTCCAATTAGAAAATATCAAGAGTGGAACTTGAAATGTTGATACAGCCACCAATTTTAGTCATGACCAGGATTTTATATTCAAGCATCCATCTGCAGCGAAGATTTTCTTAACTCTTAAGCAGCTGTGGTTTAGTATTCCAGGCTATGATTCTATTGAGCAAATTATGATCTGGATACAATATGATGCTCATAAGAGATATTCACTTTCAGCCAAATTTTAGAAATGCATTCCCTAGCTGATTTATGACCCATGATGTGAAAATAAAAACATAAAATCTGAATTATGTTTAAAAAATACATTGATGGGATTCAGTCAACCAACGATACAGCCAAAGTAAAGTAATGCACCCAGACTTTTCCACAGACCAAATCGTTCCCTCACCGCACTGCCTGGAGTCCTGTGCTGGTAATGATATCAGTTTTTGCAGCGCAGTGCACTGTTTGAATGGGGTCCTTGCAGATAAAATGTGTCGTATTGATACTCATTCGACAGCACTGAACGTCACATGGCTAATGGAATGAAATCACTGTGTTACTTCTTTCCGACAGTAACTGCAAAAGTACATACTATACAGTTGATGGAACTTAAAACTTTTTTTTTTAAACAAAATAATCAACGTGAGTTTACTTTACATAGTTTTATAAATAGTGTATGCTGTGATTGATGATCAATGTTTTACTTTTATGGCACACAGTAATATAAAATTGACAGTATCTCTACAGCTACTGAAATCCAGATCTACACCAGCATCTCCTTCCAGATTTATACCACTTCCAACCATGTAGCAAGGCTACATTTGTCACTGCTGGTAAGGAGAACAAGCATATGGCTCAGAATATTGATAGTGCAAAGCATCAGAAATATGAAAACAAAGGGTTTGCAAAAGCCGTACTTTGATTTAACACATCTCGGCCATAAATATTGTCCAAATGTCAGTATTTTAGGACTCCCAAATGTCACAGCAAATCCTTTAGATGCTGACACTTTTCCACCCTGCTGGAAACCTAGTAAAGTGCATCCTTAACAAGTTACAATAATATTTCACACCAGATTTCTGAATGACCCGGTAAATGAAATGATATCCCTAAGGCAGTGACTATAAACAACAATTAACAGCACAGTAAATAAAAGTCCACTACACTTTTACATGTGCAAGTTATTCTGATAAAGCTTCTGTGAGCACAATGGGGTCTATTCAATAGATCTAAACAGCCATATATTTAAATACTATCTTCATTTAAATTATTACAAATGTTTTTTGTTTTTTTTTTGTTTGTTTTTCATACATTTTACAGCCACAAACAAACTAAAGAGACTGACACAGTGTTAGATGTTTGTTTTTGATAACCTGATCCCTTCAATAACTATTGCTGCTGCAGAGTCACTTACAATAGGACCTCAGTTTTTCATCTCATCCGAAGGACAGGGTATTAAAGCCATTCTTGAAATTAACTTTTAAAATGTTGGAAAGCTATTGCAGCATGTCACCTTGGATCAGGAATGTCATTCCCTACTTTGTTTCCATCTGTTTGTCATGTCAGAAGTAAGTTTATCAAGTGTTGACAGAGAATGTCAGGAAGACATTCTGTCACTTTGTATTTTTATTGACCTCTTCAACCTCAAAGTTCCTCCACTTCTCGCTAACTCGATTCAATGTATTGGTGCTAAAAGCTGAAACATATACCGTATACAGTGAGGTGGGAAATCAAGTTTGTCCTTTTTTTCAAATCAACACATTTGGACTAGCATCTTTTGGGGGGTCCTTTTCATACATAAAACTGCATCTAATCAAATAAGTGTATATCTATCTAACGATGACTAACCTACTCAGTCATATTTTCCATAGTTGTATCCATAGTTCATCCACACCGAAATAATATCCAATGTTTTTTTCACATGAAATGATTTGAAACGAGTAATTTATCTAACGATGATCCCATTCTACTCATTGCCACCCAATCAAAGATCTTTGAGAGGTTTGGCCATGGCCAGTTATACGATTATACAGAGCCTACAGAATTTTGAACGATTGTCAATCAAGATTTCAACCTTCCTTCTCAGCAGTCTCTAACCCATCAAGGACACAGGAGAGACAACTGAAGCCATGGGGATGAAAAAGTTACTGTGCACATTATAGGCTTCATTCTCAAACACATTTACTCCAAATCATCATTAGTGCAATATTTTCAGAAAAGAAAAACACACATTACCAAACCAGAAATTACCAAACTCAGACATTTCATTTTAGGGCTGGATAGAAATCTTAAATTGGCATTTAAAAAAAAATAAAATAAAATGTTTTACTCATTTTAAAATGAAATTCATGTTTCCTAAAAAAAAAAAAAAAAAAATCACACGAATGACAATTTGAGTATATAGCTTTAAGAATTTAGTCCAATATGTGTTAAGTGGATGAAGGCTTTTGACATGGTTGGTCATGCAATTCTTGTGAGAAGATTGCCATCTGACTGCAGATTCAATAAACTGTTTTAAATCTCAGCCTGACAGAACACTTCAGGAATCTGGACATAACTGTCAGTCTCCTCTTTTTAATAACAAGCAAATACATCCCACAAGTGTTCATCTGGAAGAAGTGTATGGAGAAGCATATTAATGATGTCCCATTAGAATGTCACATGAGGAGAGCACACCTATACACTGATGAAAATGAAAGGGGCAATGAGACTGAAGGCTGTATTACAAGAAGACTTTGATAGGTTCAATTAAATTTGAACTTTGATAGTACTGTATTTGCCATATTAAATTAGTACTAGCTAGCATTTTAAATGTACATTTTTATACATTGTATTTAGCTTGTTATATAGTATTTCATTTTTTACATCTCTTCCATAACTTCCACAAATTCAGTAAAAAAAATTTGAAGGTAAAACATATAGAAACTAAGTGAAGCAGACAAACATTTTGGCTAGTGCCTTTTTCATTTTAGAAGTTTTAATTTTCAATTGCCTGACAGTTGAGAAGTTTTTAATAGATGTGGATACTTTCATCAATAAACACAAAATTGATGTTGCTTGTCTGTTTGTTTGTTTTGACGCTGGGTTTAAATACAACCAACAAACTACAAGCCAACTGATGATAGCGTTAGACTGCTCATGGGAAAAGGGATATAAACCCATCGGGTTTTAAATTACCCGATGTGACCCGGGTCTCTTTTCAGTACCCGGGTTTCGATTTATTAATTTGAGAATTTAAAGAAAATGTAGAAAATATGACAATACAGTTGTAAGCGCGGGTCTCTGGCCAGCGTAATAAAGACAACATTAAAACAAGCTTTTGCATGAAGCCTTTTTCTTAACTGACAGGATATCAATGTTTTACAGAAAACAATAACACACAGCAAGCATCAAGTACCCCTCAATAATAATAACTGCGGTGACTATTCTTCCCAGGGACTAAATCAGAAACAAAACAACAAAACAACAGAGCTCTACAGTGCGACTAATTTGGTCACATATACAAATAAAAATGTGTTGTGCAAATGTAAATTTTAATTTAGGCGCACGTGTGCGACAAGAAATTCCTAAAGGTTGACTGAATGTAGTTTATTGCTGTCCACTGCCCACTGTTAATCACACATTAAAAACTACAAATCCCATACCCCACAAATTTCACTGATATATCAGTGCGATAGCTACTCCTTTCCAGACAGTTTGAAAACTTGTCAAACCGAGATGAGGAAAATAACAATTTGGATAAGTTTCAAAAGAAAACCATGATGAACAAAATTCAGATATGTTGGTATCTTTACGAATAATGAGCAATGAAAGTATGTCAGAAGATGAACGCGAACAGGGAACTTTGAAAAGGGCTGCGTTACTAGATAGATACAGCGTGTTCACAGTTGACGGAGAGTTGCAAAAGAACATACAAGTTCAACCAACAGTGGCTAAAAGATTTTCCCTGGCTTAAGTTTGACAATGTTAAAAAAAAATCCATGTTTTGCACGTTTTGTCAGGATGCAGGGGAACTGATGGGAACCAGAAGTTCAAACGTGAAAATATATTAAAACACAGTGCTTCAAAACGGTACACAATGTGCAGAGATGCATATATCTAGAAACATCAGCCAGACCATCCCACTACCATGCACGCATAAACAGGCAAGTAGCACATTCTGAGGAAGATGCTACCAGGCCATTAAAAATAATTAAATTTATGAAAAAAAACATTGTCCATTATAATTTTGTTGATGCAAAAGTATTAAACTGCACAAGTGTTATGTAAAAAATGTGTGTGCCCCTAAATTTTTCAGTGTGCACCTATATTTTTTTTTTACATAGGTGCACATGAGCACCTAAAAAAAAAAAGGTTAGCGTAGAGCCCTGAATGAACAACATCCTGTTGGTTTATGTCAGTGATAGCTCTGATCCATTAATAATAACCGTGTGGCTTCCAATAGGGAATGCATTACCTACAGTTATTGTGCAGATACAGTTTCTTACCAAAAAGATAACATATAACGTAAAGGCGGGGCTGTACTACTGCATTAGTTTTAAAACTGAACATAACAGCCATGTTAACAACAACAACAGAGGAATATGGCTAATATATGTCACAAAGAATCCTGCAGCATGATGCACATTAAACATTAATAACTGTATTTAAACAGAGATGTTTATTATTATTATTATTATTATTATTATTATTATTATTATTATTATTATTATTATTACTTAGATGTTTCCAGTACTGAAAAACGTTACACAAGTCTACAGATCTGATGGGACTAAATGTATGTGCACTATATAATATTTAAGCATGTATCATGCACTTAAAACAATAATATGTTATTTTTTTAATTTTTTTTAATCATTACACAAAAAAGATCCAGGTATTTTTCATGGCAGGTATATATATATATATATATATATATATATATATATATATATATATATATATATATAGTGATGGTGTATGTCTCAGATAGGAATCTGAGGGCTTAAGGACCCTGGGGAATAAGGGTTGATGCACTCCATCTTTTAAAAGGGCAAAATCAAGCCAGAGGGCTGATTATTAGTGTGGAATAATGATGGTAATTGCGAGAATGCAATCAGGGAATAAAAAGGCCACAGTTGGTTTGTTCGGTGATGGGGGTGGGGGGGTTGGAGAGAGATAGGGTGTCTGGCAAGGTGAAGGTAAAAACAGAGAATGATTAAAGAACAGTGGTTAGAGGACTGAGTGCGATCATATGGTGTACAGTTTTGGACTCTTTGGGAAGAGCTAGGTTTATTTTGTTGGTTTGTTTTGGTTATTGTACATAATAAACTGCAAGTTCTTGTGTCTGGGTATTATTTGCAAGGGTGCAGACCAGCCTTGGCCGGGATGCTGCACCACAGAAAACAGCATCTTAGCAACACCACTGATGTGCCTGGTCTCCCTTGAACGACATGTGGGTGTATGTATTGGAGCTTTACCAATGAGATGAGGCACGGCATCTCACAAATTCCTGTTGTTCTTCAAGTAAAATCATTTGAATAAATACATTTTAAAAATTGCCTTGGCAACTGGTGTATCTCATGCACAGTAGTTCATCATTAAGTGCAGCTGATCTAGAGCCTAGTACTGCTTGATTCACTCTGAATTTTGAGTGTAATCAATCTTTCTACCTGTCACCCAGGCTCTCTGCGTTGGGTTGTGTCTTCTTGTTATCATTTTTAAAACAGTGAAATGCTATCTTTCATCATCACACAGACCCATGGGGAGCATTGAACACTCTGTTCAGCTACTCAACCTATCTTTCTTAAAGTGTGCATGAAATATATTTTTTATATCAAATTTGTATTAAATCTGGAATCTCTCTAACAGACACCTACTTCAACTCTACATTGTTTCTGGTATAAGGAAAAAAAATATTGTTCCAAAACTATTATTATTAATATTATTATTGAGTATTAGTAGTCATAGTGTTTATATGACTTTTACTACCATGACTACTACAAATAATAATAATACCATTTTGTTTTCCTTTCCTCTACAAAAGTTAATCATTTTGGTTTACTAATGAAAGTTCAGCACTGGTTTATTTGGGTGAACGTAGATTTAACATTATGGACACTTCTGAATATATTTTGTAAACAGCAAGCAATGATCACTTATCCAGTAGTTAGGTTAAATTGTTTACAACATGTTTGTTGTTCTAATAACACAAATTTACAAGTGGGAGTTTTAGGGCTCATTTGGTTATCTTCTAAATAATATATTCCTACTGGGATGATCATGGTGTCTTCTGAAGCTAATAACAAAGTGCTTTTCAGTAAATCACAAATTCTTTGCAAAACATTTGCTGTTCAGTGAAACATTTGTAACACACGAATCCATTGTGTCAAATGACATGTAAATCCCAAACACCGAGATAATAACTTGCGTGGCCTTTCTGATTTACTATAGATTACATTTTGCAAGAGCTATTATTCTCTTCATCAAAACTGATGACACAAACAAACAAGAAACATGAAATACAGAGATTGATGATACCTCTTTACCATTATACTGTGCCTCACTTAGTACGTCATTTTCATGTTCTGTTTGTTAAAAATATAAGAAGCTGCATCACACCCCATAAAATGAAAACATAAAGTCTGCCTGGTTTAAAAACAGATATAATTCATCACTGGTATCTGACGAAAATCTAGAACCATTTCTAGAAAATAGTTTTTGACAATTGCTAGTGAATTGTTAGATCTGTGGGTACGAGAGGTTTCAGTCTCCAGTACTACTACTCCCTCACCTTTTACGGACATTAATTTATATCATCAGAGGATGATATGGATAAGCTTGCCAAGTTGTTTCCCTCTCAAGCTGTCTGAATCAGAGTGATCTACTGAGAGCTGTTTGAAAGCATTCAGCATAAAAATTAAAGCATAGTGTTCTAGTTCCACAGTATTTTTGAACCAGCTATTGTTTTCAAAAGGATTTAAGAAATCCTCTGTGCCAGTTTGATATGTACAATTGTCTGAGTTCAGATAAACACACAGGCCCAGAAGAATTATTTTAAGAGGGCAAACGTTTAGAAGGTGGAAAGTGTTGAATTTAAGCTTCATCTTTAAAGGGCCCCCCCGTTGAAGAGGGGCAGTGTATTTAGCAGAAAGTTCAGTTGATGTAACTTAAAACTCTGACAATGTATAGTGCATTTTACTGTATGTTTATATTATAAAGAAATGTATTCTGTCAAACCTCCTGTGGAGGATTTTCATAATCAAAGTGACATCTATGTTGCTCCCAATCTCCATCTTTTAAAATCAAAATCATAAACTTGACGTGTCCTGCTCCCCTTTAAAGCTCAGATCCAAACACTGACTAGAAAAAGGGGTCAAGCTTTCAACCAGGTAACTGAATACATGACAACACGTTTTCAAAGAAGATCCTTCTGGTTTAATATGACCTGTTGATGGAAATTGTCCTTGTTCAGACCACCAGCATTTGTTTTGTTTCTCAGGCTTGTATACATTAAAGCTGTTTCTAACTATCCCAACAGGTCCTACTGACAGTTATTGTGTCAGGTAATAGACATGTAAACCCCCAGGCTGCTATTTTGTTGTTAATGCGAGGGAAATAAATGACCATAACATTGTGAGATCAGCTTTGCACTGGGCACTTTATACATGGCTTACATATGCTGTCAAATACAATTGAGGCCCCTAGGAATTAAGAACAGAAATGTCTTTTAAATGACATTGGTCATTTATTGCCATAAGTAACACAAAAGCACCTTTGAAATGGGAAGCGACACTGTCCTGCTTATTTTATCATGACACAAGGATTTAACTGCAACAGGATGGGATTTGCCGGAATGTGAATTAAAGGAAAACTAAATCGCTGTCTGAAAAAATAAACAAGCATGTCAGTGATATTAATTCCCCACCACAATTGCAATTTCAAATTGAGACCCATCAGTAACATGAAAAAGTAGATCACCATGATCAATTTCCTCTGTATAACATGGTATTGTTATTATTATTATTACTACTACTACTCATAGTAATAGTCGTTTTCTATTACTGCATTCCATGATTGTTTTGCAAAATGATCCCATCACTTCTGTATTTGTCATTGCACTTACCTCCACAAGCTTGTTGGCATGCTCTCTAAATATAGCAGCATATTCTTTAATCTCTCTTTCTTTTCCATTTTTAGCCGCCTCAATGAGGACCAGAAGGGGGATGGTTGTGTCCAGGAAGGAATCCGAGACATGATCTATGATAGCCTTCCTCAGCTGCAAAGTGTCATATTATCATGTTTTACTCATCCAGTAGTATGTGCAAATGGAACAATAAAATCAAAGTGCAAATATAAGAGAAGCAAACAGGCAGCTCCCTTTAAAAGGGAACAACATGAATCAGACCTTGCAGCCTTCAAACTTCTAAATATTGAGCACTGGCCTTCATATGTGGAAATATGAACAAAACGAATGGCACAGCATAAATCATAAGGAATGAAACCGAAATTGGTGGTGAACCAATGTCTTAAGAAATAAATCAGGCATTGTTCAAGGGTCATTGCAGCTCTTCTGATGTTAATAAATGATCATACAAATT
Organism: Acipenser oxyrinchus oxyrinchus; assembly: GCA_030684275.1. Classification (NCBI taxonomy): domain Eukaryota; kingdom Metazoa; phylum Chordata; class Actinopteri; order Acipenseriformes; family Acipenseridae; genus Acipenser; species Acipenser oxyrinchus. The sequence continues at coordinate 49,452,719 of CM060257.1, read as the reverse complement.
CACACACTAACACACACACACACACACACACACATATATATATATATATATATATATATATATATATATATATATATATATATATATATATATATATATATAAATGTGTTATTTTACGACGATTATGTGTGGTGAGTAGTTTTTTTAATGCATAGTTTAAAAATCGTGTGGTGATGTATAAATAACTACAGTGCCATAGAGCTTGATGGTGCTTACTTAATTTCTCTTAAAAAACCCCACAGTATTCTTGATCCATTCATTCCCTAATTAATTATATCAGACTCATAGGAGACACAGGGAATCTTATGCATTCTTAAAGAAGCTTTCGTTTTTTCAGCTGTAACACATGTCATGGCAATTATTGCAACAAAAATATGAATTATATATAATGACAGGATATGAGGTGATGTATAAAAAATGACAGTACAGTATTTAGCAATTTTGGAGTGTGGCTTAAACTCATTTGTGACATACCGGTAATGGTTTGTTTAAGACAATTACGGTATCTAAGTTACATAAAGACTACAAATTGACACAGTGAAGATAGTTTGTTTTTCATTATTGAACAGAACTACATATCTAACAGTAAGGGGTGTGCTGGTTAAAGCTAATAAGTATATCATAGCTCTGCACTCCTTTTTTCTATTACTTTTATTTAGGGATGCTTTTAATGTTTTGTTCATGCGTTTTTGTTAAGTGCCTTGGGTTACCTTAGCCTGATAAGACAATTAAATATAAGTAAAAAAAGAAAGAGAAGCATACTTGTCTGCGAAGGTCTCTTGTCTTTTTGCACATATTATCAATGGCATTATTCAAAGGGTTGCTTCGTTCCTTCACACCAGCCTAAAATAAAAAATAAAAAGAGAATTATAATTTTTTAGAAAATCCCTTTGAAACTTTTTAAACAACATTGACAAACCTTATGCTGATCCAAAACATTTGCACAAGCCTTTAGATGCTCTAGTTATTCCTCCAGGACATTCTGAATGGAAGGTTGAGAGAGGAATGGTGCACACCCAGAAAACCAGAAACAGTGGACTGAGACAAGTATTACTGAAGTGAAGGCATTCACTGGACTTCTGCTACTTGCCTTCCCTTTGGTCACAGCAAAATGGATGACCCATTCTCTCAGCCCCACCATGCCAGAAAAAAAAGTTTCAAGAGTATCTTGAGATTCCTAAGATTTGACAACAAACAGATCAGACAGGAGAGAAGAGCAACTGATAAACCAGCAGCAATCCCTGATGTCTGCGTAATGTTTTTTGACAGGCTCAAGCCCTACATCCCGGGTTCTGACATGACATTTGATGAGCAGCTTGTCCTGTTCCGAGGGAGGTGTCCTATCAGGCAGTACATGCCCAGTAAGCCTGAAAAGTATGGCATCAAAATATGGTGGAACTGTGATGCAGCTACATCCTATCCTTTGAAAGGTGGAGTGTATCTAGGCAGACAAGCAGTAGCCGAGAGACAGATAGCAGTTGTTTACACTTGCTGTAGCTTCCCTGGAGATCACAAATTGGTGATCACCTCGGTTTGACTTACAGTAGGATATTTAAGCACTGGTGTTAATTCTATAGTACCTTTCAGATTCACAAATGCTAGGATATATTTGCAATGTATATATTTAACAATTGTTTCTTATTAAAGGTATGAAATGCAAAATCATCTGTGCTGCACAACAAAGGTAACTTCATTTGCTAAGTTTCTTTTTATATTGATTTGCATATTTTGTAAGAGAAAATTACCATTTGCTACAAAACAGAGAAGTTGGAGTTTAAATTACTGAGTAGCACACAAACCGTTATCTTCATCTGTAGAAAACAGACATGGAAGAAGATGCTTTTCTTTTATTAAAAAAAATACAACAATTCAAATACAATTGGTTCCATAGGATGTTGAAGAGATAGTATCTAATGAATAATGGATCTTTTGGGGAATTTTGTATTCCCTCCCTGTTGCCTGCCTATGTTGCTGCATGATTTCAGTCATAATTTTATTAGCTGAATGTGCCTGCTAACCAAAATAGCATCTGCCATTGTAAATGGTTTGGACATTGTAGCATTGATCATCTTAATGCACTCTTTGCAGGGAAAACCTGGTCAATGTTAGTCTTGCTTTGTAGAATAAAGTTCTTACAGATCAAACCCTACCATTTAAATTACCTATGATAAGAAGTTTGGAAATTGTACTCCACATAACACCAGCCATCCCAGTTGAATCAAACAGTTATAGTAAGATGTTAAAGGGCTGCATTCTGTGCTTATGATTTGCAGAAAGTCTGCCTGATATGATCAAGAATTGGTCTGCCAGAAACCTTTACAATGCTTAAGCAATGTTCAGAGAAGGACAGATTCATGAGCCAACTGACAAATAAAAAAAAAAAATCAAGGAAGGTAAATAAGAATGACAACGTCCAGGGGACAGTTCCCCTCAACTTTTTACAAAGATTGGATTTATTATGGCAGTTTTATTTTATTTCAGATAAAAGCCCTAGCGAAATACACTACTAAAATTTAAATGAGCAACATTTCAAACGTGGAGGTCACACGGATCTTATTATTCATCCAAGGGGCAGATTTCCAGCTCTACATGGGAAGACCATTTACTGATGCAGTTGGCCCTTGTCATACTGCCAGGGTTGTCATGGATTATCTTGAGCAGGAGATTATAGTTATGGACTGGCCAGTAAAATTCCAGACCTTTATCTCACAGAACACCTTTGGGATCTTCCAGGCCATTGTGTTTGTTAGCTTTGTAACCCTCTACATGACATCAGCGAGCTTGCTGTTGCACTGACTTTAACAATGGGACAGGATCATCTGCTGCAATTGAGCATACCATGTTAATGTAGTGATTGCATCAACACCAGAGGAGCCCATACTCGATACTGAGACATTCATCTTTTGAGACCAAGCATGTAGACATTTTTATTTTATAAACAATGTTAGGCACATAATAAGATTATTTAATCTGCTAATTTAATTTTTAATTTAGTGCTCCCTTCAAATACTTTCCATTTGATTTTGTTGTTAATAGTGTTTTGGAAAAATTAAAGTTTGAAATGTTTCTCATCAAGAACTGTTGATTATTTATGAAATGTATTTAATTAAATTAAGTGATGGGCTGTGAACTGCTATAATAGATTAAAATGGCATTGCTCACAGTCATAATCATGTAAAATATAACATTGATGATATAATAGGTTCTGATAGCTTCTCAAAACCCATTATTGCAAAACAAAAATATGACATTAAAAAACAAAATCAATGCCAATAAACATTACAAGGAATACAACAATATGAATAGACAGATTCAAATGTTGTTTGAAGGTAAAACAGACAAACAGCGCTCAGTAACAGCTCATTATCCCTCCCACACGTCCCTATGGCAGCAGCATTGACATAAAATTCCCAGCAACAGAGAGGCTTGTCACAGCCACTGACTGCATATTTATGTCTAGTCAATCAAAATGAATGTTGGTTTTGGGCAAAGGTTTCAATCAGAAACCACGTTGGTGACATTGCTCTGGCATTTAGGGATTTCAGTTCAGATTGTTCATAATGGATTCTGAGTTAAGTAAAAACAATGATCGCTCAAAATCCACTAAAGGTAATAGTATTGACGCATAGCTTAATGTTTCATTTCTACTGGGGAACAATATAAGTAATCAAATAGTAGTGTCTGCTAGTGCAAATGCAAGAGCCTCTCCATTAATGTTTACATCTGCGATAATGAAAGCAAGCTGTGTAGTGTAGCAGGTGGTCCTGCATGTTGCTGCAGGTGATGTGAGACAGCTGAACGCAGCCAAATGCAGCCTGTGCAGCCAGCATGGGGGACCTGAACGCCACCATGGTCACATGAGTGAAGAAAATGAGTTGAATCCACAGAATTTCTCAGGTGCATCTTGCTGCTGCCTGACCGGGCAATGCTTAAGGAGAAATTAGCAGTTACACAGAGCAGTCCTGAACCTTTTTTTTTGTGGAAATTGTAAACTCAAAGGTTTCCAAAAGCCACTGCTGTCTTGCATCATTGAATACTGTACCACTGCATGAAACACTGCTGCTCAGGTGCATCAACCACATAACACCCACACAGGCTCAGCTGCACTGGCTGCTGGCAACGGAGATTCAAAAGCCTGCTATTGTCTTACAGTACAAGGTTTCAACATGGTCTTGTTCCAGGATATCCTGTATCTGAACTATCTGTACATTTGAAGGCACACTGCCTTCCTGTCCAATCTGATTCCTTTTACTGGGTGCTTGATGTTTAGATACTTTACTCACATGTTATAAATCCTAGGAATATAAAGGAAGCCCCTTCGAGTTAAGCTCAAGACTGGTGTTCTTTAGCATAGCAAAAGTTGTCTAGTGTGCTGGTTCTCCATGGGGTAAAGCGCATTGCGAGATCTGCTGTTATTGATGTTTCAATTGTGGTGGAAGAGATCGCTTATATTTATTAAGATTATCAAATAGTTATTTCAATATTTATTTATTTTTTTTTTCTGAAAATAACATAAGTTCTAGCGAGAACAAATCCGGAAAGTATTCTTAGAACACAAAGATTGGTTTGAGACTGATGAGCAACCGAGCATAAAATCAATGTCTTATGCTAAGCTTGGAATCCAGAGTAGTGTTATTGACTTAACTTTTTTCAAAAGAACTAGCTTAGCTTACAGTACCTCTTCAGGCATGATAGCAGAGTGTGTTTGCCTTAACTCATAACATAAGGTATATCAGTCTCTAAAAATGTCTCTAAAACAAACCAGAGTGGAAACCCAGTGTACCAGTGATCAACTGCTAATCTGAAATATGTTGAAATATGTATTTTGTTTGTGTAGTTTTTTTTAGGACTTGGTTTTTGAAAAGGATATGAATTATACAGGTCTGCTACTTGGAGTAAAATATGGACATACTGTATCATAAAATATGAATATTCTTTTGAAATGAAGATACAGCTTCCCAATTTTTCAATATGGGTAATGGAATATGTTTGAAAATGATATACTGCATGTGACATTTTCTACAATCATTCTAATCAATTCCATTAACTTCAAAACCTTTTAACAACTCTAGTTTTATATTCTTCCCCTTCAACCTCACAGAAAAGTTGTGTAAAAAAATGTTCATATAAGATCCATTTTTTGTCTCCTTTCACAGAAATTAGTTAAATAAACATCAGCCCACATAATGCCCAAGCGGGCTGAGTGCTATATTGTACATTGCAAGACTTGTCAGGTATAGCCTACACAAATAAATCAACTTTATGATAAAGTTAAGGACCACAAAAAATGTTCTCAACGGTACATAACAGCCTGAAACATCAGTAAAGCGATTTCTAGTACCATTCTTTTCCTTAAAAATCAGTTAACAAAAAACAGTCACAAGTTAAATGGTAAATAAGGACCTTTTATTTTATTGTGTTACATGTTCCCAAGTGTTGCTGTTTAAGTAAGGTGTGTCTATTGTTTTAATTATTATTTTTTTACATCTTGACCACTTTTTTCACTTTTAAATTGCAGTGCTCTCTGCCTGTTTCTATCATAGCTCCAAGATGGCCTCTCATGTATTTCTCAGAACTGCATTTCCCATCATCCTCCTGCTCACTGGTAAATCCATCTCAGTTACATGTGTGAAAAAAGGATGATGGGAAGTGTAGTTTGAGTGGTCCATGCAGGACTATGTGAAGCCATCTTGGCGGGAGTGGATTGCAATTTAAAGTTTAAAAAAGTGGTCAAAACATTTACACAATACTATTTACAATATATACACACAAAACCCACTCTTCATGGTCAGAGCTCCTGCCCTGCCACAGCTGCACTTTCAGGTTCAGAGGCAATTCTGGCAAAGTGTGCTAGATTTTGTAAATGGCTCTGACAGCATGAAGCAAGGATAATACTTTAATTTGGGACAGTTGTAGCATTATATCTCCAACTTAAAAAAACGACCATTTCAGAAATCATCTCAAGAGTTTTGAAACTGGTAAAAATGTAATCAGCACATTAGTCGAAAATACACATTTAAGTGTATAGTAACTGAAGAAGACCATGTCCATTATTATTATTTATTTTATTTTTTTTGCGAGTTTATTCATCATGTGACTTCACTCCATGTCTCTGCTGAAACTCAACATGGCAGCTGCACCAACGAAGAAAAAAAAGCAATGTTTCAGTAAGACAGAGCTAAAAGAAATCTGATTATCTATATGAGGATGGTGCGATAGTATTCTTAAAGTTTTGCTGTAATTCCTGTGATCATGTATGACTCAATACCATTAAATATCACAATGCCAGTCGTAAACGCGTAGAGAATAAGAAAGCAAAGCACTGCATTCTTCTATGCGGAAAAATTAAGACCAAAGGTACTGCGGTCAAGACGGAGCTTTCCCAAAGTAAGTAAGCTAAATTAATTGCGTATTTCATTATTGAGCATTATAATTAGCAATTTTAAAGAAAATTGTTTTCTGACGATGAAGAAATGAGCTCAAAACCATTTGTCTGGCTATACAATCCTTAAAGGAAATTGATCACTTTACTGTGTAAAGGATGTAGTCAGTACACTACACACCGCTGGTTTCATAAAGACATTCTGTCTGGAGGCACGCCTCTTTTTAAATCTTGCAAATAACACTGCAGAATTAGGAAAGAAACAATTGAGAGAATTAATTATGGGTTTACATTAAAAGGGGCGCTATTTAAATTACAATCGGGTAATGCACAGCAGTGAACCAGTTTTAGAGCAACGAGTCAGTCAACACGCCTTTATGAGTGTTTCATATTTTATCCTGGTCATAATGCGAGTAACATGCTAAACTTAATTTGTGGAGTACTGTACATAGGATTACTCTCACATGACATTGCTGGACTGTTACTAAACTGTTTCATATTTTTTATTGTTATTGTAAATGCCAGCAATAAGCTAAACAGGTCTTTTCAAAACACCTTTATTTGTAGACTGAACTACTGTGTTAGTGGAAGACTGTAAATATGATTCTCACAACTGTGCTGGACATTTGGTTTTCTGAACTGTTGTAATATAATTCTTAGGTTTTCCTGCTTGTTTTAATGCCAGCAATGAGCCAAGTGATGTTTATAAACATTATGAGAGGTTTGAAGTGTGTTCAGATGCTTTACTTACTATTACAGTCTGATTTAAAATTGAATTGTGGTGATATTTATTAAATTTACTTATTTTAACTACCAACATTATATTTATGTTCAAATGCCATATTTAATTATTAATACGTTGATAAAGAGTGGGAACAAATGGAATTGGCCATTTTTGAAAAACTGAATTTGGTATTCCCAAGAATGGAACAATTAGTAGCCCTAAAGATGGTTACAATTGAAGGCAGTGCAGACACCAGTGTTTTATGCAGTCGTATAAAGCAATTTTATGCAGGCCACCAGTGAAGCATGCAGTCTATATCTATGATAACAACTGACAGGGTTGCACAGGATCAGAGGAGGATTCAAAATCAGAGGCAGAGCCACAGTATATGTCTTGCTTAAATTTAAAGTAAATTGTAAAATTGTTGAGATACTTGTGTTGGAATATTGTTTCAAAATTGTGTAATGCAACAAAAATATATTAAAAGGGTTAATGCGTTGCCGAAGGTTTCTCACTGATAATTTACCGTTTCTCAGTCAAAATGGCAAGTTTCTCAGTATCTTAAAGCTTAGAGGGAACGCTGGCCCAAAGACAAATAATACCACACTTAATCTCTGTGAACAGATGGGAGATGCTGTAGTTTACAATTTGTGAGATAAAAAAATGCAGTTAATATTGTCATTATTTTGGCCCGGTAATGTTTCAAATAAATATATTTACTGACCTGAAAAAGAAACCTGAATTTTATCTTGTCTTTATTACAACAGAAAACTATATTACTTTATTAGGGTAAACAATATTATAAATAAATATTCTGAAAAGTGCGCGCATGCTAACCACTGTGCATTTTAGAAATGTAACACTTTTTTGGAAAATTTGAATGCAGATTGATTAACAACTTATTCATCAACACTATTGGGGACAATGACTGTATTCCAGTGAATCGTATTTTGTTCATCAAGGTGCTGAATGAAAAGCTCATTTACCTGTTATTTTTGCTGGTCTGTGTATTACAGAAGAACACATAATCTGTTTAGATCATAGTTAGAGCTTCTGATTTTCGGTTTTTACTGATAAAACCCGATAAAACACCCCTGATACAAAATAAACTATATCGGTGGCTAGCCAATAAACACCGGAAAACACCAGAAAAACTGTGGAAATGGTTAATCAATTCACGTTGACTTTATCCTTTTTCTATAAAAAGGTAAAACCTACTACAAGAATAATATATACATTTCCCAGTGCTGCTGGGCAATGTCCCGCCTTCCTGACTTGCATCTATCATTGATTCGTTCTGAATACTTTAAACCCACCCCAACTACTTAGTGACAGCACATTCCTACATTTCTATTGGAGACTTCGCTTGCGAGATTTAAAACGAGATTACAGCCAGGATGGAGGTTTGTTAGCAGGATTTAAAGCTATATTACAGTTAAGATGCGGAGGATTTAAAACAGATCTGTGTTGAAATGTACAAAAATGCCTACACACAAAAAACCCAGAAGAATATGCCCGTGACCATAAGGATTTCATTGTGGAAGACAGTGAAGGAAAGAAGGTACAATTTAAGTGTGCAAGTACTGTCACTACTATACATATTTTGACAGAAAAAAAACTGCTCAAGCATTTTGGAAAGTAACCAAAAACACTAATTTCATGAGTATATCAAAAACAAAAGCCCAGAAAAAAAACGATTTACATAAAATTCGAAAATAGTTAAAAATAAGCACCGAAAAATACAATTAATAAAACCCAAAAAACAGAAGCCCTAATCGGTACCGGTGCCCAAATTTAACAGTATGTTCATTTAAATTGAGGCCTATGTGATGAACTATACTTGGTAAGGTTCAGTTCACTAAGAAATGGCTTTCACTGTGACTTTTAGTTTATTGTGATGTCATGTGAAGGCTGCTCTCCATGGAGAAAAGAAGAGTACACGTGCATCCTCTTAGTGTCTCTGTATACTGTGCTGAGCCAAAAGCAGCCCAGGAAAGTGCCAGCTGTACAGAAACATTGCAGCTGGACAAGTGTGTCTCTTTGTTAAATAAAAACAGCCTTAAAATACCAAGCTGCATTATGTGTCAAACACTGGAGTACTATCAAAATAAAATGTTGTACATGTTGTACATATCAAAATAAAATGTTGCGATGCCACTAACAGATTATAGAAACTGTACTTGTTTTTAGAAATAAGTATGTATGTATCTTCAATGCCTGCCTGGGGACAAGCAATGAAAATTAGCCATTTGGCTAAGTAGATTATGAAACATATTTTACATCTTGTTTGCATGGACAAATAAATCAGTACAAAAACATTAAAGTACGTTGGGGTTTTTTCAGATACATTTGCAGTTTTCAGAACAACATCCAAGACAACTGTCAGACAAATGTACAAAGTGTATGTATAATGTTGCTACAATGTGCCCAGTTTGCCAAGCTCTAACTCATGAAGTACTTAATAAATGTATTTAAAACCGATAGTTTTTTACATTTTCTATGTTAAAGAACCATGTGAGCTAAAGACTTGCGAATAGGATCTTATAATTGAAGTTGGTAAAACAAATGGTTCTAGAGATAGAAACCATGTTTTGTGGTGATGGCAGCAGATATAGAAACATAGCCATGCCATACAATATAAGCATCACATCACAAAATAGTTTGAATCAGCCTTGTGATTGTCGTTTTCCTGAATGGGGAAAAAAACCTGCCTGCAGCAGTATGGCCTTATGCAGATGTTTGGGCGTTTGTTATACAATGACAAATACATTCGGAACGGCAAGGTGGGATAGTTTATGTTTTATTGTTCATGTAGTGCTGATGTACCCTTTATCTTTGTACTCAAATCATAAACCTCATGTTAAGTTAGGGAAAACATGGCACAGGGTCAGGGTAAACAAGGACAATATTTTCAGGGTAAGAATTCTGCATTTAGAATGCTTTAGCTGCCAACAAGTAGAAAGGCATTTCTTGTTATAGTTGAAATTAGAATACTCAAATGCTTGGAAATCTTCTTGTATCCTTCTCTAGCTTTATGACAATACATCATTTTCCGCCCAAGGTCTTCAGATAGCTCATTACTTTTTCCCATATTGACTTATTGGTAATGACAGCAATCATCCTATGCCTATCCCTATCCTATCACCTTTATACTCTAAGAGTGTTCACCTACAATCCAGCATTTTCTAGACTTTTCTAGAATTAGGTTCTGCATAATCATATTTAAATGTCTAGCACCTTGTAAACAATACTATAATAGTAATCCAAGGGTATGAATAGTTTTGCAAAAACGTTTTGCAAAAAAAATTGCTGAAATAAATAATTGTAGATTATTCTTGTATCTACTTCTTGTAATTTTTTTTTTCCTCAAATGTATATACAGTGCATTCCGTTTATAAGAATTGCTGCTATAAGAATCAACTGCATATAGTGATCAAAACCACTAGGACAAAATCATTCCTATACTAACCATGCTAAAATACTCCACTTGGAAGAATCAAGCAATCCACTTATAAGAATCATTTCGGGGCAAACTGACTGCATGTAATACAATACTGTATCAAGTGCAATGACGTGTACAACCAATAAACCTGTTTTTGAATTTGAATTTGATCACCTCTTGCGTGATTAGGCACGTACACAGCATGCACAGTATATAATCCCTGCTCCACAGCAACTCCCAGTAGAAAAAAACAAGTTGTGCAGTTTATGTGTGTCGACATGGCAGGAAAAAGAAAGATGCACGACTGCATTGTACAGGTATTTCTTGTGTTCTCTGTTAGTGAAAATGTGTTTTAATAAAGTGAATACACATTCATTGAATACATACTGAGTACAGCACTGTTATTGTGTCATATGCATGTAGAGGAAGGGGGATTGTGCAGCAGGGGGGATTGCGGAGCTTTGCATCTCCGCTTAGTGAAAAACTGTGAGATTTGCATCACAACTGAAAAAAAGCAAGCCACGAATGCTTAAATGCAGTGGTAGTCCTGACAGTAAAATACTGTACTGTAATGTCATTTTAATTCAAAGGCCATTACATCTAACACCACACAACAGTTAAACCAGGCACCCTCACGAGACGATCGCTTCTCAAGTATACTCTTGTAAAATAGGATTCTGCAGCCTTGAGTAAACATAATCGTGATCATATAACAAGGAGGACTTGTTTTGATTGTATTGATGTATTGTCCTCATTGATTGAGCACCATTGATAATTGTGTATAGTGTATTTAAACTGCTGATGTGCAGAGGCACGCTTTTGCTAATTGTAATCATATCGGTCTGCTTTTAAGAATCAACCGCTTATAAGAATCTGATCATCCAGGACGGGTGATTTGATGTAATTTGATGATATATATATAAGCAATAAGGCACGACAGGCTGTGGGATATACTCTAATATCCATATGCCCTGGAGGCGAAGCTCAGTTTTAGTATTCTTTCAAAATGTCTTCAGCAGCCGCTACTGAAACAAGACTGAATTATACATCACAGGGAGGTTAAAAACTAAATAACAGTGTTACAATGTTGGGCTGTATGTCTAAAGGTTGTTCATATCATGGGATTTGGGGACAAAATCGTAACGCTGTTATTTTCTATTTAACTTACCTGTGATGCACAAGTAGCTGCCACCGTAAGAAGTTATTAAAAAAAGAAAAGTCACAAATGAAATCATAAAAGAATACACATCAAAAAAAAATCTTTGACCTGGAAGTAATAAACTAGGAAACATCCCTGGAGTCACACCACCATGAAGCAAGCATAACTGATACACACAAAGAAGATATGCACATATGAAAGTGTATTCATCCAACGTAAGGAAACAAATTACATGAATATTAAATGAAGAATTGACAGACATGAAAATATCATTTTCATTTACTAGGCAGACACAAAGGCAAAGGCAATGCGAAACCATAAGCCTAATTTATAAATCTCCATAACCTAAATGAAACATGTACGGTAAATACCATGAAAAGAGGTATTTACAAATAAAAAAAACTTGCATACATACAGCCCATAGTCTTTACTGTATTTTGAATATGTGGGCCTGAGAGGCAAGCTTGGCATAACTAATTAAGCTCACTGTAGTTTTTTGTTTCAGTTGCACGCGCTAAATTTCTCATAAATGACTACAGAGATCCCTCGTGTTTCACTGTTCAGTAATTCAGGCTGGGGATTACGTTAATTGGCAGTTAGATGTGGTTATTCTTTCTTTTACTCAGTAACAACTATCATCCTTTAAGACTTGGAGCCCATCAGATGAAGTCCTGCACTATCTGTCTCTGCTCTATCAGTCCCCTGGGAGTTCTCCAGGTGTCAACCTTTGATTCACTTGATCTTTCCCCAGCGTGCTGGTCACATGCTATCTTCCTTGTCCCAGTTTTTGATTTATTATAAAGTGTCCCACTCCTACAATATGAATCAAAGGGCAATCCATCAGTGCTCACTTGAGTATAGCTAAAGTAGACAAGAAGAACAAAAACAAAAGTAAGCCATAAAATTCTTGTTTATGTTTAATCAGATTAAGCTTTAGAAGTGTCTTGTGGCAATGCATATCTGTATGTATATTAGGTCCATGATTCTTTTGCTGGATTTAGCCTGCCTGATCTACATAACTCTAGGGTGTACAATAATCCAATCTCTGTAATGATTTGCGTCTGCCAATTTAGAAAAATTGTGTGATCTAAAAATATTCCTTAAAGGTGGAAATCATATGCCTGCAGTGCTTCAAGTCTTTTTGGAACCAGTCTTAATCTATATGCAAATATAACCTTAAGAAGCACTGTAATCTGTTTGTATATACATATACATACAGGATAGATGGACACAGGGGTAGCTCATAACCAGAACTGTGTTGTTGTGAAAGATTCATGGCATTGGAGTTAGACATTGCCCCAGGACCAGAGTTTGAAAAGACAAAAAATTACATATTATTCAAATCGGTACCTAATGTTTTGCTAAATAGATACAGTAGGATTACACCAAAAGCTGGCTTAGTTAAAATAATGCCCAATGTTTCATCTTCCTGATTTGGCACACTCTTGCTTTCTTGTTAATATGTTAAGAAACACTATCCAGTAATCATGAATCATCTGTCTATGGACTGCAAAAAGACTATTTGATTTTGTTTGACACAAACAGTTTAATATATACAGTTGTTCCGTGTTATACTGCCCCTCTTTATAACGCCACCCTCGCATACCGCCAGCTATTCTCTCTGAACAAATGTCACCAATTTAAAAACAGTGCTATTTGTATCCGTTATATCGCCACCGCGCTGTCCACCACCCGCCAACTTCCCAAGCCAAGCAAACGTAAATATAAGCATTGTAGTTTCCTTCATTGTAGCGCCAGCGAAATAATCATGGTCAATTAAAACAACAAAGTTATGCAGTTAATCTTTGACTCGCTTTACTAATTCGTTCTTAACAGAACGTTCATACCAATGCAAAACAGATAGTACAAAAATGGCGAGTCAACCCTACATTTAACACCAAAGCAAAAGAAAAATAATCTGCATGTATGCATTAGAAAATAAGAAAGCAAGTCAGCAAGACATCGCAAATGTTTTCTCGCCTAAGTGAGGCACATACTGTTAATCGAAGGACAATAGGAGACAATAGGAGATTCTGATGGATAAAAACAAATGGCTTACCTTTGTTTGAACAGGTCGATTTGTTTAACCTGAAAACGGCTTGATGTAGTCTAAAATAAGTGACTTTTATAAACCACAGTAAATGTTAAAAAACAAAAAAAAGTACAGGTTTGTTTGTTTACATGCAAGTTTTGCACAAATGAAGGCTGACTTAAACTAAAGTATCAGTTTTGTAAACAGCAAAATATATATTGGTAGTTTACCTAGATTGGCCCAGTAAAAACCCAACTGTATAAATGGTTAATTGTATGTAAAAAATAATGAGATATCTTGTAACAATTGTAAGTCGCCCTGGATAAGGGCGTCTGCTAAGAAATAAATTATATATATATATATATATATATATATATATATATATATATATATATATATATAAACAGTGTTTGCCTGTGCATATTCAATTGTTAACTACTTAAAAAAGAATGCTGTTGAGCTTAAACTGCTTTGTGAAATAAATAGATGGCATCGTTCAACGGGGGATAGTATTCAGCAGGCTTACAGTCATGCCACAAACAGTAAAGTTCAAATGACAGTCAGTAAAAAAATAAAAGAAAAAATAAATCGAAGGCTACGCTTTTTTGTTTTTATGGAATTGTTGTTTGGGTGATTTGAAACTAAATGTATAAACTGTTCCTCAAAAGTAAACATGTATGTTTCATACAGATGGGAAAAGATGATAAAACATCACTAGTAAACCTACTGTTGTGTTAAGAACTAGTACTGTAGTTTTAAAAAAAGATTAATGTTTTATTAAAATAGCCTGGAGATACTGTAATTGTATAAGAAAAAATTAAAACATTTGAATTTATTGCAAACATAGAAGGTTGTGTGTGTATTTTTTCTTTTGACCCTCACTATAACGCCACCCTCAATTGCCCATTTTTGCCCATGACCCTTACCTGGCGGTATAAAGAGGTTGACTGTGTATATATATATATATATATATATATATATATATATATATATATATATATATATATGTGTGTATTAATAAGCTCTTTAATATCAGTGATATTAAAGAGCTTATTATCTGATTGAATTAGTTGCATAGAAACCAATGTACAGTATGTATTTTCAACTATAAATACGGTACATACAGGTGACATTGCATATTGTGGGCCTATATACTATCTGAAACTCTTTTTAGCCAGTCAGATTACTTTATATATATATATATATATATATATATATATATATATATATATATATATATCCCTGCAGAAATCGTGCTCATTTAGTATAAAATAACACAGGATAAGATCTATGCACATGCTGGTGTTATTATTCACCACTGGGGGCAGATGGACTCAAGACTGCATTTCAGTGAAACCAAAGCAACAGTCTGGGAAGCTATCAGAATGAGAGAGAGAGTGTTAGAGTGCGCATCACTTTCCATTTACTGCTGCTTGTCTGCTTTTGTGCACACATTTCTCTGCTTCCACAGAATCAGATGATACTATGGGAACTTCTGTGCTGTGGGGTACAGGGCACGAACATAGAGAGTTGAATGCTGGCTGAAGGACATGCCGGAGAAAAAAAAAGTCTTGCGCTGCTGATGCTGCTTCTTAAATGTACAAATGAAACACTGCAATGTCCACGAAGTGCAAATCGCCTAGAAGAAGCTTAACCCTTTGCTGCAAGCGCTGCTGTTTTGTATTTCTGTATTTTTCTTTATGGGTATGCCTGTCAGGACATTCGAGGAGTAATGTTCCAAGAACTGTTTGCCTCTCGAGGGAGCCAGTTTGTATTCCTGGGTGTCAAGCACTGACTTCCTATGGTGGCACCGACACAGCCTGGCATACTTGTGGCATAGTGAACAAAAACTGAAAAAGCTAAGGACAACCCTACAAAAGTCAAACGATGGGTAAGTTTTGTGGATTCTCGTTTCTTTTAATATTTTGTAACATGCTCAAATGTTTTGCATGATAAAAGCTGTCCATAGCAAAGCACACTGTTTTACAATATAAAATATGATAGGCTGTGAATAATATATATATATATATATATATATATATATATATATATATATATATATATATATATATATATATATATATATATATACAGCATATCATATATAAAGCAGTGTGCTATGCTATATATATATATCAGAATGGGATTGAAGGTGTAACATTTGACAATGTTTTCATTGAAAGCTGAAAAAAATGAATATCTGCACTGTATACACTGCTATACCAGATTTTAGTACAATTTACTTACTGATAATAATAATAATAATAATAATAATAATAATAATAATAATAATAATAATAATAATAATAAAAAGAAGAAAAAATAATTTGACCATTATATTACAGTGCCATTTTCTGTTTTTATCTTTTACAGGTTTCAATGCAATTAAGTTACTAAGCAGATCAGCTGCAGTGCTAGTGATAGCTCCTACTGTACTACTGACAGTGCTTTCCTCTGCTGAACGTGGATGCCCCAAGGGCTGTAGGTGTGAAGGCAAAATGATCTACTGTGAATCGCAAAAGCTGCAAGAAATTCCCCAAGGCATTTCTGGAGGTTGCTTGGGTCTTTCGCTGCGTTACAACAGCCTGCAAAAACTAAAATTCAATCAGTTTAAAGGACTGAACCAGCTCACTTGGCTTTATCTAGACCATAACCACATTAACAATATTGATGAAGATGCCTTCAATGGGATACGCAGATTGAAGGAGCTCATCCTGAGCTCCAATAAAATCACTCGCTTGCTAAATAACACGTTCCGGCCAGTGACTAACATACGTAATTTGGATATATCCTATAATCAGTTGACTTCTTTGGGCTCGGAGCAGTTCAGAGGCTTAAGGAAACTCCAGAGCTTGCACCTGCGATCCAACTCCCTCCGTAACATCCCTGTAAGGATTTTCCAGGATTGTCGCAACCTGGAGTTTTTGGACATGGGCTACAACCGGATAAGAAGTTTAGCACGGAATGTATTTGCAGGCTTGATCCGACTAAAGGAGCTCCACCTGGAACATAATCAGTTTTCCAAGCTAAATCTGGCTCTGTTTCCCCGTCTGGTCAGTCTACAGTTCCTCTACCTGCAGTGGAATAAGATCAGTGTCATCGGTCAAACTATGTCCTGGACATGGAGCTCCTTACAAAAGCTTGACCTGTCTGGCAATGAAATTGAAGCTTTCAGTGGACCAAGTGTTTTCCAATGTGTGCCTAACCTCCAGACCCTTAACCTGGATTCCAACAAGCTCACGTTTATTGGACAGGAGATTCTGGATTCCTGGATTTCCCTCAACACCATAAGCCTCACAGGGAATATATGGGAATGTAGCCAAAACATTTGCTCATTGGTAAACTGGTTAAAAAGTTTCCGTGGTTGGAGGGAGAATACTGTCATCTGTGCCAGCCCAAAGGACCTGCAAGGGGTGAATGTGATGCAGGCAGTCAGAAATTACAGCATTTGTGGTAAAAGTACTTTTGAAAAATTGGATACAAAAGATCTGGTCAAGCCCACATATAAACCCAAACCCACTAGGCCAAAACAGGAAAGCAAGCAGCAGGTTCCTTTTATGCCTACAACTAGTGTACCTGATTCCAGTTCTAATGCTGACCATGAAACAGAGCATATCTCTTTTCATAAAATCATTGCAGGGAGTGTGGCACTTTTCCTTTCAGTGCTTGTGATCCTGCTTGTGATTTATGTGTCTTGGAAGCGTTATCCCGCCAGTTTGAAGCAACTGCAGCAGCGGTCTCTGATGCAAAGACGCAGGAAAAAGAAACGGCAATCGCTGAAGCAAATGACTCCCACCACACAGGAATATTATGTTGATTATAAGCCTACAAACACTGAAGCGAGTGAGATGCTGCTGAATGGAGCAGGACCCTGCACATTTACCAAATCTGGCTCCAGGGAATGTGAGGTATGAACCATTATGGTAAAGGAGCTTTCTAAAAGCTGCGAATGAGTAGTGATTTGTTGAAGTCTGGTTAGCAGAACCAGGTGCATTCATGATGCCAGTCACTTTTGTAAAATACATAATCTATCCACTGAAAAATTGACAGATTGACATCGTTTGTGTTCTCTGAATTCTGGTATTACGCAATAAACACATTTGTCCGTTGTTTACACATATTTTAGCATTTATACACTTTAAGCCACATAAGCAATGTAACCATCAGATCGTTACATTGCAAAGTACCAACAATAATCTTACTTCAATAAAAAAAAAGAAATCTGAGTAAGTAATACAAAAAATAAATCTAAAACAACATCCAAAATCTATTAAATTAGTTCTCAAATATTTGAAAATGGTGATGTAGTACAGAACAGAATTAATGTATTATGTTTTTTTTTTTTTTAGCACAAACTCCTAATAAAAAGAGATATTCAACAGTGTAAAAAAAAAAAACGGGTTGCATTTTTTAAAATGCAAATTAGTACTTTCATTAATTACACTGTACTGTAGAGATCAATCTTGTCACCTTGTTTAACATATTAAATGTTTCGTGTGTAGTATAAAAAACATCTGGAGTTAGTTGCTGGTTACTAAATGTGTATTTTGTCAATTGTTCAGGTTTGGTGAATTACTATTCTACGATTTTTATACAATTATGAGTCTAATTATGAGGCTGCTTCATGCTAAGTCCATCCTGCTGCTGTTCTTCATTATTAGTGGATTGCAGGTGGCCCTGGACATTCCAGTGACCTCACAAATCAATACCTCTCTGTATCTGTCCCACCAGCTCACATTGCTAGCTGGTGCAGCAGTCAGTTTTTTGTCACAGTACCAAAAGCACAAGATGCAACAATTTAAATGATAGGGAAACATCAACAAATCAGCACTTTTTAAAATCTTTAGTCATAGCTAGCCCAGATACTGTAGTTTACTATTTATATATGCTAAGAAATAAAGCCGAAAAGAAAGCCGAAGCACTAACGGGTAACGACATAGAACGTCTGTAGAGCACTGAAACACTACGTTTAAAAAAACCCAACTGTACTGCTGAACCTCGTCTTATTTAATATTAGCATCACAAGGGTATCCATGTATTATAAAAAATAATACCTGGGCCTCTTCAGTGAGTTACAGGAAAACAATTCCATCGCGGGCTTCTGTGACAGTTCATAAATTACTCGATCTTCGGTCTCGTAGTTTATGACGTCACGGAAACCCTAGATGGAATTATTTTCCTGTAACTCACAGAAGCCCATATATTATATATATATATATATATATATATATATATATATATATATATATATATATATATATATATATATATATATATATATCTGCATACAAATCCTTTAATGGACAGAGGGAAGATTCATATCAAAATGGAATGGTTTTGGTTTACAGTAAGGTCTTTGGTTCACATTTAGTATGACAAATTGATGCATACAATTAGTTATTGTGTAGTGCGTCATAGATTGATGTGTAGATTACATGAATTAAACTGGAAATAACTTGTCAGTTCACATGTAATTGGAATCACTGGCATTTATAAAATATTACTTTTGTGTTTTTTGGGGGTTAGAAAGATATGTTTCTAATAAATACTGACCTGTTTCAGTTAAAATTTTAAGAATATTTTGGCCAATTCCTCTTCTAATTATTCTTAAGCAATTTACAAAATGAGATTCCCTTGATGCAAAGTTTTTATTTATTTAAAGTACACTTGGGACATGACTGGATTGGGGTTTGAGAATTACAAGAAAATATACAGTTCTGTGCAATGAACCTCGAAGTTAAATAACTAATAAATAAATGAATAATACCTTTCCCAGTCCTCGTGTTGCAGCCTAAGGGAGAATAAGAGGCTCATTAAGGTTATAGAAAAAATAAGTGTCGCATTAAGAATGTTCCTCGACTAGGAGTTAAGCATACTCCCTGGTGGTGCTGTGATTGTTAAAGCTGTTAAGCTCTAATGTTCCCAGTACTTTCAAATACCAGTGAACTGCCTCATTTGAGACATTACCTGGATTGATCCAATGGCTGCTATATGTAAGAGGAAAGGGATAAAATGAAAGATCCCCAGAAATGCCATTTTAAAGGATTGAAACTGGATTACTGCATTATTACACTTGAATTGATAACAAAGTAGAACACTTTGACCTAGACATACGGCAGCAGGATTTGTGGATAGTGAAAACATTAAAATATGTCTATTAAGAAGAATGAATATGGTGGATCAATGGGTTATCTAATCATTCACCTTATTATAGAAATATAATCCTGAAATCGTTAGTTTATAAACTAATATGCTTTAGAATGTTCTAAGAAAGAATATTTAAATTTGATATGGGATTCTCATCTTTCAGTCCTCCCGCACACAAATAACATGTTGTATTCAAGATAATACTTACTACCAGTCCTTAAATCTCTCCAAATATAGAACACAATTGAAAACAAGAGGAATGTAACATGTGTTTTTTACCCTGTAGCTTTACTTCCAATAGGATTGTTGCATAGCAGCAATCCTATCTGTGTAAAAACCTTTGGAACACGAAAGACACTTAAAAACAACTAACAGCAGAAATAACGTACTGCAGAACTTTCTTATAAAGTTGCATAATTCAGTGGACATCTCCTTCCAGTTGGGAGATGCATATTCACAGAATTATTACTAAGCAATGTTCCTTTCATTTATTCTGCGATTGATTAATGGATATGACTCCTTTCAAACCACCCTGAAATACACAAAACAGGCATTGAACCTAGAAGACTGTGATCATAATTTAAAATCCACTGGTGCTCGGGACAGTTTTTAGAGAACAACAGACCAATACTTGAGCATACATACATCTACTTTCTTGCTGCATTGTTGCCTCTCCACAATAACAATTGAATAACAATCTCAGCTGTATTCAAATGGAATGACCAGATTATTACTTTGACCTGGTAGGATTCATACAACCAGGACTGGCAGTCCAAAATTAAGCCTGGATAAAATTAAGCCTGGATAAGCCTGAATTTGCCCTAGTCTCATCAACTTAAAACAATGTCATTGTGATTTACCCAACCGTATTGCACCCAGCTGAGCAGTCCCATTCATCCTCTGCACTTGATTAAAACATTAACAGTGGTGTGTAATTTGCCTTGCCTGTTAGCACACATACTGTATTGCTGCCAACTCTTTTAATAACTCACAGCAATATAATTTGAGTATTATAAATAGGTATGAGTAGAGTATATTCTAATCTAGTTTCCTAGTTCTTTCTCTCAACTAGCCTTAAAGGGATACATGTCAATCCTCCTATTAAACACAAACTTAATGGGCTGTCTATAAACAGATACCTTAGGGACCTTGATTTAAACTTGAGAAGTAAAAGAAATTACCAGAAATCGTTCCACATTGAAGGATTTATAATTGTGTTTGTGAGTGTCTAATCAAGATTATTTATCTGAGGGATGCTGAATAGAAAAAAAGAGCATAACCCCTAAACACTCACTGTTGCTTAGGCCAAATAGCAGTTTGAATTATTGTGTGCAACAAATGCCAACATCAACCCATCATTCTGCTTTCCCTAGAATGGGTATGATCCTGTAATGAAGAATATAGGTAGATAATATAGGCACCACTCCAGTCCAAGGTCTCTTTAGTTGCAGTGGAGTTATGACAGTTCAGAACCGCCACTGAAGCGGCTTATAGGTCTGTGTGACCTATACCACAACAGAACTTCTGTTGTGTACACATCGCTGATAATAGTGCAAACCGTGGGTCAAACCAATGCTCGTTTTTCATCAATGTCGTCCTTCTGGAGTGCCTCTGAATAACTTTTAATTTGTTTGTTATTTAAACCATTTAAATGCAAAACCACAACAAAACATGTATACAGGCTTTTTTATTTTTAATTATTTGTCCTGCGGTTGCCTTTAATTATTTTTTTCTGCATGAACTACTACTTTGTATATGATGTAGAATACGTGATTGTAAACATCTAACACAAGTACATACAATACTCTTTCAAATAAACTGTTATGATTTTCAATGTGCGCTTCTTAGGGTCAGTATTATTGTCATTGCTTGCACCCCGTCACCTCTTTCTTTACAAATTAAGCACTGCATGCATGTGTTAGGTCTTGTCAGTGTTTCAGATTGCACAAGAACTGTTCTTACCATGAGAACAATCTGTTGTTTGGCCGTTTTGAAAGTTGTACTTGCGCGATCTCTTTGGCTGTGTAAAAGGGTTATGACGGTATTACACCAGCATAGATTGCGCAATTTCATGCTATGTGAAAGGATATTTTACACACACGTTTAAACGTTTCAGAGACGGCACAGTACCTGCATTTCTGTGTGAAAATGGTATTTGCTACATGATTTCAAGTGCACAACTTTAAAGTTTAAAGGAGGACAAAAACAAAAGCCTCTGCCCTGTCTCTCTACCGAGGTGGTCAAAATGTCCTGTGGTCTGCCAATAAAGTGCTCAGGACAGTTTTATTTTGCAGTGAGTTCTGCTATATTAAAGTCTAAATGAATAGTATGTCCTTATTCATCAGCTGTCTTTTTTATCTCCAACCTGCTTCAGAATTAATTTATTCTGACTTTTAAAATGATGTGTGCGCATCCAAGACCCCAGTAGTGCAATAGTGTACAGATCCCAATCAGAGTAGCCCTCCTCTTATCTCTGTTTTCCTGCCCCTTGGGGCATTAAAGAAAGAGAAATGGGTCAGGGTCAGATCCAATATATTAAGCCAGTGCACCCGAGTAATACTGCTCTTTAGAGTTGAGTGTTAAGCAGCTGTTTCTCCTTCTAAAGACATTTATCTTTTGCTTTAGTTTTCTTACATCAGTTAAATGCCTCCTGTGATCAATATCTGGGATCTAGATACTGGTTTGTACGCAGAATGCTGTAGTGAAATTAAGCAAGGTAGCGAAATAGAGGCTGTTACCATGGCAAACAAAGTTATGTTGAGAAAGAACTGGATCACATCTGATAACGATTTAGCTATTGAAATCCAAATATCAATAAAAACCTGAATAGTGATTGTTTATATTGTTTATAAAGAATAGTGATTGTTTATATGCAACTCATATTCTGGATGTAAGAACATAGACATTGCAGATAACACATTAACAGATACTGTAGAAAGAAATTAGAAAATATATTATTTTTTAATTCCATAATGGAATGTTACCACTGGAAATCATGGAATAAACAAGAGAATCCACTTCTGGGAACACCAACCTTCAGTCATGTGGCTGACTACATTTTATTTCCTGGTTAACAGAATTATTATTATTATTATTATTATTATTATTATTATTATTATTATTATTATTTAGTTATTTATCAACTTACAGAGACTAGGGATGAACTATGCATCAACAACTGCTGCATTGTCTCTGACAACAGATTTTACGTCTCATCCAAAGGACGGAGCACAAGGAAGTTAAGTGACTTGCTCAGGGTCACACACAGTGAGTCAGTGGCTTGGGATTTGAACTGGGAACCTCCTGGTAACAAGCCCCTTTCTTTAACCTCTGGACCACCAAATGGGGTGTAGTCAAGTGCTTAATAGGAGACACAGTGATTGTTTCCCCCCTGAACCACCACAAAGAAATGCTGAAGAGTAGAAGTGGGATGGAAAGAGGATGTGAAAACACTCCTGCAATCCTTTAAAACCAACTTACAAGAAAGATTCCAGATGACATACTGTATTTGTACAAAACATAGAGTGCACTCAGCCCCATCATGGTAATTAAATCCACCTCATGTGTAAAATACATTTTGCCTTTAGAGACAGAAGGTTTCAAATCCTTTTTCAGCACTTAAAAGAAACACAGCCAGCTTAATAAGATGCTAAAGGAAAGGGTCCCTGAAAAAAGGCCACTGTTCAGTTCTCAGAAGTAATTACTGTACTCCTCATGTTTAAACCACAGCTTTGTGGAAATAGCTCAGCTTTAAATAGAAGTACATTTTTATAAAGATGCAAACCAAATGGCCCTTTACATGGTCTTATGTACTAGTATAGATGGTGGCTGGTCTATATATCACCATTGTTTACATATTTAAAATAGCACTCTCCCTGGCGTGTTACATATTTCATAGTTAATATACATTCATAGAGCTTCCAATGCCAACAGATAAAACTGAGTGATAATCTAGGCACTGTACATATCTCTTTGTGTAGAGTAATACAAGTATAATTATTACAAAAGACTAGTTCTCGCATACGGTAGCCCTTTCTAATGATGAGAAAATGTCTAAGTGCAAGTTTAATTGCATTTCTGTACATATAATAGGTCTTCAATCACATCTAGACATTCATTTCCAGATTCACAATAGAAATGCACTAACTGAATGATATTCACTGTAGTGCAGAGAACATACTGTAGTTAGAAATACTAGAAGAAACATAGAAGACATTGAAAAACATTTTTATTTGAAACACTTGTCATGTCATTTTTAACATTTATTTTATTATTTCTAAATTCAGCACTATTGAGTGTTTAGTAGCTATGGAAAGCGCATAGTTAACCTACCAATCTAATATTTACTTCCAACCACTGATCAAGTGGTTTGATTTTGACCCCCAAGCCCCAGCAGCCCACAGAAGACTAGATATTCAAAACGGCTTTCAAAGAAACAGGAAAAGATCTGCGTTGTTGAACTTTTAGGGTGTACAACTGTTACTGTTTTCATTGCAAATTTCATGTCATGTGAATAGAGTGAATTGTCTGTGTCTTGTATACTTTTTATCGCTGAGCGTTATTTTGGTATTTGTTGGTGAGAAACAGACAGCAGTGTATGTTTCGTCTTGAAAATGTAAACAGTACAGTATGTTCCTGTGGCAAAGTGCCCCCCCGTGTGTATTTTGTGTTACGTGTTGTGTGTAAATGTTGGTGTATAGTCATCGGTACACGGGATATAAACGGGTCTGTGTTTCACTTGTGATTTAAAAATGTAGATTTATATTTAGGCACGGAGGGCACAAATCACTTCACGTGCTAGTTAAAATGTAATGTGTGGTCACGGGAGTGCACTTAATTAATTCACGTGCAGTTGTACCGAGATTCCAATTGAATGATTGACTAGCAATCGAGTCTCGGTACAACTGCATAAAAACAGCATGTTTTCACTCACTCGGGGTGGTGTGTTCGGTGAGTGGAGAACGGGATAGGAGACGGAGGTAAAAGTAAAAAGGTAAAAAGGTAAAAAGTAGTTAAATCTGCTCACCGTGTGTAGTGTTAGTCCATTTTGTTTGTCTCTTTTGTTTTGGCGAATGTGCCGTGTCCTGTGTGTTTTTTGTGTTCTTTTATTTTGTTTATTAAAGGCTGAGCGCTTCATCAAAACCCCAAGTCTCTGTCTGTTCTGTGTTCCTGCTTCTGCCAGTGAACGTCACCGCTCAGTCATCCTGTCACACGTGGTAATCAGAAGTGGGATCTACAGCGCCTCCAGGACTCAGGCCAGAGCAGGAACCGCAATTTGGGGTTTAAAAAAAAAAAAAACCCAACAACAACAACAACAAAAAAATAAATAAATAAATAAAATAAAAAAAAATGGAAGGCTGGAACTGGAGAGATGGCTGCCAGGATCTGGAGGTCCTCCTCGGTGGTCTAGAGGACCAAGGCTGGTGCCTTGCCTGTGGGGAGTTCGGGCACCCGGTGGTGCGCTGCCCCTACCAAGAGGGAGAGGAGGAACTGGCCCAGGAGAGGAAGGTGAGGAGGAGGCAGAGAAGGGGAAAGGGGAAGAGGAAGGCTGAGTGTCCACAGCCCAAGTGGGAGGAGCCTGAGTGTCCACAGCCCAAGCGGGAGGAGCCCGAGCGTCCCTACGCCTGAGTGGGAGGAGCCCGAACGTCCTACGCCTGAGTGGGAGGAGCACGAACGTCCCTACGCCTGAATGGGAGGAGCCCGAACGTCCCTACGCCTGAATGGGAGGAGTCGGTGCGTCCACAGCCCAAGAGGGAGGAGTCGGTGCGTCCACAGCCCAAGAGGGAGGAGTTGGTGCGTCCACAGCCCAAGAGGGAGGAGTCGGTGCGTCCACAGCCCAAAAGGGAGGAGTCGGTGCGTCCACAGCCCAAGAGGGAGGAGTCGGTGCGTCCACGGCCCAAGACACGGAAGGTAGAGCGTCCACAGCCCCAGTCTCCACCAGCAGAGGGTGAATTCCTGCTGGGTCCACCTCCATTGCCATGGGAGGACTGCTTGCAGCTCCCACCTCCACCAGCAGAGGGTGAATTCCTGCTGGTCCCGCCTCCGCCACCTCCATTGGCAGGAGCAGAGCAGCAGGAGCTGCCTCTGCCTCCGCCACTTCCATCGGCAGAGCAGCAGGAGCTGCCTCTGCCTCCGCCACCTCCACCGGCAGGAGCAGAGCAGCAGGAGCTGCCTCTGCCTCCGCCACTTCCATCGGCAGAGCAGCAGGAGCTGCCTCTGCCTCCACCACCTCCATCGGCAGGAGCAGAGCAGCAGGAGCTGCCTCTGCCTCCGCCACCTCCATCGGCAGGAGCAGAGCAGCAGGAGCTGCCTCTGCCTCCGCCAACCCCACCAGCAGAGGATGAATGCCTGCTGGTAACACTTCCCCACCAGCAGAGGATGAATGCCTGCTGGTATCACTTCCCCACCAGCAGAGGAGGAATGCCTGCTGGTAACACTTCCCCACCAGCAGAGGAGGAATGCCTGCTGGTATTACTTCCCCACCAGCAGAGGATGAATGCCTGCTGGTAACACTTCCCCACCAGCAGAGGAGGGATGCCTGCTGGTATCATTTCCCCACCGTCACGAGTAGAGGAGCAGGAGCTGCCTCTCCCTTCACCAGAAGGACCCGGACTAGATGCTGGCGGTCCTCGGCAGCCCTTGCATAGGCTGCTGAGGGAAGCACGGGAAGAACCGCCCGGCCGCAGAGGCCGAGAAGAGGGCCAACACCTGCACCCCAGCTAGTCCTGACTCCCTGCCCGCTTAGCCCAAGGATGCCTGCCCGCTTAGCCCAAGGATGCCTGCCCGCCGCCCAAGGATGCCTGCCTCGCTTAGCCCAAGGATGCCTGCCTCGCTTGCCCAAGGATGCCTGCCTCGCCAGCCCAAGGATGCCTGCCTCGCCGCCCAAGGATGCCTGCCTCGCTTAGCCCAAGGATGCCTGCCTCGCTTAGCCCAGGGATGCCTGCCTCGCTTAGCCCAAGGATGCCTGCCTCGCTTAGCCCAAGGATGCCTGCCTCGCTTCGCCCAAGGATGCCTGCCTCGCTTCGCCCAAGGATGCCTGCCTCGCTTCGCCCAAGGATGCCTGCCTCGCTTCACCCAAGGATGCTTGCCTTGCATCGCCTGGGGTTGCCAGCCGCTCCGCATCGCCTGGGGTTGCCAGCCGCTCCGCATCGCCTGGGGTTGCCAGCCGCTCCGCATCGCCTGGGGTTGCCAGCCGCTCCGCATCGCCTGGGGTTGCCAGCCGCTCCGCATCGCCTGGGGTTGCCAGCCGCTCCGCGATCGCCTGGGGCTGCCTGTCGCTCCGCGATCGCCTGGGGCTGCCTTTTGCTCCACACAGGGTACAGGGTACGAGGGAGAAGTGGAGCTCCCGCTGCCGCCTCTATGGCCAGGGGCTCCCCTCCCGAGTTCAGCCTCCCGAGGGTCCGCTGCTGCTGCCGTCGCCTCCCGAGGGTCCGCTGCTGCTGCCGTTGCCTCCCGAGGGTCCGCTGCCGTCGCCTGGGGTCGCCAGGGATCCTGCTTCGCCTGGGGTAGTCGAGGGTCCTGCTTAGCCTGGGGTCGCTACACTATGGCCAGAACCCCATGAAGGGGAGCTGTCGGCCATGAAGAAAGGGGGAGGTCAGGAGACCAGCTCCCCAGCCGCATTTCCGTGGCAGGAAACACGGTGGCCAGAGCCCCACGGAGGGGAGCTAGCGGCCACGAAGGAGGGGGAGGTCAGGAGACCAGCTCCCCTCGCAGCAGTTTCGCTGCGGAGGTGGGTGGTCGGAGCCCCACGGAGGGAACTGCGGCCATGAAGAAGGGGGAGGTCAGGAGACCAGCTCCCCTGCAGCAGTTTAGCTGCGGAGATTGTGTGGTCGGAGCCCACGGAGGGAACTGCCGGCCATGAAGAAGGGGGAGGTCAGGAGACCAGCTTCCCCGCAGCAGTTTCAGCTGCCGGAGATTGTGTGGTCGGAGTCCCACGGAGGGGAACTGCCGGCCATGAAGAAGGGGGAGGTCAGGAGACCAGCTCCCCAGCTGCACTTTCGCGGCAGGAGATAGTGTGGCTGAAGCCCGGAAGAGGGAGCTGCCAGCCACGAAGAATTGGGGGTGCCAGACATTTCACCATGGCCACCCCCAGAAACAACTTGCTTCCCCTCTTCCGGGACTTTGGGACTGAGGGGGAGGTGGCCATTGAGGCCATGTGTGCTTTGCACAAGGGGGGTATATGTGGCAAAGTGCCCCCGTGTGTATTTTGTGTTACGTGTTGTGTGTAAATGTTGGTGTATAGTCATCGGTACACGGGATATAAACGGGTCTGTGTTTCACTTGTGATTTAAAAATGTAGATTTATATTTAGGCACGGAGGGCACAAATCACTTCACGTGCTAGTTAAAATGTAATGTGTGGTCACGGGAGTGCACTTAATTAATTCACGTGCAGTTGTACCGAGATTCCAATTGAATGATTGACTAGCAATCGAGTCTCGGTACAACTGCATAAAAACAGCATGTTTTCACTCACTCGGGGTGGTGTGTTCGGTGAGTGGAGAACGGGATAGAGGCGAGGTAAAAGTAAAAAGGTAAAAAGGTAAAAAGTAGTTAAATCTGCTCACCGTGTGTAGTGTTAGTCCATTTTGTTTGTCTCTTTTGTTTTGGCGAATGTGCCGTGTCCTGTGTGTTTTTTGTGTTCTTTTATTTTGTTTATTAAAGGCTGAGCGCTTCATCAAAACCCCAAGTCTCTGTCTGTTCTGTGTTCCTGCTTCTGCCAGTGAACGTCACCGCTCAGTCATCCTGTCACAGTTCCATTTACATAGTTCTGAGGAACAGTATGCCAGAATAAAGCTAACAGATTTGAGTTTTTGAACGTCTGGCTCAGACATACCTTACATTGTAATTAGAGGAAGGCTGTTTACATATCTGCCTCAGGAGTAAATGAATAAGGAGGAAAAAATCAAAGTAAAATAAAATCAAAATGTAGATACTGTTTTGTTTTTTTTGTTTTTTTTTAATTTGTTTTATCCCACACAAATTACACTTATGCCCAATATAATAAAGTGTTAACTACAGAGTGCATACAAGGAGATTTTCCAGTTTTTCCAGGAAGATACAATCTGAGACAAAGTTGAGGGTTTTATACTAGCGATATACACTGATCCATGTACAGGTATGTCCTTTACTTAGAGCAATTATAAGACAAGTGCTTTGGTCTTTTGTTTATTTAAGGTCGTGGTCTTGAGTTTTAAAAAGTCAGTTTAGTGTTGCTTTCCACACTGAGTGAATCAGTCATGAGGATGCTACAGTATGTCCCTGTATATACAGTAGTAGTGGATCGTCTGTCTTTTTTAGTTTTTACTCCAGCTTATTCCTTTAAATATCTACACGTACAAACATAACACTGCAGTTAAACACATGGCATAAGCAAATTCTGCTACAGTACCTACAGTATATACTGGCACGTTCACACTTAGTTTAGGATAATAAATTGAGGTTGAAATACAAAAGAAAAGCAGATTGACAGTCATGGCAATGTACTCAATATAAGCTTATCTATAACCCCCCTTAAGTAGTAAATGCATAAACATCAATATATTGAATGCAATATGTTCACATTTTTGGGTCATTTATAGTATGAAGTAAGAGTATGAAGTATGAAGTAAGTTTATATACATTCTACACTGAATTCCATTTCGCAAATTTAGCTCAGAGCATTTATTGACAGGTATGGGTTTTTTAAAGGCTGAAGGATTTGATATTATCACAAACACACTGTTCAGTCTGGCTCGATACAATTTCCCCTCTTAAATGGATGCAAGCATTACTCTTGTGACCTTAAATCCAGCCAAAGGCAGGCTAACCAAAAGTCAATCATTACTGATAATTGTTCAGGACAATGAGCTGTAATTGCTTCAGCCCACCTGGCCTCATAGATGCAGCACAAAGTCAAAGACTGGCAAGGAGAACAGTGAGAAATGAATACAATACCAAAGCAGGGCTGTTGTATAAAGGATGCAGGGGGACAGCAATAGCACAACACTAAAAGAGACTACTGCTATAAAAAGCTTATTCTTCCGTGGAGTGTTTCAAACACGTTTTCATTTATCAGCAGCAGCAGTTGGGTCTCAAGGCTCTTAATGCTGAAAACAAATCTCTGAATCCCAACAGAGTGACATATCCTATGTCATTTTCATTATAACCACGAACATCACCCTTGACATACTAAGTTTTTGCATTTAGATTCCAAACAATCAAACTACTTCTTCAACAGTCATATGAAGTGGCTGAAGTGGCTGATTTAGAGAGCGCTCAATGCAAATGTAAACTTGAGCAATAATGACAACAAACTAAGGGTATGTAAAATGTATTTCCAAAGACTCAACAAATAAATTACATACGGCACCCCTCAAACAAGCATGCTATTTAGAATTTAAAACCTACAGGACAATCCATTTTTCATCAAGCCCAGATTTTATTTAAACACGTATTCTGCATTCATTCCCAGCAATACAAATAACAAATAAATACCAGTTAATTATCACTGAATTGTGTGATCGTTTAATTAAATGTGCAGCATCAAATTATGAAAGGTTTACTCTGTATTCATGCCTACACATACAACTGATTTATTTTATTTTTTTATTATTATTATTATTACTTTATTCAATTGCTTGCAGGTGTTTTCAAGGAGACAGAGAAAGCTTTTCAGCAATTTTATCCCATATTTTCTATTTTCCTACTTGACAATATCTGACTCTGAGACCAAAAGGCAGACCCCAAGGGTCCCCCACCTGTCAGGCAGGAACACATTGCCCTAATATGTGCTGATACAGTGGCTTGTTTTACTATAATTACTATACACCACAAAGTAAAAATAATAAAAGACATTCAAACGCTTTGTCTGCAATTCTTATTCTCCTTTGTTGTTTCTCTTTAGATTATTGTTTACTCTGCCTACTAGCAATCCCAGTGAACACGTCACTGTCCAACCACTTCTAAAAGCCGAATTTCTGAAGTAACATGGTTTGAAAAAAAGACCATTATGGCTATGCAACCGTAATTTCTGCCCTCCTCTGAAACACTGAGATGTTTCATTTATTAACTCACTTTTGCAGAGGGAGAAATTACAATGGCACAAATTAGATTCTGAAAATAAAAAGCTACATTGTAAAGGCAATGCTTTGTAATCTGTTCCTATGGGATGGACAGTACCTAACAGTCTGGTTTGCCTTCATGGGTATAGTTCATTTTCAAGGATTTTCAAGGATTTTATATATATATATATATATATATATATATATATATATATATATATATATATATATATATATATATATATATATGTTAGATATTCTGCATTGAACAGAACAGATTGCTTTATAATTACTAATAAATCAAACAGCTATTAGTCAGGCCACACAGATCGTCTAGCTGGGTCTCAGTGACAACTAATCTAATCAGAAACCCTAAGATTTAATCAAGATTAACTCAGGTTAATGCTGTTTAGTATCATTAAACTGTTTAGATCTATGCAACTATTTCTATGGTAACAATTTAGACAGCTTTTAGTGTAAAGTATGTTTAACACGTTTAGGGCTCAATACTACAACTGGACACTCAACAAAGGATTTGCACGGAAACCAAATTCTTTTAATATATTTTTTCCACCTGCTTATTTAAGAAAATAAAATGTTGCAATTGTTTTTGATTATAGCTAACCTTATTGTATTTATTGTAATTCATTTTCGATTCAAGTTGCATTTTGCTACAGCATGTGGGATTATGTAAGGGGCAAGTTCCCCCATTAGTGATATAGGCTTAGAGAAAGAGAAGCTTTCCCTGATGCTCTCAGTTTAATGAAGTTTTTATCTGCCTTTTATATTCAGTAAAAAAAAAAAAAAAAAAAAAGCTTAAAATGCATTTAACTTAATCCAGACTCAGATCATTCTGTCTGTTGATGGCAATCTATGTGTTAATCAAAGCTGTCTCAGCTATGGCCTAAATGAGCTAATTGAACTTAAAATATCACATATTTATACAACAAGAGAAAACAACACTCAGAAACATCCTCTGATATGTCAGCCACCAATACATAAACAGCTCAGTGCCCCATGACATTGCTACATTCTCACAAATTACTGCTGCTTTATTATGTGTTCTGTTCATTGTTTCAATATGTATTTATGCTTTTCAATATCTTTATTTACCTATATCATGTTGTTCTACTTTCTATACAGTGATTTTTGAGTACATATTTATTTACTAACAGAATGGTACAGCAGTTGATGTATTACATTACATTTTAATAAGTAACCCTGCATAAAAAATACGCTACATAAATCTCTATTTTGACAATACTAATTTTCTGCAACCGTAGAGAGGGCCATGGAGGAATGGCGATTACTTAGCTGGTAGAATGTTCACCTATGATGAGCCTGAACATGACTCTCTGAATTCAGCTGTTTAAATAAGGGTTAAACATACTTGCTTTACCATATATTGAACTTGCTGCAGTGTATGAATAGAATACTTCATGGCCATTCCTGGAGTGCTGTGGTTATAGCACTCTTGAGGATGGCTGTAAACAACCTGCAAGGGCTTGTTGGTTATTTGGCCATCTTTATTCAATATTGATTGTGCATCCTCTATTTAAACTGTGGTACAGTATACTTAGTGTTAATATTTTGATTAAAATGTGGTTTTATTTTGACTCCAACATTGTAATAAGCAGCCCTACACTGTATCGTAGCATACAGCAGACATTATACATCAGAGGATCAAATAACGTTCAAACGTGGTTCTCTGTCACTTCACAAACACATTATCACCTGATTATGTTGGCCAATCAAGTCTGATTATTGTGGCAATTGCTGAGCGTAGTAACTACTAGCTTGATCAAAAACTAAATTGAAATACTTACACGAAAATATAATATTTTTAGTGGATGAGGAATGGGGAGAAAACATAAATCAGTTTATGAATATTCAAAAGAAAACAAGTTTCGAAGTATACAAAAAGCAAAAATAGCAGAAGTGGGTCAGATGAGGAAGAGGATGCATAGTGCTGCAAATACTGCTGCATTGAGGTACATTTCCGTGCTGACAATAAAAGAACATACTTAAAAATAAATGACACATTAAACTAAAACAAGATAGTGAACTGAGAGACAAGCAATCCATGTATGCAGCTTTTATTTACACGTGAGAGCGCAGAATGACTGTTTTACGCTGTGCTTTGCTGGACAGCCACTGTTTACTGCAGAGAGGTATGTATTGGTGACTTCGTGTGACAGTACTGTCCATCAGCTAAAACATTGCCTAACGCAGACAATCTTAATCGCAAATATGTGATAGAAATGGGGATGCTTTAGTTGGTAAACTTATGGAACGCACTGATAGAAATGTCCAGTGTGATTTGACGAGTTTCCCGATGGCTTGCACCGTCCAGTTCTGTCCATTTTCTTTTCTTATGATTTCAAGGCGAATAAACCTGACTTGTTTTGTGCTGATGTCATGTTCATACCCTCTACAAAATACTATTTCCGTCAGCACAGCGATTGCCCAAACGATCGCAAAGTACCAGCTAACTTGGGAAAATGTGGCTTCGACAGATTCTGCTTCATCATACATGCCAGGGACATTAAACTTAATCAGAAACCAGAATTGTTTCACATCATATTCCACATGTAAAGTGTGCATACTAAGATTTTTGTTCCCCTGATTTTTACATTTGTTTCAATTAAACACTATTTTTCACCGATTTTATCCCTATTTTAATATATGTAAAATAGACTCCCAGATTTTTTTTAAGATAAAAACCAAAAATGCGGAACACTAAGTATACTGCAATTAATGTTTGTAAGGGGGTTTGAAAAAGATGCCTTCTGTTCTTTTAATGATGAGTCAATAACATCTGTCAGCACATAATAACTTAAAAAATAACTTAAAACAGACATTCCAGATTTCTGAAATATTAAAGACTTAGCCATCTCTTGGGTGTTTCAATGCTGGGTTAATAAGGTTCTTTTGCAAAAGGCACTTTGCTGTTCTGTCACTGTCAGCTTATCTTTAATAGGTTGTGGCACAAATATCATTAGCTTGAATTTAAAGCACTGTTGCTGCAAGAAATAAGAGATATTGTATTTATCTAATACGAATAACAGCTATGACAAAGAACCTCCAGTATAAGAACAGAAATAACTTTCTGGTGCATATAAACAAGATATATATAAACCTTAGTTTTTCCTCTGAATATCTCAGTGGCAATATAGACCCTTTCAAAGCTGTGTCAGTAGTACAATTCTCAAAGACCACAGTGATTGGAATTTCCATTTGTCTGTCTATTGGACATGAAGGGACAATTGGACATGAAGGGACAAGTGGACATGAAGGGACAATTGGACATGGAGGGTCTATTGGACATAAAGGCTCTATTGGATATGAAGTGAGGTCATTTGATGTTCCTCGTGGCCGTTGATATTTAAAAAATGGACTCTGATGCAAGGCATGGTCGACAGGCAAGTCTGGAATCTGCTGATCATGGTTGCTTCATTATCCTTTTAGACCTCTGTAGGGAGGTCCACTCGAGTAAATGTAAAGTGAAAATGACTTGTATTCTTAACACTTAATGGATGGCAGTTCACCCTGTTGAAGAAGACCCCATTGTTGAAACATTGGTCTTCTAGAGTTAGTTTTTTTTATTTTATTCAGATTTTAGTATTGCATGTTTTGAATTTATGAATAATCACATAAAATATTACTATAGGTGAGTCATTTTCTTCAAGTGTTTATTGGTTCATGGTCTTCTGTACAAGGATTAAAGGAAAGAGATTGTAATATGATTTATATATTAAAGGTGCTAAATTCAACAGGGACTCTCAAACAAACAGGCCAGTCTTGTCCTTGATAAATCTTTCTCAAACTCCTGGCTCTTACACATTGTCTGTGCATCACACTGAGGGCCAGACTCTATTCTCCGTCTTTCTTTCTATATATAGTTGCTTGAAAGGGAGGTTCAGTCCACAGAGGTTGATCCATGTCTGATAAGGAGACTGTGTTATATGTTTTCTCGAGTACTGCAAGGAATTACTTAAAAGCCATTTGACTTATTTTCCTGATTTCTAGTTTTCTATCAAAGGAGCCTCGCTGTAGTGTTCTGCCACACAGAGAGTATAAGCAGGGGAGGTGGAGTTCATATCTGAATAGCTGGTTTGGATCTTAGGGTTTTTTTGTTATCATATAAAATGGTGTAAATCTATTATCTGACACAGTGGCTGCCCAGGGAAAGAAATGTAATTTTTTTTTTTTTCTCAGTGGCTATTGAGTACTGTCCTCTTCCAAGGTTCAGTTTTACAGTAACTCATTTCACAGAGAGAGTTGCAATCAATCTCCAGCAGGAGGTGCTGGTGTAGAGCATGCCAGAGCATGTTAGCAGAGTGGAGCGCTCATAAACATCGCTCCTCGCTCTCTTTCTCTTTGAAACCGCTCGCTCCTTGGCTTTTATTTTCCCAGTCCGCTCCACTCCGGCGCTTCTAATTTTGCAGCCAGCTCCACTCACGCTCTGCTCCACTGCTAGTGTAAATCGCTTCCAAAATGTAGAGATGTGCGAACCGGTTCCTTTCAAATTGGGTACCCGGTTCTTGCTTTGGTACCGACGAACCAGATACAAATATCAGGTTCCAGTGAATACTATTATGTTTTTAGTAAAACTGATTATTAAAACATTAATTTCTGTCAAAAATACATCTTATAAATATAATTGACACGTTCACACTTAAGAAAAAAAGGCCTGCAAAATATTTATTACAGCAATAACAGGGTTTTTAATTTTTTTTTTTATCTATTTATTCCCTGGAGAATAATTCAGTCTCACTTTTACATGAAGTAATGAAAACAAGGAGCTTTTAAAACAACTCCGGGATAAAGTTGTGGAAAGGCACAGATCAGGGGAGGGGTATAAAATGATTTCAAAGGCATTGAATATCCCTTGGAGCACAGTCAAGTCGATCATTAAGAAATGGAAGGTATACAGCACCACCCAGAATCTGCTTAGAGCAGGATGGCCTCCCAAACTGAGCAGCCGGGTAAGAAGGGCATTGGTCAGAGAAGCCAGCAAGAGGCCAATGACAACTCTGAAAGACATACAGCGTTCCATGGCTGAGATGGAAGAAACTGTCCATGTGTCAACAATAGCTCAGGTACTCCACATATCTGGCCTGTATGGAAGAGTGGCAAGAAGTAAGCCATTTCTGAAAAAAGCTCATGTAAAATCCTGCTTGGAATTTGCAAAAAGGCATATGGGAGACTGAAAAGATGTGGCAAAAGATTCTGTGGTCCGATGAAACAAAAATTGAACTATTTGGTCTAAATGCAAAGCATTGTCTGGGGCAAACCCAATACAGCACATCACCCAGGTAACACCATCCCTACTATGAAGCATGGTGGTGGCAGCATCATGCTATGGGGATGCTTTTCATTTGCAGGGACTGGGAAGCTTGTCAGGGTAGAGGGCAAAATGGATGCAGCTAAATACAGGCAAATCCTTGAGGAAAACCTGCTTCAGTCTGCAAAAGACTGAAGACTGGGACAGCGATTCATCTTTCAGCAGGACAATGACCCCAAGCACACAGCCAAAGTGACACTGGCTTAAAAACAAGAAAGTGAATGTCCTAGATTGGCCCAGTCAAAGCCTGGGCTTCAATCCGATTGAGAATCTGTGGGAAGACTTGAAGATTCCTGTCCACCAATGGCCTCCATCCAACTTGACAGAGTTTGAACAATTTTGCCAAGAAGAATATGCAAATATTGCACGATCCAGCTGTGCAAACCTGGTAGAGACTCACAGCTGTAATTGCTGCCAAAGGTGGTTCTACCAAGTATTGACTCAGGGGGGTGAATACTTATCTAACCAAGACATTTAAGTTGTTTTTTTCATTAACTGTTGTTTCACAATAAAAATTCCCTTGCCTGTTCAAAGTGTTGAGTAGGTTGTGTAAATCAAAGGGAAAAAATCCCATTTAAATGCATCAAGATTTCAGGTTGTAACACAACAAACTGAGAAAACATCCAAGGGGGGCGAATACTTACTATAGGCACTGTATAAGGGAGGAAGGTGCACTGTTTGAGGAGAGTGTGTTGGAGAGTGTTATGAGCTGGGTTATTGTTTGTTTTGTTATAAACAAATAAAATACAGATAAAAACTTTTAACCATTATACAGATATAACCATTTTGCCTCTGGGTCTGTCACAGCGTGTTAATCCCATTAATGAGAAGATTCAGAACCCCATCTGTGAGGTTTTTATTTTTTTTATTTATTTTTTAACACAGACACGCCGCAAACGTAAATGGTTTGGTCTGCTGCTCTTTATGATAGTATGCACTTCAAAGAACTATCAGAGGCTGCATTTGAATTGTGTTTTGGATGTCATCTACTAGATATTAACACACCAAAAAATGTCTCTACATGAAAGGCCAACAAAAAAATTAATAAATAAATAAATAGGGAAACACTTAAAAACATTGAGGTTAGGAACTTCAAAGCAGAAACACTGGAGTTACAGCATTTTTATAATAACACAAATGTATCTAATTATGCTTACAAAATGCTGTTTATTTGTTCTAATGAACAGAAAAAATATTCATTGCGTTTGGATTAATGTATTTCACAGTTGTTGTCCCTGATATTCATTATGACTTTATATTCAGTTTTTCGATAATCTAATTGAAGCAAAATCATTGCACCCCTAATACTATTCCCTGATATTCATAAATATATACCACCTGTAATTATTTCCAAAGTGCAATAGCACAAATGTTTGACAAAGCATTTCTGCCCTTTCAATCTGGTGAGATCCTTCATCATCTTTGTAAAACTTGTCAAATTCCTCAGACTAATCCTTAATTCAATTCACTGTTGGCATTTAGCTTCATGGCACAATAAAGCACTCAAGTGTTTTTTTACCTGACTGTTGTCTATATTTTTAATCCTTTTAAGATCCATTCAAGAGTTCTTATCCCCTGCAATATTGCCTATTATAGCTTTGTCTTCCCTTGCTTAAGCTTTGGCTAATCTTTATTTCAAATTTCTTCTTTCATTTAATGGGTACTAATTATGTTTTCTTTCACAGCTGATTTTGTTTCTCTTTATATTAAAGCTAGTGTCCCATGTTTCATTTGTTGTTCTTGTTGTTTTTTTATTCAGTTTTTTCTACCTGAGCTATAACCTGCCATTCATAGCTAAGGCGTTCCCATTTACTTTTTTAAACTAACACGTACGTGTCAGACTGGCTGTGCAGCCTTCCGTTATATCCCTTGTATAATGCACATTCCACACTGACTGAAATGTGAACATGTAAAAAAAATACAAATAGAAATGTCCCAAGTCTGCATTGTACGCAAATGTGTGTAGTCACATGACGTTTGATCTAATCCGCTATACCTGTATGCATTGTGTGAGAGAGTGTGCAACTATTCAACTATTGTGTGAGAGAGTGTGCATCTATTCAAAAGCAATCATGAGAAAGCAGAAGAATTTCAATGACTTCACATGGGGCATGACAGTGTGTGCCCGTGCAACCAATTCATCAACACAGTGGCTTTATTTTCCCAACACCAGGAACCCACAACTACAGGCGCCAGTGAGTCATGACAGACTGAGTCTGCAGACATGTGCAACGTATTGTGACAGGTAACAGACAGTGCTACAGCGGCACAAATCACCTTCAACAGCGGACAAGAAACACTAATTTCCACTTGAACAATGGACCAAGTGCTACGTGGCCCTACTGTAGCTCCTATTAAGTCCATTCATTCCCAAACTATTTGACCAGTCAGTGTATATTAGTACAGCACATATACATTCCCCTATAACAGACCTTTATATAGTTGTAAGCATGTTTTAAAGGGGGAGAAAGCTTTGGTCCCCGCAGCTAAAATTACTGATGGGCAATGCAAAATGGACTGTCAAAAAGTAAAAGGCTAAACTAAGGGCTCATGCAGTTTTACAATGGAAACCATGACTGTAAAATAATCATCAAGAATGCTTTTAATACACACTCTCTGTTTCAAGGCATTACAATTGAAGACATTACAGCAACACTGACAGATCTCTGGGTCATCATGTTTACTGTAAAACATATCTGTCTTATTCTCACAGGGTAATGAGAAAAAAAACCCTGTAAAAATAAATGCAGAAATATGTTTAACATTTAATGTACCCCAAGGAAAGAGACATTTGTTATACATTATAGATTTTATTTTTTAAGAAAAAGACCACATATGCGCATGAATGTATAATGCAGTAATCCCTCGACTATAATGCACATCATTCATGACTACCAATGTATTACCGTTTTACAAGGTTACAGTTATAATACTGTATACAACAGCAGTCTCCCATTCACTCTAGATGTAACTGTTACTTGTGATACAAAAGCCATTCAGCATATCCCTCCACCTGTCAAAATTGATTTGGAATTTCCTACAATTGTATGATCATATGATCAGGGCCTTATTGTTATATCAACTTTGAGAAAATGTGCTAATATTGTTGAATTACAGCAAATGTGTTTTAGATTTCTCAAGCCACCATGAACTCACATGTTCAATGCTGGGGAGTTTGTTAATATGCCCGTCCTTAGTTTTTATATTTGCACTTGATTTTATCCCAGTCTATGACTGAAATATTATTAATTAAAGAAACTAAAACAACACTGTAATCAAAATGATTCTCTACACCATTCCCAAATGCACCAGAACTCATTTAGCAAGCATCAGACAAGATCTGCAGAAGCCCCATTACTGTTCTACTTAGATTAAAAAACAGTGAAGCATGATCATTTTACTATTAGTACCACTGCACCTGAACTAATCTGGCCATTGATTTACTTTACTACTGTACAGGGTGTTTGGATGAGACCTAAAACCCAGTTCCTATTTTGACTCTGCAGCAGCAGTTATTATGCATAGTGCTCCCCCTAGTCTCTGTAAATCGCTTTGGATAAAAGCATCTGATACATGGCTTGTTAATAGTAGTTACATAGTAAATACACGTGTACTTACACATAATTACAATGTTATTATGCATGGCTGTAATGTACTTAACATGTAAATGTTTTTTGCACAGTGTATGTATGTACACAATTGTATCAGAAAAGAGTCAGGGTTGGGATTAGGTTTAGAGTTAGGGTTAGGGTTAGGATTATATCAAATGGGTTTTCGAGTTTTTCTCTCACAAGTGCTTTTCCCTCAAATTTGGGGGAGGTGTCATGAATAATCCCGCAGGTTCACCACCACGAGCTAAATTCAAAAGTTAATTTGCTTGCAAATCACTATGTTGCACATGGAAATCACTTAAGACTGGTTACACACCTCTTAATTATTTTGCAGGAAGTATTTCAGGACA
Source organism: Acipenser oxyrinchus oxyrinchus (assembly GCA_030684275.1). Lineage (NCBI taxonomy): Eukaryota > Metazoa > Chordata > Actinopteri > Acipenseriformes > Acipenseridae > Acipenser > Acipenser oxyrinchus. The sequence continues at coordinate 49,412,484 of CM060257.1, read as the reverse complement.
ATCTCTGTTTCTAGTTAAAGAGTGAACATATCGTGCAGGCAGAATATACAGACAACGTATACCATTCCTTGACTTGTCTACTGAAGAAGTCCTTAGTCGATTTATACTTTGATTAAACATAATAACATTTTGGTTTATTTCCAACTCAAACATTTAATTTACGTGTGGTTTATTTTAAACAATACTAATTATCAGTGCTTAATTTGTAAATAAAGAGGTGCCGGGGCGCAAGCAATGACAATAATACCGTCCTTAAGAAGCGCACATTCAAAATCATAACACGTTTATTTGAAAGAGTATTGTACGTACTAGTGTTAGATTTTATAACCACGTATTCATATATGCAAAACAGTAGTATGTGCAGAAAAATAAATTAAAGGCAAATGCAGGACACACTTGCTGTATACATAGGCACGTAACCCGTAGGGCAGAGGGGGCAGAGCCACACCCTCTTTGGTGGAGGGTGGGTGGGGGACTTTTTTTGCTCTGTGTATATGCACTATTATTCTATGTTTTGTTATGGTTTGGCATTTAAACGGTTTAAAATTAAATAAAAAATGGAAAGGTATTCAGATGACTCCAGAAGGCCGACATTGATAAAAAAAACATACACGCACCCTACACAAACATTGGTTTGACCCATGGTCCGCTCTGTAGTAATATCTAGCTGTATCTAACATTATCAGTGCAGTTTGGGAGATTGCAAAAAATACATTAATTAATTAATTAATTAATTTCTGTTTCGGCTAGACGCTTCGTTTGTTTTCTCTATTAATTAAATGGTATTCATTAAAAAAAGGAAAGAGCGAGCCAGACCATTACTGTTTTTATATTTATAACAGGCAATGTTCCTGTGTGGGGGTAGGGGTAGCCTACAGGCAGGCATGAACGCGTTTAAGTTCAACACTAACCCTAAATAAAATGTTGTTCCTGTTAACAGTAGTATAATCGGAAGCAGTGGTATTTAAAAATAACAGAAGTCAGTTTTCACTTTAGTGAAGTAGGCTACAATATTTGTTTTCATTAAAAATGTGTTGTTTTTTGAAATTAATGTTCAGCTTTCATATTGAAGCTTGTTGTGTACTACTCATTCAATCAAACCAAGTAGTGTAGGCATTTGCTTGTATCGTTCAAGACGTTTTTCAAATCAAGTAAGTTTATTTCATTTGGATATAAAAAACGACAATAGAGTCGCAGTCCTTCTTTCGCTGCCAGTCATCTTTATGGCACCTAAATGGTAAAGTAATTAAATGTCCCTGGCAGTGGACTGTCTCTGTTTAGCGCATGCAAGAACTTGTAGAATGGATGAAACTGTGTTGAGAATTGTAAGAAAATGCATTTGAGAGCAAAACATTTAATGACATTTTTAACTTTCATAGCTGAAGAGGTGCTGGGGCTATGCCTCATCAAGCTCAAATAATGCTATATTATCTTCATTTTGCAAAAAATTGCGATGGTTATATAGCTAGAGAGAGTTGTGTTTGATTTCCTGTGTTAATTAATATTAATTTATTAATTTCCGCGGCGATGCGATAATTGCAGCTCTTAGATTTCACTCACTTGCGATTTTACGCAAAACATTCGCAACGCAAGCATTGTTCCAAGAAAGATGAGACAATTCGCAAGACCTTTGAATATTTGCCCCCTTGTAACTATGCATAATAACATTGTAATCATTTACATATTTAAACTTGTAACTATCAATTACAGTCTGCGCAAGCATGTTATTTATTAGTACAGCATTTGAAGAAATTGGTACAAATTGATCTAAAGGCCTAAAAGTCTATAACATGCTTAGGCTTAGAAATAAACCTGCTGTGAACAAATGATGACAATGCCAAAGAGGGAAAAACCGAACAGTCATGATATCAAACTGAATGAACCATATATTAGTGTTCTCTCATTGTCAGATGGCCATTTATACCACAGAGCGGGTTGTAAGGTGGTATGGTCATGGCTCCTATTAACTCACTTCACTGGTATGTTATTTAATGTAAATGTTAAAAGTTTTCACAATCGTTTGAATTGTAAATTATATGAGCACATACTTTTAGTGTACAACTGTGTGATATCCAACTTGAAACTCAAATTAGAAAATCAGTTTTTGATCTATAGTATACAGGATTAATACTTTATAACCCCCAGTACTGTCCTTAGTGCATTATTGATCACTCTACTATACCTTTGGCCCCCTGACAGCAAAGGAGAGCTAACTGGAAAGCTGGAAAGTTCAGCAGTTTAGTATTATCTATTTTAAATATGGCACAAGCAAGTCTGTGGTCTAACCTGGTCTAGAAGAATGTACATGACAAAATTGATAAAAATCCTGATCAGAGAGTAATGTGACCAATTCACAGCAATGAGGTTCATCAAACCCTTTTAATGACTCTCACTGATCATTACAGGGTTTTGTTCTTTATGTAACACTGCTGGTTTCTTTTCATTCATTTATTTATTCAGTTTTGTAAAATTGCTGCCACAAAAGGGTTGATTTTATGTTGTAAGATACCCCATATGGCCCCCTGAGTTTGTATGAAACACTGCCTTTGAGCAAAATGTTCAGGATGCTGTTGCCTAAATACTGATTGTTCTAAATCAATTTTGTTTTGAACTAAAGAAGCACTGTGCTTTTTTAAATACATTTTTATTTTATTTTTACTGTTTGATTTTTTACTGGATTCCTATTTTCTATGATTTATGCCGATGAGGTTCCCATGTTTAGAATACAAAATGACCAAGCAGAGTTCATTTTATTATTACAAATTGAATAAAAACAACAAACCAAGTTTGTCATCAAACCTTTTAGTTATATATTTCAGTTTTTTTTTATTTATTCCAAATGTCAAGTTTGCTAAATCGAAAAAGAATGGTACCCTTAAAAGACTGCTCTAGTTGCCAGGATAATCATATCCATCTCCTTCTTTGCCAAGCAAGGCAAACTCAGCACCCTCAAGGCCACTGTGCACTGTATCATTTGTCTGTGCCAGGACGACAGAAGCAGCACTGAAGGAAATGTTCCTTTAGTCTCAAAGTCATTTCTGAAAGTAATTTTTAAAAAAAGAATGTTTGAAGTTCCAGAATGTAATCTAAAATAGCAGTGCATGAATACACGATTATGGATAATTTTTTGATGGGGGTGCATTTATTTATGCATTATTTTCAGTTGCACTGTATTAAGATCCCTCTCCAGTGTGTCTGATTCAAGCTGCTTGAAAACACTCCAAGTTGGTTTTCTTTGTGGTATATTATGTAACATATTTGGTTCAAGCAATGCCAATTTCATGACTGTGTAGGGTCCAGACTAAGATGTTCTCCTGTCTCTGTTGGGCCACTTTATTTATTTATTTATTTATTTATTTATTGCATTTATATAGCGCTTTTTATACAAAAGTATCACAAAGCACTGTACAGTACATAGCAAAAAAAAAGAACAAACCACAATACATTTGTACAGCATGTTACACATACAACTGCCACAGTCAAACCATATAAAACAGTATACACATAATAATACAAAAGCAGCAATTTGAAAGTTACATTAAAACCCACTAAGGTAAGAAAGCTATTTTATAAAAGTGGGCTTTTAGTCTTGACTTGAAAACTGAGTAACGGTCCCAGCTTTCCTGACAAACAAAGGCAGAGCATTCCATAATTTAGGAGCTCTACAAGAAAAAGCCCTACCTCCAGTGTTGCTTTTGTTGACCCTAGGAATAACCAGCAGCCCTGCATCCTGTGATCTCAGAGTGTGGTTACTGTTATTTTTAAAAGCTCAACATCTGTATTTGCAACCAACAATCTTTTCCTGTTTAACCCCCTCTTTTTCCATTTAATTCGGGCAAATTATTTATTATCTGATGTCCAATTCATAGCAGGAATTTTTGAATATTTAAATAATATCTTATAAAAAAGCTGTCTAACAAGGAAGAGCCATACTTCAAGATAATATCCTTAAGGAATAGAGAGAAGACAACCATTGAATTGACAACAGAACTGGCAGAAGGCACAGGTGTCGCTGTCCATCAAATCAACAGTACGAAGGTCACTCTTGAAATCAGGACTTAAAGGGTGTGTTGCAGTAAGAATACCTCTGTTAAGAAAGGGGAACAAGACTAAAAGGCTAAAATATGCACAAGAACACAGAAATTGGACTATGGAACAATGGTCAAAGGTGCTTTGTACTGTTGATGGATGGACAACGACACCTGTGTTCTGCCAGTTCTGTTGTCAATTAAACGTTTGTCTTCTTTCTATTCCTTAAGGATATATCATCAAGTATTGTTTATCCTTGTTAGACAGCTTTTTGGGTCTTCCAGTCCTGGGTTTGTCAATAACAAATGTAGTTTCTCTGTACATGTTGATTATGCTTTGGATACCACACCTTGAAAATTGAGTGACGCAAGCTATTTCACTCAATGTTTTAGCTTCTTTATGTAAGTCAAGGTTGTTATAAAATTAGAAAACACAAGTGGAGGCTTTGAGTACATTGTTGATGCTCATAATGCATGCTCAATTGATGCTCATATATATATATATATATATAATATAATATATTGTAAATGGGCCGTCACTCACAGTCATTCATTGACCCTTTAAAATCAGACCCAGCACACAGGAATGGAGTTTTAAGCACTGATGCGCTATTTTTAATAAACTAAATAAACAAAAACAAAACCTAACTCCGTTTTGGAGCACTGACTACTGACTACACACTTGTCACGAACTTAACTAATAAACAGGACAGCTAAGCTGTGTGCCTGTTAAACAGACACACACTTTTTTAAAGTAATAATATATATTTTATTATTATTTAGAAGACATTCCATCTGCATGCACGTGTATCTGGCATTAGCTTCAGCAATGCTACCTACATTCAATTAAGATCTATTTTATATTCATACATTTTAAACTAATTTTCTAACTATTGCTAATATATAATATTATATAATATGCTAATAAAATACTGTCATCATATTCCAAGTACAGGAGAACAGATGATGTACTACTCTGTCATCATATCGATATTAATTCCTTAGTGCCACTTATGATTAATTCAATATATTGTAGCACTAACAAGTGCCTATTAATGTCATGATTAAAGGACCAGCATAAGATAACTGGTAAACGGGATAACACGTATCTCGTTTTTAAAATGAATTACCTGCAGGTTCTGTTTTCAAACAGTGTGACAGTGTAAAAGACAATTGTCTCAGGTCACATCATACTGTAATTCTGTACTGTAAAAATCCACTACTGTACCTCCAAGACAAGTTAATTAGACAGGCTTGGAGAGGAAGTACACACCCGAACAGCATATGTACAATTGTATAACCATATGCAAGCCTTATTCACAAATGTATTAATGACTTTCATCCTTAAAGCATTTATGAACCGACACCCACCATTTATGGTCCAAAAAATAACAGAGCTGAAAGCAGCATGCATAATATTACAGGCACTGCTACACATGACGATGAAACCAGTTAGGAAGATAAAAAAAACACTATTCCCAGCCTGTTTATTATGTATATTTCCTGGGGGTACTTTTGATTAAAAAAAAACTGTTGGACTCCACACAAACCTCACTTCTTTTACTTGCAGACCGAAGAGACAGTTTGCATGAAAAACTATAAATACGATAATAAATGTAAAAATCAAGCATAAACTGTACACTTGTTGTAAAGTCAGACAACCCCAATATGAAATCAATTTTTGGTTTTCGTTGTATATTTTGCAAACAGCTGCAAGAAAAATGGATTAGTATTCATGTAGGTTGAGAATTATGATACACATGTAAACGTCACTCAACGATGCCAGGCACCTCAAATATATAATGCACGCAGAAAGCTTCTAAAATATGTAAAAGGGTGTGGATAATTTTCAGAAAACGATGATTTCCATTACATGAGAGTAGATGTTAAAACTTCATGCTGATTTAAACTTGGCTCTCGCCAAGATAAGCACCAACTAAGACGTAGCTTTACAATAAACTAATGTGATCCATCTGCATCTACATCCATTTGCATTTCTTTCCATCTGATGATGTAGATATCCTTCTGCCTGGTGTTGATGGCTGAAGTGTAATGCTGGCTCCAGGGATCAGCTTATTTTGCCTCCCTAGCGCATCAGCACACACAACGGCTGCAATGCTGGCTCTGTGGATCAACCACAGTGCGGTCCCCCCAGCGCATCAGCATTACACCTGTCTGGATTGAGCTAAGTAAGGTACATCTCTGGGGTCTTCAAGTGGACACCTTCCATTCTCTGTGTTTCGTCGACTCGCCCACGACACCTCAAGAGGGCTCGACGGTGATTCTGGCGTCCCAGCATCACCCCCATCTGTTCCCCACTCAACTCAGCCCAGCTTACTCACCCGTACATCAGCATTGCTTTCTTTCTATTGTGCTTGAGATCCCCAGCCAGAATCTTTCCATCTCAACCACAGCCAGTTGCTGCTCCTTTCTGCTGCTTCACATAAGTATTACAGTTCCCATTATGACTTACAGAACAGTATATTTTTGTTACAATTACAAACCTGGTGTTGCATAGCAACAAGTTTTAAAAACTGGTTCAGAGATTGTAATTTCCTGTCCTTTTTAGTATGGCGGTAGTTTGTCATAACAGCAAAAACAATGACAGCCTATTGATTTTTTCCATTAGTTTGGTCACAGCCAGCAAAAAAAATCTTCAGCCCTCATTCATTATCTTTCCTTCACCCTAGATATCTGTTTATTGAGTATCTACTTCTTGATGCAGAGACCACTTATCACTGTTGTTTACTTGTGCCAAGATAGGGCTTAAACTCATTAATAGTACTGAAATGGAGGGCAATGTTGTTGCTTAGCTTTTTTCAGTACTGCCTCGTTGAATAGATTTAACCGGATTAACCTGTTTTGGAAGGAAACTATTATTGTTGTGAATATTGTTCCTAATAAAGGATTGTTTGAGGGTCATGGATCATGCATGTATAATTTCTGAGTCGATGATTGGTCAGTAATTTATTTTGCTGTATCAAACATCTCACACACCCCGGTTGACCTGACACAATAAAAGCAGCTTAACAGTGTGAAACAGGGTTTTCTGTTGTGATGTCATGTAAGGAGTTTTGACCCATATACTGCTGAGGTAAAATGAACCAGGAAGTGCAAGTGTAACAGGTGACATGAGAATAAGGCAGAGAAACTGAGCAAAAGTAATGTTTTCTGCAACATGCATTTCTTTACATGTAGCTAGAGCAAAGGGGGTGACATTCATGGAATGATGTTGTTAGCCACAACTACTTTAAGTAGATTTGGGTCAGTGTCTAATAATTGGGGCCGATTTGTGCCCATGTTACTTCCGAAATACAATTTACGGGTCCCAGTAATTAGACTGCTTGGAGACAAAGTGGGGTGTTTTAGTTGCTGTACGGTGCTAATGAATGTTTTAACCAAGGATTTTCTTAAAAGCATAAAAGTTTTTAGAACATGTTAAACCTCTGTTGAAATCTGAGCTCATTCAAATGTTTGCCTTTTTTATTATAAAAATAGACATAAAAACAAATACAGGGGAATACAAACAAGAGACATCTCCACATCTTCACAATTCCGAAAATTGAAAGCTTTTGTGCTCTGCTGTTTGAGACAAATGGGATACTACCAGTTAAATCATTAAATTATAATAAACAGGCAGGCCTTGCAGTAGAGACAGCCTTGCCCTTTACTCAAAGCACTTAGAGCTATATAGTACGTGTTCTACATTAACTATCATCACTAATGCCCCTCTGGCCAAAAACACTACCTTTAAAAGAACACTTGAGGAAAAAGTAAAACAGTTTGCTCCGATTATAATCCATGAAAGACAGCAGGTTGGTACAGCTTTGTAGTTACTGGTGTTAAAGGAACGCTATACCTGTCATAACTCACAACCTGAAGTTGGGTTTGTAGGTACTAGTGTTGAAGGAACGCTATACCGGTCATAACCCACAACCTGAAGTTGGGTTTATAGGTACTAGTGTTGAAGGAACGCTATACCGGTCATAACCCACAACCTGAAGTTGGGTTTGTAGGTACTAGTGTTGAAGGAACGCTATACCGGTCATAACCCACAACCTGAAGTTGGGTTTGTAGGTACTAGTGTTGAAGGAACGCTATACCTGTCATAACTCACAACCTGAAGTTGGGTTTGTAGGTACTAGTGTTGAAGGAACGCTATACCGGTCATAACCCACAACCTGAAGTTGGGTTTGTAGGTACTAGTGTTGAAGGAACGCTATACCGGTCATAACCCACAACCTGAAGTTGGGTTTGTAGGTACTAGTGTTGAAGGAACGCTATACCGGTCATAACCCACAACCTGAAGTTGGGTTTGATTGGCTTGATTGAGATCAGGAAAGGTTTTAAAAGGCTGAGAACTCATAACTCTCGTCAACAACTGGACAGTAAAGTCTTCATCGTTGGGCACTATCGCTTATTTAATTTATGTATTTTATGTCCAATATACATGTATCAGTTCGGTGGAACCTTTATGTGCAGTTACATCAATGTACAATGCGCTATCACAGTACAGTACAGAACAGCTATTTGGAAGGAACCAGCAAAAGCCTTTTTTTTAATAAAGAAATCGTATTTGCTGAGATCATATTGTAATGTGATATTTCTGTACATACAGTCCAGTATTAAAGAGAGTTAGAGAGAGTTGACTGTATTACAGAACACTGAAGGCTGCACCGTGAAAGAATACAGTTACCATGGAAGGTGCCAAGGAAGTATGCTTTACTTTTAAACAGAACATCACTGTAGGATGCTGCAGCATTAACCCTTAAATGCCAAATGGGGTACTTCACCACATTTGTAGGCCATTTGTTTTGATCTGTTACTGAATTTTGCAGAGACCACAGTTTGAAGGTTACAAATGATTCAAACAGAAATAAAACACTCTATATGGCAATGATTTGGGGGTATTGATGTAACAAAATACATTTTCAGTATTGAGGGGGTTAGGTAGGTTTGGAAAATACACAGCTTGTACACAATCAGAAGTCACCTTGAAATGACTGTGCTTAGACAGACTCTCTAGCCCTGAGACATCAGTGAGTGATGTTTTAAAAAAGTAATGCATAACAAAAGATTAGTTCAATAATGGTTACTCAAACTCAAAGAAATTGTATTTTTTGCAGTTCATGCCAAACACCAATTTAAGATAAAGTATGCTAATGTTTTTACTTTGCAAAACTATTCAGTAGCACTAGCAGGGTTATGAATGACTTTATTAATGCCATTCAACATGCCATAAAACCAGTCAGTGGAAATGTCTTTAATAGCTGTCAAAAGTAAGGCCATAAATTGAAGATTAATAACAATAGTTTAATCGAAGAACTTGACAAAGGTTATTGGATTCATTGAGGTGAGTACTTAGCAATAGGTTTCACCTTTCTTATTTTGTCACCCTTCTAAAACCAATTAAACAGGTTAGCGTCAAATCTAAAAATGGAACTTTTCATGTAAAAATGAAAGAAAACAGGTTTGCTTTTTTCCACAGTGACTACATTGTTTAATAAAATGTGGTACTGATTATATACATTATGTTTAGATAGCAATGAAAGTAAGTGTTCGGTTCCACTGCTAGGTTGCATCTATACTGAGGATATCACTTGAAAGTCCATGACATAGTTTTTTTTGTCCCCAGACAAGGTTGTATTGAATTTGATCATACTTTCCATCACACTTGACAAGTAATGTTGTGAACGAGGCTATTTGCTGCACATGCTTTTGTCTCAAACGTTCCCAGAGATTTCAAATGATCTAATTTGAAGTCATTCACAGCACGGTGGCTGTAGTTGAGCATTGAGCATTAATGCATCTGAATCATTTACTATCTCAGGTACTAATGAGATGAGGGGATCCAGGCTGTGGTTTGTAATCAATTTGAAGAGTACCAGCACACACATAGATTATGGGTCTCAGCAGTATAATTACCTTCCAGCCTTTTGAAAACACAGCAGACACGTTGCACTGAGAAGAGCAATTGCATGTTGTTCGATAAACTGGAAACCGGGCTCTCAAAACATGCGTGTCAGTTTATCTTTACCACGGTTATAAAAGCTGTTGCACTACAATGTGGGTGTTCTGAAACTTGATAAACTCAGTGAGCATAAAATCTTTTAAAATTCCCCAACTATTTTTAAAGAATGTGTTTAACTACTACAAGTTTATTGCAAAATAAACCTAAATTAGATAACGACAAGGCAAATGTTTATTGGTGGCATTATTACTGCATAATAGTTTGCTTAATCCTGGTTGTTTGTGTTTCAGATTCATAGTTTAAATATTATCAAAATACACTAAGAAAACCACACGCCTGCTTTGAAATCAATATTAATATTTTTTATTTTCAACAGTGATCTATTTTCCCCATGAAATGCAAATTAATTTGTAGAAATGTTAATATATTTTGACACTGTACAATCACAAGCACCCTTACTTAAGAGCAAAGCCATTTCTGGTTATTGCACTGAAAGGCTAAATGTTATGCATGCTTGCTTTCATATGTAATCTAAAATATGTTTTACAGAGAATATTAAATATTTAAACTTCACAGGCACATTTCCAATCATTGCAGATTTGGTCTTTACTTCGTGTGGCCTGAATTATTTCTTTATAATTTTGTTTTAATTGGTCCTTGCTAAACAAGGACATAATGGAACACAGAAGCTAAACATGACTGATTCCAGACACAGTTTAGTACTTATCGTCAATTTGTTAATGTGCTAACCAATCATTTATTTCATTGGGCAGCCTTTAACCTCACTAAATACTATGACCCCTTCTAACTGCCATATGAGATCAATAGTCAAAAGTTGCTATAGGCATCCCAACTTAGCAATGCAGACTTGAGATAATCATTGAAACCCCCTTATGAATAGTCAACAAACTACTGCACTTGCTAATTGAGTCACTGTATTGACATTTAGTGAACTTTATAATTAGTACATTCCTCAAGATGCCATTAAGGCAATCTATCAGAAAATTACAATATCAGCAAGTTTGTAAATGCCATCCAATTTAAGATTCAAAATTATACAGTTAGGCAAAGACACAGAACAGGAAAGAGTACAAAGAACCGTTCAATTTAAATGAGTCAGGAAGTACAGTCCCTAACATTTCTGTTAGTATGCTCTAGATTTCACATTTTCAATACTGAAAAAAAAAAAAAAAATACTATAGCAGCGCTGAAGGCATACTGATCCTACCAAGACCATATCCCTGCCCAGGGGAAGCAATTAAGATCTTGCACAGAACATTCAAACCAGCAGAATCCTTGGCAATGCTTGGAAGACTGGGAGTCCCCAACACCAATGAAAGAAGTAGCAGAGGTGTATTTCATGGAAAGAACAGGTCAAGGGCTGCAGCCCCAGGTTCACAGACCCTAAATTAACCTATTTTTTAGTCTTCTCACTCATGATGTCTAAGGGCAATACGCTTTATATTCAATTAAATATCTCTACTATACCACGAGATACTGGTCAGAAGAGATAATATGCAGCCAGTTAAGGTGCAGGGCTGTATAAAAGCTTTTCGTATCATGGGGTTTGGGGATGAAATTGTGTGCTGTGTACGCTTGCAGTATTTGATGATCATTTTAGACGACCCCTAATATAATGGATACATTACAAAAACATTTACTGTAACTTTTACTACAGTATTTACTGCAGTAAATGACATGTAGTATACAGGGCACATTACAATAGTTTTTACAATAGAATTCCTCCCAAAACATATCTCATTGGATGTCCTACATGAATTTGATATCTGTTCTCTGGGGCTTCACAGCAATGTATTGTAACATTGTATTCTATGAACATGCTGTACCTTTAACAAACTGCACATTAACAAGAATTGCTCTTATTTATTTCTTAGCTGACACCCTTATCCAGGGCGACTTATAATTGTTACAAGATATCACATTATTTTTACATACAATTACCCATTTATACAGTTGGGTTTTTACTGGAGCAATCTAGGTAAAGTACCTTGCTTAAGGGTACAGCAGCATCTCCCACCAGGGATTGAACCCACGACCCTCCGTCAAGAGTCGAGAGCCCTAACCGCTACTCCACACTGCTGCCCGTAAGATGGGTTTAAAAGCTAGGCCTGTTTCAGAAGCCTTATAGGGGGATCAGAAAATCAGCATGTAATACACTATAGCATGAATATAAATATTACATCAACAAATTGGCTAATGTGACACAGAAGATAATTAGGAGAGTCCATTTGGGAATTTTGGCAACTAACACATATCCCTTCTCATTGCAAAAGGGAATAATAATTATCTGCTATGTCAGAATACAGGTAGAGCAGACTTCATTTTTACAGTACATAAAACCAAATGAAATACCCCTGGTGAAGGCCTGGCAGCAAAAACACAATTCATCTTTTAAAGTAGATGAAATGGGGTTGATGGAGGAAGGCTGTCAATGCAAAGCTGGAGAACATTACATATGAGGACAGCATATTGATATGTTCATTCTCATAAGAGTTTCTGCTTTCAAGCAAGTTACGTGCCCATTGCAGAAATGACTGATGCAGTATAAACTATGTTGGCTGTTTGTATAAAAGTTCATAACTACCTCTTTGTGTGGTATCTTTCATTTAGGTATAAACAAGGGTTATGGTTTTGTATTGTCTTTGACGTTGCGTATGCTCAGTCAATGAAAATTATACTTTGGTGTCTGTCAGCTCTTCATTTGATATTCATGGATCATAAATCTAATTTGTATATATACTGACGTAATATTGCCCTGAAATTGTGTGCAAAATATTTGTGGCTTGCTGCGTTTTGCATAATATAACAATACAAAGGAGGATTATATCTATGGTTGAGGATGACATTCAAGCCCCCATTGACAAAGTAGCACCCAATCCTTTACACCCCGACATTCCATCACGTACCTCAATTTGACCTGGCGTAATATATATGCTAATAAGGTAAGCTGTAGTACAATGAACCTCCATTTTGCTATATAGTATTCCTTTGCATCTTCTTACTGCGGCCGCTACTGAAACAAGGCAGGTTTATACATCGCAGGGAAGTTAAAAACGAAATAACAGCATTACAATGTCCTCCTCAAATCCCATGATGCAAACAACCTTTACACATACAGCCCTACATCTATATATAGAATACATAGTTTCAGAGTCACTGCCATTTCTCACTTGTTCCTGGTTAACAGTGTGTGCTGCAGGGGAATGGCAGGTCACAACACTGACACCTTGTTTTTCAGTGTGTTTGTGGTCACACTGATACCCACAGACAAGTAATGGCAGCGTTCTCTACGACGCAATGTGCCATATTCACCACATAGTTCCCCTTGGTATGCTGTTGCTACCAGTACAAGTTGCTTTACTCAAGAAGAGATGTTTAGCATCAGTTTGCTCATTTGTAGTTATCTATACTTATTTGGTATCTACGTTTTGTGTTTAGGATTTCAACTGTTGGCTTTTTGAAGCTAGTGGAGACTGGCCTTATGTTAATAAACATGCAGGAAAGACTGCACTGTGTACATACATCATTGAAAATGAAAGAGAAAACAGCAAGGGATTATCTGACATCTGTCCACACTGCGAGAGAAAGCGCCAGTGCTTTGGCAACAATGGGTATTAGAGCTTTCTTTTCCTCAGTAGTTTTATTTGTCACTAAAGCTGTTTACATTTGCATTATACTCATCTGAGCAAGTGAGTAGGTCAACTGAACACAGCAGAAGTAAACAGGTAAGCATATGGAATACTCATTCTTCTTCTTCTTCTTCTTCTTCTTCTTCTTCTTCTTCTTCTTCTTCTTCTTCTTCTTCTTCTTCTTCTTCTTATTATTATTATTATTATTATTATTATTATTATTAAAGGGTGGGAGGGTGAAGAATGCTATCACCTGTGCTATTAGCTTGAATTTAAGTACATAAGAAAACTTACAACTGAGAGGAGGCCATTTGGCCCATTAATGCTGGTCACGTGGCTGATTGCCTTTTATTCTGATTTTTTACATAGTTTACGATAGTCATGGATGTCCCTTGACTGGCTGTCTACTATACATTCAAAAGCAATATAGTCCTGGTGTTTTATAGCTGTTTATTTGCATCACATTTATAAGTCTTTCGAAATGGTTGTAATCCTAAATGGCTGCTTACTACTGATGTTGTCTTACATTTTGTCAATAATAAGGTTAGTATATGAGCAGGTGGCAGTGTTTAATAATCTTTTTTTCTGCACTCTGTTTAGCATAAGGCATCAGTTGCTTGAGACCTTTATCTGAGAAGAAGCAAAAGCCTTAGAAACAAATACTTCAGCTAAATATTTTAAAATTATATATAGATAGATAGATAGATAGATAGATAGATAGATAGATAGATAGATAGATAGATAGATAGATAAGTGACGTCATATATATATTCCCGAAACATTGGGAAGATGGCTCTTTTGAGTCATATGTGTAGATAGATAGATAGATAGATAGATAGATAGATAGATAGATAGATAGATAGATAGATAGATATTATTATCAATTTTGTTCAACAATCATATAAAACATTACATTTCACAATCATAATCTACAATCATATTAAAACATTATTTTTTGTTTCCATTAATTAAATACATTAATACATACATAAATACAAAAAATAGAAAAATAGAAAAGCCAATATAGGTCCTTCAAAAAAGACTTCAATTGTACCATCCCATCCGCAGCTCCCCCTTTACCACAGAACACACCACATTCTATTCCCCACACCTCGTGGAACACTTTGGTCTGGTGAGTGAGTTTATAAAAAGCAAACTTCAAGCAAAGATCACTTTCAATACAGCAATCACATCCCCTGTCAGAACATCAGTCACTTTATTTTTCTGCTTTCAATGATTGCTAGTTTGGCTTGCCCCACTAAAACGTTTGCCAGTTGGCACTTCTTCTTTGCCCTTTTGAAGTACCTCACCCCAAAAATAAACCGAGTTTCACAAACATTTACCTCAAGGCCTCTAAACATATCACCCAGAAACCCAAACAGTGGCTGCAGTCTGAGGCAGTACATAAAACAATGAAACACAGTCTCTCTCTGCAAACAGTTGGGGCACTTGTCTTCAACTCCTGGCTTAATAATCACCATAAAGGAGTCTGTGGCTACAATGGTGTGTAGCACTCTCCATTGTAAATCTCTGACTTGTTTTCTTAATTGGTGGCTTATACAGTGCCCTCCAAGCCTCCTCTACACCCATCCTCTCCCTCCATTGTGTGTCTTGTAGTTAGGAATGTCATGGTATACCGGTTTTATGGTAAACCGCAGTATAAACTGCCACGGTTTTGAAACCATTTTTCTATACCATGATTACAGAGTTCACACGGTTTAAGGTGATATGGGCGTGTTTTTTTATTCACTGTTTGTCCATTGGTGAGCCACTGTGTTCATTAGAACTAACTAATGAACACAGAACACAGTTCTGAAAACTGCCATGAATGAGTTTATCCGAGTAGGCTATTAAATAAGTGACGTCATATTTTATATAAACCGCCCTACTAAACAATGATCGCTAGCAATGTGATTGTCAGTAAATGAAACACAAATACTTGAAAATATAAGCAAGAACAAGGCACTGAAACGTTTCATCACTGCCTTCCTATTAATTTACCAAACAAAAGTAGTAACAGTAGGCATTATCTATCGTATCGGTCAAGAGAAATCCAGTAAGCACACACCAATGCAGAGAATCAAAAAGTCTATTTACTACTATATAACTAAGCCTAAGATGCTACAGGCATTTGAATTATTTTTTATTTTAAATGGTATTGTAAAGATGTTGCCGTCTCCTCGAGTTGATAGTGTTGTAGGGATTTTGGTTTTATGTATTCAAAAATGAATACAATTTTATTCCCCTTTAAAAAAAAAGTCCCCTAGATGCCGCTTAACTTTGCAACGGTGTCATACCCACCTTAACTTTTCTTCTTTCCTTTGTGTTCGTTGCTGTTACTCCAAAACAAAAACAAAAAAAAACAATTTGCAGGTGCCGTCTTCTAATCGTTAAGTTTTGCACTCTGCTGAGAGATCAGTGGGCGGGCACTGCATGTCTTAAAACACACTTGATTGGCTATTGCTAGGTAACACTTTGCTTCTCTTAACTAATTGGATGCCGTCCAAACTGAAAAAGATGAAGAAGGTATTCAGTTGCAGTGGTCACATCCTTACCCCCTATCGTTCCAGACTGAGCCCAGAAAATGTTAATATTTTGGTGTTTCTCCCCAGTAATTTGAAATAAAAAAGCAGCATTATATTGCTGAGCCTGTGTGAGCTGGAGTGAACACTACTTCCAGTTAGGTAGTGCCTGATAGAACTGTAGAACCAATGTGTTGTATTTGTTTTAAAACTTTAAATTAAAGTTATTTTTCTTGTTAAAAAATGACTTGAGTGTATTTCAAAATTTGATACCATGAAATCCCAACTTGTAGTGGGTGACAAAGCCTGTACAAATCTTTTTTCTCTGAAGAGCTGAAACAAAAACTCCAGAGTCCCAAAGCAGACCAAAGACCAAAGCTGGTTGATCACAGCTTTGGTCTAGAGCTAGCCCAGCCTGCAGCTCAAACACTGGAGGCTCTATTTCTGAAGTAACAGTCCCAGAAAAAAGCTCACTCAGGACCCCCAAACCTGCCCCTGCTAGCACCGCTCACAGCTGCATTAAAAACAAGCTAATAAAGCACTCTGATCTGAACCCCAGAGAGTCTATACTCTTCCGCTGTCTGCTTTCTAGATCTATTAAATGACCAATCTTAGTAACCCTCATGTTAACCAACAAAGATAAAAACTAAAATTGGACATATCAGAGCGGAATTGTGAATTAAGGGCTCCTCACTTTCATCGTGTGCCAGGTAGGCAGCATCCCACGATAAAATTTAGGTAAACAGGACAAGGCCAGTCTGCTGGTGTTCATTAACAACAGCTGTCTGTCAAAAGTCAGCCCTCCCACCCTGTGAAAGAAAGCAAAAGCAATGTCCATCCATTGCAGAGGGCCAGGAACGTACAGTAACCGCTGAAAAAAAGCTTGAATACTCTCAGCGCTGTACCCTCCTCTCAATTGCTGACTAGCTGACATTTCGTAAATGAAAGAGGAGTCAGTGCCACTGCCTTCCTTGTCACTCGCCATGCTGTCTTCAGTCACACTGGTCTCAGTGCTCTGACTCTCTGGTCGAGCACCGGCCCCTCTCTCTGTGCTCTCAGAAAACTGCCCGGGTTTTGCAGCACCTTAGCTCTACCTATTGGGGAATTTAAATTCTGTCATGTCCTTATTTACTTCTCCTCCTTCCTCTATCTCTTCTCCTATAACCCCCACTCCCTGATTTCTGCTTTAGCCTGTTCCTCCAGCACTGCATCCCCCTGTGTGTCTCCCCAGCCTCAGCCCTGTTAGTCCCTGTTGTCTCACGCACAAACTCTCTGACCTCCTCTGCCCCCTGAGGCTCATTGTCCTTGCTGTTTTCCCCTTCAGCTCCCAAATCCTCAGCCATATTCTCTGCCTGCCTGACTCCCTGACCGGGTGTCTCTGCAGTACCTTCAGCGGGATTGCTCCCCCTGAGGTCCCTTCCCCCGCAGTGCTGTTTTCTCCATTACCTCGCTTACAGTTTTTTGGGTTCAGAAAAAGCGAACACAACGTATTCACTCCCATCTACTCAAAACTCAAAATGTTGAGATCTACATTGATATCGTTCAGCAGCATATAGAGCTGTCTCCTGAAAGAAACAACATGTTATCCCTGTCTATCACTAATCCCTCTTGAACTATTCTCTGCACCAACTCTTCATCATTCATAAACACAACGACAGCTTTATTCATTCGTGAAGCAGACTTGATATTTGCACATCCTACAGCTTTACCCAGTTGAACAACATATTTTTTCACCAGAGACATGGGGATCTACTTTAAATTTTATCAGAGTAAGATTTTCAAAATTGGGACTTGATCCCCTAGGGATCCCCCCGGTTTTGGGCATAGCGTCTGTCAGCTTATAAAAGATCCAAATCCGATTTTTTTTAATACCTATAAAAATGAAATAAAAATAAAAAAGGAAAGAAAACAGGAGAGAACCCCTCACTCTGAGCTCTGAGTTCTGCGCTCAGCACACACACCACAAGCACTCCCGTCAGACACAGTGACAGACACCAACAGACAGACAGATAGATAGATAGACAGATAGATAGATAGATAGATAGATAGATAGATAGATAGATAGATAGATAGATAGGTTGATTGATTGATTGATTGATTGATTGATTGATTGTACAATGGCAATACGTACATAATTGACGATAATTTATTTATATACATTTCTTCAAGGCATTCTCCAGAATAAAACCATGTGTGAAACTGGGAAACTATGAATAAGGTGATATTGTAAGAACACAGATTTAAGAGGCTATGTTAATAATGCAAAAATAATTATACCTGTGAATATAATTAATACAAGGTAATAACCTTCTACTGCAAGGTTTGATCAAAACAACAAACATAATTTTCTTGTGACCTTTCATGGTCCTCTGGATGCCGAGATGAAAAGTACTGTGATGTGCATTACTATCCAGACCACCTTCCTACTACGATAAGTAAACCTTACACAAATCACAATACAATCTTCCTGCTATGAGTACATGTGGACCTTTTGAGAAACAAAATGTTTCATTTTCCCGTACAAGCTACATTACGACATCTATTCACAATCTCTCAGTTCCCATCGTATATTATGCATGCATTTTTTTGGAGGAAAAAATAAATGAGTTGTTTGTATTTTTTCTCTGACACTCAACCTAACCCACATTGTGCTGTCACCAAATCTTTGGCTTGAGAACCACTGACCATAAACATATCTGCAAAACCACTGCATGTGGAAATACTACACCATCAAAGTGAAAATACATAAAAGTGCTAGTGTGTTAAAAGGTTTTCATAAAGGATGAATGCATGTACATTTCTATTGGCTTTGTAATAAGGTTTCTTTTTTTGTCTAAGACTGCTGTTGGCAGTCTGGGATTGAAATACATTCCCTATTAATTAAGAATGCATATTACAGAGTGCACTTATTTGGAATAAATGTAATAAAAGTACATGTCAGTCAAATGGCACATTTTAGACACTTGTTTAAATATTTGCTGCTTCAGAGACCAACGTGTAAGCAGAGTAAAGGCATGGCAAGTACTTTGTACTGTATATAGCTGGTTTATGGTTTAAAATCAACAAACTATTATGAGCCAGGACATTTGTATAATATCTACAGTATTACCTACAGCAGGAAACACATTATTTTGTATAACGTCTCATATTATTTCAGCAAAATCAATATATTGGATACAAAACGCGTATTTCAGAAACAGCTAAAAACAAAAAATGCAGTAATCAAACTAAATTTTGATGAAATATCAAAACACACTGCAGACATGTTTCATTTTATAGACTCCAGTTGTTGAACCCTTTTTTTCTGATGCAACAATGCAAATGAAAGAGCTTTTGGAATGACGCCAACAAAAAAAGGGAAAAATACCAGGTATAAAATAAATGGAATTACTGAGCGAGGCAATTTATTGATGACACGTGCTCTTCAGGCCATTTAGGTATGAGCCAGATAATAAAAGCTTGAAACTGCCAAAGCTCTCATCAATAAACCTAATTAGTTAAGCTTTATACATATTCTCCTTCGAGCTTGGCTCTATACCACAGAGGCCAAATCAATATGGTAGAACATATCTATAGTCAGTTTTTTCACATCGGAAGACAAAGGCTCATTTTTAAATTTGGTTTGTGCTAATAAAGATGTTGGTTTTCATCCAGTGCCACCCAGCCCAGGATCTGTAAGAGCTACAGCAAAGACCTGCCATGCCATTTCTTACACTAACCTCCAAAGCAAATATTAATCTTTCAACAATTTTTATTACTGAAACCAACACATGTAAAAAACATAACATATCACAACACCTCTTTGGAAATTATATTTTAGCAGTAAAATTGTACCATATGCCCTATTATTTATCTTTTTTGTAGAGCAAATCCATAACAAAATTGTTAAAAATAACAAAAATCCTAAATTTTTGCTGAATTTATTTGCAGTTACATAGTCAATTGATCATTAACTAAAGATAACTTTGTTATAAAATTGTATATTTATATTTGACATGTCTAGAATGTTTACAGCTGTTGTCCCACTGGTTTTACAATCACTTAGGCCCTAGAGTGCCTTGATAAATGTCGCCCACAATTCCTTGCTGTTCATAAGTAAGTGCACATATTTCACAAGCATATTAAATATGGATTATAGTTTACAAAAAAATGCTTTAAAAAAAAACAGTGTGCAATTAGTTTTGAAACAAAACTGTTAATTCAATAAGAGCAAATAACTAATTCCTGGAGTTCCACAAAGAATTGCTCAGTGCTAATGAGAAGCAGAGCCCTCTAAGGTTACATAAAGCTAAGATCCAAGAATTCATTTTGTTTGTTACATTTACTGTGATTCTAATTAAATATCATTGTAACTGCATAGCAAGTGAGCACTGTATTGCGTGTTTCCTAACATTTAAGTGTGCTTTGATTAAAGGACTGCTTGTTTATTTTGACAATAATTCTTGGAAAACTGAATATTCTAGGTCAGGTTTTCTCAGGAGTGGGAAGACGCTGGTCTACTAAGGTTATTATATATTTGTGTTTAATCTAACATCTAAAATGTACTTTGGTCATATAAAGTATGTGCCAAGAATACAAAGACCAGCCCTTGGATTCAATTATTTTTTATGGTGCTACTATCATTAAAGCAAATAACCAAAAAAAAAACAAACCTCTAACTCAATAATTGCACAGTTATCATTGTTTGTATTATTTGTTTTTATATGTATAGCAGTGCCATAATGAAAATGGAATCCCTGAGTTAATTAGAACTGTAGAACTATCCTAGCAAGTAATCGATTCCTCTTTTGTTTTCTTTTTAGTTACCTGACTATTGGGGGTCCTGTTTATCTCTATGAAAGGGTGTTCTAGAGCAATAGTTGGCTTTTTTTACAGTGTTATATGCAGCAGATCATCAGGTCCAGTTCAAAACAGACATCTGCATTTCTAGCTTTGAAGGCTGTAATATTAGGGAGCTCCTTCTATTGAAAACTAATTTGAAAACACTCAGCTCAGCAGAAAAGCAAATGCGTTAAGTCCAGCCAATTAATTATTTTAAAACGTGCCTTCTGGTTAACACTTATGTGCAGAACTTATATGGCAAAAAAAGAATATAATTAGGTAAATTGCATTAGCGGACTCCATGAGTCTCATCTATTTAAGATGTGTGCCAATCATTTTCCTTTGGAAATGCAGGTGTTTTAAGTAGCCACAGGAGGAATGAGTACTTAACTGTACTAAAAATAAGGCAATCTTAGTGGAAATTTAAATTATAATATTAACGTGAAAATCTATTTTTTTTTTTCTTTTTTTAGAGGGCATATTTATCTGCTTCAAGATGCACACCTTAAGACAGTTTCGTGTTTCAGCTTTGTAATTTTAAAAGGCATGCTCCCGGAGCAGCCATGTGATTGCAATTTCAGACTCTTCATGTGGAGAAATTATTGGTATGGCTTCTATCAATTTATTTTGTATTGGTTTCTGGTTATTAAAAGAGAATATTGCTCAGATCCCTTCTTTATTAGTTAAGAGTTGTCAATTGGTGATATGAACGGGTTGTGCATGGCTCCTATTCCCATTAACCCGAATGGCAATAATATGAAAGCAACTCTTCCTTACTTGACTGTGTCTTCGGCATACATAAATAATGTGTGGTGATATCATGTACTAAAGCACGGATTTATTTGCTGTTTATATGGATATAAAACTCCTGAGTCCCTGGTGTTAGGCATCAGCTGCAAATTTGAGCTATTCTTTATTTTAATTAGGGGAAAAAAGGTCATCTGATGATTTCAGCCCGTATAATGTCAACTAGATTACAATTTTAACTGAAGGAATGTGTAATTATCTGGAAGCAGTTAGAAATCCTATTACATTGCATTGTCTGATCTGTGTTCTTGTTCTGAAACTCGCACTGCACTTTCACCACTGGTACACTGCACTTTCACCACTGGTACACTGCACTTTCACCACTGGTACACTGCACTTTCACCACTGGTACACTGCACTTTCACCACTGGTACACTGCACTTTCACCACCGGTGCACTGCACTTTCACCACCGGTGCACTGCACTTTCACCACTGGTGCACTGCACTTTCACCACTGGTACACTGCACTTTCACCACTGGTACACTGCACTTTCACCACCGGTGCACTGCACTTTCACCACCGGTGCACTGCACTTTCACCACCGGTGTACTGCACTTTCACCACCGCTACACTGCACTTTCACCACCAGTGCACTGCACTTTCACCACCGCTACACTACACTTTCACCACCAGTGCACTGCACTTTCACCACTGGTGCACTGCACTTTCACCACTGGTGCACTGCACTTTCACCACTGGTACACTGCACTTTCACCACTGGTGCACTGCACTTTCACCACTGGTGCACTGCACTTTCACCACTGGTACACTGCACTTTCACCACTGGTGCACTGCACTTTCACCACTGGTACACTGCACTTTCACCACTGGTGCACTGCACTTTCACCACTGGTACACTGCACTTTCACCACCGGTGCACTGCACTTTTACCACTGCACTTTCACCACTGGTGCACTGCACTTTCACCACTGGTGCACTGCACTTTCACCACTGGTACACTGCACTTTCACCACTGGTACACTGCACTTTCACCACTGGTACACTGCACTTTTACCACTGCACTTTCACCACTGGTGCACTGCACTTTCACCACTGGTACACTGCACTTTCACCACTGGTGCACTGCACTTTCACCACTGGTACACTGCACTTTCACCACCGGTGCACTGCACTTTTACCACTGCACTTTCACCACTGGTGCACTGCACTTTCACCACTGGTGCACTGCACTTTCACCACTGGTACACTGCACTTTCACCACTGGTGCACTGCACTTTCACCACTAGTGCACTGCACTTTTACCACTGCACTTTCGCCACTGGTGCACTGCACTTTCACCACCAGCTCTGCGCTCCCTCTGACACAGATGAAACAATCCCACAAGCCCAGCCCTGGCATGAGACACAAGCTTGTTTCAGTCTAAAGAGGGTTTCCACCACCTGCTTGAATTAACTGGTGTGATGCAGAAAAATGAACCGACTGAACCATCCACCTCTATGGATAAATTAAAACTCAAATAAAGACCTTTTGTGTAGCTTATGTTTTTTTCTTTCTTTCTTTCTTTCTTTCTTTCTTTCTTTCTTTCTTTCTTTCTAGATACCATTGTCGATGAATGTCTCATCCTTTCTCACCTTCGACCAGCCAACAATAAGCTACTGTGGCGTACACCAAGAGACTATGGACAAACACAGAGAACGAGACTTAGAACTGAGCACAATAACGACTATAACACGCCCCAGTGAGCATATGTAGTAGACAGCTCTGGTCTTACTCATGGCAGGTAAACCAATGCTGGATTCATGGACTAAATGATGGGGAATTCTACATCAGTGTGAAATGAAAGGACATGCAAACTGCCCAGTGCTCTGCAATGTGATGAATGCCATGCAAGGGCCTGCACTTCGAAGTAACCTGGATTCTTCACAAGTGGATGTTTTTCTTACCGTACAGTAGTTGAGCTGTGCAGTCTTTTTTTTTTTTTTAAAGAGGATCTTTGAATAAATCATTTTTCAAAAATCCTATTAACCTACCTGTATGTAAAAATTCTATAAAATATTATTGCATTTTTCATAATGGATACAGTTTAAAAAAAATGAAAAAAAAAACAATCCGTTAAGTTTATCACTTATTATTTTAATTTGTATATTTGATTAATTGTGTTTTTTCACATTAACCTGTAACATTTGTGTTTCTTATAAAGCACATGTTAAATTTAAGTTACAATTTTGCATTTTTTGTGTTCAAATACTACCACTGTTCTGTGCTGTACTGAAAATGCGCGATTTTTTATTTTTATTTTAGTACTTGTAATGCAACCTCAAAACATATTTTGTAAATACATTAAACCAAAATGATTTGTAAGTTGTTGCCTTGGCTACAAAATGCAGTGTGGTTACATAAAAACAGTATTCCCTCTGAAATTAATAGTTTTTTTTGTTTTTGTTTTTGTTTGTTTTTTAATAAATTATAATTTCATTTATTTTTCTATGGTGGTTGGGTTAATCTGAATGGTTCTCTAGTATATGTAAGACATGTCTGGTTAATTGGTTAATTATTCTTTGAGTAAATACCTAAGGGTAACCGAGTTGCAGAACTTGCTGAAAGAACTAGCTGTATGTAGAGGCATTCCAAACACCCACTTTGGTGTTTCAGTTGCATGAAAATGTCAGCTGTTTTTAACATTCAGTGCCACTCATCCAAACCATTTTCTCTCATAAGCAATAGAATGATGTTTTTGTAAATTCAGCCACAGCAATACATATTCTCTGGTTGTGTTCTGTGATCTAGTATTTTTGTATTGTTAGATTTGCTATACAACCCATCCCTGGTGCAAGCTTTCTTTGACAAAAATAACACATTAAGGTAAGTGTTCTGATTTTAGCATCTTAGTTGGAAGGAAAACACACGTAAGCAACAGATTTTCCTAAACTAATAAAAAAAGCACACAAAAAATTTAATTAATGTATGGCTTTTTGACATGTTTTATTTTTTTTTATAAAACGCTAGGTTACAGATGTAACCCTGGTTCCCTGAAAGAGAAGACGACCACCAACAATACTTTTGGGATATGCCTGCCACAGGTCATTTTATGTCAGAGCTGCCGATAGGCACCTCTGGGGAGTGACGTCCTCGGTCCCGCCTCCCGTAGAACAAATAGTCACTCCACGGAGCTCACTTCATCTTTTGCATCGAACCTTCGAAGGCGACCGATGCGACCTCACAGGTTGGTGGTCGTCTTCCCTTTCAGGGAACCAGATCTCGCAGAAAATGTTGCATCTCCCAAGGCAGAGGAGGACTGCTGCATGCCCTGGCACCGGACGTAGAGGAGGTGCTTGTCCTCTGGAGGATGCTTCCCTCCGCAGGACGTGCAAGCATGAAACTTTGGCATGCTTGCCGTCAAGGTCACACCACGTGCATGCGGTGTCAAGTACCGAGGCACGAGTGGCTGAGAAAATCGATTGCCCAAACACTGAGGGCATCCAGAACCGAGGCGCTGGGGCTCTGAGGCCCTGAGGGGTGGTGAGCCCTGAGGGCATCTAAACTCTGGAATGCCAAATTTAGTGGCAGCGGTTAGGCAACGGGAGAGCAGTATGAAAAAGTGCACAGAGCTGTACCTGGGTGCAGCACGAGCGATAGCTTGGCCTTGGCCGCGTGCAGTCACAGAACCGGAGAAGCGCGTAGCATACACCAGAGTGGAGCACAGGCTGAGCTGCTAAGAGACAGTAAGAAAAAAGAGGGTACTCACTTTTTTTTTTTTTTTTTTAAGGCCCAATGCACCGAGGTGTGCGGGCCGAGACATCCGGTGAAGTCTACTCAACAGCGGGGCAAGGTAGAACAGGGGCCCCAGTGGAGGAAGCTGTTATTTTTTTTATTTATCAATTTTTTTTAACTGCAAGAGCAGTAGAAGAAAAAAAAAACACACACACACAATAGCCAAGCTGTGGGGGTAGAAAAGACCACGCTTGGCGGGTGGACTGTGAAAAATGGTTTTTTTTGCTGTTTTTTTTTAGGCGAAGCGCACCAAGCGGACGGGCCGAGACAACTGGCAAAGTCGACTCAACAGCGGGATGCCGGGCCCCGGTGGAGGAAATCATGCATCTCTTTTCAAAGTGATGCAGACTGGTGAAAGAAAGAAAGAAAGATTTAACGAAGTGCAGTTGCGCAACGATTATAGCTCAGTTTACAAAAGCTGAATTACTGATTCCAGGGAAGTGGCAAGCCGACTTCCAGCAATATTTTCTTAAAATAAAGTAGGCGAACTCCAGTAAACTCGAGTGAGAGCTCTTCATACAGATTCAATCACAGCAACTGGACAAGTTAGTACTTTATCTTATCGCGGTGAGAAGCAAAAGAGGAAGTGAGCTCCGTGGGGTGACTGACATAAAATGCTCAGTGAATACTTGACCTGTGGCGGGCATATCATAAAAGTATCGTTGGTGTCGTTTTCAAATTGAAAGGGAACTCTTCTTACAGGTTTAGCATTTTAAGGAGTAATGAGAAAAAGGTTATTCCAGACAATGAATGTCACAAATAATTAGTGGCAAATCAAAACAGTGATGTTCACATAGATGTACTGTATTAAAAAACAACTAGAAATGGCTTTGATTTCTCAAATATACCGGTACTGTTTCAAAACTGAAAATACTGTGGTAAACTTTTAAAAGGGCTAAAGAAGCTAGTTTCTGTTCCACAATTACAGAACGTGTTCTTGGATTTTTAATTGCAACCCATTTTCATTTGCATTGCTTATTAAATACACATTTAAAAAGCAATACTTCTATCCTGTAACTAGTTTGAATCAATTTTCTGGTTAACACAATGATTCTACAACAGAAAGTTTGCTGTTTGGTCACTCCTTTCCAAATCCTTTTTAAGTTCTTCATACTCAACATTATTGCCAACTACTACTCTCCCACTAGTTGTCTGCTTTCTTTTAATAATATTTAATCAAAATGTCTGTCGCTCGCAAGCTTCTGAAACCACTGTTGTGTATTCGCATTGCCTAAAATCAAACCATGCAGCTGTAATTATAGGTTTGTCCTGTTATGCTAAGTTGAGGACATTTTACATATAGGAAGGCTGAGAAATGTTTAAGCTGGAAATGGAAGGCTAGAATATTAAGCAAAGAGGTATTCATTCTTATTTTCCTGTTCACAAAATAAATAAGCAAAGTGCCACCCTGAGACTAATTTCTTAAAGAAAATGTGAGAAAAGACTTGGCACAACCATGGACGAGATCAATGGAAAAAAGTGAAGTCCTTACATTGCTGCCCTTTGAGATACAAAGCCACTCTGAAGTAAATCCTATTACCAGTGACATTTACCAAGTTTTGAAGTATATAAACAGGATTCGTTTTTTTCTGTTCAGGAAATCGGATGCGCAATGTAAAGGGGCCCTTGGCCTCTCAGGACTCCATAGAGCTCTCAAACAACTGGTACACCAGAGTGTAACTATTAACCTGCTCCCCTGAAACACCCTTCCCTTCAGAGGAATAAGAAGCATCAAGCCCAAACATACCAGAACCTTTATCTCCCTTCAGTTGGGACAACACAATGAGAAGTCTAGAGTTCAAGCGTGGATCTCCACAGTATGCATACGCAACATTTAAAAAGCAATCCATCCGACCACCATTGTATGCAGTTCACTTAAACTGCTCTTTCCAGAGCTGAAGAAGTGATCAGAGGTAATAGTTATTTTTTTTGTATTGCTTTGACTTATGCAGTGAAGGGCAGTAACAGCAGGTGTCTTTTTCTGACTGTGCTTTGCAGAATGTATTTGTTTGTGCTTCCCATGACCTTTGACAGTCCAACTAATTTACATGCATCTGCTACATTTGCATGAAAAAGACATGGCCCAATAGAGGCCTCTGTCAAAGTCACGGTCATCTGCTTTCCCGTTTTGAACAAGACTGAGGTGCTTCTTTTAAGGGGCCGCTTTTGTACTGCTTTTTGAGGAAAGTATTTACACAGAGGTACACATAGGTACAAAAACAATCAATAACTTAAGCTATATATATATATATATATATATATATATATATATATATATATATATATATATATATAACTGAAAATTCCTCTGCTTCATGGAAATAGAACAACCAAATACAGTACAAGTTAGAATAGTAGCTGGAGAAACGACTGAATCGACATAAGAGTGGAGAAACGACTGTGAATCTCCATACAGAAGAGTGGAGAAATGACTGTGAATCTCTATGCAGAAGAGCGGAGAAACGACTGTGAATCTCTACAGAAGAGTGGAGAAACAACTGTGAATCTCTATCCAGAACAGTGGAGAAACGACTGTGAATCTCTACAGAAGACCGGAGAAACGACTGTGAATCGTTATACAGAAGACTGGAGAAATGACTGTGAATCAATACAAAAAAGTGGAGAAACAACTGTGAATCTCTTTACAGAAGAGTGGAGAAACGACTGTGAATCTCTACAGAAGATTGGAGAAATCACTGTGAATCTCTATACAAAAGAGTGGAGAAACGAATTTTACCCAGGAGTTCAAGAACGTCAAAGTGGATTTTACTGCTCTCCATACTTCTGTAAATGCCAACAAGAGAGCTATTACAGCTCGTGAAGCCAGGATGGACTCAGTGGTCTAAGATGGCGGACCTGGAGGACAGGAGTCGTCGGAACAATCTTCGCCTGGTCGGCCTGAAGGAGGGGGAGGAGGGGTCTGACATGATCGATTTTCTGTCTAAATCCCTTCCACGGTGGTTCCCAATCCTGTCTGGCAGGGTTATTTAAATTAGGCGTTTACATTGCATTTATTCTGATCAATTCAATGCAAGGGATAAGCCTTGCCCGCTTATTTTCAATCTGTTAAGGTACTCTGATCGTCAGGCCACATTGCAGGCTGCAAAGAAAGATACCTCTCGCACTGTGCCTGGTACCATCAGGTTCTTCCTAGATATCAGCAATTTTACAGCTCCACACCGCAGGGCATTTGTACAGCTCCACGCCGCAAGGCATTTTCACAATCTGCTCTGCTCGCTCCCGAGGCCTCCAGGCATTCCATTTATATCCAGCGGTTCTGAAGATTCACCATGGCTCCTCGGATCACATGTTTCACTCACCTGAAGATGCCCAGGCTTTCCTGAACTCCCTCGGCTTCATTGCTTCACCCCACAACCGGAATCTCTCCCCTGCTCCTACAGGTGATTTACATCATGTTGGGGTGAAGCGGAGTAACTATGCTGAACATCGCCTTGATCATGCTTGATCTCCATGCCGGTATGTGCACCTTTTGTTTCGACCACTGTTTATTTTCGACACTGAGAATTGTTGACTGGTGTGTTTTTTTGTTTGTTTTTGCTGCGTCGCATCAGTCTTTTTGATTTTGTACCAGTATGCAGTCCTTCTAATTTGGCCACCGTCTGTTCTCGATACTGTTGAATCCCTTTTTTTGCACCTTTTTTTAATTTTTTTTTTTTTTATATTTTTACTTTTTCTTATCTCCTGCAACATGACGTCAAATTATATACCAAGGTACTCGTAGGCTTGAGTCCTAAATGATGTGAAGGTTTTGGTATCCGAGGTAAGAATTGGGTCAGTGGAAATTACTGGGCTCAACACCAGAGATAAAGTTCAACAGTTTTATTATTTACAAAGAACCAAAAGGATACTGTTCAAAAGAAAATAAACATAAATGAATTAATTCTTCTTTTCAGTTCCTTGTTCTAAATACATTAAGTTGGGCAGCCTTTGGCTGGGACCAAATCAAAACTCTGACAACCCGCTAATCGCACTTAACAAAACTGTATTTAATAGCGTTTTCTTTTTTTTTTTTTGTAAGTATCTTATTTCTTCTACTCATAAAAAAACTCTATTAAATCCAGTTTTGTTAAGTGCGATAAGCGAGTTGTCAAAGTTTTGATTTGGTCGCAGCCTTTATTTAAGTCTTTTTGTCATAATCCACAAGGATTCACTTGATGTCCAGTGAAGCGTTTCTATTGTCCTGCTGTGCCAGGAGGGGTCACTATTCTTCAGAACAGTGAAGGAGCAAGCTAAGGTTCCCAGGGCCCTCTTGTGGGCATTGGGTGCAACCGTAGCACCGCAGGTAAGTGACTCGTTAATTTCAGGTGGACTGCTTTACAATCCTTGGTGCGTTGTTCTTGTTGTTCTCCTTTACAGGGTTGCCCTCTGGTGGACACTAGCGGTTCATGCAGTCCAGTTGGTGGTTACCCCCTGCGCATATATAACTGATAGTCCGTTCTTTGGTCTCTTCAATTTTTTAGGCTCCTTTCCGTCCCCAGGTGAAGAGGGCATTCCTGTTAATCACCCTGCTTGTTTTCGTGGGTTTTTCAAAACCAACAATAACACAGTTCTTTAATCCCTTTTTGTTTCTCTGTGCTTATTTTAACTAACGAATCAAGTACGCAGGCCTTTAAGCACATTTGCTCCTGTGTGCCGATTCGTCACACAGTAAGTTTTAAATAATTCTTTCAATGTCCCCTCGCAATATTGTGATACAGTTGATTAAGTACTCTTCTTTTAATTCCACTTGGCTGCACAGACTAATGGTTGATACATACTTAATCCATTTACAGCGTATCAAGCAGTTAGGTTCACTCAGCAGTGGAACTTTCTTTTCCCATAACAGCAATAAAAAGTAGCAAGGATGTTCTTTTACCTTTCAAGGTGATTGTGATACTGCAGTTGTCTTGGTAGATATTGGCTATAGTGGATGATCGCCTCCCTCTTTCTTAATCTTTCTTAATAACCTACTTTTCTCCACAATGACTAAATTAATCATCCATTATCCCACATGTTTTATTAAGACCCGGTTGGTGGCAGATAATGTTCGGCGTCTCCTGCATATTATGCATTCAGCCATGGATATTGATGCCCCGTGTGCTGTCCTCTCATTAGATGCTGAGAAGGCTTCAAATGGGATTGGTCGGTGTTAGATCACATGCGACTGGGGGTAAAGTTTATTAAAATGATTAAAATGTTACATGCAAATCTAGGGAGGTGCATTGATGTCAAACACTGATCCTTTATGCTAATTACCAAGCCAATAAAGCATTGACACAGGGGATCTAGAAGTTACTAAGAAGTGATCAAGTCAAAGTTGTTTAAACTCATTTTAGCTATTGAGCTACAGTATAATATGATTACACGTTTAATAAGCATTCCAGTGGATTACGTTGTGCAGGATTTTGCCAAACAGGGTTCTATTATTAGATATTAGATATTATTATTATTATTATTATTATTAGATATTATTAAATGAATGCTATTATGAGAATATTAATAGCTGTTTTAAAGAGTAAGTAGCAGGGTTCCAAAATTGCGTTATACATCCCCACGTGTTGCTACAACTGTTTAAATAACACACCTGTCATTTTTCTTTTCATTGTCAACAACCTTTTACACTTTTTTTGCACTGGGTTTTGAGATCTGTCCTCTAAATCATTGGAGGAAGAGAGATTTAAAAAAAAGCTCTCTTTTCCATACCACCTTCATGGATTGTTATTGCTGTGTTACCTGTTTGACAATGTGGGCAATGATCCTTACACTAGAGCACTATGTGGACCAGCATGCTAAATGCCCTGGGCACAGGTATTACAGGAACTGTCAGTGATGTGAATACATCTTTCACCAGGTACATGACATTTGCCTGCCTCTTAAAAACACAGGGAACTCATTACAATATATCCCTAGACCATAACGTCTTATTGAATCATTGTCTCTGTCTGCAGAGATAGTGCCTGTGCTTTGGTCATGCCGATGATTCATCCAGTCTTGTAAATTTAAACCAAGGTACCATTTTTAAAATGACTATGCAAAAGAAAATAAAACAACATGCAAAGAAAAGCACACTGCATTCAACCAGTCACAGTTGCTTGAAAGCAGCTTATTAAAACATGACTCTGTTGTATTATTTGTTTATTTAGCAGACGCCTTTATCCAAGGCGACTTACAGAGACTAGGGTGTGTGAACTATGCATCAGCTGCAGAGTCACTTACAACTACGTCTCACCCGAAAGACGGAGCACAAGGAGGTTAAGTGACTTGCTCAGGGTCACACAATGAGTCAGTGGCTAAGGTGGGATTTGAACCAGGGACCTCCAGGTTACAAGCCCTTTTCTTTAACCACTGGACCACACAGCCTCCTTAGTTGTAGCTATAATAGCCTGTGCACAATGTATTTAACACCCTTGTCTCCACAATGTCCTTAGTGAATTTTATTCGATTCTGTTATCAGGATCCACATACCAATGCGTTACATCCTCTTTTGAGAATATGTCTGTGTGGGTTTGCATAATGCATAAATACATTTCTAATTCATGTGGAAAAATACAGTAGTTAAAACTAGCTTATGGGTGCAACTATAAACCCACTTCATAGCTTTGAACTATGTGCATTATTTGTCATGAATTGTTTATTTAAATGTTACATTTAAAAGGAGATAAACCGATTTTTGTTTCTTGCATTTAAAAATATACAACAAAAAGCTTTCTGGGATTTGAAGTAAGTAGCAGGATATTCACTAATGAAGAGAGAATTCAGTAGCATCTGGTATTTCAAAACATGCCTTTTCCAGATGATGTGCACGCTAACAGATACATGATAGCTTTTCATAAGGATGTTTTAATACAAACACAAGAACACTGGAAGCTGGATCATTCCTCTCTTCATTCACAAAGATGACTTTATGTAGAGAACACACTTCAGAGAAACATATCCATAGATCAAAGATGTCTATTAAGTTAAAATTTCCTTACAGCATTGCATCGTCTGTAGGCCACTTCCAAGACTGCCCTAATGGGTATATTTTACCTAAAGCAAACTAGCATTGAAAGAGAATTCATCAGCAGCAAGTCAAGTGTGAAAAGTCTATCAATCACCTCAATGGAAATTCACATTTCCACAGCATCAGCATTTTTAATTCCATCTATGAGAAAAAATCTTATTTCATACATAAATCATCTAAATTGTGTGTTGTATGTGCTACTTTATATTACAATCACAAGACTGTGTGGGTCAATAATACATATTTCTTTACACTAAGTTTGGCAATTTTAGTGTAGAAGGAACAAATATGATTGTATACTGCACAATAAAGACATTATATATATATATATATATATATATATATATATATATATATATATATATATATATATATATATATATATATATATAATATAATAGTGGTCATATTTCCAGAAGACTTTCTGAAAGTACTGAGTTAACTTTATTATTTTTAGCTTTTAACATTCATAATCAACTTTAAAAAACAAAAATATAAGATATGTAGTAGTATTACCATTCATTGAGAACTCAAATTTGAGGTTTTAGACAACAATGTTTGTTTTTGTTTCGACTGGTACACCAATGTGAGTTGCAGAAGGCTGCAAAGACAAGTAATGTCTTTAACATTTTGAAAAGTGGATTTTAAAAAATGCATGAGTGAAAATGGTAAAAGTATACATGAAATGCATGTATGCATTCTATTTTTTTATCTTTTCAAAGATCTGTGTAATGATTTAAGTTCATAATAGTGATTTTCACTTCAACTGAACAAATGAGGAAACAATGGATGTTATCTGTTACAAGATGAGACATGTGAACTTTTACTGCACTTACAGATAAGGGAAGGATGCTGCCTGTATTTACAACACAAGGAACGTTAAAGTGATGGGTTCCAAAGACCCATTCATCACTCTAAGCCAGCTGAATATGCAATCAATGGCTAAAGCTCTGAGGGAGTCAGACAGCCTTAGAGAGCCTCAGTGCAAATATTGAGTTATGAGCTACTGCGCAAAAAGGCAATTGCTTCCACCCTCTATTTATTACAGTGGTCTAAACAATAACAAAGGCCAGTTAATTTCAGACTGTCTTTTGTACTCCTGTTTAAAGTGATGTTTCCCTATTTGCAAGCACATAAAAGCAAAATGTCAGCTTTCCTGCCAGAGTTAAGCTTGCTTATATAAGCCCATGATACATTAAATCAACTTAGCATAGTAGCTTTGTTTCATATACATACCATGTAAAAACTATATGCTATAGTCTTTACTATTTTGAGGGCTACATTTCAACACCTACATTTGAACCATCTGCAATCAGCATGGAGTCTAAGAGACATGCAGGTATTCTGCAGACAGCTGCTAGGTGCAACATCACAAAGGTCAGTACAGTACATTGTTACTTTTTCTCAAAATCTACTGCTTACAACCATATTTAATGTAGAGAGGAGAGGAAATGACCCACCTTTTATTAACCGCAAAAATAAATCTTATGTTGGGGTTTCTGACTTGCCTCCCTGCTATTAATGTTTTATTTTCCTTTTGTTTTGTTTTTTAAATTGACAATTCAATATGTAAGCCTTACTCAAATCAATCTTTATTTTAACTACAAAGGACAATTTTTATCAAAACCTGTGAGAAACCATGCCAAGATCCTGGTCAACTCCTTCACTGAAAAAGATTCAAAATACTACATACCACCATTATGAGCTTTAGCCTAACATTGTCCACTCCAAGTCTGAATTATCTAGTGAAAGAACTGAAGTGGTAAAAATGGAACGTGGGTTACCATGGAAACCATTGCTAAGAACAATGGGTTCCTCTCATACTCAACCTATTCTGTGTCCTCTGTGTATATGAGACTTAATTAAATATTACATTTAACTAGGTTTCCAAACTAGAGGAACTTCTCATTATTTATTTAGATTGTCACATTCTCACATGTTAAAACAGATTGGCTATTTGTTAGCAGGGTAGTCCAACAAAGAAATGATATTGAACTAGTGTGATTGTGTTTTGAATCCATGGTCTGATATTGTTTGTAGCCGTAAGAGTTCCTAAGAGATCATAAGTATTTAGTGGTACAATAGCCTTCATCAAAATGTTAGCAATCTTTTTTCTTTTTATCCTCCCAATGCATTTTTAAAAAGTCACAATTCACTCCCAATGGGGAGATCTTCACTGCTACTCCTTCCCCTCATGACTAATGTGTCAACATAAGAGAATGACTTGAATATGCTTCTGAGGCAAAGCTGAATAGAGGAAAAGCTGCAGTAAAAGAGAACAAACCAATGCACTGTCCTGGTCCACGACGTGTGGTTCAGACAGCTGCAATCTACAGTAACTGAAAAAGCTGATAGAAAAAAAAAAATAGCATGCCTTCTGTGTCTTTAGATCGATCTTAAAGTGTGACACACTGTACAAAGAGATTACTGCAGTGAATAAGGCATTGTTTTCATGCATTCATGTATTAGACATTCAGTATTACATGGTATTGTTATTATTCAGTACTATAAAGTTCTTCTTATATATTAGACCTAGTATGTTGTCTGTTTCCAGGTATTGTAAGATGCCATGATCCTTTTATTACATTGCTATCACCAAATGACCAGTGATAGACAAAGAGCACATGCAGCAGTATACAGTTATAGTCTATGAAAGCAGTCTGTGCACAGCTGGAGGTCAGTGTAAATTCAGTGTAAGCATAGTCCAGAGAATGGGACCAGGTTGTTTAAGAAAATACTGTACCCCTGTGTTGTTCTATTTTAAAAAAGTTATTAAAGATGCATTTATTTTAATGTACTTCAAACACTTGTCCTTAAAACCTCACTGTAAAAATTGAAGCAACAAGTAGTGTAAATGTCCCTGAAGCAGAAATTGATTGGAGTTCAGCTCTGTGTGGTAATGTGTTGTATCTGTAAAACAACATTTAAAATAAATTGCTTTTGAAGGAAGATCCCAAGCTGTACAAGAGGTTGAAAACCTCACAGGTTATCAGAAGGCAAGAGGATTTGCTCGATTTTATGGGGCTTTAAAACTACTGAAGTGAAACCGCTGAAGATCTTTGGAGTCTTAATTAAAAATACATTCCTGGGAGGTGCGTAACTATTGTGAAAAGTAGCTGATTCATTGAACGGATGACAGGAGAAAAGACGTAGAGCACAATTAACTGAAATAGAAATGGTAGCAACTGGAAACAGAGAGCTGTTGAGTAAGTACTGTAGAGGAACATTCGATAATGGAGCATATCAGATGATTATTCATAGAGATCTAATCTGGTGCTGTTCTTGGTAAATTGCACAGATTTAAGGACATACATTATTATTTATTTATTAGCAGACGCCCTTATCCAGGGCGATTTATAGTTGTTACAAGATATCACATTATTTTTACATACAATTACCCATTTATACAGTTGGGTTTTTACTGGAGCAATCTAGGTAAAGTACCTTGCTCAAGGGTACAGCAGCAGTGTCCCCCACCTGGGATTGAACCCACGACCCTCCGGTCAAGAGTCCAGAGCCCTAACCACTACTCCGCACTGCTGCCCACTTGAAGTGCTGGAAGAGATGATGGGAAATATGCTACTAAAAGATGCTGTAGTAGATGAAGGAGGAGGGAAGTCAGTTAATTGAGTATAACACAGCACTGGGCCTCAGAGTTGGGAGTTGAATATGTGACGGATACATCCACAATTATTGTTTTACTGTATGCATACAATATATTGTGTCCAGGTTCAGCCAGGTTCAGAGAAATGCAATTACGACTGTCAGAAGTTGTACTTAGCGGATGTAAACACAATGAATTCCTATAAATAACATAACACTGTAAATGTCTAAATACATTTAGAAATGCTCATTTAGTAAACAAATGTGCTAAATGTTTGGACAACCCATATTAGTCATATTTGGAGTTCAAATAACCCTGCTATTATGCAGAGATGAAATCTAAAGGAAGCATTTACTCAGTGTCAGGACCCTTATTTAATCCTCTTGTAACTGTCTCATACACCTGACTAATAGGGATCTGGGTATACTGTTAAGAATGCAAAAAAGGTCAAATGAATAATGAGTGTGTTTAAGTATGAAAATGTATAATAAGGCAGTTAACTCTCAAGGTAAGGCATAGGGCAAAATATCTCCAGTTGCTAATAAAAATACCATAAAAGAAGGCTGGGCATTATAGCAAATCCAGGTCTTTCTTGAAAAAACAATACAGCAATAAACAATACACTTTTATTATTAATAACCATTTCTTTCTTTTGTAAGATGGCATATACTACAACACAATGAATTCAAATTAAAACATTAAGTGTACTTTTTTTTATTGATTTACTTATAGAATTTGAATCTCTTTAATTAAGAAACTAAGAATACTTCCTGAGCTGGCAAACAGTCTAATTCGAGGTGCAAAATGTGTGTTTACCACAGGCTGTTCCATCATAGAAGCCATGCTAATTCTACACCCCTGTGGGATTACTTACATTATTGATGTACTCAGAGAGGAGTTCCTGAAGAGCTTGACGCACCACATTGCACTCTGTAATGATGCGCTCCCGGTGGAGATCTCTTGTGCAGGAGGAGTCAGCCAACAGTGCAGCCCCACTGATAATGGCTTCTAAACGTTTCTCCAGCACTGGCCTAATGCTCTCCTCCCTCACAGTCAAGGGGTCGATGATAATCGCACTCTGAAAATGACAAAATAAATAACAAGCATGTCAGTGACGGTCCAACCCCGCCATTGCTGTAAAATCAAAACCATAAGTAACATGAAAAAATAGATGACCGTAAACTACATTATACAGATGGGCAGGTGCATTCCTTCACCCTCCAGACTTTTATACTCTCGATAAGTGTATGCTAAAGTGTATCTGAAGACCAAGTTTCATTATAACTGAATATGCAGTTCTGTATGTAAAAATGTGTGTGACACATGAACACAGACAGACAATCAACACCTACCTTATTCTAAAGAATGTCCTTAGAAAATTTTCATTGGAATTTGTCAAGGTTCTCCAGATGAAGGTTTCATCACAATTGAGTAAGCTCTTCTCTGGATATATATATATATATATATATATAAAAATGTTGTGTGACATACGGACAGAGACAGGCTGATAAACAGGGTGCCTACACATAGTATCCTGAGATTGTGATACTTAGAAATAAGGCTGAAATTTTGTGACTGAAATGTGTACCAAACATCATGGAGCAGTCAGAGTAAATGTGTTCAAAATCACAGAGGATTTACATACAATATACATACATAAAACATAATATTAGTCTGTCTATAAAAGCAGAAAAAAAGGAAATTGAATCTAAATATTTTTTTTTTGTATGTATTATGGTTTTCACAACATCAATGTGAACCGAAGTGACGGACTGATCAGGTCTTTAATCTTGTAAATCGGTAAATTTCACAACGTATACAACTACAAACAAAAATGTACATTTATATATCTTTAGAACATAAAGTTTAAAGTTCAAAAAGACTGTCTCTTTGTGTGCTTCTGCTGTGGTAGAGGTTTCAGTTATTTTTTTCTTTTTTGTTTATTTGTGTGTTTGTTAATCACAGTTTGCTTTACGACTGTAATCCACCGGTACGTTGCATGTTGAACAAAACATAAACCTCCCCTTTCATGGAATACATTATGGGGTATTGTGCAGGTCGTGCTTTTGCACTTATTTTTGCTGTTTTGTATTTGTTTTTACATGCTTGCAAAGTGGCAAAGTATTGAGTTACGCTGTCAACGGCTACAAGTAAAGCAACTGAGCTAGTTCAACATCACTGTGAAAAAAGCTTTTTTTTTTTTTTTTTTAAAGTGGAATTTCAAGCAGTTGGTGAAGTTAAATGCTCTCTATTAAAATCACAGACACCAACAAAAAACACAGAATACGTGTCACCTGTGACCACTGTGACTTATTCTCAGCCTTACTTATGATAGCTAATAATAATATAATATAGAATTTCTGTCAGTGACTTGCTGATCCTTTTCAAGAAGGCAGTTATGGGTGAATACATATAAGGGGACGTTTGCAACGACGTTAAGGCCATATCACCGAGCAGCTGATAGGAAAGAGCATTATGGCAGCAGTCATATAGGGGCCCGGAAAATTCATGGTATTTTTAAAAGAAATTCATGAATGACATTTCACGGAGTGTCACAAAACCGACATTTTAAAAAAAAAAAAAAATCTAATCCCAAAATATTAAACACGGGGACAAACGTTAACTGCAAACCTGAAATTGTGTTTTTCTTTATACACGCTACATTTCTAGTGGTATGTAGAAATGTCTTTGTACAAGTATGAGGAATTCACCAATCATGTTGCCGGTATTTGTTTGACCCTGTTGCCGTAGAAACTGAATGCACGGCATTGAGCCGGACCATGTACAGCTACTGTAGCGCTGCCTCTGCTTGATAAAAGTATGAAATGAACACTGGATGTGAAGAGTAGACTTGATTCATTATATCCTTTTCATTATGTATATTTGGTTTTATCCGTTGTATAATAATAATATAATATAAAGTCAAGACACTTACTCAACACGGGTCATTGCCTCTCCAAATGACCTACCTATTGTTCAATTGAGGTAGCCCATTAGTCTGTCAATCTGTGCTACCAGTAGCCCATTTTGAGGGTTGCAGAACACCGGCGCAGCGGAATTGAAATGTGCCAGCTTACGGCGTGCCTCATTAATTTTTGGCCAGTTAATACATTCTGGATGGGGTAAAATCTGTGCTGCGGCAGAGCGCGACTTTCCACTCTGCCAGTTTAGGGCTGCGGTGGTCGATCTTAACACATGTCCCCCATAATGTAAAGTGTCTTTGATAAGCTAAGAGAGGATTATAATGATACATTTACTGTTTTCATATTGATGACTACAGTGTGACTTCCAAAATAAAGGTCATTATGGGGCCTGCCAGATGGAATCTACTCAGCATCTGTCTTAACAATCAGAAGACATTTGCATCAAATTTCAGGCATCCTTTCATAATTTTGAGAGTTCTTAAGAAAGGCTGATCGCAGCATTATCAGTCTCTAATGAGATATATAATAGAATGGATGAGTGATTCTCTAGGTTACATCGGAAAACC
Source organism: Acipenser oxyrinchus oxyrinchus (assembly GCA_030684275.1). NCBI lineage: Eukaryota > Metazoa > Chordata > Actinopteri > Acipenseriformes > Acipenseridae > Acipenser > Acipenser oxyrinchus. Next base: position 49,372,854 of record CM060257.1, on the reverse strand, counting down.
TTGGGAATCTGCAAACATCAACGGTTAACATATTCATAGCAACACCTTGGAATCTGCAAACATTAATAATTAATCTAGTCACAGCAACACCTTGGAATCTGCAAACATTAATGATTAATCTAGTCACAGCAACACCTTGGAATCTGCAAACATTAATGATTAATCTAGTCACAGCAACACCTTGGAATCTGCAAATATTAATGATTAATCTATTCACAGCAACACCTTGGAATCTGCAAACATTAATGATTAATCTAGTCACAGCAACACCTTGGAATCTGCAAACATTAATGATTAATCTAGTCACAGCAACACCTTGGAATCTGCAAACATTAATGATTAATCTATTCACAGCAACAAATTGGAATCTGCAAAGTAATTGTTTTAAATATATCTTTTTTTACAATTTCACGTCATTCAAAAGTTGTTCTGTTTGTTACATATTTTATTTTAGAGTATCTGTAAGTCTATTCACCGGATTGTCAATGTAACTGGACTACCAACTTGTTACAACATATTTTATTATTAGACAGTAATTTAGGTTTCATAGCTCAGACAGATTCATAATGATTGTGTAGCCATTTGCTTTGAAATGTTGCCTTTGAAGTAAATTACTGCTTTGATATATGATGATGATGACACTACAAAACACTGTTTTAATAGATATGTAAGCCATGGGTAAATGTCACACTTAGAATAACATAATGGGTACAGACACATGTTTGTGGATATCAGCAGTCTTTTAGACTTATTCTGCATCCTATTTGAAATGGACTAAGTACATTTGAACAATGAAGCACACAAAAGCAAAGAAGCACAAATTGCAGATCTGATTGCTGATAGTGCAGTACTGAGGAAAAACAAAATGCTTTAAAGTTGAAAAATAAATAGGCCTACAGTAGCTAGTGAATAATATAGTGTCCATTTTGAGTATTCATACTATCGTATCACTGTTCATATTCCTATAGATTAAAAATAAATCCTCAATGTGTAAACTGACCATGACACATGTAGAATATATGACAATTAGCTACATTTTGCAGTTTATTCTAATGTAATACTTGCATTTTAATCTTACACAGTTCAATTTCAAAGCAAATTAAGCAAAATGAAGCCAAAAATAACAAAATGTACTTCCATGTAACCAAAGAAAATGTTGAGAGTCAAGACAGCGTTTGTCAAAAGAGCCCATGAATGATCTAATTTGTTGCAATGTGCCCGATGACTTTCTCTTACAACTTTTGCCCTGAAGAGGTGGGGGGTTTTATCGCAATCTAAAAACATTTTATGCCAGGTAGTATGTCCAGACCTCTGTATCATAGGAAGAACTAAAGGACGAGACTTATTTTTATCTAGATTTTTAGAATTTGTGTTTAATAAGAAAACATCACCGTTTACACTACAAGGTGACAGGACATTCATTACCTTTTACATTGCTTGAACTATCATATTTCTGTTAGCAACTGAGCTACATTTTACAATATGACAAAATATTGTCTGGACCCCGATTAGGTGCCATGTTTTCCACATAAAGAACAAATAACAATTTGTACATATTTCATGTTTTTTTTTTGTCAGCTGATTGTTGGTGGAAGGTCCTGACGTCATTTTATACTATAGGCCTACTATAGGCCTCTTTTTTAGGCCTACACGTTTAAACCCATTGTTAACCCGGTCAACCATTTAAACAGTCATAAATGTAATGTTTCACTTATTTCATATTTTTATATTTTACTTCCAATATTGTAAGTCATAATTTAACCTTGGTTTGTTATTTAAAGCGCGTACCATATAGATCCACTTAAAGACAAACAATGGTAAGCATAAGGATTATAAGTTAGCACTAAAATGTAATCTATTTTAATAGCAAAAAAAAACCATTCCTAGTCGATTTTACAACGTACCATTTCTCCATAAGCTCCATAAAAAGTGTGTATATCCAGCACTCAATATTTAAATTAAACTTAACCACAGTGCACAAGCTTCCATTTTTAGTTACATTCACTCATATATTGTTGGCAGGAAACAAAATATGTCCAGAACCAAAAAACTTTTCTTTTTTTCATTAAAAATCAAAGCCGTTGTCTGATACAATACTAGTTCCCAGCATCCCTCCCCTTCACAACAGCGCTTGCGCATTAACATGAAAAAATAAAGACTTCATTTCCCAGCGTCCGTCTCTTTCATTGCTTCTCGGTTCAGCTCACTTGAATAATTATAAGTTGTTCTGTAATTACAGATGTCTTGTTGAACAAACACAATAAAATATGGACAAATAAAACAGTGTACGCACTTTCTAACAGACATCTTATTCGCCGTTCTTTTTATAAATAAATAAATAAATAAATAAATATATAGTAGCTACGTGTTTTTCTTTTCTAATGTGTTACAGTGTTTTACTTGGTGGCGTGAATGGAGCCGTGTGGTGTCTTAATCACACAGCCTATTCACTTTACTGAAATAATGTACAGTACTAAAGACCTGAAAAAAGGCAATGCGATGGAACCAGAAGCCAGAGTGGGAAGTTTTGTATGCTAGAAACTATTGTATTTGACACCGATATGGTGACTGTTTGTTTGGGCTGAGTGAAAAGATATCAAAGAGAATATAATATCTTTGGAGATACACAACAACACAGGAAGTTGGTCCCTCCTTAATTTATGCAAGATGTTTTTAAAGGTTTCCTTAAATGGGGAAAACCATACATATTGAAAAGGAAACATATCTATGCAGAAAACATGCAAAAATAATTTTAGAATATATTTTACTGTTAAGTTGTGTTTAAAAGTATAATACAAATTTTAAACAAAAATATTTTTAATCCAAGTTTAATGTTTAAACGTTTAAACCCTTACAGCCCTTCTCTTTTTGGAGTGTCTGTTGCTAAGTTACTGTAGTCTGAATTATTTTCAAAAAGTCTTACACTTTCATGGTCATTTAACGAGGAGAGTGAAATTGTCCCCACCCCTTCAGGGCCATCATTCTGTCATTAGCCAACCAGCTGCTTCCCCTATTGACTGACCTGACTTGAGTCAGTAACATGCTTTGACCTGGAAGACACTGCTACCCAAATATCATGTTTTAAAGGGAAAATGTGTTTTCAATAAAATGTGTTTCTTTCAAAACTGCACATTTGAAAGCTATAATAATAATAATAATAATAATAATAATAATAATAATAATAATAATAATAATAATAATATCTTTATTTTTATATAGCACCTTTCATAGTGAAGAAGTGCTGAACAGGTGAGGTGTATGTAATTATGTTGTTAGCTACAATCACTTTAAATCAGTAGGGGGTGCCAGTATATATTTATAGTACAGTTATTTTTAAACTGTTACAATAAATGGTCTAAATTATATATACTTACTATCTTTATGGTGTAGACTACTATGATGTTAGGCAATTTTGATTAGCCGATAAGCAATTGCTTTATTCTTAAACCTGAAAACTGTTTTTAATCTGTTTTTAGCCTGGAATAGTCAAATAATACCGTTTCCATGTTTCTACCAGACAGTAGGTCACTATTAATTCACAATGCTTTCACACAGCAAAAAGCAGGTTACTGGTGTTTCAATAGTGTCCCATGATACCAGCTGGAAAATAGAGTCATGTCAAGTGCATTAGAGAAAGCATGATTGTTAAAGTATAACACTCTTGGGTTGCTTTGATTTGCCAATGGGAATTTAGGGAACATAAAGGTGAAGTGTAAGTTCTTAAAAGCTTTTTAGTACTACTTCAAAGAAACGTCTATCTTTTACCATTTAACCAAGCAATCTGAAAAACGTTTAATTACCAATGTATGGGTTGCTTGGGTTATACAGTACGACTTTTTGTAATAATGTATTTTCATTGTAGGCCTCTAACATAGCATCACTCCTTTTTATTTAGCTGTAACCTGTTCTGTTCCTGGTACACTACATATTTTAAAACTTCTGTACACTATGAACTGCAAGCTATTTATTCACAATAAGAACCAAGACCCATTTACAATCATTTCAATTATACCATGCAGACTAGGAGCACATTTTTAATTCTAGCAGTCTTGGTCTGTCAGATGATTTGTGAGGGGCTGTGCGTTACAGCTTGCCAGGCTATACGTCTCTCACTGTCCTCGAGACCACCAGCTGTGGGCAACAATGAGAAGAGTTTGCAAATCTAGGTGTGGGGTGAGCTCTCTGCTGCTTCCCTGCACTATAAACAACTCTTAACGTGATCTGCTCCCAACAGAGTATTTACTGATCTTATTTTACCACAGTGTGAGAGAGAGTGCAAATCATTAGGCAATATGGTTTTCTGGAAAGATATGTTGGTGGAACTTATTTACTTTAAAAGGGTAAGTACTAGCTAATATTTGACCTTGCTGCCACATATATCTTCCCACATATAGAACTGGACGATATACTTTTTGTTGTTTTGTTTCAGGTATATTAAGTAAAAAAATGTATTTATTGGGCCATACAGCACTTCTTTTGGAATACGAATACATGTTTTACTCCAGTGCAATGTTTGCATTATTTTTGTATTTTTTTTTTCTCCTTGGTGCAAAATCAAGGCAGTTATTTCTCGCACCATGTGACTGATAAACAAATGGACAAACAGAAGGATGCACACAATTAGCATATAAAAGGCCCCCATTTTTTAATAAGGACCTTCAAAATGTGTTGTTTGGTATCCCTTTATGTCAGAATCCAGTATTTAGCTGTTTGCACATATCCACATACCTAACATGCAGTAGAACCCTTGCATGCCAAACAGAGACATATCTCAAATTTATTTATTTCTTATTTCTTAGCAAATTCCCAGGCCAAATGTATTGTGTATATACAGTATGTGGAAGTGGGTATTTATAACCCTTTACAATGCCTCCCCCAGGTTTACCATTATAAAAACAATATGCCTGAGAGTTGCCAGGGAAAACAAGTGGCAGCATCCTTGTTATCTTGGGGCAGGAGTTCCACAGAAATAGCAGCCTGCATCACACTACCTCCTCAGACGCCTAGGGGTGTAGGTGGTCAGCCATTACGAAGGCTGCCTGGATCATGGTTTTGAAGAGCTTTGTGTTTTTTAAGGAGTGGAGTGAGTGAGTGAGGAACGTATCAGTAGCTGGTGTATCTCAGACAAAACTGAGATCAGAATGCAAGCAGCTGCATTTTAAAATCAACTGCGGTCTGCAAATATTCAATAATTAATTAATAGAATCTCATTTCACCTGTCCATGAGTATTTCTAACTGCAAAGAGACTTTCTGCTAAGCAAAGACCAGCCTTTGGGTCAGGGCTACTCTAGTACAGTAGTATAAAGTACCCTGATAAACTTTTCATAATTAAGAAAATGCATTAGAAATAAAACATTCAACTGCACAACATATTTAAGGAAGTACTGGACTGGATATAAGATCCGACTATAAAGCATTTAAACTGTCATCTGGGGGATGGCACAACACTGCCTGGGCCTATAAGTTAATTCTGGATAGTAATGCTGCCTTGCCAACACTGTATTCAAAGCTATTCTATCTTTGGTTTAATTAACTGAAGGAGCATATTAACTGGTTTGTTGCTATATTGGATTCAGTTCTATAATTAAGTCATAAAAAGAATATGCCTCATAGTTAATCTGTGTAAATACATAATTACTGATGTAAATATTGCACTGTACGGTGGGTAACGTTTTGCAGGTTTGCCTTCATCCTCTGACTTTCATTCTCTGATTTTCTTTTTCATTGCAATACCACATTTGAGGCTCACATTTTTATATTATTAGAAATACATTGATGATTGATACTACTTTGCATCTTTAAATGTTTGGGAATGTGTTCTGTGTTTCTTACATACATAGCTGCTACCGTAAAGGGGGAAAAAAAAAACTTAAAGATAACAAGGTCTATTTTAAAGATCTAGACCAGGGGTGTCCAATCACGGTCCTGGAGGGATATTCCACTCCAGGTTTAACAGGTAATAAGAGATAATTAACTTCTTCAGGGTCTGGATGGAGGTTTAATTGGTTCAGTTAATCAATTTAGAACTGGGCTGGAACAAAGACCAGGATTGGCATGGCCCTCCAGGACCGTAATTGGCTTCCCCTTATCTAGACAATGGCAGATCTTAAGGTCTGTATTAAAGAAATTGGATAACCAATAACAGGAGGTGGGGAATCCTTGCCCCTGAAATATATATATTCCAATGCTTGAATCAGTTACATTAACCCAGTGATCCTGCCAAAGCACCGTTTAATGTTACAGTGTGCAATTAATATTTTTATAACTACAGCTTAAAACACAATCTTTACATGTTAGTAAAAAGTAAAGGGTCAGAGATGAGACTGTACAAGACTCACCTCAAAGAATCAATGCCAGCCAAAGAAACTGATCCCATAGCCATACATCATTTCTATCAGCTCTGGATGATCAAACTCAGTGAGGGCATGGAGACATTGAGCCAGTTAGTTAGGTGACATAGAAATCAGCAATGAATTCACTTTATCAAACACTGTGCTGCAAGACAGTAAGGACAGAGCCAGAGGTGTCATGTATAAAGTGCACTGAAGCATTTCAATTACAAATTAATATTGTAGAGTGCACTGTCTGTGTATCAAAGGTCAAATACACATAAAGTAAAAACCAATTTGATTCAGCAATGACAGCACATTTGATCTTTCTTTTCTTCGCTAATCCTTTGACTTATTTGAATAATAAAAAGAGGACATGTAGATTGCATGGTTCTGTTGCACATGGATGAACCAATAAGACATTTACAATATATCAATAATTTGGGTGTTTTGTCATTAAATGCTGTCAGCATATTGCAAAATGAATGAATAATATAATTACTCAGTATGTTCTAGATGTAGGCAACTAGTGGAAAATGTTGTGTACAACAACAATAATAAAGACCATATTAGGTGTTTACCTGATCATCTCAAAAACCTAACTTGATCCTAACACTATAACACTGTATGATCTTTTATAAGCAAGCCTTAGGTTTTCACAATTAAGAAGAAGCGCCTTAAGACAAATATATACATATAACCCAATTTCATTTTGAAAATGCACTTTTTCATGCAAAACAAATGAGATGATTTTTTTTTTTTCAGAAGTCTTCAGAGAACAGATATTGAATAGGTATGAACAATTCATTTGATAACTGGATTGAGAATTAAACCTGGCAAGACTTTGCTCTGTTTGTATTAATACACAGTAGCATTTGTTTTAGCTTTTGCAGCTTTTGAAATCTAATGAAGTACATCTATAATTTTAACTTGTATGAACTGTACTTAGGGTTTTACTTTTTTTTAATGTTAAGAGAAGTAGAAGAACAAATTGTTGTGAGCCAGAGTGGCAAGGTGAATTACTGTGATACATGATAAGAGTATTATTTAACACACACACACACACGCACACACACACACACACACACACACACACACACACACACACACACACACACACACACACTCAATGCTCAAGCTTACTTTATAGATATAGAGGGTCTAGATGCTCCACTTAGTAGGAAATGCTTTGTATAATGTGTGTGTGTGTGTGTGTGTGTGTGTGTGTGTGTGTGTGTGTGTGTGTGTGTGTGTGTGAGTGTGTGTGCTCTTGTCTACCTATCTAAGTGGGGACTTAGGTATGGTTACACATCCACCAAGTGGGAACTCGGTAGCCAGGTGGGGACCAAATCCATGACCCCACTTAGCAAAGCCTTTAAATCAACTTAAAATGATGCCTAGACCCCCCTAGTGAAGTTTTTTTGAAATGATCAAGTGGGGACCTGTGGGGTCCCCAAGTGTGTAACATTTTTTTCTCAGTGCTGCCCCTGTAGGCTGCTGGTGGTAGTGCAGTGACTTACACACACACATGTGGTTTAACACATTGCGCCTTTGATGTTGATGGCTGAGAGCCTGAGCCAGCTGGGAAACCAGCTCACTGAGGTATTTAAATTGTTTGATTGCGGAATCACCTGCTTCACCTAATTAGTCTTAAAACATAGGTGGTTATTTTGACGCTGAGTGGGGCCGTACTGAACACGCACATTACAGGGCTTTTTACGGTCAGTTTTCCCCCTTTATAAATTTGGGCCTGAGTGCCTTAGTGTTGATATATATAAGAGAGAGAAAGAGAGAGAGAGAAAGAGACAGTACATCCGCAGCTGCAAAATAAAAATGTTACAGTAGGCTACTGGCATCTTAAAATGCACAAGTAAATGCAAGAAAAATTATCTCTTATGTCAAAATAATCACTGCTCATTTTAAATCTTTTGTGTATAGCTAACGTTAACAGATGTTGGCACTCACATGCACTGTAGGAGCAACACTTTACAGCTCAAACTAGTAATGTCATTGACATTACATTTCATTTTGTATAATACAAGGTCATTGGAAATCTGCAGCATATTTTTTTAGAAAAAAAAACAGTACTCTATGCCATTTTTTCCATTTACCCTTTTTTGTACATATTTTAATTGTTTAATAATACCATTTTTTTCACTTCATTATATTCCTGTAAATGTGTAGTGATTTTTACAGCACCTTGGACACTCATCAAACAAAATATAATTCTATAACATAGGTAAAGGTATATTGCACACCTTGTATATCACTCTCACAAATATTATCTTATTTAAATTTGCATTGCCACCTCTAACTTTAAATCACAAAATGTCTAATTCAGTAGTCATCATTATAGATGAGGGCAGAAAGCTGATGTATAATCTATTGGACTTTATTAAACCTTCGTTAAGACATGATCACATGACAGATTATAGTTTGCAGTGTAGCCTCCGAAGTCCTTAACAGCGGTCTATATTTATAGCAATGGTACATATTCTCATTACAACTGCTCTGACCTAAACTGATCTTCTTTTCTTTCACAACACAAAGAAAAAATATGACAGGAGCCCTCTTTCCTCAGCTTTCTGAAAATGAGCTTCAGCAAATTCTAATTGAAAAAGACCCTGAAAACACAAAAGTTGCACTAAAAGCATCTAATGTCATTTCCTCCTTCAGCAATACTTCCAATCCAAAAACAGGCTTAGCCATGGAGAAATCCTCAAGACCTGAACTGCCTTCTACGCTATATAAGCATATACAGACTAGATATTTAGGGTTTTATGTAAAACTATACGCCTCAAATCCAGTACATATTTGTATAATGTTTCTTTAGTTTCTGTTTTAAACAATAACTTAAAGCTGCAAAGGATCAGCTGTCAGATATCCCTTTGATATATTGTAGTTTTCTTTTTTGTTTTTACAAAAATGTTTATATTACTGATCACATTTGTAATGATTTTAGATAAAAGGGATGCCTAGGATAATGAAAGATAATCTGATTGTTTGCAACAGTATTGATACCTGGATCACTGTAATTTACTTAGTCCACCTACCTCAAGATGATCAAGTGCTCCCCCAAGAGTTCCAGAAGCTGACGTTGGCTGAACCTTGGCTTCTCCAATTCCCTGTGCAGCATTGGAAATAGCAGTGAGAGCGTTCTGTATTTCATTACAGACAGAGTCCTTGCTGGATTTCAAAGAAGCAACATTGGGATGCTCAAGGCAAGCTGAAGAGGTTGAGTAAAACAAGGCTGAGTTTTGCTTCAGTGATGCCCGAGCACCTGCTATCTCATCACGTTGATCAGGGGATTTCAGATCCTTAAAAAAGAAGAATGACAAGAATAAAAAAAAAAAGAAAAACATTCGGGATGCTTGTATATGATGAGCACTATGAGTACCATTTGATTTGATTAATAAATAATAACGGTGGGGGCTCTATATACTGCCGTACGTTAAACCACTTTATAACCTTGGTACACTTGTTTTTACTATCTAGGTGGCAGTATTTAGATTCACCACTGTTTGGATCAATTGTACAGACCCCATAGCAGACTGAAATGTTTATGCATGATTTTGTTTTAAACATAGAAGGATAACGATATAATTTATATATTTATAAAATTTCAGTGTTTAAATCACTCTAACCTCAGCTTAATGCTCATACGCACACAAGGCAAAACAAACAAGCCATGAAAACACTGGGTGCGTTAAGTGCGTTTAACAGCATGCTCAGTTCCGCTCCCACTGAGCAGCTCAGAGCTGCAGAGCAGATTTCATCGGTGATCCGAGTGTTTAAAAAATTCTCATTCTGAGCTGCTCAGTTACTTAACGCACCTAGTATCTACAAATAAACAAAATCAAATAATAACAATATGAACACATTTCAATTAGCATCTACTTTATTGCATTTGCTATTTTAAGTAACATATATGTTGATACACTGTCCTAAAGTGTTGTGTTTACACACTATAGCCTAATGATGCTGGTACTCGCTCTTCAATCTGGTAAACTCACAGAAGCAAAGTGTCTGTGGGCGTGTTTGTTTAACGTACAGGATAAGTTGCTGGTGAAGAAGCAGCAGTTTTGTTAAAAAAAAGGTATAATAATAATTTATTAGTACATTATGACATAAGTGAATGCTGGTGGACTCAAGTTAGTCAATTAAAAAATGCTACTTTGTGGGTCAAAAACGGTGCATACTCAAAATTGTATGTGCAATCACCTTTTTACAATCTAATTAAGTAAAAACAGGACAAGAAACTGTGTTCCTTCCACAAGGCTAGCCTCACACATCATATCCTATTACACTTTCCCTTCATTTATTTACTACTTTGTAGATCATTAGTCAACAGGGCTGACAGGAATGCTGGGATATCCATAATAGAAATGTCTCTTTTTTATAAGTTTAAGTTAATTAGTATCTACAGGAGTTAATAAGGATTTTAACACAATGCCAAAAAAAATCAATAAATAACTTTCCACTTTCCATTTATTCTTCTGCTTGCATTGAACACTAATGGAGCTTTCAGAACATTGCTTTCAAGTTTATTTATACTTGTTTATTTCTGCTATTACTTAGCAATGTTATGGATCAAAGCAGATATAAAGTTATTATAGCAAGCACAAAAATGATCTACTGAATAAATACATTCTTTACTTAGATTTTTTTTTCAGCTAGAATAACAAACAACATATGGTATATCATTATTGATTGATTTAATTTTAATTTCTCTCTGCAGTCATGGAATAAATATTCACTGAAGAGCAATGCAAATTAACTGCTGCATATGGCGACTAATTGTCTCAAGGTGTTGGTTTCCATTCTTGTAATAACACGACAGTGGTGGCAAATCTTGGTGCCCGTTATCTGATGCCTTCACCTGCTATGCTTGGTTGTGCAGTGTGCACATGGCAAAGTGGATTCCTGCATTCCTCGTAATGGTATTGGCAGGTTTTCCTCTGTATTAGATATGTAAACTTATATGGTTTATGTATGTTTTAAAGGCAAAACATTTGAAAGATTCCAAATTATCCAAGTAGAAACTTTAAAATATATGTACGATCTGTGATCGACTAATGTTGTAACGATCCTACATATCCCCCCCCCCCAAAAAAAAACTGAAATGAAAAACATGTCTATGTAAACCATTTACATTTCATATTTAAACTGGTTAGCCAAGACCTGCAGAAGCTTTGAGTTTCTGTGGCTGACTATCCTAAAATACACTTTAGAGGTTCATGTGTGCAATAAATCAAACAAGACTGCAACTCTCCAGGGCAAGAGAAGTGATGAACAAGCTAACAGATGAGACAAAACAGGGAACACTACATCCAGTCTACCATCTCTGGTGATTCAATGTATTTCATTCCAATACAGTACATGTTTTTTAGAAGTCCCTGGAATGACAAGTTTGCACCAGTATATTTAATCTAAGTTTCTGAAATGTGATTGCGACTGTTATGCTCAGCAAAAAAAAAAAAGAAAAGGTACATTTGAAGCTTTTGACCTTACAGTCAGGCTGAGATTCAAGTCAGACCCTTTCCACACAGTGCACTATACTGTACATTTTCTAATTAGACTCCACTGCACCATTCTGACCAATACTCAATACTCAGTCAAAATTAGAGCTACTTCATGCAAGACTAGATCACTGTCACCTACACCATGTGTAAAAATGTGTGGCATGCATTCCAACCTACCAAGACTATTGCTCTTAATCAGCTCTTTGGATTGTTTCAGTTTGGCTTATTGGGAGAGAAAAATCATCACCAGTCAGTTATCTCATGGCTAAGCAGATATCATTAAATGCTCATGGAATTGGAGCGAGTCATGTAATATTGCTATGCAACTATAAAGGTTAAATTGTAATATCTTTTGTATGTCCATTTGTGACAGAGGCAGAATGATTCTTGGTGATAAATCTCCCTTCCGACCTGTGAGGGCGCTGTGTAAAGGGACCTGAGTGCCCTGGACTGGATGGCCAGACAATTCATTCCCAGGGTTAGGCGGAAGTCGGCCATCTAGAAAGCTGGCGGAGCTACGGTACACTAAGTCATCGACCTGGCAGGGAAACGATGTGGCAGCCGCGGATTGGAGGAGCGGTTGCACTAGTTAAATAAGGGGGCGTGATTGACGGTATATAAGGGGACGTAGCAAGGTGATCTGTTCCCTTGTTATGGTTAAGCTGAACTGGAAAGAATCCTGTGAAAGTATTGTGAGTGTCTTGTTTGCTTGTCGTGTCTAAAAATTCTACTTGTTTGTTATTATTAGACGGCTAACACGATCCGGAGCTGTTGCTACAGGACAGCACTAAACCCGTGGTCACGAATAAATTGTAAATCACTCTGGACTTGTGAACGTGTGTCTTTGTATGTGTTCTACTGTGTTTATTATTTACGAACTGTCTTATTATTTCGGGACTGCAACCCGTTGTTTTGAAACAGTGCAATACACATTACTGTGTATTGCCTGGGATTATTCTTTGTGGTCGCCAGACCAGGATTATAACAATAAAACCTGTCTTCTGTTTCACAATCACATCATCACTACACCTGCGCACTGAAAACCACTTTGCCATGCCGTTTAAAAAAATATATATTTAAAACATCCTTTGGAACTCAATAAAACCTTGCACTTCTCACTGGAGAAAACATGTTTCTCAAATATCAGCTTACTATTGTATTCATTTATTTTAATTGTAATTATTTAATTTGACGGAAATTACTTCACCACTTTGGTAACAGTTCTAATATTTTATATCAATTTAAGATTATAATGCATCTTTTCAATATTGTAAAATAAATAAATACATAAATATATAAACTCTATATACAGGCTGTATGCTGTATACTTGGTTAGTTATGTTGTTTTTGACAGGGTGGTATTCAAGGGATGTAGCCCAAGGCAGATGAATGATGTGTGTTACACACAAGATGCAAGTTATATTCTGAAGTTTACAGTAAATGTCATTTACACAGGGTGTCAACATCAATGTGTCAATTTCAAGGACAATTATATACATACTGTGGTTAAAATCTACAGTATAAAACAAATACTCCTAGAAATAAAACTATTGTGTGGCTGCAGACATGGAAACAGGAGCAAACTGAAAGCAGCTCCAATCACCCCCATCAGACCAACAGGGGAACACAAATAAAGATTAGGTCTGCTGAACTGAACCCGGAAATTTGATTATTTTATTATTATTCAAGATTTTATGTTTTGAAAAAAAAAAAAAAATTGCAATGTGTCACTGCATTATATGCATCTAACTGTGTGTACTGTACACCAATCAAAGGCCATATTTTAAAATATCCGGTTATTCTTCATAATATAATTACAGTAAACTAAATATCATTACGTCTCTGAGTAGGGAAAATGAAAAAGCACTAAAACTCTTAAGCTCCCACTGAATGTTCAAATATTTGTACGTGACAGATTTAATACAGAACTGAGAATCGATGGGTTCCAGCAGTTGCACTACAGGCTTATAAATCCTTCAGAGTGCTGCAAAATCTATGCAGGGAAGAACAGGAGTGTAATTTACAGCAGTGCCATTTGTCAGGAAAAAGCTGCACTGTGAAGAGTTCTACAGTTCAACAGGAAAATAATAATAAAGAATAGTACAATATCATTACAGAATGGCCCAAGGCACATACATTTCAGCCACTACATTTTACATTTGCATTATCCTTGTTAATATTCAGCAGCTACAAAGACATGCACCAATGCACATACTGAGTCAGTGTTTCCATAATTGCTGCACAAAAAAAGTGAACACATCCTGAAATTGAGTATTTAGATAACCTACTAACCAATCACACAAAATAGATCAAGAACCGTAATATACATAAAGAGTTTATACAAACAACATAAGGTTATTTATACCCAGAAAACTTGACCCATTTCAGCGTATGGTGCAAGATCTTTTTTTCCTTATATAGCAGAATGAGTCCTGGAACAAATAAATCATGCATTATATGGGATTATTATTATTATTATTATTATTATTATTATTATTATTATTATTATTATTATTATTATTTATAGCACTGAACCACAAACACATTGGCCATCTAAGCTATGATATGATGCCTATAAAATCCCGATCTGTCTAAGCAACTGTGCTCTGTAAGGTTTAATAACTTTTTATGAACTTGCCAAATTAGAATTGATCAACCACAAGGATATATGTTCTTCCATCTGTGGACTGTTTATTTGTAATTAAAAAAGACCAATCCGACCTGAAATAAGAAAAGCAATAGTAGCGATGCTGTGTTGTAACAATTTAGTTTGTGTTGGCCAAGAACTATGAATTCCCTTTTTATTAAACCACACAAAATGATATCTTATGTTCATTTTTCTGACAGCTGAGCATATGAACGGAACCTTAGTTAATGGAATATCCCCCATTTGAAAAATAACATATCAAGCCATTTATATGAGAATTTGACCCACTTGGCCAGATTCCTAAATGTTTTTTGAAAGAAACACAATACATGACTCAAACAAATAAGAGCTACTTATAAGCACCTAGTGTATGTTGTATATTTTGAGTTTAATGTTCTGCTGGGTGCATTGTTCCTCACTGCAAATGTAAAAGCTATCAAGCCCATTATCTGTTGTATTCAGAAAGCATGCCAATATATGTATCTGTGTGCTGAGGCTTTCTGAATACAGTATTTTGTTGGTGTTTTTCTCAATCATATTCCCTACTTTTTGGATTGGCTAATTTTTGGTTTGTTTGTTTATTTTCTAAAACATAAGGAAGAATGCTATCAAACGACTTCCTTATCCCACAGCACCATCTTTTGGTTTATTTTATCATGAACACAATTAGGCAGTCTAATGTTTATTTTATGATGTGAATGTCATTGGGAGAAATGAATGCAGTCACAGTCGCAAAGGGAGAGTCACTGTGAGTAAAGAATACGTCACCCTCAAAGTCCCATTTTTAAACTTAAAGAGAATGAGACTTATATCTTCCCATCCCCGTTGAATCATAAGGTGTTCCATAATACCATTTCATATCCTGGAGGGGTAAATAGAACAGGACCGGAAATGGCTCAAATTCTCTCAGGCAGCATCCAGGTTTTATAGACCATCTTTATTAAGCATGACAACCAACAAGCCCCATCCAGAGCTGAGCTCACTAATAGCACTCAGTCGAAGTAAGGATCATAAACATTACCTTGCCTTTACTTAAACTTTCCAATCCTATTTTAAGTGACATACAAAAGTGGTGCCACGAGGCTACACAAACACAGTTTCACAATCATCTTGCTGGGGTCCAATCTCATATATCTCATCATATATCCCTTTAAAAAACATTTTTGCCAAGGTCTAGGAGTAAATTAGGGACCTTTTAAGACTATGATATAAAATGCTGTCTGTTTGGTAGTGTTTTACAAAGACTATTTGCTATATTGTTGATGTGTTTCATAAGCGTTAAATGAGTAATTAATACTGATGTCTGCAACTTTATTTCCAATTAAAACCAGCAAGGCAGTCTTATTTAAACACAGATTGCGACTGGTGAAAAACATTGTTATCCTATCTAACATAAAATTGAAATTAATATATTTGTTGTGAGATAATCATAAGAGATTTGTGTCTGGTTGTAGATGAAATTAACAGGCAGCAGTTTATTTACTTTGGAGCTCAAGTGTAGATTTATACAATTGGTAATATTATAATTCATATAATTAAGCTATAAAGAGAAATTGAATGAAATTGACATCACATATCACTGGGCCTAATGAGCACGTCCAATCCTGAACCCAAAATGCACAATTTAAATAAGGCTGTACTGGCTAATCCAGAATCACAGCCGACAGTTTAACAGCAGGCCCTTAGAACCACGGACGTTTAAAACCAAAAATAATAAGGTTTGTTTCTATTTAAGATAAATGCTATCAGGTCGATTCAATGGTTCGTTTTGCACTAGTATAAGCATTTAAATACGCTGTTCTCCTCTTCCCTGTGAGTACACAAAGCGTTTCAATGCTGCATGGTTTGTTAAAGGTTTTTACTGTGCTATTGATTTCTATTATGTAAATGAAAGTGTTATCACATGTGTTATCAATTGTGTTTCAACAGTATGAATATAGTTGTCACATATTGTAATTAATGTATATGATTAAACATATTAAACAATTATATTTTGTATTATGTTTAATGATATGTAAAAGTAATAATGAACAATCTGTCTTAATTGTTACCATCCATTGCAATACATTTGAGGAGGTTTAATATTGTATC
The DNA here is from genome assembly GCA_030684275.1 of Acipenser oxyrinchus oxyrinchus. Classification (NCBI taxonomy): domain Eukaryota; kingdom Metazoa; phylum Chordata; class Actinopteri; order Acipenseriformes; family Acipenseridae; genus Acipenser; species Acipenser oxyrinchus. The sequence continues at coordinate 49,356,264 of CM060257.1, read as the reverse complement.
ATTATGAACACACACATAATAAGAATATTATGTAGGTTTTAAAACGCTTTCAAACAGGGATAATGTGTTAATGTTTATTTTTAGGTAAGATAAGTATTGCTCCTAGTTTCGGCGCATTAGTGATGTGCAGTTCGTGAACGATTTGTTCTTTTTGAAAGGCTCATTCCGGTGAATCATAGGAATCGGTTCAGAATTCCGTCTGAATCGATTCATTTGATTCACTGTATCAAACACGCCCAACAACTCATTAAATGATTCAAAAATTACTCACGAATCTGCCGATCATTGTGAAATTTCCAACTCAAGTCTACACAGAGCCCACAAATAAATAACACTTTTATACTTTGTATTATTATTTATCCCTTAGCATTAGAGCAGCGGGGGACATGAGCTGCATTAATTTATACCTGTCATCTAGCTGACTGAAAAACCCAAGTTGAATTTATTTAAATGCACATGTCTACTATTTGTCACATGTTTATGTATTATTTTGAAGTGTGCATGGTGTGTGCTGACCGCTGCTAATTTCATAGTCAGGGCTGCCTTGCCTTTGGCTGTTCTTGTCTCTGATTCGTCATAACCGGGTGGTATTATAGATCTTATTGTTGAGAAAGTTATGAAACTTAATCCCAAATCTGCCATGTTGCCAAATGCTCTATAGTTTATGACATGTTGCAGACTCTATGTTGGAGCCACAATGGTGTCAGTTTCATAATCTCGATTATTGATGCTGTACTAAGGTTTTTTTTTTGTTTGTTTTTATTTGTTTTATTTTATTTTTTATAACTACATTGATTACATTGAGTTGTATATATAATAGTTCAAGGTAGTCTTTTTCATTCAACTTAACTAATTAGATTTGTTTGAAATAATTTGTAATTTTACCAGACAGTGTACCTATCACAAAAAATGAGTGAGATCACTTCAAACCGCAACTACCCAGACAATCAATGATCCTTTCTGGACATTTTTCAGTTCAAATAGCCCAGTGATTCAGTTCAAATAGCCCAATGATTCAGCCAAGACGGAATTGTTTTGCTTCAGTGAATCAGTGAATCAGACGAACTTTGGACTGATTCACCAAACTGAACTGAATCAAATGAATCGAGTCCGCAAAAATAATTGAACCAAAGATGTATATAATATCTTTGATCGAACTGCACATCACTGCGCCGCATACGCAGCATATGGGACCTTTTAAGCCATCTGTTAACGTGCTTAAAAAATCTTATGTATCTGTGAAGGATGGCTTGCAGTGGTGAGGTGTGGTGACGTCACAGACCAGAAACACAGACTCAGGAAGTAGCAGGTGAGAGCTGAAACGCTACGGCGCTCAGCGTATTTATTAAATAATAAAATAAACAAAAGATTTCAACAAACAACAAACACTACAAAACAAAAGGGCACGTTGGCCAAACAAATAGAAATAAACAAATAAGCATGCTGGTTTTACCCCAGCACGATACTTGGCAGTTATTTTTAAGTTTCGCTTAGTTTCGCTTTCTCTCACTCCTGACACAACCTGTCTCGCCTCTGACAGTCTCCCCCGAGGACGGACAGCTGCAGGTTCTTATACAGTGACCATCTCCCGATTAGCAACAATTAATCCATGAATTAACTCGGGAGATGGTCACCTTCTGCACGAGTTTAATAAGGATGCGTGACTCTCAGCCAGCTAAATAAATCACCAGCTGATCAGTCACGCATCCTCACGAGATTTTTAAAATATAAAAACAATAACAAATACGCGGCGCTTTTATCCGTGCCGCAAACAATAATACAAATAATAATAAAACAGTGCACACATACTCTGCCACAATATCTTATAACTACTCCAAAACTCAATTGCAAGCAGCACTGAATATCTCATGGCATAGGAAAAGGGCGTGCTTCATTGAAAAATCTGCAAACATGCCCCCCAGCCTAAACTAAGTCACGCAACGCTGGGTGATGCAGAAGCAATAAGATTACTGTCTGAAACCACTGAAACACTATTAGCCATTATAGAGTTTCTTAATACTTTAAAATGTGCTCACTGTTACAGAATTCCGAGCATTGAATCAACCTGTATTAATGGCCCAAGGTTCAATCAATGTACTTGTCCATGGTATTATGGGTCAGATTTATCAAGGTCTTTTTGATACGCCAAGGAGCCATATACACTTTATAAATGAGGTTGTGTTGTCCAGGGGTTACAGAAAAGGGCTTGAAACCAGGAAGTCTCCAGTTCAAATTCCGGCTCACTCATTGTGTGACCCTGAGCAAGTCACTTAACCTCTTTGTGCTCCGTCTTTCGGGTGAGACGTTGTTGTAAGTGACTCTGCAGCTGATGCATAGTTCACACACCCTAGTCTCTGTAAGTCGCCGTGGAAAAAGGCATCTGCTAAATAAACTAATAATAATATATAAACAATTTAGGCACACCATTCTTAGTTTGTATTATACTGTACATTTTAATATGAATGGGAAACAGCTGCTTAATATTCCATTGTTTTACATAAAATCCATTTACCAGCTCACAGTGTGTCAAATGTTTTGATTGTGGCTTTGTTTAAACCTCATTTACCACAATCAATGAAATGACTGACTAGAACTAAAAAGAAAAACTTTTATAAAAATATGAGAGACTAAACAGAAGATTTTACTGACAGTATTGACTAATGACACTTTTTTTTTATTTTGCTGTGAAACAGGAAAGTTAATATAACTGTCCTCTGTCTTTGGCAATGTAATACTTTTACACAGTTTTGTGGGGAACTAGCTAAGTGACCACTGAGAAAGGTGCTACATGTAGAACTACAAAACAGCATGTTACTTGTCCAGATACACGATTCAACAAGGTAATGCTTATCCAGTGAAGGCACTTGTGTGCTGGAGTACAGGGTGTATCACATGACCTGAAGGTTGCTGTGGTTTGAATCCGGGTCAAGCTCAGCTGGAGGTTTACAGGCAGCTCTGTACTGGCCTTTGTCGTCCTGTGGGTCGGGGGGGAAATTCGTCTGGCACAGATGACCTCACTGCGCAGATGGAGTAGTTTGCCTCACCGAGCCTCAGTGACCCTACTGGTCAGATGTCCCACAAGTCCAGACTTGCCAGATTGGGCCCTTGGCTCCAGGGAATATTAGCTTGGTAACATCTGTTGCTTTGGTTCAGCAGGTGAAAAGAGATGATAGACTTGACAGTGAGAAAGGAGGTTGAATTTGAAGCGGATATTTCAAACTGGGCTGATGGGAGGACATGGGGCAATGCGGAAATCCCTGTCGGCCCCCAGCCAAGATCGGCAACTCGCCATAAGCAGGATTCGAACCAGCACACGGGAAGCCTGCTGATTGTAAGACGCTGACAATTGCTTGGAGTGGATTGCCACATTTTCACAAGCCCTTTGCTTCAATTTTGCATGAACTAAAGGTGGGATTAAATCATTGCCAAGTGCAGAATACATTGTAGGTTCTGGTGTAGTCAAATGAGGGATAGAAAACGTGTGGGGAACATTTACAACATCTCTTCAGCACAGAACTATCTGCTGAACAAAAGCAAAACATTTTTTAAAGGTTTTTACAAAAAGCTGAAACATTCGATGGTCATGACCTTGGAGTGAAATGGAGCCCTTTACTTTGTTTATGCTATGAATAAAGTTTTACAATTAACATATGGATAATTAACCTTACTGAAAGACAAAAGAAACTGTAAACATAAGGCCAGACAAAGAAAAGATGGCTCCAGCCTTTTCTTGTTGGCTATCAGGAGACGTGCCAGGATCAATACTTGCACCATTTAAAATGATCAATAGAGTACTTCTGCAATGACTTCTCTATCAGACAGCCTAAAATATTCCAAGAAAGCAATCACTTCTTTTAGGCTGTATAACTCACAGAAACATCTATAACAACAAAACAAGTCTCCTATAGATATACTGGCTTTATACCTACCAGACTGAAAAAAATAATTGTGGGCTGCTTTGTAGCTTAAAACATGTTTTACTGCAGATTAAAAAGTAAATACTCCTATATCTATATATATATATTATTTAGGTTGTTGTGTGGCAATATCGTATGTTAGGAAAATTATACAGCAGATTGACCTTTAATCAAATTAATTTTCAAAATGTAATTACAGGCAATATATAAGTAGTATTTAGACATACATTTTATATAAGCTAAGACATTTTATTACATTTTTAATCAAAATACATTGGTAGCATGACTAAAAAAACATGTAATTCCTATTAGACGCTTCTAGGGTCTTTTTTGCATAAATATTTTATAGGTATTCATACAAACATAAATGGAGTTGAAATTCTGTAAACCGATTATAAATGACCCAATAGTAACTCTTTTTATTATTATTATTATTATTATTATTTATTTTTCAGCAGACGCCCTTATCCAGGGCGACTTACAATTGTTACAAGATTATTTTTTACATACAATTACATTATCATTAATAAAGCAAGTAAACTCAAAAGATGAAAAGTCATTTTAATGACATTTATCTTGTAAGAAGTGTCCCTATAGCTATAGTAAAAATACTAGTAATGCACTAACATAAGAGGTGTATTTTCCCCTTCAAACTCTTAAACCCCAGTAGGCAACATCATTTGCTTAGCGAACACTGAATTCTGTTTTCTTGTTTGGGAGAAATGTTATTGACCTCACAAAACAGAAGCTCATTCTCTTGTGGAACAAAGTTGCTTCCTTTAGAAGCCAAGCACTGCCAGCTACCTCTGCTCCACTGAGTTATAAATTCACAGCACGCCCCAGTGTGGGCATTAACCTGGCTGCAGGGAAACTGACTGCTTCTCCTTTCACTGTCCCTCTGCAACAGTCATTGCAAACAGTGCCGTATGGGGCGGGTACCTACATGAAAAGTCAACGTTTGAAGGGTATTTAAAGAGAAAAGATCCATAGCAAACTTCCCTTGATATTTTAAACTGCTATACAGAGACAAAAAGTAAGTATATCCAAATCCTCAAAATGTTATTTTAATATCAAGTTAAACAAGCGTGTTTGTAACAAGCATATGGGATTTGTGTTTAATATGCAAGTGCATCTGCTCACTGTGCGAAAAAATCAATCTGTGAGGAACAATAAAGAACTAACATTACCAGAACAACTAACTGTGACGTTGAAAGTATGTGGAGTGAAACAGTATAAAGTAAAAGACAACTTGCAACCTTGCGTGTTTTTTTTTTGTTTTTTTTATAAAAATGCTGAATCTAACAAAATATAGCATTTCATACAAATATATAAGATACACCAAAGCTAGAACAGTTTTTGTTTTTTAAAAATTGAACTGCCAAAGAGAGGTAGAAGAGATACAGTAAGATTAAAGAAAATATTCCTATAGCAGGATTTGTGTTTCATGGACTGGACCAGAAGCCAAGAAAAATGAGCTAGTGGATGCGTGGAACAGGGCATTTTAATATGTGTTATCCCACCATTTATGGGAGTACAAATTGAACAGTGACTCAGTCAATGGAAAATTGTTTGCTACCTACTATATTTAGGATACAAAATAAAAGCTTGTGACAATTGAAATAATAGAGACCTTGAAAAGGATGACACCTTTTACAAATAAGAGGGTAGTAAGGTTGAGATCTAACCTGAAATGAGCAAAATATTATTATTATTTGTTTATTTAGCAGACGCCTTTATCCAAGGCGACTTACAGAGACTAGGGTGTGTGAACTATGCATCAGCTGCAGAGCCACTTACAACTACGTCTCACCCGAAAGACGGAGCACAAGGAGGTTAAGTGACTTGCTCAGGGTCACACAACTCCTCAACTCCTCTGATCATTATAAAATGAGATTTTAGTTCTAAATACACCTGATTGGAGAACCATATATATTCCCCATTTAAATTCTACTAACAGATGTTAAGTTTATAGGTCACTCTACAACAGTGACAAACATGCTTAATATATTTTTACACACGTCCAATTTCTTAGTAAAAATGTGCCTAGTGCCAAAAGGTTATATATCAGGACAGCTTCAAAATAAACAACACCATTGGGCGAAATGGTGATTATTAATAGTACACTATTCAAACATTGCTGAAGGAGACTGACTTAAAGCTACAGGGAAATTCATGACTAATTACAGAGAGATGTGCTGACCAAGTCTTTGCCAGCATTCAGATGTTTGATGTTCGTGTGCCTCATTAAAACCTTTAATCTCAAACAAGATTAAACAGATTTCCGTTTCTTTTTCTAAAGGATGTACTGTAGGATGCAAAATATGGATCCAATTGCTCAACAAAAAATCCAAGATGGTTGCTGTGTTGGTTGGATTGAATCTATCTAGCACACATTTACATGATGGGTAATCACTCTCTAAAATTCACAGGAATTGTTTTGCAGAATCTGAAATCCCCACAACAGTTCCTGGATCTTCATAGTCAGACACACGTGGTTGTCCAGGTAAAAAAAATATATATATATGTCCATGACTATATTGTGCATCTGCAATACCCTTCAGCTTTGTAGAGTTATTGCTATGGAAGCTCAGCCCTTCATGTATTACTTTATTAATTTAGGTTAATTAATTTATAAAGGAGTTTGGGAGCTGCAGGTTTGAGCAGACAGCTCTTTTAACTTGAACAGTCTGTCTCTCAAGCAGTAATTCAAGCAATCCTTCTCTAATCCCACCAATCTTACCTTACAACACTTTGACAGGGTTAGGCTTCCCCAGACTGTATTTGGGATGACTCAACCGATTTACAAAGCCCAGCCATGGATGTGAGCCACCATGCTAGGCTGGTTACATTTTCCCTACTAGCTCTAAAACAAGTCTAAATGAGAGTTTGTTCTCTGTTGGTTCAACCAGGTTAAATACATGTTAAGGTTGGCACCTGCATTATTTATTGGAGTTTAGATTTACATTGCATTTTAGGCACTTCCATTTAAAACCGTGACAATTGGAAGAACAGTTGCTGCTTCCCTGTTTTTGAAGGGCAGCAAGTCCAATAAGACACTACAGCAAGTTTGCATCTGATCAGCAGTCAACTGCACAGTTGGCAGCAAAGGATCTATGATAATGTGCCTCCCCTCAAGCTCCCTCTGCCTGTTCGACTGTGAAACAGTTCCGCAGCTCCTATCTGGATGCTGTCCAAATCCCAGGACCTGAACTGGTTTTAAGCCTGAGAGGTAGTGACCACAGGGTTTTGAACTTCTGATTGTTAGATGCAAAGTGCTAAATATACTGGTTCACTTGAGTATACCATTTGTACCTAATGAATATTCAACTTCATTTTTTTTTTCTTTTTAATCCCATGCAAAAGGAAAATTTATGGCCCAGCCATATGTCAGCAGTTACATTTACCTGACAAATTTATGGCTGTCTGCCTACGGCAAAAGAAAAATAATGTTTGTAATTGGGGTGTGCCAATTACTCTGAGTTGTTATTTCCTGTTTCAATTCCAAATGGGATTCTTAATTAAAACAGAGTTAACTTTGTGTATGACGCAGCAGGATTTGCAGCTCAGCTTCTGTGTAGATTTCTTATAGTTTGCCTTTGGAGTGGAGTTATCTTTAATGTTCACATCTTCAAGAAAGAGTGATTATGTAGATCCGATTGAGCTATTTGAATTAAAAAATACAGTAACAGGGCAGTAGAAAGCCCTGTACATGAAAATAGCCATGTTATTGCTTGTTTTTGTATTTATTTATATATCTGTTGTAACACAGGATCAGTGAAGGCAGCTGCCCAGCCTGACCTCAGTGTTATTTGTGTTTGTGACTTGTTTGTGTTTAAAACTTTGCTTTGCTTTGTGTCAGTGTTTTCGGTTTGTTAAAACTGTTTATTTTATTTTTGTTGTTTAAGGAAAATAAACGGCTCCGCAGTGCCTTTACTCCGCAGCCTCTTTACTCCGCAGCGCCTTTACTCCGCAGTGCCTTTACTCAGCAGCCTCTTTACTCCGCAGTGCCTTTACTCAGCAGCCTCTTTACTCCGCAGTGCCTTTACTCCGCAGCCTCTTTACTCCGCAGCGCCTTTACTCCGCAGCGCCTTTACTCCGCAGCCTCTTTACTCCGCAGCGCCTTTACTCCGCAGCCTCTTTACTCCGCAGTGCCTTTACTCCTCAGCCTCTTTACTCCGCAGTGCCTTTACTCCGCAGCCTCTTTACTCCGCAGTGCCTTTACTCCGCAGCCTCTTTACTCCGCAGTGCCTTTACTCCGCAGCCTCTTTACTCCGCAGTGCCTTTACTCAGCAGCCTCTTTACTCCGCAGTGCCTTTACTCCGCAGCCTCTTTACTCCGCAGCGCCTTTACTCCGCAGCGCCTTTACTCCGCAGCCTCTTTACTCCGCAGCGCCTTTACTCCGCAGCCTCTTTACTCCGCAGTGCCTTTACTCCTCAGCCTCTTTACTCCGCAGTGCCTTTACTCAGCAGCCTCTTTACTCCGCAGTGCCTTTACTCAGCAGCCTCTTTACTCCGCAGTGCCTTTACTCCGCAGCCTCTTTACTCCGCAGTGCCTTTACTCCGCAGCCTCTTTACTCAGCAGCCTCTTTACTCCGCAGCCTCTTTACTCCGCAGCCTCTTTACTCCGCAGCGCCTTTACTCAGCAGCCTCTTTACTCCGCAGCCTCTTTACTCCGCAGCCTCTTTACTCCGCAGCGCCTTTACTCAGCAGCCTCTTTACTCCGCAGCCTCTTTACTCCGCAGCGCCTTTACTCCACAGTACTTTGTTTGTTTTTGTTCATCCTGGCCTGACGTCACAACATCAGCCAACCCTGTGGCACATACTTATCAGTAATATATGTCACCACTTATTCTAGCTTAACCACTTGAATTTTATCTATATAATTATTTATAGTATCTTTCAGCAGATTTCTTACAAATGTACTTTTGCAACGCCTCATTGTCACAGTAATCACGCTGGACAAGAGAGTAAATAAGATTTTTGAAATTGCTTGAAACATGTTTCTGGAAAGGCACCTCCGTCAAGCTGGGTAATTGTATGATTCATTTTAAAACGAGCTGGGCTGTAGTCCATTGTGTATGTTTTATTTATTATAATGAGCATCCAGGATAGACAACTGAAATGCCACATCTAGTATACAGTGAGGTACTGTGATACGTAAATTATAAGTCTTGTAGCTGATATTTACTACATAGGTTAGTATATAAATTAATTATAACATCTCAAAAGAAAATATTATCTAACTTATCAGTCAATGTAAATACATTAAATTAAAATACCAAGATTAATATATATATATACAGTACTGTGCAAAAGTTTTAGGCAGGTGTGAAAAAATGCTGTAAAGTAAGAATGCTTTCAAAAATAGACATGTTAATAGATTATATTTATCAATTAACTAAATGCAAAGTGAGTGAACAGAAGAAAAATCTAATCAAATCCATATTTGGTGTGACCACCCTTTGCCTTCAAAACAGCATCAATTCTTCTAGGTACACTTGCACAAAGTCAGGTATTTTGTAGGCATATAGGCAGGTGTATGATTAAACAATTATACCAAACAGGTGCTAATGATCATCAATTCAATATGTAGGTTGAAACACAATCATTAACTGAAACAGAAACAGCTGTGTAGGAGGAATAAAACTGGGTGAGGAACAGCCAAACTCAGCTAACAAGGTGAGGTTGCTGAAGACAGTTTACTGTCAAAAGTCATACACCATGGCAAGACTGAGCACAGCAACAAGACACAAGGTAGTTATACTGCATCAGCAAGGTCTCTCCCAGGCAGAAATTTCAAGGCAGACAGGGTTTTCCAGATGTGCTGTCCAAGCTCTTTTGAAGAAGCACAAAGAAACGGGCAACATTGAGGACCGTAGACGCAGTGGTCGGCCAAGGAAACTTACTGCAGCAGATGAAAGACACATCATGCTTACTTCCCTTCGCAATCGGAAGATGTCCAGCAGTGCCATCAGCTCAGAACTGGCAGAAAACAGTGGGACTCTGGTACACCCATCTACTGTCCGGAGAAGTCTGGTCAGAAGTGGCCTTCATGGAAGACTTGCGACCAAAAAGCCATACCTCCAACGTGGAAACAAGGCCAAGCGACTCGACTATGCACGAAAACACAGGAACTGGGGTGCAGAAAAATGGCAGCAGGTGCTCTGGACTGATGAGTCAAAATTTGAAATATTTGGCTGTAGCAGAAGGCAGTTTGTTCGCCGAAGGGCTGGACAGCGTACACGAATGAGTGTCTGTAGGCAACAGTGAAGCATGGTGGAGGTTCCTTGCAAGTTTGGGGCTGCATTTCTGCAAATGGAGTTGGGGATTTGGTCAGAATTAATGGTCTCCTCAATGCTGAGAAGTACAGGCAGATACTTATCCATCATGCAATACCATCAGGGAGGCATCTGATTGGCCCCAAATTTATTCTGCAGCATGACAACGACCCCAAACATACAGCGAAAGTCATTAAGAACTATCTTCAGTGTAAAGAAGAACAAGGAGTCCTGGAAGTGATGGTATGGCCCCACAGAGCCCTGATCTCAACATCATCGAGTCTGTCTGGGATTACATGAAGAGAGAGAAGCAACTGAGGCTGCCTAAATCTACAGAAGAACTGTGGTTAGTTCTCCAAGATGTTTGGGCCAACCTACCTGCCGAGTTCCTTCAAAACTGTGTGCAAGTGTACTTAGAAGAATTGATGCTTGATGCTGTTTTGAAGGCAAAGGGTGGTCACACCAAATATGGATTTGATTTAGATTTTTCTTCTGTTCACTCACTTTGCATTTAGTTAATTGATAAATATAATCTATTAACATGTCTATTTTTGAAAGCATTCTTACTTTACAGCATTTTTTCACACCTGCCTAAAACTTTTGCACAGTACTGTATATATATATATATATATATATATATATATATATATATATATATATATATATATATTCAATATATCCTTTTATGTTCAAAGTATATAACTAACAAAGTATATAACAAAATATATAACTTTGTGACGTCATTTTTACCACCACACTCATCACACCATCTCAGGTAGACACAGAGCATTGGGTGTTGACACGCCGCACAGGCATGTAGATTTTATTCAACACAACTGCAGCCACTAGGGTTCCAGCAGTGGTAATCCTAGTGTCAGATTCAGTAAAGAAAACAAAAGAAAACAAAGCTAAAAATAAAAGTTTGCCACACAAGGCAAACGCTAGTCTCACTAAAAGAGACGTCCCACTGCAGGAACCTACTACACTATGAAAACCTTCTCTACACTGTTTGGGAGCAACATCTCCTAAACTAACTTACTGCTTTTGCGGCCTCCCAGCAACTGCGGGTCGTTGCAACGGGCCTGGCTGAGCAGAGCCTTCACAGGCAACGTCTTGCAGTTGATGGGTTCTGTAGTAGTTATCCTGCAGAGTAGACACTCTTCTCCTGGATGTAAACAAAGCGCCCCTCTATGTAGCATGGTGGTGCAGTTGCCTCGAGCTGTGGCGCAGACACCCTTTGAGCTGCGCGCAGCCTCCCCGGGCACACCCCCCAGCCAATCAGGACCTCCCGATCAGTTCAGCGCCAGGCGAGCCTACTTGCTCAATTGGTTGCCTAGCCACACGTCCCAGCTGCACACATCCGCGCAAGAACCAGCGATAGGTTGCTCCCTGTCACAAATGGTTACATTTAGATTTGGTCAAATCCTTATAACTTATACTATACATTTAAACCTTAATAAATTGTATAACTTATCCGTCACAGTCTGAAAACTGACTTTTTGGATTTAGAATTGTTCTTTTAAATGCATGGTGTGATACATAAATGGTATATTAAATGTGTCTGATAAATGGCAATGCAATTATAAGCCAGTTCAAATGGTAAATGTCTAACGTGCTTGAACGCAGGTCATTTTAAGCTTTGCATTCTGAAGTAGCAGAGAGCTGATCCCTGGCCTCTTTCCTGCTAGAAGGGTCAGTCAGTAGAGCAGCAAACTGTAAATGTCAGGGCATCTGAGCAATCCACATCAATGCACATCAGATCAGTGTTTCCCAAGGCGGCCACCAGGATGGATTTGTGCGGCCACAGCAGACCCCCAATAACCCTTAATCAATCGTTCAATCATGTTGGTAAAAGGAACTGCTATGCTGCTTCTATTCAGCCCTTCTCACTGCTGTTGTCATGGTTCGGGCTGCTTGCATTCAGGTGCCTTCTACTACTTCACTTCATGTTACCTGTTATTGGATGGCTGTAATAAAGAGTGCAGGCCCCAGTCAGTGTTGCTGGCGCCATTCTGCAGCCACAACATCTTTTTGCTTGAGAACCATAGGCTATGTTCGATTCCACGGTATGTGTAACTACAGCAATCTGTCATCAAACTGCATCAAACTTTGCACAGAGACAGCCAAGGTGTATGACCAACCAACCCCAGATACTGTATATTCTATAGCAGTGGTCCTGAGGAATCTTAAAGAGTTGCCTTATAAAGCGTAAGAACTGCGTAAAAAAAATCCACAAAAAGGCATTTAGAAAAAAAAATTGTTGTTGTTTCTTTTTAATATATATTTTTTGTATATTTTGTGATAAGAAAGTTTACAAACAAGAGGAGGCCCACCTTGCTCGTTTGGTTGTTAGTAGCTTATTGATCCCAGAATCTCATCAAGCAGTTTCTTGAAGGATCTCAGGGTGTCAGCTTTAACAACATTACTGGGAAGTTGGTTCCAGACTCCCACAATTCTCTGTGTAAAAAAGTGCCTCCTATTTTCTGTTCTGAATGCCCCTTTATCTATTCTCCATTTGTGACCCCTGGTCCTTGCTTCTTTTTTCAGGTCGAAGAAGTCCCTTGGGTTGACATTTATTTTATTTTGATCTTACAAAATAAAATAAATGTTTTGTAAGGGTAACAATTTAATAGTTTGTTCTGGAAAAGGTCTGGAAATAATAAAAAATAAATTCACTATACAACCTGAAATATGTTTGTATAGCACTTTAAATACAGTGTGGTAAAAAAACAAAATGCTTGGCTGCAAGAGGTTGACATTTTTTTTTTTATAATTGCAGCAGTACTTTCACTGAAAACTAATTCAATGAAAGCATGAGTGTGTTTTTGTGTCAGCTCCCACTATACAAATAAATCTGTTAATGTTTCTAAAATATAACTTGTATTGCTGCAATGTGAGATTTAACCTTAAGCAAATAAACAAGTCCCTTTAGACTTTACACAATACTGGGCATGCCAGATCTAACAGTATACCAGTAATTACAATGAAAGCATCACTATCAGTCTATGAGATAACCACTAACTCTCCATCTGTGCAGCATCTGTATTCCAGCTTTAAGTCATATTTGCTTTCTGTCTTTGTGACCGGGCAAAGGCCCAGCACACAGAAAGGTATGTGTTTTGTGGCTGGCAACCATCTTGGCTCAGCTGTGGAAGAACAGCCTGGGGCCAAGATGACCGCCTCTGCACAGCCACATGGTGTAAATTGGATTATTGAAATGTATTAATTAAATAATGAGAAAAGTGTGGAATGTAGCTAGGTGGGAATGTAATTACAGATTACCAATTACCCCTGGTCACACCCTATAAAAAGGGAACAAAATAAATGCTTCTTGTGGAAGAAGATGGTTCAGAGAAGCACTTTTGTCGAGGAGGAGGAGGAGGAGGAGGAGGAAGAAGAAGAAGAAGAAGAAGAAGAAGAAGAAGAAGAAGAAGAAGAAGAAGAAGAAGAAGAAGAGGAGGAAGAGGAAGAGGAAGAGGAGGAGGAAGAAGAAGAAGAAGAAGAAGAAGAAGAAGAAGAAGAAGAAGAAGAAGAAGAATCTTGGGTGTGTAGAAGAGTTTTTGTTTGCAGTCTTAACTATTTCAAGGGCACAGACCAGCCTTGATCGGGACGCTACTCCACAGTCTTAAATGACAATATTGGGGTATGAAACACTCAGCTCCCTCAAGCCTCACTAGCTGCCACACTATATGCCTAGCCAGTGCATGCAGTTCCAAGGAATTTTTCATTTTGATACAACCACATTCTGTTTAATGATGCATGAGGAACAGCATTAAAGGCAGCGTAGCTTAGATTTGTCATCAATTATAAAACCTTATATTCCCACTGCCCAGACATCTTTTAAACACAACAGCTGTGAAGATCCTTTTAGGAAAAGGAAGCCATTTGTTAAAAAAAAATTACAAAAAGAAAATCCAGCACAGCAGTACTTTTTCACATTTTTTCCCACTACCTATTTGAATTTTCACCTGCAATTTTATGCTCTGTTAAAATTCCAAACAGTAAAAATGTACATTTGTATATATTTATTTATAATTTTTTTTAACACACACACACACCGTTTAATTACGGGGAACACAAACTTGCAAAGACGGAAATCTTGAAAGATTTAACTCCTAAATAAGCCTTGTGTTAAACAGTATACAATAGCACCAGAGATGTAATGCATTGCACAGCATTTTAGAGACAGCCAGTGAATTACCTTCCTGAAGTTTCCAATTTTGTCTAGTGCTGAGTGAAGCAACCTTTTACCAGTTACACCAACAGATCAATCAAAAATCTATTTGTGCACCTCCAGCTGGCACAGGACATGGGTGAATACTTTGTGTCAAGGATTGATATGAGTAGGATTTCATTTAGGACCAGTTTGTCCACAAGAGTCTAATAGCTGCTGTGCCTGGAAAATCAACTAACTTGATAGCACACTTTCTGTAAGTCTACAGTGAAGGAATTAATACAATGCATACTGTACAAACTGACTCTTGCCATTCTTTTCTACTTATATTCACAGACAATACATTAGAAATGCTGGACAGTCGACTCGGTACAGCTCACTCTGTAAAATGAGTAGGGAGAAAATGATCAATGCTGCCTAAATTAAATGTGGGTATTTTGGCATTACTGTGTTTTGTTAGTAGGATTGCCTATTGCAGTTTCTCGATCCATCAAGGACTAGAATGGGGCATTAAATACATTGCTTTATATTACTTTGCTTGGGCATGAATTCAGTAGAGGTCAGTATCACACCTTGGTCCAGGAGAAAACTTCAGACTACTTGTCATTTGTTGTACCGGTATATCACAAATGAATGTTCAAAAGGAAAATATTTAGCACAGTAAGCATTTTACCACATTTGATTTAACCAACTGTAAGATAGCAGGGAGGGGGTTAATATCCTCCCTGCATGAAAACCATGTGCAAATGCATGGATTATCCCCTGCACCTGGTGATTATTGTAAAATAGAGCCAGGTGCAGGATATTCAAAGAAAGCAGCCAGTCTGTTCAGGGCTGCTACTGGTGTGTATAGGAGCCCATTTGATCGTGTGCTCAAGCGTAAGAAAAAAGGTAGTGTAAAAACCTTTTTGTTTGGTGTTAAACCTGTGTGGTGTGTTTTAATTTGGCAGGTAAACGGCTTAGTTGTCCTGCAAGATAGTTTAGGTTCCTGTGTTTTAGTTATTGCTCAAGAAAGAGCTAGGTGTTAGTTTTGTTTTTGTGTATTTAAAGAAATAATGCAATGGCGCTTAAAAAAAAAAAACTCAATTTCTGTGTCTGGGTCTGATTTTAAAGGGGCAACGAACCTTGCGTGGTGAGGATCTTTTACACAACAAATACAAACTGTTATGTAAAACCATAAAGAGATATGTTTACCATCAGTCAACCTTTCATAACTGTGGCCTACTTAATCCGTCTGCTGTTTTTTTCTTTTTTTTCTATAAAACACTGTAGTTTCTTTACCGTGATCACACTCAGTTACTTTAATTCTGGCATCCATCAATAATCAACTATCATAAAAAGTCACTAATTTGACCCTCAGAACAGAATAGGATGACTAGATCCAACAAAAGTTCTAAAGTCTTTTCTGTCTGACATGGCCCAATGAGCTACAAGAAATACAGTTTTGCCTTGACCCCTTGATGCACCTGCCTTTCTGTGGTGCAGATATTGTTTTTTTGTAATCCAGTCTGATTTATGAGAGACATACAGAAGGTCACATCATTTAATGTTGTGTCCAGATGTCAGACAACTTCTAAAAGAAGGAACACATATATCCAGCATCTAATATATGCTATATACTGTTGTGTTACCTCCTATATTCACTGTCTCTATATCTAGTTGGCCAAAAGACCACTGTCCAAGAGGGGGTAAGCATTAAACATTACCAGCTAAGGATAGACATATACACTTCCATTTCTTTCATCTGCCTGACCTTCAGTACCTGAAAGCATCCAGTAAGTTATTTATTTAGCTGACCAAACCTGAATTCTACAGAGAAGGGGTGTGTGGCAATGTGCAGTCTGCTTTGGTTCATGGCCTTTGGAACTAGGTCTAAAACTGGGTAACTCCGAATGTGAACAGTCATAAAGAACGAGAACGAGAAAGAGCTAGGATTGACTGTCAGAGATTTCATGAGAAAAGGTTTTTTATATCTGCAAGGATTGCACAGGGATAACCTGCATTCCCCAGAAAGGAATCCACATTACAAGGGAACATGCATAGGTAGTGGAGTTTTTGGAAACTCCCTGATGAAAGCTGCATCCTTAAAAGTACTACTGGGATTGCATGCAAGACTATGCAGCACCAGACCACAAAGCAGAGAATAATATGAGAATAATGTGAGAGAGACAGTAGATTTTAAAAGAAAAAAGGCTAGGTTTACCCAAATGATATTTTGGATATTTTCAAAGATATTTCTAGATTATGTTTAAGTGCCTTCACACAGCCATATCAAACACTGACACATCTGAAACTATAACAAATGGATTAATGGTACGCAGTAAAACAGTCGGCAGTTTACTGGCAGAGTCACCACATTACATGTTACAATTCATAGTTTATTTCCATGATGTCAAAATAAATCATGTGAGGCTATCTGGACAATCAAAAGTCGTCAATCAGGGGAATTCGGTTTCATGTGTGCTGAAACTGAAAGTAGCTTTACAGAAAGAGCCTCATTGCGCCCAATGATAAAAAAGGGTAAGGTCATACAGTTAGCACCCCATCTTCCACCTTAGAACCATTTATTTTACTCTAACACAAGAAAACATCATATTGATTATATTATTATGATTTTTCTTTTTCTTTTTTGGTAACGGAAAACATAGTAAGATTACTCTGGCTTCAAGTAAATTCTTGAGTAAATCTCACCTAATATATGTTGCTATAATTTCAATGGTCTCAGATTTTCCTATATGAAAAACGCACACATTCTGGTAAAGGAGAATGTGGCAGAGCAGAAGCCCCGCTGGTGTAATTAGGGTGTGGGGGTGTAAGGTTGGCAGGGATGGGGTTAAATGTCCCTGCTGGCAATCACAGGTAATTGAGTGGCCACGTGTATCTAAAAGAAGCAAAATCCTTTGTTTGTGGGGAGTGGGGAGTGGGGAGTGGGGAGTGGGGAGTGGGGAGTGTTTGGTGTTTGTGCTGATAGTGTTGTATTATTTTGCAACGTGGTAGTGAAGGCTAATGCCCAGCCTACAAGTGTGCTGTTCTTCAGTTTAAACCTTTTATTTTGGCCCTGTCACAGTGAATTAGATTTTTTAATGGTGATTTATTTCACCCTATTAGAGAAGAATGTTTATCCAACGCTCACTGCAGATACCTCAACGCTGCACTTCCTAAAGTCACGTGAAGTTAGCAAAGGAAATCTCCTTCCAACTACTTATTATGAGACTGTCCAATCTACCTAATATGATGCAGAATACAACATTAGCCCTATGGTGTATTGCATACAGCAGACTGTTTCTATAGTAAACCCTTAACATAAATATGTATGAGGCTGTCGGTCAGAAAAATGTGTTTGTTTATACCATACATGGCAGGAATTCTGTTTTGTGGTATAATCTGGTGGATTGTGGTGCCAGTGGTTTGGGTCAGGGTGTGTCATAGCCAAGGGAGTAATGTTGGTTATTTTTGAAGAAAGCAAGCCCAGGTAAAAATGGATGGATTGTAGAGACAATTCTTGTTACAGGTGCACTTTATTTACTATATGTCAAATTGAAACAGAGAAATAGAACACTGAAACCATAGCAACACAAACAACTGTGTCTTGATAACAGGGAGCGAAACCAAGGTTGAAACCACTGACATTTAATTTTTTTTGCTCAAGATCTGGAAGAGGAGTTTTTCACAATTGC
The DNA here is from genome assembly GCA_030684275.1 of Acipenser oxyrinchus oxyrinchus. Lineage (NCBI taxonomy): Eukaryota > Metazoa > Chordata > Actinopteri > Acipenseriformes > Acipenseridae > Acipenser > Acipenser oxyrinchus. Next base: position 49,338,219 of record CM060257.1, on the reverse strand, counting down.
TGAAGAACCAGAATAAAATATGAGCTGCTGACCTGAGTTAGCATAGCTGTTCTTTCAGTAGAACTGGCAATTATCTTGTTTATGATGTACAATATACTGGATTAGACTCCTGTAGTTCCAGCAGTTGTCCTCCTCTGTAAGTTTTACGCAGAATGATTTATTTAAATGGTACATTTTTTGTATGTATATTGGTGGTGAGGAATGTTCTTTTATGACGATTAATACACTTCCACCAATAGTATGATGGGTTTCCGTGATACCCAATCAATCAGACCCATAGAAAGACCTCTGAGGTTTTACCATCCAGATACAATAAACTCCTGTAGCAAAAGCATATCAGCACTGGGCTGAAAATGTATGTTTGCCATAACATATGTTTCTTTTAGAACTGAATGTCTGAGACCTATATAATGGATGGATGTACATGGTAGAGAAATGCTATATAAATATTAGTCACATTTTATTTTAAGGGACACTTTTCTAGATTATTAACTTTAACAAACATTTTTTCTTTTGAGGTAACGGTTATACATTAAGATCTTTATAAACTAATGTAAGGGGCAGTGTTGTGTGATGCACTGCCATTATTCTGCTCCCTGTCGATGAGGTGAGGTTAAAAGCTCTATCAGCACGAATGCAGATGAGCCCCTCTCATCTGCATTGTGGTTAAGATGCCTGCTAATAAGAACCTGATTTCATTTACTAAACATTACTACAGTAACAGCTTCAACCGATTTCAAATATATGATCGACTGGACTCTGATGTTTGCAGTTTTAGCTGGCCTATTATATATTAACTAACAATTAACAGAAAAAGAAATAATGTATATTAACATGTTTATTATAGTTAATAGGCAGCCCTGAAAATAACACGTGACCAAATTATTTTGTTAGCTACAATGACTTTAATTGAGGAGGCTGAAAACTGCATATTCACAAACAAACACATTTATAGCCCTGAAAAAAATACGAACTGACTGCGTATTTTAATGTGTATATATTATTATAATGAATAGCCAGAAATTCAAATACAAGGAAAACATAAATGCACATGAATCCAATGTTGAATACATTATGTACCATTGTTTACAGTCTATCATCTGTTGTCTGTATTTGCTGTGATGTATCTGTTATACTAAGATAGTAAAAACAAACCACTATTTTAAGTGTCACCAATACATTTGTATCTTGTGCAAAAAATGTGAGGGTCACCTAAAATATATTTTTTAAAAAGGGCCTTTTCACAAAGCTTTAACACTGGGGTTGTTTAAAGAATGCTGAGCTTGTGAATATCCATTGAACTGGCCAAGACTGTGTTTGGCTTCCCTGGCTTTACAAAGCTCTTAAATCAAATATTTAAATCATTCATGAGTTCAAACTTTTTTTACAGGGTTCACACAGTCCCACATCAACAAAAGGTAGGCAGGTTTCTGCAGTAATCCTCGCATTGTATGGAGCCTTTATTGACTGAAGAGTTTATATTGCTGTCAAATTGAAAAACTCCAAATGCAGAAGTATCTGCTTGGGTTCATTTCACAGCTGACCCAGGGTAAGTGAATAATAAATATCACAGTAATAATATTAATAATATTAAGTAAAGGTGACAGCAACATAGACACTAACATTGTGTTTATTGCAGTTTACAAACCAAGTTACTAAAATATGGTGTCTTGTTATTTGCTACTGTAGGTATGTACTTTATACTTTTTATGTACTAGACAGCAACTTACTAGGGATTTTCTTGCCCACTTAAAGAATAATTCCTTCCGTTCCAAAGGTGGTAGGATTAGCACTGGAGTATAGAGTAAATGGCAGCAGCTTTGAAAGATAACTCAGGCACGTACCATGCATATCCACTCTCATCAGATGCTGCTGAGAAGGGGAATCTAACTCAACCCAATATGGCACTCTGAAAATCCAATACTTATAGATGAAGACCACAAAGCTATTAAAATGCAAAAAGAAGCTAGTTTTAAAACCTGTGTGCCAGCATATAGAATTTCAGGTTTTAGAAATACGCCCCATATCTCTTCTAAAGCAGAGTGTGCAGTTGATCAGCTCTCAGATAATTGTAGAATCTATATAAACTCATAACTGACAATTGTGATTTTGCACAAGGCAGTGGTATATATAGAAATATTCATAGAACATCTATACTCTCGCACACTAACCCAAACTGCCCTACTGTAGTTAGCTCTGCGCTGCTATCATAATAAAATGCATACTGACAGCAACTGTACAATCCAATTCCACATAATTATTCTGTGTGTGCAAAACATTTACAGCCATCTCTGTATTTAGTATGTAAAGGGTTATCACTGATTTTTGATGAACAATAAGGATTCAAATAATAAAACAAGGACTAGACAGGGTCTGGTCCCAACCGGTTTCGATGAGCAAGAGTCTGCTGTATCTGGACAAATTCACGATTGACAGTGCATGTCATGCATATACTGCAGTGCTGTGGTTAGCACACTCTTCTGTTGGCAGAAACAACACGATGAAAAAAAAGTGCACCACCTCTGTAAAAGGGCGCTTCAATAAATGATGGGATTATTCAGATAAATGTAAGCCCTAGGCGCCCTGTCTGAGAATATATATTTTCAGTAGATACAGGAACATGTCTATGTTAGCAACAGAGGAGAGTCTATTCTTATTTTGCATTTAAAGTTTGTGAAAGCTTTGACTTGGCATTAGTAGGTCTCAACATCTCTGTGGGAAAATGCTCATTGAACGACCCACTGCATTGTACGATGGTTCCACATTTTAAATGTTGCATCTTGGCTCATTATTTTACTGTTATATTCCCTTATCAGATGACTGCTGTACCTTGCAGCTGTACATCTTGTTTCACTATGACTTCAGCCATACACTTTTAAATAAACATCATGTTGGCAACTCTTTCAGCTCACACCACTCATTGAAATGCCCCTTAAAAGCTTTCAGTTTAATTTTTATTTGGACGACCCTGACATCTAGTGGCAGAGGCAAATATTCAGTTCAGTGTCCTATGTTGTTGTTTTTTTTTTTTTAAAATAAACAGATGCTGTGATTTGGTATTGTCACTAAAAGCAAATAGTATTCAGCATATTGTATACCCAATCTTTTACAATGATGCCTGACAGTCACTGCATATATGCATCCATTTGTCATGTATTGTTTCTGGGTATTTCAAATGAAGTGAAATGCAATGTACTTTTAGCCACGAAACAGAGCATCCTAACTGTCTGTGTGGAGTCTAGAGACCACTGCATCTCCTTACCGGATATAAGGAATAGTTCAGCATCAGGTACCTGGCATTGACTGCCGTCTGCCCCATTCCAGGCTTTTCTATGCAAATGTTGATATTATATTATTTTACTTTCACCCAACTAAATCAAACTCAATGTCGTTGAGTTCACAGATCCATGTCCTTGTCTTTATAGCTCCTCAACAGTTTTGATCAAAAAATCCAGTTTTGATAATATATATATATATATATATATATATATATATATATATATATATATATATATATATATATATATTCTTCATATTTAAGAAGGTTAAAAAGTGGAAATAACATTCTAAAACAACACTGACCTGTGTATTGTTTTCTTCAAACAAACACACATCGATGACACATCAACCAAAGCTATCCGTGAGAGAACATGCCATTTCAAGTTACCAGTCTTGTAAATAGTGCACAGATCAAACTCAACTGAGTAATATCGTGGTGGCAAGACAGAACAAAAACCTGTGCAATTCAAATGTGTTTTTCTTGATTTCATAAAAGTGGGACTCAATTATTAGCTATGTATCTACGTATCTATATATAGTAATTCGTCGCATATCCGACTGCAGTGGGACCAGAGTAAGGGCAGATATGTAAAAAGGCAGATGAATAAATCCTGTTTTAAATACCATTTAATAATTACTATATTCACACAATTATTGTTTTGAGATTCAGGTTTTATTAGGAAGCTCCACTAAATCCCTTGTTTCGAAAGATACAGGGTATTAATTCTTGTGACAGGGTAGCCATCTGGTGTGTGGATGCGTGCATTCGCTGCTGAATAACAGGTAGGAGATCAAGACAGAGGTTGAAGTTGATACGCCCCGCGGGTGAACAGGATTTATTTACATACCACGTGACATTACTAGCATGGCAGCGCACAGATCACATACAACACAGTGTATGAAAACTTTGGTAGGATCTACAATATCTGAACTAATCTTCTCTGTTCAATAATAAACTAACGTTGCTGAAGAAGTTGATCATGGCGGATAAACGGCTAGGGCGGCTATGTGACGGGCGGATAGGCAATGGATTACTGTACTTTAGTCTATATCTTACCTGTTGTCGTTTATAGGCCAGTTTATCAAGCAACTCCAGCTCCTTTACAAATTTCTGATTAGCCTTTTTTAGTTCTGCTTTGTTGGACGTGGTTCTCAAGAAGTCAAATGTTTTCTGCACCTACAGTTTATACAAAAAAATATCTAGTCATGAGAGGTAAATACATCTGATTTAAAAAATTAATGTACCGCAATATAGAGAGCTATGTCATGGTTACCTGTGATTTAAAACATATTGAAAATGTGCTACTATGCAAAAAAATTGAAATAAAACATTTGCTTATTAAAAATAAGAAGAAAGGCCAAACATCACAATGTACATACAATTTGAAATGTCATGTAATGAGCTACACAGTGTTTTCATGCATGGATGGTACTGGTTACGGGCTTTACAGTCTCTTACTAAGTTATTCTACATTTTATTAAGCCAGACTAAAAGATTAAGGGTGCCACTAACTGAATCACTAGCAAGACCAATGTTTCTCAAAGAATTGCTTTGAAAGTGGCTCTATACTCATCCTCACTTGTTTAATACCAGGACCTCTTGATGATGGAAGTGCCATTTATTGAACAATCAGTGATGACTGAAGCTAACAGAGTTACACTGGAAGCCTCAATGGCCAAGAGCTGGACATTTAAAGAATAGAAAATGATGCTAACTGGAAAAATGGTATTCAAAGTCTTTTTTTCTTTCTTTTATGGATTACATGACTAAAGCTTTAAGAAAAGCATTTTCAGTATTAATGACTGGAATTCTTCAGGAGATTAGGAGAGTGTTATTCAAGGAAATTGGATGCAAGTCAGTTTTCTTTCTAAAAAACACTACTAACCAGAAAGAAAAACAAACAAAATCAAGAATGTAAAGAAAAAAATAGGAATATATATATATATTTGTAAACAGTTATGCATCCATAACTTTAAAAAAAAAGCACTTTGTTTCGAATATGTTTTATCCGATATGCAGCTATACTTACAGTGGTTTGATAGTGCAAGAGAATAATCACATCTATTATATCCGCAAGAATGAGGAGTCTGGTAACTGCTGCAAGAAGAGCACGGGCCGCTTGAACCACAGCCTCTCGTTTGGACAGGTGACAAGGATCCTCAGTAAACTCTCTCGCTGTCCGAGTCAGGGAAATACCTTGAAAGGATAAAGCACAAACCAAGTTAGTCAAAGAACCCAGCGAGGAAAACAGTACAACGTAAAAGGAATACTGCCTTTTGGTAAAGGATACCAAGATCTTAAATAAACACGTGGTCTGCATGGGTTTAATGGGAATTAAATGTCCCAATCGGGTTGTTCGTCATTTTAAAGATTGCTGGAAAGTGTTCAAGAGCTCAAAAGCAATTCAACATTAATGCTGGATTTAAGCTTGGGACTTTTTAAAGGGTTTAAAACGCTCAATGCAAAGCACCTAGACCATCACAGAGAGTAAAAACATGGGAAATTATTAATGGGACATATAAAAACTATGCACTCCCAGTTAGTGCTTTTTATATCTTAGGGATACATCAATCACTGAATACACAGCTCTGAAAAGGACCCACCCATCACCACCAAAAAAATCAACTGGCAATGTAACAAAACAAGAACAACTAACAGGAACAGAAATGGTATATTCTCTGGATGACTACAGTTCCATTAGCAAGCGATTGTTATCCCATTAGCACGCAGGTGAGCCATTCCTCCACTACTGAAGTGTATTCACTTTAATGACTTTAGGGTAGCTGCTGTTCTTGACAGACTTTTTTTTTTTTATTCACGAAAGGTCAGCTTATATTAGGCAATAATTGCAGACAATTTGCTGGTACTGAAATTGCTCATCAAATTGTCTTCCAAGTAGGAATGCAAAACTTCTTGTTATTATCCTTCCTCTGATGCAGTTTCATTCGCCCTTTCGAGTCGGCTGCGCCCTAGGAGAATTGGAAGCATGGAAGAAAAAGACGATTTCATTGAGTTTTGAAAAGTTAAACGCACTGTGGGATACTACAGGACGACAAAAGAAACTGCTGTTATGAGATTATACAATCAATTATTATTGACTGTCACTGGGAACTTGCCATCCAACTCAACAGAACAGGCAGAACTAAATGAATCCAGTAGCTGCTGTTACTGTGTGTAGGGTGCCTCTAAGGATGTTATCTTGTGCAGTTTGGGCGGTTCTGCTCTTAGTGTACAATATGATTTCTGTTAGAAAAAGAGGCACAGCATATTCAATTATTATAAATTTAAAAAAATTAAAAAATTAAAATAATGAAATGTGTCCTATTTTCTATCCACAGGATGATATCTATACACATGATATGATGTAAATCCTAATGAATCCTTAACTGTGATTGGTTGATTTTTCCTGCAACTAGTTACAAACCCTTACCAGACAGAACAGCGTTGCTGCCTTCATCGCAGGCCATGTTGAAAAGCTATCTGGAGTATATGTGTGAATGTTAATATTCTAGTGCAATGCAAATCTCTGTGTGATTGAGTGCAGTGATTTCGGTTCCAGGGTGTCCATGTGAGTGAGATGACAAATCTCCATGGGTGGGAGCTTGTGCAGCTGCATATTACACAGTGCTGCACATGGCATGTCAGTTACAGCATTATGCTATTTAATAATCTAACTAAGTTCCATTAAATATTGCATTTTGGCTTTGTTTACCCACTTACGGCTACATTATGTATTTACTTTTTTATTTGTTTTGACTGTTTCCAGCACGAGGCAGTCATTTGCCAGCCTTAATGTCTGAATGCATCCGTACCTCTGAGGTTAGCGTCCACATGAGTTAGAATGAAGACAAAACACATCAGTAAAGCAATGCAGCACCTGACAATGCAAGATGAAAGAAAAACAACTCTTTAAAAACTTCTGACTACTTTTTTTTTTTTTAAATGTATTTATAAAGCAGGGTTGATGCTATTTGGTGAAGGGGCAAGTGGTCTGTAGACCCAAACAGCGTGCGCTAATATAGAATGACAAAGTATAGCTTTTACTTGCAATGCGACCAGCAGTTTGCAGGGCAGTCCTTATATTCAGTACAGGACATTGTGCTTGCTGAAACGTATTTAGTTTATTGAGTTGCTTGTATTGTCCGAGAACATGATTTTGATGGCCTGTTGATTATAATACTATATTATCGCATTTGATTATTTATTTATTTATTTATTTATTTATTTATTTGATGGTTTTCATCAGCTTTTCCTGTTCAAACACACTATTCCTATTCTACAAGAAACCTTGTCTATGTTATTCATGAGCACCAATGTGAATTTCAAGTGCAATGCAACAGAAAAGATGCTAGACAAGCCTCAAAGTATTATTTTCTTTAAGGGCATATTGTTAACTATAAATTGACATTAAAAATTGCATTTTCCCGAAAATAAAAATGCATTTCAAGCCATCTGTGTGCCAAAATTGTGTTCCTTAATGACACAATTTTAAAATTTGGCTGTTATGGTTCACTAGGTTCCTCTCAGACAGTATACAATAGACTAAACTTAAATGCTGCATGAGAATATTTTAATCGCTGCGGGAAATCAATACATGTTTAATACGTTTTGTAGTACAAATCTTGTACCAACAAGCCCAGGGGATAATGAAACAAAATAATGAAGGACTTGTCCAAATCATTTAGGAATCAAGACACTTTTCTGCAAAATTGCTTAGACTCTCCAGCCTTCAAAAAAAAATACTTCATGTGAAAATGCGTGAAAGCACTATGCTTAATTAGGCAGCAAAGAATAAAAAATATGTTTATATATTAAAAAAGGACCATTGTTTTGTTTTAATATACATGGTAACCTTGTATGAAACAGAGAACATGCAGTATAGAATGTAAAAACTCACATAAAAACTAGAAATTAAATATCAGTTGACTTATAATTCCAAGCTATTGTAAATCCAAAAATGCATCAGTAAAACAGCCAGTACTTGACCTTTTTCATGTTACCATTTTAATAGATCAGCTTGACTTGACATATCATTTATAACATGGAAATGTAATCCAATAAGAATGTCTATATCCATGGAGATCTTATTTTTAAATACCATTGCCCTACAAAGTGTGAGCCCCATGTAAGTGTTCTAGTTTGTCATTGCTTGTTACTCTTTATCTTGCAGTGGTTTAATACAATCAGAAATGTGCAGTTTTTTTTTTGCTGGTCAAGATGGCTAATATTTGAATGTACAATTTTAGTCAGTTGACTATTGTATTGCAAAGATAAAACAAGCTAGGTCATGCCTCCATGCAATCCTTTCTCCTGTCCTGTGAATTATAAATGATTGGATAACCAGTAAGAAACATACATATGTATTGTGATGGTTTTCAGAAGTTGCAGGAATTGTAGAAATATGAGGAAATGCTGTTGATGATGTATAACTTCAAACAACAGTGGTTTTACTTGCAAGACACTGGGAACTAGAGCCTTGCTACCCGGCTCATTAATTCACTGTTAGTTTTTTTTTCTTTTTATCTCACACTTGTAATGTGCTGTCACAGGCAAACGTGAAACTCTGTTTATATCATGACCTGCTTTATATCACCAATTATGCCTGCAAGGCAATCCTGATATAAAGCGGGTTCATCTGTATATAGGCTGATGGAGTAAAAACGTAAAAAAAACTCAACAGGAGAATGTGTAGCAGTGGAGTGTTCCTTTACTGGAAAGGGTACGTCTAAATCCACTGTTTGGAAAAATTAATAAAGTTTTGAAGAAGCCTGTTGTTGTCTTTTAAATCATGCAGTGTTGGATTACTAGGAAAGGAAGTAAATGAGATATGATCAATGGAGTGATTTTTTTACTTCATTTATTTACGTTTTAACTGGAAACCAGGAATACTCTACACTGAAGGTACTTAGTTGCAATAGTGTATGTTAGTAATATATATTTGTGGAGACGGTCGGGTCGGGTCAGGTATGCAAATATTTCAAAGGTCTCTGGCTCGGGTCAGGTTCGGATTTTCTTTGGTCGGGTCGGGTTCGAATCAGGTTTTAAATTTAGGCTAGAGTAGACCTCTACTGGGAATAGGTCTGAACCATAGGTTGCATAAAAAATGTAAAGGCTACACTTTATCAAATGTGAATGGCTACTGCTACCTAGGGAGGGTGAGCGGATCCAGATACTCACATTTAATTAACACAGTAGATAATGAAAAGATGATTCATATACACAGGGATAATATGCAGTTGTTATCTGGCTTTCACCTTTTTACATCATGCCCTGTGATTTAAAGGTTACTGTAGCCTTTCACAGCCTGATGGATCCTGTTCCTCAAATGACTGGTTAAAGTATCTACAAAATATTTCAATGCTGGGTCACTATTCCCTGTATAATTGGCCTCAGACAATGTCTGATGGCAGGCATGGCCCAACACTTTGATCTGATGAGTACTATACAAGTAGTTTCATGCTTACAAAACTATTTTTAATCCTTAAAAACAGACTTCAAATAACTTTGGCAAAAGGGCCCATTTATATATAAATATTAATCTGTTTGCCTCTAATTCTTATTACCTGAAGATGTGCTGTTTCATATATCCACAAGATGTCCATAAAGAATGATCATAAACAGCTTTTGTAGTAGTTTGATGGTTGCAGGTGCAATTTATCTACCACAAGCAGTGAGCATCTTAAGACTTGCTGGGTTTAAATTTCTTGTGCAATGAATCACATCTAGAAACCTAATATACTGTGTTTTTATTTGGATAATGTTAAATGATCAATTAATTTACATAAGTGTTATAGATTTGATTGCTAAGATAGCAATTGTTTTGTGGCACACAACTGATAAAGATGTCTACTGGCTTCCCACAACTGTGTTATGGAAAATAAAAAGCTAATTATCTGAAAATAGATCTTATCTACACACATGGATCCAGTAAAAGCATCTTGCTCTCTCAATTATATCAGAAGCAAAAGCTGCTATTTTGCAAATGATAGATTACTAATGCTTCATTTGTATGCTTAACACATATAACCAATATCCTCACTCATTATTTGAAACCATGTTTTGTCATTGCTTGTTTGTCAGTCATTTTGCCATATGTAACCAGAATATTTCTCATCTATAAAAAGAATATAGCAGCTAGATGACACAATGTACTAGCACTACAATGTAACACAACAACATAATTACAGCAGCTCCATATAAACTCTCCATGTGATCATTTTCTAATGTTGGCAATTCAAAAGTAAAATGCAGTCACTCAAGACTTTCCTTCCATTTGATTTTTGCAAACAAAGACCTACAAAGGCTAGCAAACCAAAATATAACAATATAACATACTGACAGCTAACAATGCCCCATATATATATATATAATAAGATTGCTAGATTATGCTAGATTATGATACTCTTGTACATGTTTTATTCTATGCTCCAATATTTTGGTCACTTAGACCACACAAATGCCATCTGGATATAAACACCCTGGGGTGGATTCCATAAGGTAAACACCATAGGAAGGTTAAATGGTTCATCATTCAGTCTCATTCCAAAACAGTTAGTGGTACCTCAGAACAATACCTGTTTCACACTGGGATCCATTCCAGTGCACTTTACTGTTCCTCAGTTTGTTTCATATCTCCTAAATTGTATCAGATAACAAAATGTTGTTCACAAGGCTATTTCCATCTAATGACACAGCTCTTACTACATTATAGCAGGAATCTGCGGTCATGTCCCAGTTATTACAAAGTAATTACATGGCTATTCATGCCCTATAATCTAAAGTGCTACCGTTTTATAGGTCAGATGTAATTTTATTGACTTAAGAGGCATGGGATGTACTGTATGTCTAAGAAGTTTAACTGAATAGGGAAATAAAACAGAGAAATGCACATATAATTCCTGTGCAGTCTATATAGTATTCTATTTCAAATCATATGAATTTCCATCTTGATCTGACAGCTTTTTGAACAAAACCTGATTTATACAGATTATTACTTTAATTGATTTAAGTTTTTTTTTTTTTATAGGATTAATGAGGTGATAAGGCCTCTCTTTGGACTTATTTACACATACAGCTGTTCCCTAGCAAGTAAAAATAAAGTATGCATGTTTAATAAACAGAGCTGTGCTACATCCCACACAAGAGCTTATAATCAGCAGACTCAGGAAGACAGGAGACTATGTTTAGTGATCTGCATTTCACAAACCACAAATTGTTTTACATTCAGTTGCCAAGCTTAAGTCCTGATGAAATGTGTGAGATATTTAAAACTCCTACAGTAAAATACTCTTCTGTCAGAACAAACCTACTGGAAGTATTAACTGTGTGGTTCAAACTGCTCTTCGATACCGCAAGCCACAGCAGGTTTAAGACATGAATAAAAAATGAGAATCTTCACAAATCACTCCCACCCTGGGAATATAAGAGGGGGTGCAACCACACAACAAGCACAGAGCTTGAATATGGAAGCAGAAGGTCAAAAAATCTATTTATACTGCATAGCTTTTGTCTGCTTTTTCATTACATTTCGAGTATATTTTATATAATGCCCTTCACTTAACTTGATCAGTATTCAAACAATAAAATAAATTGCAATTGTAATCTTTTGGGCCTCATCCTGTTCAGGTAGCGTGTTCAGTGTTTTTTTTGGTTTGTTTTATAGGTTATTTTTCAGGTTATTGATAAATACCGGTAATCAAGAAGTTCTTTTAACGGGGTGCTTCCCCTTTTTTTTCTTTTCAATGCAGTGCAATAGACATTCCATCACACAACCTGGGTTTCTTTTTAAACTAGACTATAGCAGTCACAATAATTCACATATACAGCATTAGATTCAGAACACACTTCCCAGGTCTGAGGGCATCTTCATTTGTTTAAGAACATAAGAACATAAGAAAGTTTACAAACGAGAGGAGGCCATTCGGCCCATCTTGCTCGTTTGGTTGTTAGTAGCTTATTGATCCCAGAATCTCATCAAGAAGCTTCTTGAAGGATCCCAGGGTGTTAGCTTCAACAACATTACTGGGGAGTTGGTTCCAGACCCTCACAATTCTTTGTGTAAAAAAGTGCCTCCTATTTTCTGTTCTGAATGCCCCTTTATCTAATCTCCATTTGTGACCCCTGGTCCTTGTTTCTTTTTTCAGGTCAGAAGTCCCCTGGGTTGACATTGTCTATACCTTTTAGGATTTTGAATGTTTGAATCAGATCACCGCGTAGTCTTCTTTGTTCAAGACTGAAAAGATTCAATTCTTTTTAGCCTGTCTGCATACGACATGCCTTTTAAACCCGGATAATTCTGGTTGCTCTTCTTTGCACTCTTTCTAGAGCAGCAATATCCTTTTTGTAACGAGGTGACCAGAACTGAACACAATATTCTAGGTGAGGTCTTACTAATGCATTGTAGAGTTTTAACATTACTTCCCTTGATTTAAATTCAACACTTCTCACAATATATCCAAGCATCTTGTTAGCCTTTTTTATAGCTTCCCACATTGTCTAGATGAAGACATTTCTGAGTCAACATAAACTCCTAGGTCTTTTTCATAGTTCCCTTCTTCTATTTCACTATCTCCCATGTGATATTTATAATGCACATTTTTATTGCCCGCATGCAATACTTTTTACACTTTTCTCTATTAAATTTCATTTGCCATGTGTCTGCCCAATTCTGAATGCCGCCTAGATCATTTTGAATGACCTTGCTGCTGCAACAGTGTTTGCCACTCCTCCTATTTTTGTGTCGTCTGCAAATTTAACAAGTTTGCTTACTATACCAGAATCTAAATCATTTATGTAGATTAGGAATAGCAGAGGACCTAATACTGATCCCTGTGGTACACCACTGGTTACCTCACTCCATTTTGAGGTTTCTCCTCTAATCAGTACTTTCTGTTTTCTACCTGTTAACCACTCCCTAATCCATGTGCATGCATTTCCTTGAATCCCTACTGCTCAGTTTGAGAATTAATCTTTTATGCGGGACTTTGTCAAAAGCTTTCTGGAAATCTAAATAAACCATGTCGTATGCTTTGCAGTTATCCATTTTCAATGTTGCATCCTCAAAAAGTCAAGTAGGTTAGTTAGACACGATCTCCTTTCCTAAAACCATGCTGGCTGTCTCCCAGGATATTGTTACCATATAGGTAATTTTCCATTTTGGATCTTATTATAGTTTCCATAAGTTTACATATAATAGAAGTCAGGCTTATTGGTCTGTAGTTACCTGGTTCGGTTTTGTCTCCCTTTTTGTGGATCGGTATTACGTTTGCTATTTTCCAGTCTGTCGGTACAACCCCTGTGTCAAGAGACTGTTGCATGATCTTGGTTAGCGGTTTGTAAATAACTTCTTTCATTTCCTTGAGTAAAAAAACTCTTACAACTCGAAGGCTTACGTTGTTTTTTCTCTCTCCCTGTTCTCAAGTGCTTTACGTTACTTTTTTTCCAATGTTGTTTAATTAACCCTTTACTGCATGACTTTTTTCTAAATATCAAAATATTTAGATATCCCTTTGAAAACTTATGAACATCATTTATTTGCAAAATAAGTAGAGGGACTGACTCTTTGGAGGGGTGACTTGGTAAACCATTATCAAGGCAGAAATACAATATTATATGTAAAACAGCAGGTGATTAGAATGAAGTGTCCTTTTTATAGTGCTCTATGCAGAATTCTCATAACCCTACATTTATAATGAGCCTGACACAATGTCAGCCAGTTTTAAACAACGTACCATACTTCTGCCCACTTTTAACACCTTAAATCCAAATGCCTTTAAACCAATATTTGCATTAAAAGGGGCTGCAAATACATATTAGTACTTCTTTACCTTTTCAGTTTCATTGTAGCACCTTTGCCAATGACAAGATTTCAGGCCATCTCTCATACTGTAATAAAGGTAAGCCATATTGCAGCAGCAGAGCCTTTGAAATGGAAGGGATTCAATGTCATTTTTGAGGACTATTTTTTAACATTTCTTTCATTTCATCCCACCCTAATTGGAATTAAATGATTCTTTGTTGAAACATTTCATACTGAACTGAAATGTGTCTTAAATTTTATTCCAAATTAATCTGTAGTTGTGGTGATGAGAATTATATCCCAGCTTTTGAAACTGAAGACGAAAGAGAAACAGACCCACTTTTAAACCAGGTCACATTTTGGAAACCTCATCCAACTCTGTCATACCAGTATCCAGCTCCACATGTTCTACAATAGCATTGTATTAAAATCATTTATATGCCACCTACCCAAAGCAAATGAAATGGGACAACAGAAAACATGTTGCTTTAAATCTATAATACTGGAAATTGTGGATAAAGTTGGGTAATTATTTGTATGACATTTACTGTATAACGATGCGAAACAGACACAATCAATCATTCAAAGTTTGAAGCATGAACTGTAGATGATTTGACTTGGATAAGCAGTGAGCTAATGTACTGCAAAGCCCATCTATCTTCAATGACTACCAATTCATTGGAAAACATACAGTTTGTAATAATGTCAACTGTATATGAGTATTTTTTAAAGATATCATAACCTACTGAAGTCTTGCCTCTGGCTAAAGTGGTGCACATAGAGAAAGCATGAGAGACAGGAAACCCACCACAATGTGAGTTTCTAAAGAAACTGTGAATAGAAAGCCTGACTCCTGTAAATGTCACACTCTGCAATACAGATTCCATTTTAATCTGGAGAGGATGTTTGCAAGACTGTACTGTGACTCTAACACCCAGGAACTCACATTTAACAAAACTGGGCTTGTTAACAGAAAAGCCAGCGTTGCATTCTTTTAGCATATTTGGGCATTGAAGACAGTCGTATCCATTTGTCAGTGTGCAAATGAATTGTGTATGTAGACCATTAATGGACTGCAGATGACTCCTACTTTGCTGTGATATTTCAGACCCTCATTAGCACTAATCCTGAACTACCATACCTAAAGTAGCATCATATAGTCCAAGATCATTTACAAGGGGTTCCTGAGACAAATACAGTACACACAAGCAAATCAGATCTTTGTCTATCTTAATCTATCAAGCCAATGTTAATCGGTACAATAAGATCACATGCTTAGGCCACGTGTTAAACCACATAAATACTGATTGGCTTCTAGTGTTTTTAATAAAGCATCTGCATCACTTACTTTCTCTTCGAACCTCCTCCACAGCTGCAGGCAGCTCCTCCTTTAGTACTGCAGTATCCCTTGCAATCTTTTCACCCTTCTCAATTAAATTGAGTGTAGCTTCTTCCACCGATTTCAGGAGCACAAGGCCCCTTTTAGAACGGCCCTTTTTATTGTTAGAAGGGTATTTTGGGCAATTCACTAGTGTGGTGACCTGCAACAACAAGTGTAAAGACATATGAAATGATTCTACGTACTTGAAACTACTTTCAATATGCGTAAAGGTTATCAAAGCATGATATTTTGATATAGATGTGCATGAATGATCATGGGGTTTATGGAATCCCCCCTTGCAATGATCTCCAGGGGTCTGTTAGCTGGAGTGCAATGTTGCAGTTATCTCCTGCCATGTGTATTTACCACCATAGGGTTTGACACCTGTACCAGAGCTTGGTGTGGCCTTTACCACACAGTAACTCCTTTGTCTGGGAGGCATTTCAAAACTGTACCTGCCCTGAAATTGCAATCTGCCCTGAAACACTCACAGAACTTGAGAAGACTCCTCTAGGCTTCTTCGATCATATAATTATTTCTATTTAAAACAAAGACTCTTCTTTGGATCACTGGTGCTTTATTTTCATCACTGGTGCTTAAAAAATCACTGTTTATTATCTACAAAAACGGTGGCTGGTGTTTCTGAACAGAATGAAAAAGATCTGACTTACATGAATGTTTGATTTTCATAACCTTGGGCCCTGTATTACTTTTCTAAACAGTGGTGGTATTTAGATCTGTCGCTGTTTCAATCAATTGAATAGACCCAAATGTTTTTTTTTTAAGTGGTTACAAGGCTACTCTGGTGTACAAATAGCGGACTAAAATAATGCAGTGGAAAGGCAAATTCCATATTGGATGACCCGTTCAAATGAACCCCCTATTTTATTTATTTATTTATTTGACAGGGACAACATAACATTTTAAACATGTATGACATGTCATAAGATGTATTGTACCCAAATAGGCTTTAGATAGGTTGACATTTTTTGTACTATACTTTCAATTACAGACTTGCAAGCATATACAGTAAACCACGCACTTTCATTCCATTTTTTAAATTACAATGTGACTTCTGTCTAAATGTTTTCTGTTTACAGTGTCGCTGTTCAGTCTGTTAATGGCTTACTTATGTTTAACCACCTACTCACATTGCACTGTGTTAACAATACAACAAACAATGTTGTTCTTTTATCACAGCCCTCTGCTTTGGAACAGAAATATTGTTTGCACTATATGATTGTGTTTTACAGCTGCTTTTAAAGTACTACTCAGAATCAGACATGCAAACACAAACAAGAAAGACAGCATGTATAGTCTGAATTGTTAACACAAGAGAAACATTATTCTCCCTTTGGTCAGTTATAACAAATCTATTCAGAGCCAAACAAAGACGACAAACAACAGAATAGCACATCTATTTTACACCGTAATGTGAAATCAATCAGTTTTATACGTGGCCTTGGAAAACTGGATTTGTAGCCGTCCATAACAAAGCCAGCATTTTTATTTCTGAACAAGCAGTCTTTGAAAGGAGAAGCGTTCCTGCGTTTTGTGTTCCCTGTTGCTTTCAGACCCTGCCAGCCTGCTGCAGGATGTGCAAGGAAACATGGAACAATGAAACTATAATAGAACATTGGGCTCTGTAGTGGTCCACATGTTTGTCAATGAAGCAAATAGAATGTACCTCCGCAATAATTAAAGATTCCTCTCTCGTGGCTAGAATTCTGACTTCATACTAAAATGTATAAATATGCTTTTATAGGGATTTTTTTTCAATAGCATAAGCGCACATAATGTTGAACTCTATAATGACTCTGTCATTATATTGTGTTACTATATATTTACTTGTTTATCAGCAATTCCACTGGCACCATAAATTACCCTCATTAATTAAGTAGTTGCAGTGAAAATCAAACTATTGTTGCACTGTTGCTGGAAGTTGTCTCAGTGGGTACAAATATATTCCTTTTTATCACAGCTCCTGGCTCACTCCAGTCCAGTGAGAAATGCAAAACATGCAAGAAGCTAGTGATGGGATCCAGCTGCATCTTAATTCAATTATTTGATAAACACTTGAATGGCTGTTCAGCAGGCCATGTGGAATCATTACCATTGTGTAAATGAGTTGACTTTAATAGGGGCTTCTCCCAAAAAAGATAAATACTCCCTTGAAATAAAACGTTTTCATTTGGTAATAAAAATAAATCTTACATTTTTTATTTGATTAACTTAGCTGGCCAAAATCGTGGTAATTCCCACAACCATACAATGTAATTACTTATTGCCCCCATGTAATTCGCTAATTAACGAGCATTCATTAGGAATGCATTGTCATGGTTCCTGGGAATAGCTTGGAAATTCAGTCCATTACTCTATGCATAACAGTAACAGTGGAATATGGGTGAGAGGGAGAAGCAATAATTGACCTTAAAGGGTTCTATTTTGTATGTATGTACTACTGATCAACTAAGAGATCACAATGAGAAAGTGCATAGGGCACAGTATTCTACTAATCAGCTAAGAGATCACAATGAGAAAGTGCATAGGACACGGTATTCTACTAATCAGCTAAGAGATCACAATGAGAACGTGCATAGGGCACAGTATTCTACTAATCAGCTAAGAGATCACAATGAGAAAGTGCATAGGGCACAGTATTCTACTAATCAGCTAAGAGATCACAATGAGAAAGTGCATAGGGCACAGTATTCTACTAATCAGCTAAGAGATCACAATGAGAAAGTGCATAGGGCACAGTATTCTACTGATCAACTAAGAGATCACAATGAGAAAGTGCATAGGGCACAGTATTCTACTGATCAACTAAGAGATCACAATGAGAAAGTACATAGGGCACAGTATTCTACTGATCAACTAAGAGATCACAATGAGAAAGTGCATAGGGCACAGTATTCTACTGATCAACTAAGAGATCACAATGAGAAAGTGCATAGGGCACAGTATTCTACTGATCAACTAATGCAATTAATGTAGATTCTGTAGTATAACCAAAATGAAATGTACCTGAATTATCAGTGGCTCAAGTAACCTTTCCACAGTTATTGTCCTGATCTGAAGATCCTTAGGGTCAATTTTCAGCTGAATGTTTTGAAGAGGCGACATTTTTTATCTTAAGAAAAAGCACACACAAAAAAAGCATTACATTTTAAAAAGAAAAATATTCTGTTTCATTACCATGACATTAATAAATATCTAGTTGTTATTAAAATGACTGCTTAAGAATACCTACTGCATAAACTTCAAAATACAGGCAGTCACTTAAATGTAGCTACACTGTATTTACACTTCTGTTACACACAGCACAATGATATGCTCGAAATATAAATAAAGCGAGACATTTCAAAGGGCAGTGAAGGGACCAACAAAATGTGACCTTAATATTGATGGTTTATTAACACTTAAGTCAATATGCTAGAGAAGGCCCTGATGCAAGGCGTTATTGTTCATGTCGTTAATCCATCTTCCATCTTCAAAATCACAGCATTGTTTGCAAAATGCATATAGTGGATATTAACAAATGCTGACTATAGTGTGCGTTTTTGTGCTTGTGGAATGCTTAACACTAACTGGAAAATTAGGAAAATGCACTTCCTAATTTAACTATAACAACTATACGTTTTGAAAATACAATTTAACTATAACAACTATACGTTTTGAAAATACATGTACACAGTAATAGGGTGAAACTTTTGAAAAGCCTGGCGTTATAGCAGAGCATGATGCCAAGGATTTCCCGGCGTTGGGTTATTAATAGGATCCATAGCCTCCGGGCATTACAAAAATAAGACCCTGGGAAGGTTCACGTCCCAGAGTTCTATTTTTAACTCACTTTAAAAAAAAGATCAAGTTAAAATCACCAGAAGCGTGAAATATAAACAAATTAGTTATACCTGATACGGAATTAAACTGTGTGAACTGCATTTTTACACGTCAGGTGTGATATTCAAATTATACTCTCGTAATATCTGAGGGTAAAGGTTTCGATTTCACCATGTTGCCTGTCACATTAAATCAATTCAAAGCTAAACAAACACCCCTAATTTTGACATTTCTTTACAAATACTGGCATACATTTTTTTTGTTAGGTTTGTTTAGCAGTGGTAGCACCAACAACGTTTGGAAGAACGACGTTATAAAACTGCTTTTAATTTGAATTAGCCTGTGGACTTATACGTTTGCACTGTGGAGCAGTTACTTATTTACCTAGGTGGAAAATAACAAAAGCCATGCAAAATTGTCGATTGATAACAATTCAAGTACCTTCTTAAGAAAGCGGCGGTTCTAATATATCTTATCAAACTCTATTTCTTCAAGCCGTTTATAGCCAAAACACTAAGCATATCCGCGACCTTGCCAACTTTACATTCCTGCCATACACGAGTGCCCATTCGTAAATACTGTACTGACAAATCACCTTTTAAAGCTTTTCTTTTCCATTCGTGTTATATTGTCTAACGTGCAGTATTAACACGAATAAGTGTTGCACAGTTTCATCAGAAAAGGCCACTGTGTGCCACGACAGAAAAGGTAACCAAATTTAATTTAAAATTTTTTCATGCACTTACCTCCTTGTTTCTCCTTTTTCGTTCCTCAGCTAAACAAAACAAAACAAAGCCAAATACGAAGTGAATGTAAACTCCCCACCCCCCCTCAGCAACACTTCAGCAAAAGTTTAGAGTGCAGTTTCAGCGTGTTATGAACTGGGTAAGCTCCCCTCTGCCGCTTGTCACTCATAAGTGCCTCTACTCATTAAATAGCCGGCTTCGCTACAGCTGACACATGATCTCATTGTCATCTATACTGGTGCTCAAAATATCCTGACGGTCAAAAATGCCTCGGAGGTTAAGAAAGCTGTGTGGAACAGGTCTTTGGAAAGCATGTTAGTCTGCTGGATGAAATACACCTGTTTGCATTATTTATTTACTTGTTTGTGTTTGTTTGCAAACAAAGAACTGTTATTTATTTTCCCCTATATTAGCTTGTCCACTGGTCTTCTGAAATCACCCAAATAGAGGGTACAGGATAGGTAAGCAGCATGCCTTGAAGTCCTTATATTAGTTCAGTCTTTTGAAACAGGTTCCATTTGTGAAACTGCCTTTTGTTTTTATGAACTCTTGAGTCTTAAGAACAGAATAAATTCAATAAAACGACAGTGTTCCTTAATAAAATATAATTTCAACTTCCCCTGCAACACACATCACAAATGTTGTAAACATGTATCTACAACTACACATTCAGGGTAGTAAATATAAATTCTGGGTACTGATTGACACCAGCGATGATGTGAATCCAGCCTCATTAACTTCCTACAACAGCTCTCCTCAGTGCAGTGATCTGTGCTGCTGTCCGTTTCATAGACAGTGGCTTGGTTCCAGCAGTACTGGATAAATGTCTTTATATTTTAACACTATGCCTCTGGTATATCATTGTGAGGATAATTCATAAAGGCCTACAAAGCACAGCTGCAATTCATATAATTACGATGCAGTTATCAGCATATCCTTTGTTAAATCATATATATATATATATATATATATATATATATATATATATATATATATATATATATATATATATATATATATATATTGGACTACACATTAACTTTGGTGCCTCATGCTGCAGTAAATTAGCTGCAAGCTTACTTTGTGACGTAGCTGGCAATGAAACTGAAATTGTGCTGCGCATACCAAATTCAACATCAGCTTTAAAGAATGTGAGGCAGAATTCAGTAATGTGTAAAGGAAGAAACTGGAAGCAAAATCCTGATCCTTTCACAGCTCTCAGATACAGCTGTACAATCTGAAGTGTTCTGTGTCCTGTTCTATGTGTTAAACCTGTTTCAGAACTCATTCTCCAAAAAAATGGGTGGAAATGTCGTTCTGTGGGGCTTTCCATGCCATGTGTCCTGGTGTACACGGAGATCCACAGAAATCTTTACAGTCCTGATTAGTTCCCCAAATTTCCCTATTCATTTACAACATAGACAAGGGGAATACAGAAACAATGGATTTGGCATTCCTTGTAAAATCCTTGCTGTAATTGCAAATATCTCTCACATTGTGGCACTATTTGGTCATCCTGATAGATTTTCCTTTCTTTGTATTACCTCATTTATGTCGTAGGGGTCAGCCTTGCACAGACTCCTCTTACCCTGTGCCATGGCTACATATCAGCCCTGATATCCTGAGTTCTGTACAAACATTACATTCTGAATGCCAACAAATCCATCCATCCATTATCTGTAACTGCTTGATCCTATAGAGGGGCGCGGTGAGCTGGAGCCTAACCCGGCAGACACAGGGTGCAAGGCAGGACTACACCCTGGATGGGACAGCAGCGCTAACCACCGCGCCACCATGCAGCCCATATGCCATCAAATGCTTTCAGATATTAGATTTGCAGGTTTTATTATTCAAAATAAACCACCAAAGACGACACATGTGCATTTTAAACATCACTTGCTTATTTACTAGAAAGGTCAAAGTGTTCAACTTTGTCCCACGCAGAATGCCCTTATCATTTCTTCACTGTCAGTTCACTCTCCAATGTAAAAGAACATCTTCCACTCCTATGAAGCCTGAAAAGACATTGAAGAAATATTAAAGGATATAGTTATTAAAATTGAGTACAACAGCGGCTGTTTCGCAGAATGTCATTTCTAAAATGATATTATGAAATCTGCTACATAAAACTGCCTTAACTGCAGTCCCTTCAACATTCAGCTCTCCCCATTGCTGTGCTGTGTCCAGCTCTGTCTTCACAATATCTATACACTTCATGCTCTGCCTGCCTTGGGAGTTATAATCATTTTGTCTTCCATGTACCATCCTTCATGATACGTCACAATCAGTCATTCTTTCCACTTGACTGAAAAAAAACTCATTGCATTAGACTTCAGACTGTCATTAATAGATACTCTTAACCGATATTGTCACCCTAATATCCTCGTTTTTGATCTCGTCTCATTGTATAATATCTCTTCAGCAACAGATTTGAAACATTACTTCTGTATTGCTCTGGGAGGCAGGAGCTGTGTGGAAAGCATCTACTGTACAGAGGTCAGGTGTGATCCAGGAGAAGTGTTTGCATTGCAAAATACTTACCTGTTTGTTTTAATTTGTATTAAATGTATCATGAAAGTTTATTAAAAAAAAAGATGCACTGATGTGCGCATAATAAAAGCATCTTGCATGCTGTGCTACCAGTTGAAATCCATGTTGTTTTTTGCCAGGGGTTTAATTTGCTTTAATATATTCCCTCTGCTTTTCATTCCTAACCCATTAGGTACGAAATTTGTTTTTCTTTGAAAAAAAATCACAACACAAGCTGTATTTGTCATTTCATACAGTACATTTAGACGTAACTTTTGCTGTTAACAAAATTAGAGTAAATTATCATAACAATATAGTTAAAGAGATAATTAAAATAACAGGTAGATGCCATTAAATGCCGTTAAAATGTTTTACAAAGTAACCTGTCCTCAAAGGAGGACTATGGCACTTAATGGGTTAACAGAGTATCATCTTATCACCTCCTGATATCACCTTTCTCCACTAGATGGAGCACCTTGCTCAGAGTTGTTACCATTTCTCTAGAGGGGATGAGGAGTCCCCATACCTAAAACTATTGACCTACAAAAAGGCGGTGTGACTGTACTAGCACCATGGTCAGTTGTGCAGTAAGAGCACATTGAATTTAATCATTTTTATAATAGCACCACCTCTGTTTCTGTATCACATTTTTAAAGACGATCTTTTCTCTGTTACCTTTTTGTTCTCAAAGTCACATTGTTCAGTTGACTTGTCTGTTTTTGGACATGTGAAATTCACTTCATTGTTTGAAGTGTGGTTTACTAATTCTACCAGGTGTATATACAGCAGAAAGCAGAAGAGAGAAGGCTGGCAGCAAACTTTGATGTGACTAATTTGCCTGCCTGGAGGTAGCATGTTTCTTTACAATAAAAGTGAGCTACCCAGCGCTTAGCTGCAATTACACACGTGTGACTACCTGCCTTGACTTTCCTAAGAATCGGATGTCCTGACACCTTTATACTTTAAAAGGTAACACACGGTTCATAATATAGCCCCACTACACTGTGTCTGCTTTGAAAAGTAAAAAGTAAAAAGGAACGGAATGAATGCCATATCTTTTAATTGATATGTGGATGAGAATACCAGGCCTCTAGGAGAATCAGTAACATAAAGCAGAAACAGCAAGTGACCCAGAGCCAGCCCTGTGGCATTCCAACATCACAGCGTTTCAAAGCAATGCAGGATTATCAATTTCAACAACTTGGATTCTTTAGAAGAGATATGACATTTAACTCTGTCCTATTAAACTGCTCTACTCCTAAGATGTCCCATGCCTGGTGCTTGGAAGGAGAGGCAGGGCTGATGTTTAAGTCAGGGATATTTTTAGACCGAACAACAGTATCTGGACATTCACCGGAATGTCTGCTGTTCCACTCCAGACCTCCCTTTCAGAGAGCAGTAGAATTTGAAGAGTAAGTGGGATGTCAGAAAAGGTCACATGTTAGATAGGAATAGAGGAAACATGCATTTCAGATAACGGTTTCGCTATTCCCAAGTGACATTTTAATAATCATTAGAGGAGGACATATTTGAAAGGTGTGGTACAGATTCTGAACAGAGCTTTTCATTCAATTCCTAACAGAACTGACTAAAGGTCTGAAAGTCTGAAAAAAAAGGTGTGATGAAATATAACCAGTTGTATTTGTTTTTTAAGCAGAGAAACACAACTGTCCATGCACATAGCCTTTTTTAAAGAGCCGTGTGGTTTTGTATCAAGCTACTAGTAGTGTCTCACAGTGAATGCCTTTGAATAACACATCAAACACAAAGAAAAATCCAAATAAACTGCGAAATTTTTCCTACAAGCTGATTTACTTAAAAGTCAAATGTTCTGCTGAAAAAAATGAAGACCACTAAGTGGTGCTATTTATCCTTGCAATGCAGTTATCGGCTGTCATACTGTCTATCCCACATATTGGCAGTAAAATTTCTATATGAAACAGTTATTTTAACATTAAATGATCTGTCTAAGTGCAGTAATGTCTAAAACCTGCCAGTGGGGAGTCATCAGAAGCACAGTGCATTAATCGTCTTAGTTAAACTGAGCTGTCAAAGTTAAGAATTACAGACAGTACCTATAACACAGATGAAATGTTGCTTCTGTCCACAAGGTGTCCTCGTTATCTTCAGTATTAATTATCACAGCAATATGCCCCTTCAGTGTTTATAGTTGAATGATGAAGTTCAGGTATTTGTTAGTTAACTGTTACAAAACATCTATTGTAACCTTTATTTATTTTTATATGGTGGGCAAAAATCTGATTAAAAAGTGGAAATCAGGTGGTTAAAAAAATTATATATATATATATATATATATATATATATATATATATATATATATATATATATATATATATATATATATATATATATATATATTAAAATCACAACGATTCTTTGAAAGCAAATAACTAGTGTATGTTTAATGTTTTATTATTTTTCAATTGTTACAATCAGATCTGCAATTGACTGCCCAATATCATAACATTTATTTGTTTTAATTATTTACTGCCATTGCTTGATTAGTATTTAACTATGCATTTACAAAGTGGGGCCATGCTGTTCAATCTCACCATGTTGAACCGTGCTAAGCGCTGTTTGCAGCCCGCTGTTAAGTTACTTTCATTTTGCATTGAAACTGACAGGGCATTTATTTAGTTAATCATGTGTATATAAACATTGTCCTATTTGGCATAAACTGTGCACTGTGCTGCATGATTTATTGATTTGTTTTCCTTTTTTTCTGTTTTTAATTAGCTTTAGCTAAATATATGCAGTTTCAGCCCTAGTAGAAAAGCAAAAGCATAGGATGCAATGGTATCGCATTATGTGTCAATAACTGCAAAAGTCATTCTTTAAGACTGACAACTGTTTTCACGATGGTTAAATGTATATTAAGTATGTGTGGAGTAGTGGTTAGGGCTCTGGACTCTTGACCGGAGGGTCGTGGGTTCAATCCCAGGTGGGGGACACTGCTGCTGTACCCTTGAGCAAGGTACTTTACCTAGATTACTCCAGTAAAAACCCATCTGTATAAATGGGTAATTGTATGTAAAATAATAATAATAATGTAATTGTATGTAAAAAAAATAATAATGTGATATCTTGTAACAATTGTAAGTCGCCCTGGATAAGGACGTCTGCTAAGAAATAAATAATAATAAAAAGTAGAGATGTAACAATGAATAGATTAATCAATTCTTGATCGTCATGCCTTTTATTTTGTGTTTGCAATACATGCTTGATACATGATAATGGTTGATGATTGCACCTCTGATTATAGCCCATGAAAAGCATTACTAACTATACCATTTGACATCACCAGTGGGCAACATGTTGCAATGAATAAAGCTCCTCCAGCTACACAGTAAAAACAATAAAGCTAATCCTGAAAGAATTTGCTTGTCACCCACATTGATATGATCCTGCCTATCCCTTCAGTCGGGTTCTTTTAGATTTAACAGTGAGCCACAGCAACTTCACAAGGTGACTGATGTTGGTAACTGATCTGAGCCAAGATTGATCAGAGGGAAATAGAGGCTTTCAAGTTACAATCTCTGATGTATTGCTCTCCTTTAGAGGTGGCGTAAAGTGGGTTATGAACAAACATCGTCTTGTGTGTGAACTTATTGACATACATCCTATTTTAAGTGATGCCCGGGGCCTCCGTTTTCTTGCTGCTCCAAAGTGGGTCCTATCCAATGACATTTTTTCTTGAGGTCTCTTTACTTTAAATGTAAAAGCCAGTTAAAGGAAATTCTGTCATACTGCTTTTCTAAAGAAATACAGTATGAAGCATATAGTCTGCGGTGCAGCCTTAATAATAAATAAAACAAAACAACATAGCTAAGAAGGACCTAGAAAAATGAAACATGATGTGGTTTCTACTACTATTACAGGTATGTATGGATTACTATGGGAAACTATGGGTATAAAATGTTTTACATTACATTAACACTTTCTGACAAATGTATTGATCAATATTTTCAAGAATGAAGTAACCTAGCAGACATGATCAGACCAGAGTTACAAATAATGCATACAAGAACAACTCTAGTTCTCTTGGCTTTGCACTGGCCTTCCGTTGAACCTTGCAATGAATTTGAAGTCCTCTCACACACAAATCGTGTTGCCCTTGGATTATCAGATTACTTCAGTGACCCTCTTTACTGGTGTTTCTATAAAATTTTAACAGAATAATTGTTTACCATATCTGTCACAGTTGCTGCTGATAAACAAATGTACATACTACCCTCTAGCAATGACTGTATCTTGCACAGAGATCTTGTACTGTACTGTAGAACAACATGGAGGCGGCCTCTGATGTTCAGAGACCACCCAGTAAAGGGGTTAGAGGCTAGTTAAGCAAGGATACTGGACTTTAAAAACCACAACTACATGTCAGACATTCAGTTTGTGAGCACCTCTCAAAGCTCTAAAATATCTATTACTTACAGGAGAAGAGAACACGGTGGTCTTGCTAGAGCTCTAGTAGTACGTAACACATAACAATTCTAAAACAATTTCAGCTTAAAGCAGCAGACAATTTCCCTATAATCACTAGCTAGATTAAAGAGACAATTCACATAACAGTGTTGAAGTACATCAGTGTCTAGTGAGGTGATGCAGTTTATGTGAGAGACATGTCCTACCAGTCTCCTTCAAAGACACTCAAAAAAAACCTGCCATTTAGAAATGTGTTCAGAGCCTAATAACATGCGAATCAATGAAAGATGGAAATAACACTTTACATTAAGTATCTCTAATTATGGTGTATTTACATAGTAGTTACTTACACACAATTGCAATGTTATTACGGCAGAGTTACAATGTAATTAATGTTATGCAAGTATACAGTTGTATCAGAAAAGGGTTAGGGTTAGGATTGGGTTTATAGTTAGAGTTAGGGTTAGAGTTAAGGATAGGGTTATATTGTGCAAAAAGATTTACACATTAAGTACATTGTAACTATGCATAATAACATTGTAATTATGTGTAAGTATGCATGTATTTACTAAGTAACTATTATGTAAATACACAGTAATTAGAGACACTTAATGTAAAGTGTTACCAAGATGGGTTTATGCATACACTGTCACTTACATCAAGATTGTAAAACCCAAACTCAGTTTATAACAATGCTTATAATAGTTTTGTTTTATTTCTGCTTTGTTATCTTTGATACATTCATGATCTTTATTTAAGAAAACAGTGCGATCAACTGAGGAGATATTCTCTTTTACAGTGGTGACCTGACGAATAGGGAGGGAATGGGTCATTATTTTGTTAGATTTTGTTAAAGGTAGTGGGATTTAGCCAAATCTTAAGTGAATGTGTGTCCATGACAACAGTGTTAACACAACAGCTCTTTACAGAAGATGTCAGTGGGATCTTTCTAAAGAGTATCATACAGCGGCCTGAATCAAAGAAACATTGGAAAGGTGATCTCAGCTTAATATACTTTGACATTTCAAAACAATCCCATCAACAGGACATTCAGACACCCACACAGCACATACTGATAGATAGAACAGCTTACAGAACCAATTAGGTTGAAAGGACGTTGGTATTGCAGGGTTTCAAACTGTTCCAGTTTTGTAGAATTTTCTACATCTAGAAAGGTATGTCCTTTGGCATTTTTGCCCTTGTATCAAATTAACTACAGTTTATACCCCATGTTGCACCTGCTACTTTTATTTTTTGGTGTACTGAGATTTCTTTTAGTCATTGGGAGACACAAAAAAATAACATGCACAGTGTAAAGGTAAAAAGCTGCATTGGAAGAAAAAATAAAGAAAGCATACATGGTTCTGAGACTGGTTTAATGGTACAGATGAAATCGTGACAAAAGAATCTACAATAGGCACTTATTGGTGTTCTGTGATCTTAAGAGATGCTTAGCAGTGTTTATTGTGGATAAAAAGAAGACATAATGGCTAAGGCAGTGAGAAATGGATTGCTTCCTTTAATAACAAATAAATGTCAAAGCCGTCTGTATTGCAAAAGCATTGCCACTTTAGCTGAAATTGGATTAGACTTCGAATTATTCTTGCTGCCTGCAGGAATTAGTTTTGAGACTAAATTAAATAAAAGGAACATGCGCTGAATTGCATCAAGGTGTAACCCCTAATGCTCTGTCTATTACCTCTGGAACATGGCTTCAGGCTGGATGAGGTACAATTGAACTATCTTAATGATTTTCAAAAGCAGAGGATTTACACAGAGCAGTTCAGCCTAGCTGCTATACCGGGAAACAGCTTCATTGTTCACATGAGTAAAACCCCAGTCACATTACACTTGTCAGTAGTCAAAGGACAAATACTGCGCCTTTAAAGACAGGACACCAATACAGTGAACCGACCCATTATTATGTTGCCATTTATATTTCCTAAAATCATCTGTAATAAGCCATTGTACCTCATTCCGGATTTACAGTAAAGTTTTGTAGCTTTGAGTATTATCTTACAATTTCAGAGTGCAAACTCCTTTACCCTCAAAGACACCTGCTAATTGTTAAACAGTATCTACAATGGATATCAGTAATGCTCTTTTAACTAGGCATTTGACAGTAATTACCATGTGATTTTGAATTACATATTGTATTACAGCCTCAGTGATAATTTTAACCTAACCAATTACTATTACATAGGAAACAGAGAAAATAACTTACATAATTACTCTACTCGGTATTTCCTGTAAATTATAATTATAATATAAAGGTTAATATAAACTATGAGCTCAAGATTCCTCCAAGTTCTAATTCAGTGTGTAACAACAGTTCTAAGGATTTGAGCGGAACAGAGAGGACACCCTTTAATTAATAGAGCAGCTCTGGCTAGTTTTGTCAAAGGATTTCCCCAAGATGGCCAACTTTGACATGGCCTTGACATTTTTACCCTATTTTTAAAACAATAAAAATCCATTGAGACTTTGTAGCCAGATGGATTGGCTGAAATGGCAAGAAAGACACGCTTGCAACTGGGTGCTCTTCATTTGAATAGTTTGATCACAAAAAGATGAGCTGCACACAATAACCGTATCTATAGTCTAAACAAAATGTAAAAAAAAAACACAGACACACATTAAATCAAATGTAGGCACATTTGAGCTTTAGCAGGTGACAATCTTAGAGATTTTCTTAAAGCAAGGAAGTAGCCTTGCCTTGTTTTATTTATTTGTTTATTTAGCAGACGCCTTTATCCAAGGAGACTTACAGAGACTAGGGTGTGTGAACTATGCATCAGCTGCAGAGTCACTTACAATTACGTCTCACCCGAAAGATGGAGCACAAGGAGGTTAAGTGACTTGCTCAGGGTCACACAATGAGTCAGTGGCTGAGGTGGGATTTGAACCAGGGACCTCCTGGTTACAAGCCCTTTTCTTTAACCACTGGACCACACAGCCTATGTGCCTTGACAAATGAATGTGCTTATATTTAACATTTCTTTTCTTGTATGCACCCAAGCTGTGTAGAAGCAGGGAGTGCTAGATGGAAGGCAATAATTAGGCAGGGCTTTAGCTTAGCTGTAATGATTTACTATGTATTGCATGTTGGACAAGAAGTCACAATCCTTCAACAGTTGTGTTCTGGCAAGTTTGCCATTCCTTAAAATGCACAACAGGATGGTTTCCCTTCACTAACTGGCCACACTGAGATTCAAATCTTTGAGAAACCTGACCAATAGGCAATATATTCCATAAAATACACACATCACGCCAGCCTACAAAAACAGTGCTGTCAATGCTACTTGCTGCTTACTTGCTGGATTGTAGTGTACAATAACTATACACATAATGAGATATCCCAAGGCTCACATTTATTAAAATTAATATGTCAAGATGTCATTGCTGTGGTTCTCTGACATAATGAGGTAGGATCTATATTCATTTTAATGTGATCTGATCACATGTGATCTGTGTTATTTCACTTTTTTTTAATTGCGACGTACCAGTGAGTTATTATTTTCATTTCTTAAAAACCAAAACACTAAACAAAGCAAACCAACAAAACAAACAAAAGTAACATTGAGAACAAATTCTAATTCTAAGGTACCATGCTTCCCTTTATAGTGGTTTTAGCTCATTTATAGCCATAGCAACATAATTCCATAAATATTCTACATCCATTAACTATAGGTCACAAAAGAGACTTATTTTAAGAAACACATGTTACAGCAAACAGGTATTTTCTTTTAAACTGTATTTTTACTGTATGTCTTATGCTGCAATAGTTTAAAGAATGTTATCAGTTTGCCTTCCTTTCTCTCAGGATGTCTGTTACTGTTTCAGTTTATAAGTAATTTAACCAAAGTAGTGTGAAAGTTATTGGCAGCAAAGTATGTCGTCAATATAGGAATCAGCTGGTTGGTCAATGGCTGGACATAAGGTGTTGAAGAGATGGAGTTGATTTCACCCTATTCTGCAACTGTGACTTTGTGCAATTATTTATCCACAGTCATTGAAAGGTCAGGTAATATGAGAGGGGTAGGGTGGGGTGAGATGGAACAGTATTTGTTTCTCTTCAATATTTGTTGTCTTTTTGTATAAAGGTATTTAATAAAAATGTAATTACAAAAAAAAATGGTCAGGTAATAGATTCTTTATGCTGAGCAACAGGTGGTATAAGGCTGGTTTTAAACACTTCATGGCTTTCATAACAGACCAAGGCAACCAACTTTTCACTTTCTCTAATCAATAAAGGACAGATTTTACTCCTAGTAACTTCCATAATCACCCGAAGGCATCAATTCAGTCATACATTTTATTAAAATCTGATTATGATAATTTAAAATAAACAATAAAGACACATGCAATTCAAACCAGTCTTCATTATACTCGCCATGTTTTTTGTTCAGACCAGGCAGTAAGTGTTTTTGAACATGGTCATGAAACGACTTCTCTTTTGCCTAATTCGCCATTCTGTCATTGACATGTCCTGTTTGATACAGATATGTGCAAAATAATTTTGACCTTGATTACAGCGTCTATGTACTGTGAAAGTTGATAGAAACTGTACATGGGATGTATTTTAATACTCTAAACAGTGTTGGATCTCAATACTGCTGTGCTAAAATGTGCCTCATTTAACTGAATTTGCTACCACCCCCGCACTGACTCGGGAGCGGCGAAGATGAACACATGCTGTCCTCCAAAGTGCATGCCATCAGCCGCCCGCTTCTTTTCACACTGCAGACTCACCATGCAGCCACCTCAGAGCTACAGCATCGGCGGACAACGCAACTCTGGGTAGCTTACAGGCAAGCCCGCAGGCGCCCGGCTAGACTACAGGGGTGAGCCGGAGACACCCTGGCCGACCTAAAAATTGTCTCAATTTTTAAAATGTTAACTCCTGGCTGTGCATATGAGTATCTGCAGTTTTGTGTTGAGAATTTCACCCCTGATGTCACCAAAGCCTTTAGTATTCTGTGAGCGATTTCATTAAAAATTTCCATATCATGCTCTTCAAAAAGCAACTTTAAGAGAATATGCAAATGAGACACCTGTTATTTTGATGTAATCAGTAAAACATGTTTATAAATATTCATATTAATGAAGAAGGGTACAGACATGTATGGGGTTTTTTTGGTCATAAAACATCAATGTCTTAGTAACGGAAGACAGTGATGAATTTATTTGCATTCATTTGTTTACTGATTTTTTAAAACTAAATTGTAATTCAGAATGAGTAAGATTGAAAGAAAATATGAAAATAACCCTTTTATATGAAATAATTGTTTCTTTGCTACAACAAGTGTTTGTGTTAAGAATCTTTATTGTTACATAGAACGCCCAGAAGTTCTGTGCACTGTGCTAAGTAGGGTATCAGATACAGAGAGTGGCCACTATATTACAAAGGTTATGTGGTACGTTCCATTTTAGGTGACTTTGAGAGTTAATCATGTACAATATTCTGACATGTTTCCTGAACACTGTGTTCATATGACTGTGGAAATTGGATAATCCAAATTACTTTTGAGAAAACCAAGGAGCACTGCATGTTAATTAATTCACAAGGTTTACCAATATTGATTACCAATCAAGCTAATTGAAAAATCTAATCCCATATTGAAAACGTTATATTTTTAAATCTAAGGGGAAATTTTGGTTTACACCTAATTGCGTTATTTATGCTATAAAATAAAATCCATACAGTTTATATACAATGAGTTATTGTAGAAATACAATGGCATTTTTTAATATGTCTGTAATGAACTCTTTCCTATAAATGATTTATTTCCAAGTTCTTTTATCATGTCAAGTCTGCATCACTCCAGCAATGTTGTTTAAATGTTTCATGTGAAAAGTAGCATTTTGGGTGGCAATGTGGCATTTTGAATGTTGTTTTTGGTGGCCTTTGTCCCACAGCTGGAGCATTCTACAGTACCTGTGCTTCCACCTGGATTGGAGAAACCCCTTCTTTTTAAGGGCAAACTCATACCAGTTAAATTAACCACTTAGTGTCACACAGCTTTAATCTAGTATCCATAGCAACACATTCCTGAGAGCGTTGATGATGAGAAAGTGTCAACAAATCAGATCGATTTTCCTACAATATGTAAATATTAAAAATTAAATAACAACAAAACTGAATTGATTCTGATAACAAAGCTGACGTCCAGCAAACACACATCTCTATTTTAATAAATATTTGTATATATATTTTATTATTATTTTTATGAGACCGAAGCCCTGAAGCGGTACACAAGTTAAACTCATTGCTGTTGTCACCTGTTGAACATGTTCTGGAAACGTGACGCGTGTTTGAGGAAGTTTAGTAATTTAGTACTAGTAAGACCCACTGTTTCCAGAAATAGAAAAAGAATTCGATGGTAAACGCGTGCTGTCACTCGAAATGAAAAATGTGAAGTTGCAAAGATTCTCAGAAGCAGCTGCAGGAGCTGTCATACCAAAAAATGTTTTAATACAAAACAAAGCAGTGAAAGAGCTAGGAAGCAGCTGGCAGCTGTTAACAGACTAATTGAAACACAACAGGTATCTTCAGGAGAGCAGGTTTCACGCGGAGATCCAGTTATGAAAGGGGAATGTTACAGTACAGGAAGTTCACTCTATTTCTGCCTGCATTTTGACCAAATGGGTTTTATTACAGGTACACTGAGATACCTACAGGAGCTGTAGTAAAAGATGTTTGTTTTATTTATTTTTTTAAAGACACTAAAGCTCAGTATGGTGTCACAAATCCTGGTCCACCTAAAAGGTGTGAGTTTGTTGTAGACACGTTTAAAACTCCTTTGCCATTTGGCTTTGGCTAGTTTGTAAACAATAGTTACATTTTCCAAAAGATTGATTTATTTCCCAGACCACAGCAATATCCATGTCAATAATATATATATATATATATATATATATACAGTATTTGACAGTACAAGACCGACATTGGCAAACTAGAACATAGATGAAAATCATGACGGCTGATCGTATAGTGTTCAATAATCTCAGGCCAGTAGTAATATCTGTGTAGATTAAATCATATATAACGAAGTCTCATTGTATCTGTGAGGAGCCTCCTTCAGAGAGGTGAGGCAGCCAGCCCACAGAGCCAGAACAGTGCGACAGAGGTTCATCCATAACTCAACGCTCAAATATACTAAAGACACTGAGAAAGGCTTGCAGTCAAAACATTTATCTTTTAATATGTCCACATGATGACAGGGGTGCTAAACGAGAGGAGCAAAGAAGCACATTAATAAGGTAGGCACACCTTCCTCAAAGGCAATTCATTTTGACATGAGGAGGAGGAATCATTGCTGTGCTTTGGCTTCAATTACAGCACTGTCAACTTTGATGCTTATGCATTTCTTGCACATTTCTTCTAATATTTACAGCTATGGCCAAACATCTTGCATCACCTAGAATTTTAGGATTGAAACATTTATATATATATATAGGTCATAGCTGCACAGTAATCTAATTACTTACGGTGCTGCCTCCTGCTGTGGTTTTTAACGTCTTAACTTAACTTTATATTTTAATTTCCTGTGCTATTACTTAGCCTGGACACCAATCCTGAATCTGACTAGATGAGATTGCAATACCAGCTTCAGGCTACCATGGCTAAGGGGAGGTTGTCTTGTTATACAGACAGTATGTTTCTGTGCATGTGTCTATCACCTTCCCAGTCTTCTTCTATGCATTGTTAAGCATTATGGATCTAGGACAGGAACATGAACCATTCAAATTAGCTGCAGGGATGTGGAATGGCGCAGAACATTCAATGTATCAAAACAATTTCTTTTTTTTAAATGACATAATCTAATGATTTTATCCGAATGAATAAAAAAGAACACTGCATTCTGTAACACTTTAGCAGCAAAACATTATTCGTTTTCATTTAGTAAACCTATTTTAATATTGTTACCAGGTGGACAATTTACAATGACACTCGGTGTGTAGAGCTTTGGTTTGGTTGGATTTAGCAAATCATCCAATTTATGGTTAAGACTTGTGGCCTTTATGGAAAAGTGTTATATATAATGCCCTTCAAATATCTTACACAATTCCACACACAAAATAATTGCTGAGCTAATTTAATCATATGAAAGCTGCACATTTTAGCAACTTTAATTAATGCTTGTTTTCTCTGGTTTTCAAATGTTCCATCTTTTACTGTGTCATCTTTTCATTTGTACTTCTCCTTACCAGTACTTATAGTCAACTGTACAAAATGCAGCAAACATACATTTAAAAAAAAAAAAGTTACGACTTTTAAGAAAAATCTTAAAATATTAAAGGAAACACATTGCCAACTGAATCTTCTTAAGGAACAAGACATCAAAAGCTGTTGTGTGAGGGCTGGTGATGATGTGTATTCACAACGTCTTCATCAGGTCAAAAATAAAATAAGCAGTATGCCAGCACTGTACTGCTTTACCATTGGCAGTTTGATAACCGTGACGTAAATAGAAAAGCTCCGTTCATTCTCCAGTACTCTTCAAGAGATTACATTGCAAAAGTGTCAGTCGGCATTTTACATTGAATAAAGAGTTATTTAGTTTTAAAAGCTTTTAATTTATTTGAATCGCTTTGTTCTTTTTCTTTGGTTTCACCAGTTTGCTAGTAAACTACTGGTACTTGATTTTTTTTTTTTTTTCTTCGAGGTATTATGACTTTATGAGATAAAACAAAATCTCGAAATTAAATTTAACAATGTACGGAGTTATGGAGTACGTAGACTTTATCACCATCAAGCAATACAACATTTAAGAACGAATTATTTAAAAACCTGGAGAATCAAAAACAAATTTATTCTACCTCTTCACTGGTTAAGGTAGTAAATGTCATATATTTAGACATATATTTAAAAAATGTCTTTCTGTAATAACCAAACAAGTACAGTGCGTAACTTGGACATTTCAGAGAATTTAACTAATGGAAACCCCAGGGCAGCTACCACAAGCACACAATGGGCTGTTATGTTAGGTTTAACTCTGGGATCGTTCATTCTCTTCGCTGTAATAGGAAATATTTTGGTCATACTCTCAGTCGTTTGTCACAGGCACCTCCGGATTGTCACGAACTATTTTATCATTAACTTAGCCGTAGCTGACCTGCTGCTTAGTACCACTGTGCTGCCTTTCTCCGCGACACTGGAGGTGCTGGGTTACTGGGTTTTTGGGCGAGTGTTTTGCAATATCTGGGCAGCTGTGGATGTCCTGTGCTGCACTGCCTCAATTCTGAGCCTCTGTGTTATTTCGGTCGACAGGTACATTGGCGTGAGCTACCCCCTGCGTTACCCTACAATGATGAACAAAAAACGAGGACTCATCACTTTGGCTGCAGTCTGGGTGCTCGCAATGGTTATCTCCATTGGCCCTCTGTTAGGTTGGAAGGAGCCTGATCCACAAGACGATAGTGTCTGTAAGATTACAGAAGAGCCCGGCTATGCTATTTTCTCAGCCCTGTGTTCCTTCTACGTGCCCCTCATGGTGATTTTAGTGATGTATTTCCGAGTCTACCTGGCAGCCAGGAGAGAGACCAAGAGTCTGTATTCTGGGATTAAGAGAGAACGACTGAACTCCTCAGAGGAAGAAGTCACTCTGAGGATCCACAGGAAGATCTCAACAGGGGAGAGCTCCTTAAGCAAACACGTGCAATCTTCTAAGAGCAAAAGTCTGAGAAGTTCGTTTTCCTTTAGGTTTCACAAGTTCTCCAAGGAAAGGAAAGCTGCAAAAACACTGGGAATAGTTGTCGGAGTCTTCGTTCTCTGCTGGCTGCCTTTTTTTGTTGTACTCCCCTTAGGTAAGTACATAATTGTTTTTTTTTTTAAAAGGGATAAATACAATGAATTAAAAGATGCATGAAACGTGTTCAGGTTTGTTCTCTGCATTTAATTAAACAATGTTTCCTTTGGTACCAATGTGTTTTTTTTTTGTTTGTTTGTTTTTTTGTTTTGTATCTCTAGGTTCATTTTTCCCTCAGTACAAACCTTCTGAAGATTTATTTAAAGTCATTTTCTGGCTGGGCTATTTCAATAGCTGCATCAACCCAATTATATACCCCTGTTTCAGTCAAGAGTTCAAAAGAGCCTTCAAGTGCATTCTTAAGGGCCAGTTCAGGAGGAGAACCCCATTTCATGCTCAGCATCATTTCACCTCCAGAACCAGCCTGGAGATGACAGTAAGCACTCTGGAATGTGAACCTGTTAAAGACCATTTCAGATTTAGCACCATGTCTGAGAATCGTGAGTCTCTGCCCTACCTGGCAGATGACACTGAATGGAAATGTATGTCTTCACTGCAAGAGCTGCATCCATACAGAGGGTAATATGAAATGCTGGTCACATCTTTACATAACAGATTACTCAATGTCATTCTAATTGGGAACAAGATAAATCTGCTTAGAAGAATCGTCATTTTTGCTCACAGTCAGTCAAAAAATAGAACTAAAGCAAATGCTGGTACAGCTTTAGAATAATATAGATAGCTATAAAAAAAAGCTGACAAATTAATGTGAAAGCCTTGTCCGTCAGTAACTTTTGAATTTGTTTTATTTCAGGTATTCAACAGCCTTTAGCATTATATGTAGATTCAGCTCTGTCTTATAACCTGCTTTATTTTGCATTTTGAGAACGTAAATCAATGAAACCTTAAACTTTGAACAGCAGGATCTATTCTATTAGTAAAGCACTTTGAGACCTTGTTTATATACTAGACCACATTCACGTCCAGCTCGAATAGATTTACGTAAAGTTTTTGGAACATTTCAAATAGAATTGTAATCCTCAGGCTTTGTCATCTTTTTGGTTAATGTGACTCAGAAACTGCTCCTGCTTTCTCCTATTTGTGCTATGTGTTATCTATCTTGTATGTATTGCAAACGTATTTGATTATCTGCTCAAAATGGCTATATTTGTATCCTATTTTTTCAAACTACACATATTTGTAAATGCTACAAAAGATCATTGTGCATTATAGTGCTCATTCGTCAAATAAATGTGCATTAACCACCATGAAAAGTATTACACATTCATGTACAGTTTTATTTGTAACAAAGTATTGTATTTAAGTAATAAATATTTTAATTTTGAGAGTGTGTGTTCATTAACACTGTTGCATAGCTGCCTTGCCTATTCAACACTACAAAGACTGCAATATTTCACGAGAACTGCTTAAGGACTGCTAAAATATGTTATTTCGTTATCAGAACAGATCCACATCTAAGCTATTGGCATGTCTTGTCCTCTAGGCTATCAAAGAGTTGTTACCTGTGTTGAGGAGGGTATTATTATTATTATTATTATTATTATTATTATTATTATTATTATTATTATTATTATTATTATTATTTATTTCTTAGCAGACACCCTTATCCAGGGCAACTTACAATTGTTACAAGATATCACATTATTTTTACATACAATTACATTATTTTTTACACATTATTTTTACATACAATGACCCATTTATACAGTTGGTTTTTACTGGAGCAATCTAGGTAAAGTACCTTGCTCAAGGGTACAGCAGCAGAGCCCTAACCACTACACCACACTGCTGCCCTATGAACTCTTGCATATGATTTAGAAAGGCATGTTTTCAAAACACTTTCCATATATAAAAGTATACTGTAATGAACCCAGCTGAAACCATTCCACTCTTGTGAGCGTATCACCTTTCCTCCGGTTCACACGGTGTATTAGTTGAGTTAGAATGACTGACAAAGCAGGATGGAGAAAGACAGGCAGTTTAATTGTAAGGGTGAGGTAGAGGTAACAGTGTTTAGAAGTCAGTAAAGCAGGAAAGCATTGCATGTAAATGGCATGTGTGCTGCAAACTATCCTGCCTACAGTTATGTATGAAGAAAAGTTTTTGGATATTTCCCAATAAATCAGGGACCTGCCACAATTTTCCAGCATAAGTCTACTTAAAGTGGGCCTACAAACACCTTCCCCACCACACACAACTCTGACAAGTACTCCTTCCTGAAAATCTAATAGCTTCCACATACAGCACACTACCTTTACTAATCCCTGTTCGGGATAGCTAGTTAACATTCTGCAGCTCAAAAACCAGCTGCTGAATTCACAGCTGTGTTTGAAATTGAGCTACAGGAACTAGTTTGAGCTATTTTCCTTGAATGGGGCTGTGGATTGAATGAGTGAAACGCTATACACATCACTGCAGGATTTGTTTGGGTTTATATTTCAGTTTACATACTCACTGGCATATAATTCCTCTTTATGTTGTGATTGGGGTATATGTTCCAATATTATGAACTGCTTTTGACCCTACATTATACCCTTGATAGAGGAACACATATCAAAATGCCTGACCTTAAGGAAACTGGCTTGTGAGGAAAAAGCATGGGATACAAAACTAAAAACTCAACTGCATATACAGCTGTGCTGGGCCTGCAGGTCCAGACCTCAGAATCATCTCAACGGCTTTTTTCAAACATTACTAAACAACACTGTATTTTTCTTAACTTAATCTATCAAATCATTAAACAAATGAAAGTGGGCTGTTGTATACATAGAATACATACTGGGACTGGATGATCTATCAGACTTTCCCCAACTATGTAAGTATATATTTTCAAAACCCCTTGACAGTCGTGTCCCTGGAGGTAGTACTAGAAAAAAGCAAGGCATTATTGAAAGGTTTCTGCACATTACATTCACGCAAACTTAACTTTCAAAAGAGCATAGCAGCAAAGCTCTTTTGAATCGTGCATGGGAGGTTTGTTGCCACATCTTAAGTCAGTTTGGATACTGTGATTGATGTAACATTGGTTTGACTGAATTTTGTATTATTTAGAAATAGAAATGATGGGCTATACTTAATCCTACCCTTTTCTCTCCCTGATGCAACTGTTAAGGTTCACAATAACACTGCCCTAGCGGGCCACACTTGCTATAGTTCAGTTGCAGGCTTGAGGGTCCCACTCAAAAAAAACATTTGTGGTTTCTGCTATTCATCAAAGATGCAATGGAACCAATGCCAAGACCAGGCTTCTGAATCCCAGTCAACACAGATCAACAGAGTCTGCAGAAAAAGGGGAAAAAAAAACATTTGTAAAATTGTAACACCAACTGGTTTTTCATACACAGCTGAGAATTACAG
Source organism: Acipenser oxyrinchus oxyrinchus (assembly GCA_030684275.1). Lineage (NCBI taxonomy): Eukaryota > Metazoa > Chordata > Actinopteri > Acipenseriformes > Acipenseridae > Acipenser > Acipenser oxyrinchus. Next base: position 49,298,066 of record CM060257.1, on the reverse strand, counting down.
TTCTTTTTCTTTTGCATTAATCTCCAGCCCAGATAACATGTTGGTTTTGAAGCTTGTGTGTATTCCTCTAACACTGAGCAGTGAGGTGTGTGGGAAGGGAATGCTTTTTTTTTTAACCTGTGTATATGTGATTTCCAGAGAACCTTGATTATTTCAGTGCTTTGAAAGAAACGCATATACAATTGCATGGATTGTACATTTGTAGCATTGATCTGGTATAATGGGACTTTTGTGAATTACATTTTCCTTAAAAGCAATCATTCGCTTTAATGAGGCTGACTGTCATTTGTTTATAAGCCAAACCAGTATAGCAGTGTGCACATCTACAGCGTGGGCAACTACGCTCAGGCCAAGCCATCACCATGCCGTGAAGTAATCTGACTACGCCAGCTCTAGAAAGAAAGAGCAACTAAAAGGTAATGTTTCCCAATTTTGCCCTAGTTTAACAGCGCAGGTTATTTTTATGGGAAGGAGCAATGCATGAATCACAAGGAAAGTAGAGGACAAGCAAAATGTTTTTATTTATAAGATAAAATATGCTTGTCACATTTACAAAATATATCAAATGGATCCTTTTTTCAGGGCTTTGAAAAAAAGGATCATGTCAGCATCACAGGTTATAAAGCACTGAAGGGCACCTAAGCAGAATAAACAGCCCAGAGTTAATTGCATTGGTGAATTGGAGATGTGGTTGAGAACTCAGCCAACAAAATATATTCCAAATCAAAATAACTCTGCTCCAACTAAACAAAACAAAACCTATCTAGTCTTCAATCTCACCTCCAATGGAGTTCAGATACTGAACATCGGGCACGTATTCAATTGACTAAATAATCCCATACTCCCAGCGATCAAAGAAAGGAAATTGATTTTCATTTTACAGGCGAAATAATCACATAGGAGTCATTCTAGATCTCCCCCACCGCTCTCACTAGACAGAGCTGGTGCCGAGCTAAGAATGTAGCAGCAGTGACAACACATGAGCTGCAATTGCTATATACACACCACCGCCAGTATATGCTACAGTTCATAAACTTCACACACAAAGTAGTAATTTCTCAAAAAACCCCACCGCCGCTTCTACTCGCCAGCCCGGCATCCATGCTCACACAAACTGCTCGTTATCCTGAACGTCCTCTCAGCTCTTGCTTCATTCTTCTTAATGAAGCTTTATAAAGTATTCAGCTACAAACAATTTGACTAATTAATCAATTACAAAGCGATTTCCATACACACATTCACACGCGTTTTAAAGCATATCAATATAAAATAATCAAAGTGCAATAGGAAAACGACACATCTTAAATTATAAATGCAAAATAAAGTGCAAAGAAATCTTAACCCTGTTACAGGAGACACAGTGGGCAAGATATGAAGAGGTGTATTCTTCTTCAGTTTTTTTTTCCCTTGTTTGCCAGCTATGTGAGTGTGAAGAGAGAACACTTAGTCAGTTGGATACTGGGATTCGATTTCTTCCTCTGTGGGAAAGGATGTGTATGTGTTGGGGAGTAGTTTACTGCAAAATGATATGGAACCTACTACAGTAATGCAATGGTACCCTCTAGTGGATAAACTTTAACAAGCCACACAATTCTGTGTCGTTCTTTATCTTTTTTTATATATATACATTTCCCATGTTTGCCAGTGATCTGTACTTGCCTTCAGGTTCATGGATTTAAATACAATTGAAGAGACTTTATAATATATTTTGACCCAGGGTTTCTCCAGTGGGAGTGCTTAAAGTGAGACTCAGTCTGAGGTCTACCAAGGCTAACCGACTGGAACCATGAGCATCAATGAACTTCAATACCGAGCAGCTGCCCAAAGATTGTGTCTTACCACGTTCACTAGGATTATGTTCCAAAATGTAAAATGGTATATATATATATATATATATATATATATATATATATATATATATATATATATATATATATACTCTCTCCCAGCTTTGGTGTGTGATGCTCCCACCGTTGCTCACTTTAAACCAACTCTCAAGACCCACCTGTTCTCTCTCACTTTCCATGGTCTTTAAGCCTGATATCTGCTGTTAGCTGCTGTGTTGCTGCTACTATTTCATGTATTATGGTACTATATCATGTATTTTTTTTAACTGTATATCACGTATTATGCATTTCCCTGTATTTAAAGTATTACAGATTTTCTTCTTGTTACTGTATCTTGTAAAGTGCTTTGTGATGGTGGTCCACTAGGAAAGGTGCTATATACACAATATATACACAATTTTTGTATCACTTGTTAAGAACTGAATTGGTAATGTTCCTTGTCTGCAGGGAATCACAAGTGAGAAACCTTAACCAGTTATGGGCACTACAGTGGCTCACCTTGTAAAGGCACTGATGCGTGGAGGGTGGAGGTGCATCACGCAGCCGGTAGCTTGCTGGTTCAAATCCTTGTGGTTTTGATCTTGGCTGGGGACCAACAGGGGGCGCTGCTTTGGCCTTTGCACTCTCCCTGGCTTGGGAGAAAAACTGTGGGTTCACTTGACTGTGCCACAGATACCCCTACATAGCAGGTGCTGAAGAGGCCAGGCTGAGAGCAGTCAGGCTGAACTCCCTCCAGCAGGGTTTAGAAACATCTGCTGTTTAGGTTCGCTGGGTAAAAAGAGGTGATTGGTAATACAGAGGAAACCAAGACTGGATGTTAATCTTCTGTTCTTTTGAGTTTGTAAATTGGGAGCTGTGATTAGGTGATAAATTAGGCATTTCTAGCTGGGTAGAAGCCTACGCAAAATCCATGATTGGACAGTTTAAGCTGCCGTACACAAAATTCCTCCTCATCTCAAACTACCACTAAGCCAATTAGGCTGTCCCCTGCTTCTACTTGAAGATATATTATAATTTTGTTTTTTCAAAAAAATATTTCTCATTTACAATTGCATTTTAGAGACAAAAAAACAAAACAAAGGGTAATGGAAAACAAAAGATGAATGGAAATACGTGATATTGTTTAGGATGTTTGTAACAGTAAGCATCTGTCAATTCTTCACTTGTGAACACTATTCATTTCAGTTCATTATACAACAGATCAATGCGATTGTACAGAATGAAGGCTAACACCAGATTACCTTGAGGATAGGAGGGAAGCTGTGCCTGAATGCTAATAACACGGTCAAAGAAAGATTGGGCATTTCACTGGAAATGTGGAAAACATGAGTCACTAAAATAAATGTCAGCCAGCAGGTGGGCTGCAAACAAATGCTTCCATACATCAATACAAAGTAATAATTACAGTACAAAGAACATATTTCCCAGTGTATATTTGTATTGTAAAAAAAATGATGTAGTGTTAATGACAGAAGTGCCATTTGCGTATGAATTGATGTTAACATTGTAGACCAAAGTGTGTGTGCACTGTATACTCATGAAACAACAGAAAGACAGTTACATACAGTAACATACAATTAAATGAACAAAACAAAATTGATTGAATGCTGTATGATAACCCCACCTCTAATAAAATCTACCCAGCTGGATTACTAGCTGCGAATTGGAAGAAACATGCTCTTTAATCATCTTAAGATTTGTGTGGCTGAGAATATTACAGAATTGTTCTTTTTTGTTAGTAGTAGTAAACCACTCATCATTGTCTATTGAATTCCTGTATTCTGATGTCTCACTCTCTTCCTAAACATCAGTGACACCCAGTGGCCATGAAAATAATACAAGGAGTACTTATATTATATTATATTTAGTTGATCAAGACCACTTTTGAGCAGTTAGTCCAAGCATTGGTTCAGGAATGTTAGTGTCACTAGAAGTCACTATCATAAGGTATCAAAATACAAGATTGTAACGAACACTAAAATCCCATTTAAATAGAGTTTATACAGTCACTTAAATTATTTATATATATATATATATATATATATATATATATATATATATATATATATATATATATATATATATATATTTAGTGTTTTTAGTTTTTAGTTTTGTCCAGATTTAAAGTGAAGTTCTATTTTCGGAAATCTGCGTCATTGCAGTCAACCATACACTCTTGAGAAATGACTGAAAGGACCACTGGCTTTTAACATATAGTTGAATGCTTCATTGGAGTTAAGAGATAACCAAAAAAAAAGCTTTAAAAGCTTTCCATACATGTTCGGTTATGTAGCGTCACTGAATAATATTAATATTAACCTCATTTCAAAATACATGCTTTTATTCAACTATAACGATGCTGGATAAACGTCAATTGAGTTTTTAAAAAAGAACCAAGCAGCTATATGTCAAGCAGACACTTCCTATCAGTATTTTTGCAGAGATGACTCATAGTTTGGGAGGGGGTGGGGGGTGTTACACTGTAGTGCTATGTTTAACAGAGACCTCAATAAGAACTAGAAATCTGCAGCATAAATGGGTGTAGGTCCTCAATTTCGAGCATCCAGAAAAGTATCTAATTAAATCATTTTTAATTAAAGTTAATACAGCATGCCAGCACCCCATACAAACAGCTTATTTTGACAAAGAGAATGTGAACCAAAAGAAACTCTACATAGCAGCTGGAAAGATAAATAAACATTAATAAAACAGTGAGGGTATAGAGTAGAGCCTGGCACATCCTTTTGGATCAAAGATATGAAAAGCAATAATACTGCAGCTCTGTGTACAGCAACAAATATAGCATTCTGAAATCTGTGCTCTGGAACATAGCGACATCAGTTATCATTGGCAACATCAGCTTTGTATTGATAGGCCAGCCTGTTTCAGGAAATGAAAGGCTCTGTGTGACGATGAGTAATCTGCACCTGCTTCCATCGCTAGGACTCATTTCATTAGGCTTTCTTTGCTCGTCAATACGTCAAAGCCTTTTTTAATTATCAGAAAATAATAAAGCAACACATTTGCATTTCCCAATTGCCGTGCCTCTTAAATAGTCTAAACAGCCTAATATCTACCTGTAAAATGGAAATGCCATGTACAATTCTTCTATCCTACCTTTAAGAAATGATGGTTAAGATAAAATACATGCACCCCTGTGCTGTACTTATCTGACAAATAACAGTTCATGCATGAAATTTAAGGTGAGGAGAGTAACATTTTCTGGAGAGAGAAAAGTGTAAGAGCAAAAGATCATGCTGAAAAAGCATTTAAGGTAGACTTTCAATTAGCGTTAAAGTGGTCTAAATTGAAGCACTTTCTAAGTTAGTGGCAATTATTTTTATTTTTTTTATTAAAACAGTTTGATAATGATTCTATGCATTTTCAGGATACTGTGCTTGATTACACTCTTATATATACACAGTACCAGTCAAAAGTTTGAGCGCACCTGCTTGAAACTAGGTTTTTCATGATTATCTATGCTTTTAACTGTATAAACTTGTACACTTAATATTTAATTATATGATACGTGTACTTATATAAGCTGATAATCATAAGTGAATTGCATTCAAAATTTTTATTTTTAAATTAAAATGTAAATCTTGTCAATTTCAATGAAATGGTCACCCAAAGCAAGGGGATTTCAGTCTGAAGCCCAAGTCAGTTAAAAGTCTGAAATGTATATAACACAGTGTTAGAACACTGGCCTAAGTATAAAAGTGTCTTTGTTAGATGTTCTCCGAGTTAACTAGCATGTTACTTAATTAACCTTTTGTCACCAATTATTGTTAACAGGTGAGGGTCCATGATTACTATAAATATAGGTAGCATAGGCACAAGTTTGTCATTCCTGAATGTAAGGGAACAGAAAATGGCAAAATACACTCAGTTAAGCAAAGAAAAAAGACAGTCTGTAATTACTTTAAGAAATGAAGGTCAATATTTAAGACAAATCGCAAGAACTTTGCAAGTGTCTGTAACTGCTGTGGCCAAGACCATCAAATGATTTGAAGAAACTGGCACTCATGAGGACCGAACAAGGTCAGGCAGGCCAAGGGTGACCTCAGAATCAGAGAACAAGTTAATTCGAGTCAAAAGTCTGCGAAACCGGCGATTAACTGCCCCTGAAATACAAGCTCAGCTAAATGCTACTAGAAGTACAGATGTTTCAACATCAACTGTTCAGAGGAGACTGCGTGAAGCTGGCCTAACTGGAAGAATTGCTGCAAAGAAACCATTGTTAAGAGTGCAGAATAAGAGGAAGAGACTTGCCTGGGCCAAAAAACACAGAAACTGGACGTTTGAGGAGTGGAAGTCGGTCTTATGGACCGATGAGTCAAAATTTGAAATATTTGGGTCCAACCGCCGAGTATTTGTAAGACGCAAAGAGGGTGAGCGCATGAGTTCTGCATGTGTGGTTCCCACTGTCAAGCATGGAGGAGGCAGTGTCGTGGTCTGGGGTTGCTTTGCTGGTGATCTTTACCAAGTCCATGGCAAGCTCAACCAGCATGGCTATCATAGCATACTTCGTCATTCCATCAGGATTACGGCTAGTTGGGCAGTCCTTCATGCTTCAGCAAGATAATGACCCGAAACACACCTCAAAGTTGTGCAAGAACTATCTGGAAAAGAAGGAAAGTGAAGGACAACTCAATCTAATGACCTGGCCTGCCCAGTCTCCAGACCTCAATCTCATAGAACTTGTATGGGACGAACTGGACAGAAGAGTCAAAGCAAAGCTACCCACAAGTGCCCTACATCTCTGGGAATTGCTGCAGAAGAGCTGGGAAGACATGTCAGGTGATTTCCTGCTGAAACTTGTTAACCGAATGCCTCGTGTTTGTGAGGCTGTTATTAAGGTAAAGGGTGGCTATTTTGAGGAATCCAAGGTTTAGAGACAATTTTCTTGAACATTGCTTTCATACTCCTTATGTTTTGTTTTGTATATTGTAACATGTGTTTTCATTTTCAAGTATTTACAGAAAATTTACAGTGTACTCAAACGTATGACTGGTACTAATTAATTAATTAATTATATATATATATATATATATATATATATATATATATATATATATATATTTTTTTTTTTTTTTTTTTAAATGAAATGCCAAGTACAGTACAATATCTACAATACCAAATATCCTGTCTAGAAAATAATTTGAATACATTTACTGGTATGAGCTGGCTATAATTTATTTGAATATGTTCTGGTATGAACTGTCTGTAATTTATTTGCTATTATGCATGATCAAGCCATCCTTTTCTTTCCACACACTAACAATGCTTACAAACACATGGATTAAAGTCCACTTGACTGAATTACAAAAGAAAAGTTGCATACAAGAATAGTGTAACACCTTCTTCACAGATACAGAACAACGAGCTTGATGCACACTAGACAACACTGGAAAGCTGGGGCTGGTTTTAGATTTCATAGTTTCTGAATTTCCTCAGAAGTTCAGACGGTGTGTCAGCTGACCAACGGAAACGCAAGTGCCAGTAGTTCTCATCTGAAAAACAGCATGAATTGAAAATATTATATATCTTACATTGCAAAAAAAAAAAAAAAAAAACACACCCACACACAACACATTCCATCATTCAGGATGAAAATATGAGAAATAAATAATTGACCCCTGTTAAACAAATTAAAAGTTGATTTTAGGGTATAGCTATTGGGGAAAGTACAACAAACTGAGGGAATCACTGGTTATTACTTCATTTAGATTATACATTTTCAAATGTGTATTTTATTCCCCGTATGTACGTCCTTTTGGTATAAGGAAATAGTCACTGCCTTCCCTTTAGTTGTGTTCATTAAAAGAGTATTCAAGAACAAGTGGTTTTTCAAACAAAGGTCCACTAACAGCAACCTGCATCTGAACTGAAATTGCATCCGACATAAATCAACATGTGGGATACATTTGTGTGCAGTCTTCCTTTCATTCCCTCAGGCAAGTTAGTAAACTGCAGATATTCTGAGTGTTTTAAAACGCTATACGACCCGACAGTAAGTTAGGTACTTTGCCATGTCCTTTTCATGGAGAGACAATCTGGTTACAGGCAGCGGTTCTTTGTAAATATCTTTTCCATCTGTGCATCACGAAGAAGAAAGGACTTGCCCTGGGCTACAAACCACATCAACTGCTGAACAGGAAATCAAACGGACAGAGCTTACGTTCTCTGCTCTAATGCCATACAATACCTGTCAGAACATGTAGTCATTTAAACAACGTAGATCAATTGAAGCTTTTGCCTACAACGAAAACAGACCATCCCCTGTGCTACAGTGCAGTTCACTAACCCACTGTACCTCCCAACACCCGAAAACAATGAATAGCACTTGATGAGAATAATGTCATCTGGCCAGTTTGCAATGCTGCTGGGGATACAGTCTTAAGAAATGTGGCACCTCCATTTTAAAGTGTACTACTGCCTTTATATCCGTTTGAACTTTGTATGCATTTAAAAAACCCTGACTGTCTTCATTGACAGAGCCTTTATACCCAGGTGATGTGCTACTCACTGGGAGATTTTGGAGGTTCTTCATCCTCTGGTGTCTTCTCACTTGTCTTGCCCTCAGACAGCCCCACCTGCTCCATTTTGCTGGTTGAGTGGCTGCAGTCCTGCTCTCCATGCCGGTCAGCTGGCTTCCCAGGGCTCGGGCTGTCATTGATTCCTGGAGCCTCCAGCATGGGCTCCTTCTTACTCCTCACTGCCCAGTGCATAGACTAAAGAAAGAAATCAAAAGACACTGATTCATTCAATTGTGAAAACCCACCCAGAGTTGACCACATCTAATGCAATTATAGTTTTACTTCTATGATTGTTTAAATTGTTGATGAATTTGGCAGAGTAAGTAAGCTCTATCCCCCTTTTTTGATGTTTGCTATGGAGTTCGTGTAATGTGTTTTTTGAAGCGTTAATGAGGTGCTCTTCTTTTCTAGTTGCCTGCCTTAGACAGAAGCTAAAAATCAGCTGAACTGTTTTTAAAACTAGTAAGGAACAGCATTGTCTTGTGTGCAGCAGAGAAACTCCAGGAAACTCACTAGATGGTGCTGGCTCTGCTTTCTATAAAGACACCTTGGACATTGTACATTTATGGCAGGCAACTAAAGCCAAAGAGCAACTCCTGAACACAGGCGAAGACACCTTTGCACAGACTAACGAAAGAAGAAAAAACAGCACTCGAGTAATTGTAACAAGAACCACTGTGAATTACTGTAAACGCCATGACAAGGTATCGGAAAAGTGCAGGACTAAGACAAGTCCATTTGAAGAGACTTGCTCTTTCAGAAACACGCACTGTAGTTTACCAAATCTAGAAAACTCAAGAGCCTTGTTTATTACAAATGCTTCTTTTAAAACACATCACTTGAATGGAATTTCCTGCCACACACACATGTTTTTTTCTACATTAAAACATAGAAAACAAACATTCAAAACAGGCTACTTCATGGATTGTACTATACTTGCATCAAAAAGATATACACCCCCAATAAACATATGCATGACAATACCAGATGACTCATTTACTTTAAAGAGATGCAAGATGACATCACTGTGCTTTAAAATGCAAGAGCCCTCAATTAACATAACAAAAAGAAAAAAAATACATTGGCAATTTTCTTGATGAAAATGTTCAACCTGTGTGTTAAAGACACTAGTGTAAAGGACAGCATGGTTGGTGAATAGGCATCAAAGGGAAAGGAACAGACACTGGAGAGACATACCCTGTTAATAAATTCTGACCCATATAATACTCGATTTACAAATACAGCACTTTAATCTTAAGAGAACTATCCACTAACTGTGGAATGCAAATCTGTAAATATGGGGACAAGTGGCTCCTACATTCCTCAGTAAAGACTTCATCCGGTAAAGAGCTGAACCCAGACACTCACTGCCTTGACCGTGTCACTCAGAGCCTCCCAGTCACGGAAGGGGATGGAGATTCTGCTTCGTCTCCAGTAGTCATAGCGGGCTCGGCTGTCTTCATTCTTCAGGATCTCTTTCGCCTGCTGCAGCTTTTGAAACTCTTCCACTAAAAACCAAATGACAAAAGTGACAACGTGGGATACCATTTTTGTTAAGCAATAAATCAAGACTCTGCTACTGTCAAAACAAAGTTTTATCACAATTGGCTAAGCCATTTCATAGATACAATAACAAAACATCCAAAAGACTTTCATCATAAAGAAAGTAGGATTGTGAAGTTTTGAAGGCAAATATGAAAAAAAAAAAAAAAAAATTGCTGTGAAAAATCCCTTTTCTAAAAGCACGCTTGAGATTTTAATCATTTAGCAATATCGTAAAATGTAAAACTGTATAAATGGTAATCCATTTTAACCTTTAAAAAGATAAATCCACAGGCTTAGCAGGTTTACTCTTTATTCAACTCTGTGTAGAGCAATTTACTGAAAAACATCCTGGCTGACTTTTACAGAATAAAAGGAAATAATAATAATAATAATAATAATAATAATAATAATAATAATAATAATAATAATAATAATAATCTATTTTTATATAGCGCCTTTCATAGTGGACCACCATCACAAAGCGCTTTATAAGATACAAGACTAGGGAGTGTGAACTATGCGTCAGCTGCAGAGTTACTTACAACAACGTCTCACCCGAAAGACGGAGCACAAGGAGGTTAAGTGACTTGCTTTTAGGGAAATCCATTAATACGGAATTTCAACGAACAATGTCATCTTGAAAGCAAATTGTCAAGGCAGAAGGAAACAAGAATGATGAAATCATTCCAGCATGAACTATCCGAATAACCATCCCTTCTGTGTCTGCAGGACGTCAATAAAGAAGGCAGACCTTCCATTGGCGCGACAGTGATCCACTTAGAGATTCAGAGATAATCTGAATAAAAGTCAAGGCAGCACCTGGTTTAGCCAGGTGACCTCTGAAGGATTGACTGCGTCAGACCCAATACCGTAAAGGACATTTTCTGTAGCATGAATTTCCCAAAGCCTCAGCTCCTAGTCTTTTCAGCCTCTCAATATGTGTATTAAAATGTACTAGCCTTGCAATTATTTTCAATTTTACACTCAAGTATAATTGATTGGTGTTGCTTTACAACATGCATCCTGACCGTCACCCCCTGTGCACTCTGCACTTCTCAAAAAGCAGAAACCCTACTTCTCGCTGTGGGAGCCAAGTTGCCATGCCCCTGCTACTAGAAGATGACAAATTACTTTTGAGCTCAGCTATGGGGAAAAAAAAGGAAATTGAAAAAAGGAAATTGCTTTTCTCTCTCCGAAATAAAATTAGTTTTTCTGATAAAGTGTTGGATTATAAGCATCCCTGCTCCTGGAATAACATTACAATACAATACAGGTTGGACAGGTATAACTGGGTTGTTTATGCCAATTTAAAAGATGGTTTAGAACCAAATACCAAAAACACAGGCAAACACAAATAACTAGGCTTTCAATTTAAATTGTACTCCTTTTACATAAGGAATGCCCAAACTGCCCACTGCTTCAGTATTATCAGAATATCTGATCTTTTCATCCTTTAATTCAAATGACAAGCCCCTCAAACAGAACATTCCTTTGTTTTGATGTTACAGCATGAATTCATTTCCTAAAGTGTCATTCGGTGGTTATAATGGATGCATTCTTCTTTGTTTGTCTATTGATGTATATTTGCACACATAATGGAAGACTATTTATACTCCCTGAGATTGTCAAGTGTAATTAAATTGAGATGCATGTTTATTGGTATCAATGTTGTGTGCAATGAAATATATGCCCCTTGACACTTTTCATTCACCATCTGATAGGGTTACAGGGATGAGAACATTGCGAGCATACCGGACATTTAGCATTAGGCTTTGTTCAAAATGACAAAGAACATCCATGGTCATTTGTTTTGACTATTTTATTTGCATTAATTTGCCCATTCTTTAAATGCCTTACTTGGACAGTTCTCAAATGAAAACATCAGCGTATTTCAAAAGTATTCATGTTTCTATTGGTGCACTCATTTTTGAAAAATGAAGCAGTCAAGAGAGCAGTTTACACAATTTAATCACCTGCCCAGGAGCAACATCGCAGCCCTTTGAGTCAGATTGTTTACATAGTATGGGATGATCCACAAGTCACTCACCTGGTTCCTCTAGATGAATTTGAAATCATCTCACAGACGGCAATTTATCTCAGATAAATGTTGTGATCTGCGGTAACACATCCATAGAGCTCTAGTGTCAAGACACAGACAACTCACACACCTCTACAAACTGGGCTCCCCCAGAAAAAGCCAATGACAGGTGTGCAATTGGAGTTTGACAGGGATGGTGCAACTTCATCCAAAAGCTCACAATGTAAGCCCAATAATTACTGTCAGGCATTACTGTAGAATCTGTGAAGGTGTGCAGGTTTTGTAGAATTTATTTTATTTATGCATACATACATAATATGCCATGTGTATGCAATGGAAAATAAGACTGCAACTGGGAATAGATATTTGCTTTTTTGTAAAATTTCCAGTAAAATCATTACCTGCTTTTGGGTTATTGGGATGTTTATCAGGATGGCAGTCAAGAGCTCTAGCCTTGAACTCTGTGAGGATCTGTTCAGACTTTAAAAAAAGAAGAAAAAATACAAGTTCAGGTTTCACTGGACCTTTGATAAATGGCTCAATGTAACATCGAACTGATGAACATGAAATGATTTAGATGCAATCCAGCCAGGAAACATCTCGTTTAGGAAATTCAACAGTGATTTCACCTGGAACTGTGGGTCTTATAAGTGTTCCATGATTCATAAGGAGCTCCAATCACTATTCTATATTTGTCTGGGTCTTTTTTAGGGGGGGATGGATTGATTATTAACAGCAATGGTTGTGACCAGACATACTTTGCTGGAAATTGCCAATATTGTGACAGAATAAATTTCCAGTTTATATTTTGTACTTTAGAGAAGCAGCACTTTCAGCTTAACTACGTTGGAGCACTAAACTCTTGCTCCAATTAAATATAGATGTGTGGTTTTTCAGTCCAGTGTTTGTTTGACCCACTCTTCCTGTTACATGCAAAGCATCAGATACCTGCCAGCTGCTGCACACCTCATTTACTGATGAGACGTAGCAGATTTGCCATAGAAAACATTTTTCATTAAAAGCATAAGATAATCTTACAAACTTAGCTCACTCAAATAAAATCACTTGGCAAAGAGGTCAGATGGTCCCCTTCTTTAAGGTTAATTGGGCTGATAGTAATCGAATCCAGTCAACGAGGCGTGTTTATCAGTATTACTTTTAAAAGTAGCAAATATGTCAATCAGCCTTTCTTGTTTTATTGACAGCCCTGCCAAGATACACAAGTCAGGTTGTTTAGTCAAATAAACAGTTAAATGAATACCAAAACAAACAGAATTCATTAAAAAGAAAATATATGGAGAAATGTCAACCTATGAGTCATTCCTTATGACTACAAACATCTATTTATTCAGTAGATGCCATTTTTCCATTGCACCCGTTTTCCCAAAAAACATTACCACTCGATGCAAATTCTTAACAATTTGCCATATTAAAAACTGTTCAAATCGGAAAAATAAATAATAAAATTAAAAAACACATGCTGCTTCAGAAAAACAAGATCTGTCTGGCATACATTTTCTCTATGGATGTCTTTCAGGTCAGCAGTGCCAAAGACCCTCTGAGAAGAGAGTTGAAAACATGTGAGGTTTGAGCGGATCAGGCTTGCAGCTATTACAGAACTGTAGATGCAGCATTATTGCGGGTTTTGGGTTCAGCAGCACAATTATTATTATTTGTTTATTTAGCAGACGCCTTTATCCAAGGCGACTTACAGAGACTAGGGTGTGTGAGCTATGCATCAGCTGCAGAGTCACTTACAACTACGTCTCACCCGAAAGACAGAGCACAAGGAGGTTAAGTGACTTGCTCAGGGTCACACAATGAGTCAGTGGCTGAGGTGGGATTTGAACCGGAGACCTTCTGATTACAAGCCCTTTTCTTTAACCACTGGACCACACAGCCATGCACAGAAATCAAATCCATGCAGAAGGATTTGCAAACATCATGAAAATGTAAGGGAACACTACTGAAGTGGCATGAGTAGCTCCGTGTCCTTTAATGGTAACAGCATACCACATCACCAGTTTTACAAAATGCACACCTGAGGTCCTATCACATCACTCTCAGTCTGCAGAGAATTCAGCTTTCACAGTGCCGACTGAAACCAATTGCTATACTTTCAATTATAAACACGTTCTATATGACAGCAAGAGCTGGTTTACCATCGAATCAATAAAGTATTAATAAGGACAACCTATATTATATTAATGTTTGCAACATGTTGCTTGTTCTGGATATGATTGTGAGCAGATGCCTCAAAGTGCTGCTTAGATTTTATATAATGACTGCATCAAGTGGAAATAACCATTTAGTTACAGTAAATGTACTCATTTCCTTGCTTCTGTTAAATCAGTGTACTTCAAAGCCTCTTAATGTGATCACATCTGTGGTCGTTCATTTTAATCAAAGTGAGAGTTATTTCCCTTCTGTTTCGTCCAGGTATGAGGCTTGTTAACCTTTAAGAAACAACAAACTATTTTACTCAAAAAGGGTTTAAAAAAACTTAAATAAATAAATAAATAAATAAATAAAATAAAAGTGCTGCTCAGGTTCTCGATTCAGATTGAACCACGTACGCTACTGCATACGAGAATTGTAATGCTGTGTTCAGGTTTTAATCACAATGTAATTTAATGCAAGACTTTCTACCCCAAGGCAAACAAATACTGTAATATTAGCCACCTGACAACCTCAGAAAAATAAGCTGAATTTAATAATATTCGTTAAATTGTCTTAATCTTACCGATGACAGTTCATCGCATCCCAGCAAAGCATAATAATCTTCTAGATCTCCTGGTCTGCAGTTTAAAATCGCGTCCATTTGCAAATGTTTAGTTTACTGTAAAAGTAAAATTATGCACCGACAGAGAGAACTTTCACCGCTAGTAATAGTACTTCCCACAAGCCTTTTTCCCATGAATACTACTGAAGAGAGAAACGCTTCTGCAGCGCACACAATGGTCAGCCGATATTGCTCTGCCTTGTGCACACAATATGGGAGGAGCGACAGCATGCGCTTTTATAAGGCAGTCTGGGATCTGTAGTACTGGTGTGGCGACGTTTCTGAAATAAATACATAAATAAATAAATGCATATTGTCCTACAAAACTGAAAACTTTAAACAGTTATCTGCTCGTATGTATTTCTCAATATGATACTGAGGGTGAGCATGAGCTGTTTGACTGATACATGTCATTGATTTCAGCGTGTGATGATATTACCAGTGATATTATCGGCACCGGCTTGTATACTCTGGCCCAGTTATTTCAATATGGTGACATTAACGGAATGGTGTTGTTAAGCATTTGGCTGGACCAGATTTAAAATAAAAACTAACAAACAAGAATTAAGTGATGTAAATCAAATCTGTCAATTTCCTTTATTTTATTACATATACAGAAACTACGAAAGAGGGACCAAGTTTTTCAATTTTTTAATTTTAATTTTTATTGTAGCAACAAAAATAAATAAAATGTTTTAAAGTACATCACACACTCTGTATTTGGGAGCTGATAGAGAGCAAATATTGAAAATCTAAACGAGCTGTTTTAGTCGGAGTTAATAATAATAGAATGATATGTCTAGCTAATCTGAAATTCGCTGAATGTAGCCAAACACCTGCTTGCAGTCGAGTTTTTTCTCGTAATGACTGTTTACCCTAAACAGCATTGATTAAGGCGTATCGCCATCCAGGTTTCTCTCAGATCTCAGTTTCGTCCATTTCAAAAGTTCCGAAACAGAGATTAATCGTGCGAGGCACTGGTGTGTCAAAGATATTTACTCTGGGTGCGTTCACGGAGATCATTATGTGCAGATTCTGTGCAGAAACTAATGGGTGCGTTCACGGAGATCATTCTTAGAACATTGCTGGCTAAATTGATCAGATTCTGCACAGGATCTGCGCGGAATGATCTCCGTGGACGCACTGTCTATATATAGAACATCTTTGGGTGTGTCAGGGTACGTGGATGATCCGGGGGGGGCGGGGGAGATATTATTTTTGTTTTCTCTTTACAATATCACATATAATACGGTTATGTATCCACATATTAATCTATGAACGTGGGGTGTGTTAAGATATGTAGTATTTTGCATTCGATTCATTAACAAAATAATTCTGGTAATGAATCTTGCAATGTTGCTTTAATTTTCCTCTGACAAAAAGATTACGTGTCTAGACACACGCCGGCTCTGATAGGAGTCACCGCAGATTTCCCATGAAGCAAAATAAGATGATGATGAAGGCTCATTGGTTACGTGATTTGTTGTGGATGACGTCACCGCTGCTGGTGCTGGCGCGTGGGCCACTGCTGGAAGAGGTCGTATCACGTGACCTGTTTAAATATCCCATCAGCTGTCGTGCTCGGAAGATCTTTATGGTCGAGCCCGAGCGGAGAGATTGTGTGAGCAAAAGATGGCGGACGGAACGAAAATCATCCTCAACTCCAGCGCTGGCGGCTTGGAAGCCGAGGAACCGCTGGCTAAAAGGCTGAAGCTCGGGGAGGTGTTAAAGAGCGGGGACACGGCGGCCTCCGAGGAGCAAGAGATGGGAAAAATCGTCAGTGAGTCCGGGGCGGCGGCAGAGCAGCAGCGGCCGGGAGAGGGGGTGCCGGGACAGGCCTCAGCGGCACCAGGCGGAGACAATGGGCTGCAGGACTCTGAACTACAGGAGGGGCTGGTGGAGGAGGAGGAGGAGAGGAAGGATCTGATCGGGGTTTCTGCCACAGAGCGAGCAGGTAAGTACTGCTGTTGGCATTCCTGTTTACAAAGAGCTGTTCAGATGTGCTTTTCTCGACAACACGTTAATTATAACCAACTTTTCAAAACTTAACTTTAGGGATATATATATATATATATATATATATATATATATATATATATATATATATATATATATATATATATACAGTAATTAAATTTAAAGCGAATAAATAAAAACATCTCATATAGTGCGAATACTGAAATTAGTGAAATCGCTTTGGAGTTTCGCAGTATGTCGGTCTTAATTGTATGTTTTGTGAGTCCAAGTGTTTATGTTAAATTGCAAACATTGTCAGGTCATTGTATTGTAAATAGTATAATTTCAAGCAATGAGGGGATCTACTACATGCACTGGAAGTTGTCAGAATGGATGACAACGACGGTGACTATAACGTTAAAGACACATTTCACTAAACCGTATGGATCTATTTGTAACTCTCTTTAGTACACATTTATGAACTCAACATTTTCTGCAAAAAAGGTTTTAATGTAATGGTACAGTGTATATGTTGAGAAACAGTCCACCCTTGATCACGTTGAAGCAGCAGCACATTAACGTATAGCACATCTTGTAATGCAGCTTGCAGGGGTTGATGTGATCTAAGGGATTGTATTTATTTAACTCTACTACAAGTTTTATCCATTTTCTATGGCCGTTAGTGGGCTTGGGTAACTCAGGTTGTGTATTGTACTTTGTTAACAAAACAGGAATTTTGAAGCTCTTTCTTAAACCAAATAAGTGTCATAGGTCTACAATTGTGTATTACTGAACTTCTGAAACAATTTGAAATTACAAAAAGAGAACAGACTAGTATATAAACAGCTTAATTCAGCTGTACTAATGACAAAATACATATCTTTAAATTGTATGCAATATACCTGAAGTGTTTGTTAAACTGAAGACGAGAAGTAGTTATATTATGTTAAATGATACATTTAACAGTCAGATCATTTTGTTTATATAGCCATATAATATGGATATTTGTTTCAGATGGAACACCCCAGAATGAGGATATCCTCCTGAATGGATTTGATTCATATGATTGTGATGAGGACGATACATCTTCACATGCAAGTTCAAGTGACTGGACCCCACAACCTCAGATAGGTAAATCTTGTAATATGCATGTTTATTGTGGTGATTTTCCAGTCTGTCCTGGAAAGCATTCGCCGCAGTCAAAAGTTGCATTCGTAAAAATAAAAAACACTTAAATAACACTTTTGCTATTATGCTCATGTTTTTGCAAATTTCATATCTCTCATGAATATTTAACATCAAAATGTTTGAAATTTAACACGTTTTAAATTTGAGCATATGATGAATAAACAGGAGATTTAAGTTCACTTAAATACATTTCCCTTATGATGCACTAGATTTAAGCATTAAACGTTCTACAAAATTTGGTAGGTTTATGCAGACACTTTGAATTTGCATAGGTGTGCAAATGGCATGTTTTATGTTGCTGGTAGAAAATAATCTCTTGTTGACTATTATATGCAGCATGTGACATTCGTATAACTGAGGTTTCTTGTTGCAGGTTCGTATAGTTTTATTCAGCAGCATATTATGAGGGAGACGGACCCGAGGACCATCTTGAAAGACCTTCTCCCAGGAACTGTACTTCCGCCTGACCTGGATGATATGACTCTCTGGCAGATTGTGATTAATATATCAGAACCTCCAAAAAGAAAGAAACGGAAAGACATCAATACAATGGAAGATGTTGTCAGGCTGCTGCAAGAATGTTCAAAAATTATGGTGTTGACTGGAGCTGGGGTATGTATTCCTTCTGTTGGGGGATTTACTTTTTGGATATTATTAGATAAACCTTGGTCACCCAACAAATTGGACATTAACCACAGCATAACCAGTGAATTAATGTACAAGAATTTAATTTAATATTGCTTTTTGTTGCAGGTTTCTGTGTCCTGTGGAATACCTGACTTTAGATCCCGTGATGGTATTTATGCACGTCTTGCAATAGATTTCCCTGACCTTCCAGATCCACAAGCAATGTTTGATATTGAATACTTTAGAAGAGACCCTCGGCCATTTTTTAAATTTGCAAAGGTTTGTCCTATAAATTCTGTTTCAATATAGTATCTACAAGCCTTTTGAGAATACCTGGGTGGCTGTAAAAAATGCTGTACATACGTTTTGTTCCCTGACTACCTGCATTAAACATTCTTGGCAGTTGATGACACAAGGGTTGTATGTCATCACATTTAGCAGTTGGTAAGTTTACCAAATACAGTAGTCCATCGCGTATCCAACTGCAGTAGGACGGAGTAAGGGCGGATAGGTAAAGTCTTATAAATTAATCTTAAATCCTGTTTTAAATACCATTATACACAGCTGTAATAATTACTTTATTCACACAATTATTGTTTTGAGATTCAGCTTTTATTAGGGAGCTTCCCTAAATCCCTTGTTTAGAAAGATACAGGGTATTAAAGCTTGTGACAGGGTAGCCGTCTGCCATGTGGGTGCATGCATTCGCTGTTGAATGACAGGCAGGATATCGAGACGGAGGCGGAAGTTGATACGCCCTGCGGGCGAACAGGATTTATTCACATATCAACACACTGAACAGCTTATGTGACACTACCAGCAGTAGTAGTTCACAGAGTACATACAACAGAGTGTACGAAAACTTTGGTAGGATCTACAATCACTGAACTAATCTTCTCTGTTCAATAATAAACGAACTCCAGCTACTCACCCGGCTGTCAGTGGTTTCGACTTGCTTACTCACTCTTCGATATCCAACCCTGGCTCTCGCCCTCTCTCTCTCTCTCTCTCTCACACACACACACTGTGTTGAAGAGCTTGAACATGGCGGATAAACGATTAGGACTGATATGTGATGGGCAGATACACGGCAGATGACTATTTTGATTTGCTACTTACTTGTCTTACTTCTATCCCTAATTGTATTTGAAAAATAAATAATCTTGTAACGTGATTACCTATCCTTTTTCAAGATTTTGAGTTTATGTAAGCTGTATTTGCACGGACAGGATAAATAACCACATATAATATTGATAATGATATTGTTAAGCAAAAGAAAGAAACAGAGTAAAATATCTCTGTAGGAAATGCAAAAATGTCTGTTCTAGCAGTTACAAACGATTTGATGCCATCAGTCAATAAGCTTCCAGACTGTAAAAGCACAGTGCAGTGCTACATCATTATTCTTCATTTCAAGTTACCAAAGTCATGCACTGGTAGGTGTAGAACTGAAGTTCCATGTGTCAAAGTATCAAACCCCTGGTCACATACTGTACTGAGTCATTGCCTGTGGCACCACTTGTATAGCATTTTCCCTGGTAGCTTCAATTAAAACTAGTCCACTCCAAACAGCATAAATGTAAAGGTTTAGGAACCATGTCGAAATAATTGACACATTCTACTGCCAATGTAAAGTGTTAAGTAAATGCTTGCCTGGCATAATTAAAAGGAGGAGAAACACTTAACATAATTTATCTCAAAACAATAATCATCATCATATTTTCTGTAATTATCTTTTCCCTGGTGTTAGCCGATATGGACGACTTTGGGACTAAAATAAAGATTTGTGGCATGCAAGGTGAATATTGACCAAAGTGAAACTAAAGCTATGCAGATTTAAGGAGGGCTCAGATTGACACAGAGCTATATGCAATGTTAGTAAATGTGTCTAAGTGAAATATATTTTAAAAGAGGAAATTGTTATCTGGGCAGCAGTGTAGAGTATTGGTTAGGGCTCTGGACTCTTGACTGGAGGGTCGTGGGTTCAATCCCAGGTGGGGGACACTGCTGCTGTACCCTTGAGCAAGGTACTTTACCTAGATTGCTCCAGTAAAAACCCAACTGTGTAAATGGGTAATTGTATATAAAAATAATGTGATATCTTGTAACAATTGTAAGTCGCCCTGGATAAGGGCGTCTGCTAATAAATAAATAATAATAAAAAATCTGGTGGAGAATATTTTCATAATATAGTAATTATCTTAGAAAGGTTGTCATGTGATTTCCTCACCTGTTTGCAATGGATGGCAAACAAAGTGTCAATTTTAAGCTTGTATAAATAATTGCATATTGAGCTTGCAGGTACTGAATTTGTTTTCTATGTTTTTTAGGAAATCTATCCAGGACAGTTCCAGCCATCTCCATGTCACAGGTTCATTGCAATGTTGGATAAACAGGCAAAGCTTCTTCAGAATTATACTCAGAACATTGACACACTGGAACAGGTGGCTGGAGTCCAGAGGATCATTCAGTGCCATGGTCAGTTTTATATATTTGCGTTTAATATCAGACAGTGAGCTGTGTCAGGGGATTAGTTAGTATGTAAATTTGTCCACATTTGTCAATAAACTGTTGTTTTGTTTCACAGCTCAGTTTCTACACAGTGACCACACAAGTCTTATTGCATGTGTCAGTATGGTTTGAATTCAGACCACATGAACTTATCAATGTTTGTGTTTTATATACAGCTTTAATTAACTACTTAAAGTGTACTAATACTGTACACCTCAAATTCTTGAATCTCCATTGCAGGTTCTTTTGCAACGGCATCATGCCTAACCTGCAAATATAAGGTTGACAGTGAAGCTGTTAGAGAAGATATATTTAATCAGGTATGGATATATTTTAAGTTGTAAACTTAGATATGATCTGTACACATGAAACGTCTCAATGTTCAGAATTATTTTATACGATTGTACTGTTGTCTTAAATTATAAATACAATTTTAGTAACAAGCATTGTTAATTGTCAATATACAAAATGAGCTAATCCACATTTAAGCATGTTGCATTTCAGTTGGTACTAATATACCTATATATCATGAAAGGTCTGCAAACAAAGATGGCATGACTACAACCAGAATTGAATAGCAACTACCACTGCTGTAGTAATTATGATACCATTGGTTAAAGCTCTTTGAAAGCTGATTTGTAAACATTTTATAATTTGGATCTTCCCTTAACTTTTTTTTTTACCTGTCTTTCATACACTGGTAGGTTGTGCCTCGATGCCCCAAATGTCCACCTGATCTGCCTCTTGCTATCATGAAACCAGATATTGTTTTCTTTGGAGAGAATTTACCAGAACAGTTTCACAGGGGCATGAAGCATGACAAAGATGAGGTTGACCTCCTGATTGTCATAGGGTCTTCACTGAAAGTACGACCTGTGGCTCTTATTCCAAGTAGGTTATTAAATTGTGCAATTTAATTCCTGAAATGTGTTTTTATTTTAAGAAATAAAAAGTAGTTTAATGAAATAGCCCATGAATCAAGGACAACTTTTTTTTATAAAATAATGTAAAACTAAAGTGGATAAGCTTTCAGTTTTACCCCTTTACACTATAAATAAAATGTTTGCTTCTGTAATTTAAGTGTGAATTTTAAACCTTGATTACTTATCTGGAATAATATCTTAAATATTGCATGTACCAGTAATGTTCAAATGCCTCAGTCCTGTCTTTTCCTTTTTTGATTAAATAATGTGAATTTTCATGTCCTAATGTTGAATTGTTTTTTGTTTTAGACTCCATTCCCCATGAAGTACCTCAGATTCTAATCAATAGAGAACAGTTACACCACCTTAACTTCGATGTAGAATTGCTTGGAGATTGTGATGTTATTATCAATGAACTATGCCATAGGTTGGGTGGAGATTATGAACAACTATGCTACAACCCTTTAAGACTTTCTGAGATCACAGAAAAGCCCCCTCGTACGATCAAAGAGTCCAAATTACAGTTCACTGACCTACCACCTACCCCCCTCGAACTTACAGAAGACTCCAATTCCTTGGAACAAACTAGTGAGGACACTCGTACCTCCAAGCAAGTTTCAAAAGAAACAGCAGGAGCTCAGCAATCAAACCATTTAGGATCTACCTCTGAGCTCCCACAAGCTAGCTCTGCAGAAAACCCTCCACAGAACAGGACTGAAATTGTTGAAGGAAATGCAAAAACTGATATGGGGAATTTGCAAACATCAAAGAATGAGGAGTGTCCAGAGTCAGGTGAAAATAAATCTGATCTTGAAATTCTCAGAAGATGCTGGCTGAGTAGATTTGCAAAAGAACCAATCAGCAAACGCCTTGACAGTACGTTTTTAAATATTTATATATAATATGTGTATAGTATCTCTTATGTGGATTACAGTAAAATATGTAATACTAAATCTTGAATTTGCTGCTAGCTAATCAAGTTTATTAAATATGACTGCAAGGGTAGCTTTATGTTTTTTGTAAAGCTTCTTTAACAGCTCCTATTAGATAAAGACTTGATATTTTCTGATTTCTGGAAAATCCTTGGACAATATGAAACATTGCCCTTCACTTTGACATATAACCTAATATGGCTGCCATATTGTGTTCATGTGAGTTTTGGTTTTGGTTTCTGGAAGCAGAAACGCTTTGTTGGCTTCACATTTGGTATGAAAATGTATTCAGTGGTTCTCTTGGTCAAGCAAATAGGCTGCCACACTGTCAAAATCTCTCGTAGACCAGTAAGGTAACGAATTTATATTACCAGGTTGTTCAAATTTCACTTGTGAAATGCTGGATTTTAGCTTAATGATAGAATTTTCTCCATGTGAAGCTGCCTTCATTCATCCACTTATGTGATAAGGCATTCATTTTTTAAAATTAATTTCATTTCAGATTCTCAATACCTGTTTCAAGCACCAAATCACTACATTTTCCATGGAGCAGAGGTATACTCCAATTCAGAGGATGAGTCCTCGAGTTCCTGTGTCAGTCACAGTGACAATGAGTCATGCTGCAGCCCTGGAGAGGAGGGAGAAGACGATAGCGAAGGAGAGGAGTTCTATGGCCGAGTCGAAGAGGAGGGTTCGGACGATGAAGACTGCTTCAGGGATGGCAGAGAAGGATTAGAAGCAGAAACAAATGACTTTATAGACATGCTGAGGAATCAAAGAGACAATAAACCTGAAGATATAAAAAATGTGACACAAATGTAATAAAATGTAATGCCTACATTTATTTGCTACTTGTCCACCAGCACCAGCTGTCCTGAATTTTTGTTTTGTTTTATTAAGAGGAGATTTATTTGTAGATTTTTTTTTTTTGGCTATTTAAATTTCGGGTTATGCTCTCACATTTGGCCACCTTACATTTCCCAGCAACGTTCTGTGCTTCTGAAGTTTTGTTAATTACCCCTTGTAATTGTACCCATGCTGTTTGACAACAGCTGCTTTAAAATGTTCTTTCAGACCTTTTCACTTTGCAGTTTAAAAAAGCCATTGATTGGTAACAGGATGAAAAAAGGGAACAGAAGACCAAAGAACAGGAGTTTTTTTCCACATCCACCAATTCATTTTTATGTTAGAAGTAAATCTGTTGCTTTTGCTCTTTTGAACTTCTTACAGAAATATGTCGAATGAACACTGGCATTTATTCTAAAGACTTACTCTGGCAGCTAATTTTTATGGTAAATAGTCTAGTAGTAGTGTTATTTTTGTATTTTGTAATATTTTTAACGCATACTCAGCGTAAGTACTATAGGCGACAAAGAAATAGCACTTGGAGTATGTAGATATTTTACGCCTTACAGAAAATGGTGACTGCATCAGTGAGCACTGGCTCAGCTTTTTATTTTAACACAGAAATGATTCTCTTCCTGTGGAACTGCAGTAATAATTTGAATGTTTTAAGAGTGTAAAGAAATACTTTAGACTGGGACTTGATTCTCAAAGCTAAGCTAATATGAATAATTTGAAATGTACATTGTTGTGGAAACATGTGCCTGCTTTCTAAACTTTTATTAATAATGTTAGTGGCTGTACAGTTTTGTTTAGGAATGGCCGTCACTGTGGTACAGCTCATGTAAGCATTATTAAGTATGCCTTTCCATGAAGCATTTACACTGCCAAAATGTGAATTATACAAGCCTTTTCTTTTATATATATTGAAAATACTGTTTGAAAACACACAATGTAAAGAGCTTTTAACATTTAAAAGCAATGTATTTTACAGCAAGAAACATTTTACACTGGTCCCTGTGGTAGAAGCTTTGAATATGCTTTGAAAATTAGTCAGAAGCTGCTGGATTATCTTGCAGCTGGCTTTCAGAAAAGATTTGAATCACATGGCACACAGTATTATTTATTGCAGAAACTTTAGGTGCAATCCACCAGGATAGTCAACTTTATAACTAGATATTAAACTGGCTTTAAATGTCCACATGGGTGCATCTGATTTAATTTTTTGTTTGAAAAATGTTAATTTCAAAGCCCACCAGTGTCTACTATGTGGCCAGTTCTATATAGCATTGGTGTTACCAGGAATCTACTCACATTGATTAAATGTGAGACAAAAATCTATACTAAAGTGATACCGAAACACTATTTCCAAATGTAAATATCACATGAGTAGAAAGAACAAAAATCAGTTTTTACATTTGTTTTACGTTACAGTAAAAGATACACATTTTGTTTGACATTGGCTATAAAATTCTGAATTGCAGGATGGCCTTTTGTTTTGGTGTGTATCTATACTGTATAAGATTTTGGGAAGACCCAGATGCTTCCTCTGCTGTATTAAAATGCAGTATCTTTACATCCATTAATTGCATGATGCTATTTGTCTGTTTTTTGTTCAAGTAACTGTTGAAATCAATTAATTTATTTTATACAATAATGTTTTCTTTATGCTCCTTTGTACTGTGTGTATCTATCTACCTACCTAATTATATATATATATATATATATATATATATATATATATATATATATATATATATATATATATATATTTTACATAATCTATGGCATACTTTTATAGCTACCAGCTAGAACAGTACATTAACAGTAAAACTTTTGAAAAATACAGGAGCAATGTTATATTTTTGTTTTGTTAAAATGTCATTTTATGTTGCATTGGTTGTAAAAAAAAAAAAAAATGTAAAAAAATGTTGCATTGGTTACAATTTTCTTTTTTTAGAAGTTTAATTTTTTTATAGCAAATTCTATTCTGTCATTCTTGACTGCTGTTTTATGCTACTTATACTCGTTCATAATTCTTCACTGTTGTGAACATTATTTTGTGGGTTAGTAATAGTTTATTCATCCATTCTATCTTCAGTCGTGTGTTTCTTACATTATGTAATCCAGTCTAGTACACATCAAAATATGTATTTGGATTTGTAATATAATGCAATAAACATTGTCTTGACATCCATTTTGTTGACGTGCATTTTTATAAAATTAGCATAGTGTAAATTACAATATTTCGAATATAAAACATAAACTGTATAAATGACAAGTGTCAGCTAAAAGGTGCACTTGAACGCCTCCTCTGGACACAAGAAAGAGTACACACACTGTTCAATGCAAAACAATTAAAGACAACTACGATCTATTAATGCTTTTAGTGTTTTTAGCACTGCAGTGACGTTGAGCAAACACAATGCTGAGGAAAGGTTTCGACCCACAGGCCAAATTGGTAGACTGATAAAACTGCATTTCTATTAGAGATTTTTTTTAAGGATACTTTAACTAAATACTCAAAAGACACGGCGCATGTTCCAATAAACGCTGCTTTCTCGCCCACAACTCGTTCCTGATTTCATTGGTTAACTCTTAACCTAGTTTGTAGCTGGAGTGGTCAATTGCTACTGTCAATCATTTTGTTCTCGGTGCCTATTAACCACCTTGGTTACTATAAAATATTACGCTGCCTCTGTCAGTTCCGAAGTAGCTGGGTCTCCGTGAGAAGTGAAAATGGCAACTCAGTTTTTAATCCGAACTTCATACAAAGCTGTGCGCTTGGCAGCAGCGAACCACCTCTCAAGAACTCCAGTAAGAGTTATGTGCACTGCAAAGGGTAAGTGTAAAGTTACGACTGTTAAGACGCATTTTAATATCAACTCTAATATGACAAGGACGTTTTGCAAACTCCGTTATGAATCACGTTACACTTGCATTTATGCTGAAATCAGCAACAGTAGTACAGTATGTGTTTTTTGTTGTTTGTAGCGAATGACAAATACTATAATAGTATAGTTTTGTGTGTGTGCTTTTAATAAACGAAGGTCATCGTGCTTTTATTCCAGTACCAGGCCCATGTAAAAGACACACCTATTTTGGCTTGGCTGCAGGATTAGGTGCCAGAAAGCTTTGAGCTGGACAGCAGGTCACATGCACAAACAGCACAGAGACATTGGATAGTTTATTGGACTACGTGCAACCCTGAGAACAGTTATAGGCTGCCTATATGTAACCATAATCTCGGTTTCTTTTAAAACTACATTATAATAAGCAGCCTTCATCTAAATTGTATTTGTTGTTGTTCAATGTACTGTGTAAATGGTACTCCCGTTAACCTACCTTTTCAAGGCACTGCCACCTTATTAGCTGAGCTGTTGAAGAGTTGATCTTGAGAACCACTTGCAAGGGTGTTTGGAGTCTGTGTAGTACAAGTAATTCTGCTGTTCTGTAGGCATCCCAACCAATGAGGAGCAAGCCACGGGGCTGGAGCTCCGAGCTCTACTGGCCCAGAAGAAGGGAAAGGTAATGCAGTCTGTTTAACAGCATTGCCTGATTTTTAATTACATTAAGGGCTGGCGTCACAGACCCTGATTAGCACTAATCGTGGACTGCCTTACCCAATGTAACATCAGGTAATCCACAGAAGTACTAAGTTTTTTATTTAATTTATTAACCAGCGATTCTATTAAGTGTTTTAAGGAAGGTTTAATCAAATATTTTCATTTATTTCAATAGGACCCGTATAGTATTTTCAGGCCTAAGGAGTATGCAGGAACCAGTGAGGATCCACATATTGTTCCTTCCATCGGTGACAAGAGACTGGTTGGCTGCCTCTGTACGAAGTGGTTTAAATGGCTCCTTTTATTTGGGATTTGCTAATTTAAAGGGGGGTTGGGGGAGTAGTTTTATAATGAATTATGCATTGGTTTGTCATAGCCTTAGTTCTTCATACAAGCCCCTAGTTTTTAATTTGTTATCGCTGTGCCTAATTAAGATTGCCAAAGTAAAAATGCTTTCCAATCCATTGTTCCAGGTGAGGAAGATAACACTGCCATTGTCTGGTTCTGGTTACATGAAGGGAATCCAGAGCGCTGTCCATCCTGTGGATCGCATTACAAACTGATTCATCAAGAGCTTCCACATTAAGCGGGAGGAGAGATCCAAAGAAACCACTCATTTAATGTCTTTTTATTAAATGGGGATGTGTGCTCTTTAAAGAATTAAACAATTCAATTAAATGTGTGTCTGAATTGATGGCTTGATTCTTTTTTTTCAACTGTATTAGGATTGTATTCTGTCAGGGCTTAATCATATGGCATCTAATATGGTACAGCTGTGCTACTAGTTGCTTCAATGTTGTATTTCCTTTTGTAAATCATCTATACTGTCTTTTCACCTTCCCAGTTTTAGTAAAGCAGGATGGCACATTTTCAGTAGAAAGGAAAAGACCCAATCGGTGCAACCCAAAATGAACAAGACTGCTTTGTAATGATGCAGCATCAGAAACGGAAGCTTTTGCACCTTGAAGAAAACGTATGGGCAATTAAAAGTTTGACTGCTTTGAGGGTTGCAGTGGGAATGTGATGTATGCTGCAAGATAGATAATATAACCTTGTGATGTTTATGAATTACATTATAGCAGATACCGCTATTGAAAGAAAACAAGTTGCATAAATTGATAGAGGGTAAGAAGTTTGCAAGGGTCAAAAACCAGTTCCTTTAAAAAAAAAAATTTAAAAACCCATGGAAGACTGTTCCCCTTGTTTAAAATCCAGTTCTTGAAGTTCTGGGTTTGAATCTTTAGGATCTGGTAAGATCCCAACTTGTGACAACATCTCAGGGCCCTGGGGTTATCACAAGCAGGTCCTTTGGTGTCTTTGTGATGCTCTCCATAACAAATAATGTTTTCATATTTTCTTTTAAATTAGGTACGTGGTTCTGTAGCTGTGCCTTACATCCCCAGCAGTTTTCTCCAGGCTGGCTCTGCAAATAATTCACTGCCTTGGATCAGCAAACAAAATAATCTGTATTTGCTGTTATTTTTGTGAGCTATTGGTTTCAAAAGGTGTAGTCCCTGTCTTTGACCATTTGCCATAATATACTGTTTGAAAATTTAGCAACTGTGCTAGCATTTTAGAGAACTGCAATATACAGACATTGACCAAAGTCTACAAACAGGAGGTACTAGAGGTGTATATACGTAAAATGTGTGTAGCTTCTACACTAACCTGTTTTTAACAATATGAGATAGAAGGTTTATGGGCAATGTACAGTATTTAGTCATCCAATGCAATTGTTTTATTAGTGTTTACTAAAAAGTAAACATAAATAATAGCAATTGTTCACAAACCTTTTATATGTATTTCCAAAATGGTTGCTGTATGTTTACACAATCAGATTTGCAGTCATCTGTGCACAGGTCTGATTTTTTAGAATTACATTTTTGCTTTCAAAGTCTGCTTTATTTTTGCACACACACACAGGCTAAGGGGAAATTGGGTAAAACAAATATTGTATCAACAGAAATCAGAAGCTTGAATTTAATGCATTTACAACAAAAAAGAAAAGCATCCCTGATTGATTTATAGCTAAACACCACATGCATGTTACACCATTTTCCTATGAAATTGTAGGAGTGATCAGGGTTGATCCTAAAACCAGAACATTTGATGCAGGTGCACCTCATGTTAATAAACACACCTTCAAAGTAAAAACTTAAGGTCTTAGTTTAATTATATGCACCGATGCTTTGAAGATTGGTTTCTTTTTTCAGAACAGTGTACATGGTCGTGTACAAGTCCATAAAGAAATCAACACATTACACACAATAAGCTATTACATTCATTTGAGTGATATGTCAAGAACCAGTGCAGAAATGTAATGCTGTATTGCAAAAGAAGAAAATAAAGTAGCTGTTACTGTTAATTGCATTTAATGTAATAACAAACAAAAGGCTAAATACACACTATATATATATATATATATATATATATATATATATATATATATATATATATATATATATATATCTTGATATATATATATATATGTGTGTGTATATATATATATATATATATATATATATATATATATATATATATATATATATATATATATATATATATATATATATATATACACACACACACACATATATATATATATATATATATATATATATATATATAGCATTGATACTTTACAAAAGCATAAAGCAGTTTGTTCACACCCCCACAATAGGAAAATGACACAGCTTCAGTCTTTGTAGAGGGTGAATCCGATGGGTGTATTGTTACAAGTACAGGGTTCAAGTGGATCAATAGGCATATTTCAGTTCCTCTTCCATTGAAAGACCTTTGGTTTGTGTTTTTTGTCTCACTTTCAAAATTGCCAGTATGTGTCCAGATAGTCTTTAGAAATAGAAATACTGCCTCTGATAAGGCAAGCAATAAGAGATGTCTTTTTTTTTTTTTTTTTTTTTTACACTAAATTGAATCCTTCATAGTGGTCGATCGCCTGGATGAGCTTGACTCTCAGGGTTTCTTTGTCTGTGTATTTTGGCAGGTCTAAGAGATTGAAGCAGGTGTGAGCCACTGGCAGGTACTGCTCCCCTCCTCCAGTGGGCTGGATCACCAGCTTGAGGCTCTTCATCCCCAGGATAGGAATGCGATCGCTGCCACTCAAAAACACTGCAAGGGAAATGGGACCAGTCACATTGCTGTTACGTGTATCTTAGGAACAATGCATCTTGCAATAAGTAACATGACTGAAAAAAACAAAAAAAAAAGATGAAGCTTGCAGTAAACCAAACCTGCAATGGGTTGTAAATTGATTTTAAAAGGTCTGTTTGGTGCAGTTCTGTTAACAATGTGATAAAGTTAACAGGTGTTTTAATAAACTTCACACACTTCCAGTTTATCTGGTTGGTGCTGGTTTAATCTCATAACTGAGATGTACAATGCTGCCCCCTTGTGTTTGAAGAATGGAACAGATCCCAATAGCACAGTTACCTGTTCCCACAAAGCAGCTCCAATGTGCTTCCTCATAATAAACCTTGAGAAATCTTTTCTGAAGCATTTGTTGCTGGACTAGTTAGTAAGCATGGCAAATAATAGTCTGGAGAATCACACAGAAGACACATAATAGGATGTTAAACAAGGAAGACTTTAAATATTAAGAAAATGCAGATGATTTAAATTATCTCTAAGATGGCATTTTGAGAGATTCATGAACAGGCAGTTAATGGATCCAGCTCCATTTTATAGACCCCTGAATAGACTGAGCAAGTGAGAGAGTTTATTTGTTCACATTAGGCTCCAAAGGCTCATGCACAAACTAGGGGAATTTGGCAGTTGCGATTGTTTCAGTAATATTGTACAATAACGCATATCAAGGGGACGCAATATAATATAACCTGCAATTGTGGGGCTCTCGATTGATTGACAGGATGCTAGATGATTAAAATGCTTACACAAAAACTGTTTCTTCTCCTCCAGCGGCAGCTCATGGAACACTTCCCAAAAGAGCTTTATAGTGGGATGGTCTGCCCAATACTCTCCTTTATACTCTGTACTCTGGACACACAGAAAGACAGCGTTCATTAGATTGCAACCTTCTGATACAGAAACTGTAGCCCCTTAACTAAATACATAAATAAACAAAATACTACTTCCTTAACTACTGCGGCAACAGTGTGAAAATTCAGCCAAGAAACCTATTTCTGTCATGAACCATAAAACAGTTTTCACTCTTAACATTTGACCTTGTGTTCGATTTGTTGTAATACTGCCAATGGGCTACTTACCTTCTCCAGTTCTTTCCAGTCATAGTTGGTGTTTCCAATCACCATGGCCTGGAGCTCGTTGGGTTGGAAGAGCTGAAGCACTTTACCTCCGCACACTTTGTGGAAGCCTTCATAGAAAGCTTCAAATAATGGAGCAACTGATGAATTGAAGACATAGTCCACATAGGCATTGACAAAGTCCTGTCTGAAAATAATAACCATCAATGTCATACAGCTCCGACTGCACTACTAACAATACATTCAACAGAAAACACATTTCCAACATGGTGGACTATGATTTATGATTCCATTCCTCACTCCGTTTACAGATCTTTTGAGGAAGGAACATTAATGCCATATCCATACTACACGGTTCAGGACTAAATCCCCCACCAACAGGAACTTACAGAATTATTGTTGCTTGAGCTCTCATTACGTTTGCTTGCAAAAAATTCTAAAGATAAACGTGTGCTGTATGGACCTCAAACTTACCTGTTGTGTTTGTTAACAATAACATCGTCACCATTTGGAATAAGTTCTTTGACTTCTGTTGCACCAAAATTTTCCACAGTAATCTAGTAAAAAAATAAATAAATAAATAAATAAATAAATAAATAAAAATAATAATAATAATAATAATAATAATAATAATAATAATAATAATAATTATTGAAAAGGCTGTTTAAAGTTAACAAAAAAAAATTAAAAACAGTAAACAGAAACCTGAAAATTAAAACATCAGTACAAAATTCATAACTTGATTATAAAATAACCCAAACGAAACTAGACAAATGAGAAATGGATTCCCTAATGCTGGAATGCCTAATACCCCCTTCTTGATGAAGTTAGCCCCCAATTTGTTTACAAGCTTGTATTGGTCAATGGTGATTGTGACCTCTACTAGAATAAAAATAAAAAGACATACTGTGAAATTCAAACAGAATACGTCCTCCACATTATCATCTGGATAATCCAGGAGCTGCTGCATACTTCTGTAAAGATTAAATAATAATACATTTAGAAAATCGTATCAGGAACCTTACTGGCAAGCCTATTTAAACAATAACAGTCTCAGGGTCTCTTGACCATTATAAAAACACACAGCATTGACTGCTGGGTTGCAATATTCCAAGCTCTTTTAGGGCACTCTGGCTGATGTTATCCACTCAGACCTTTAACACTACAGTGAATTTGTGCTAAACTGCCCTACTTCCCCTCTCACAAGTAACTGAAAATATTGGATGTCTTTACTCATTAGGCCACAACCTCTATGACAAATCAGGAGGTTGTGGTACAATAAATCAAATATTTTCAGTTTGGCCATGGTATGTTTTTTTTGTTTTTTTTTAGCATTTGAAAAGTTTCAGGCCTAACAGTAATAGAACCTGATTGAAATATTCAGAGGGAGATCAGACTAAAATTGAAGAATGATTGTTTTGCTCAAGACCAACCTGCCTACGCCAGGCTTCAGCTCCTTCAGATCATCTAGTGTAGGATTCTTCTTCAGAAGCTTTTTATACAGGGCCAGGGGGAAATGCAGATCTACAATCGTCAAGTTATATATCGCCAGGCCACAGATAACACCAATCAAATTGAACAAGTCAATGTCTTCAAAGGTCTAAATAAAACAGCAAAACAAAAACCATTACAAACATTCTGAACTGGATCTCACAGTCAGTACAAGGCTGATCAAATCCAAAGTATTTTACCTTGTCAGAGAACCAGATAAGCCTTGAGTCTTCGTAATATCTAAACATGCCATATTTGGGATCCAGCAGCTCTCTCATTATCAACAGGAAGAATTCTTTCCGAACACCTCCTGCATCCACAGCTTCCTCTCCAACAAAGATCACCTGCAACAGCACTGGCTTTGATTACACGCAACATCTTGCTTTAAAAGCCCTTCTTCAGTTGTACTCATCTCTAGCATTACTGTACACAAGCACTTCAAGGCTTTGCATATGTTCTGTATCTCACTGCATTTCAGTTTCAGTTGTTGTGTTACAAAAGAAGAACGCCTCAGGTCAAACAGGTAAGTACTCTACTGTGACATTAAAAGATACAGGGAATTCCAAGCAAAAAGTAAATGCAGTACCCTCAGCGGCTTCTTGTAATCCAGATTCTTGGTTTTCCTGAGCACTTCCATTGTATCCCCTACAATGTTTTCCCTCCTCACTACAAGCATCAGACAGGGGTCCACAGACTCCACCACTGGCATGAAGAACGAGGAGAAGTTCTGCCTGTGCGCCTGGTCAACAGCCATCTGAGAAGCACAAAGACAAATGATACATGATCCCTTTCACCTGCAAAGAGGGTCCTCATAACTGCCTTTATTTAGATAGATAGATCCTGGGAATCATGAGGCATAGAGAAGACTTAAATAGATGATAAACTTACCAGTAATAAAAGGAACACATCCCTGAGACCATAGAATACACCTGTTACTATGCTGCATTTTTATACAGCTAATAAAATATACAAAAATTACTCTCACCTGCATTTGCAATACTGCATCAGTTTGCAATAGTGTCGTCTTAGCTTGGGCATCAAAGACAAAAGGGTATGTGCAAATTGTGACAGGCATGTCCGGCATCTGAAAACACAAGCAACCTATGAGGGCAACTGCAAACAAACCAGGTTTTATTAATAAAATCAGACTACAAATAACTCAGGAGTTAAAGCTTTAGTGAATAAAGTCCAACGATGCATAATTACGCTTTACTGTAACTAAAGGCTTCACAAGGAGGCACCTTCTACCTTCACAGACTCTCAGTCAAGAGTGGCAGGGCAGTAATAACTTTAAACTTGCTATCGTAGTGGCATCCCAGAGCGCAGTACAAATTAAAAAAACAAACAAAAAAAATCAAGAGCGCTCCTATGTACAATGCACTCCAGCTACAACCAATTCTATAAAAGCACATTCAGAAAAGCATGTTTTCAATTCAGACTTTAAAGAATCCCATGTTTCATCCTGCCCAATGTTAACTGGAATCGAGTTCCACAAACGAGGAGCACAACAGCAAACACCTCTGGCTCTAGTTGATTTAAGATGATTTCTTTGGAACAACTAAGAGTTCTGCATTCTCTGACCTCAAAGAACGAATAGGAATATAGAGAGTTAGTAGTTCTTGGAGATAGGATGGTCCTAATCCATGAAGGACTTTGTAAACAAACACAACTAGCTCACTGTGCTCAAACTCATAATCCTCTGGTCCAGATTACTCTGTCTGAAACACAGGGTGCCACACAAACGTGTTGGATGTGGGAACACCCCACAGAGTTGAGGAACACCCTGCATGTAAACTATGTATGTTGGTTGTAAAGAACTGAGCAGCTCTGGAATCACGTTTTTTAGGTCATGTTCTGAGCCAGATGCGTCTTACTGCAGATAATATATTTACACAAAAATAAAATCAACAAACAGGAAATACCTGAAACTAAAACTACCAACACTGACACTACGCTTACCTCCAATCCTTGGTTGAGGTCCTACAACAAAAAGGCAGCAGAAAAAAAATAATTGAGAAAGAGAAAAGAAGCATTAGTGCCTGTTTCTCATGTGCGGTTCAAGAGGTATGGATCGAATTTCATATAAAAGAGCTTGCCTTCTAAACTGAGTGGCTAAACTATTTCCCTACGTTAAGCTTAGGGAAAAAAAGAATCTGAAAAACTAATAGACTCATCTGATCTATATAAAAAGGTGTTTGTTGTGGGGGGAACAAAAAAAACAAGCAAACAATTGCAGGTGCAACTTCCGGCATTACACGTGGCATTCCATTATCAGACGCAGCGACACAAGAGGCTGCCATACAGTCAAGATGGAAAACAAACCTTACTTACCACCCCATACATCTGTTGCTGTATCCAGGTGATGTAGTCATTTTTAATGTCTATCAGGGAGTGTAATTCGTGAATGTAGAATTTGTCATATTGTATGATTTGTGCTGATCTCTCGTTAACCTATAAAAGGAGAAGCAAGCTCATCATCTACACCTAAAATGTAACCCAGTTAGCCCTGGTGCAACAGAGCTTCTATACACCACTCAAACCAATTGAGATCTAGCCAGACATGACAGCACTGCAAATGGATCAACTGACACAGAACGCAGCTGCTCTTTTTTTGTTTTTTTTACAGTGACCATGAATGGTTATATTGTATAAAATGCCTCATCTTAGTCACCCCCCAAATAGGACCTTTAGAGGGATCCTTAGATTGATCTAGCCTTTATAATAAATCTAGACATCCTCCGATTACGTGTGGAAAGCATGGGGTATTTTCCCTGTGCTGGCAGACTCACCCTGTGGAGAATCTCTAAGATCTTCAAGGCGATATGCAGGAAGCTGTTGAAGATCCTCTGCTCAGAGGGAGGGATCCCAATCTTGCGAATTCTCAGGAGGTTCACCACCACTTCTTTGTAGAGCTGCACGATCCTTTGGAAGATCTGAGGTTCAAGTTTAGACCACCAGTTTTCTATTAGATATAACACAGAGGGAAATCAGATGCATAACAAGACTCCCAAGAATTACTCCTGAATCAAAGAGAGAAATTATTATTCTTGGAGAACTAATCATTTTTATATAGCCGCCTGTCTGGCTCAAATACTGCTATTAAAGTGATTACAGCATTAGATAAGTGTGTATTTTTACCAAGTACTTTCAGTGGCGTTTCTTTCAGACTGACAATTGCCAAAGCAAAGGGTATTGCTAAGGTTGTGAAGTTGTTGGGGTCACTGAATAGAGGACACTCTGGTAGTGTAAGGTACAATCGCAGAGCTTCGATATCAGGTGGAGAGTTGGGAAGTTGAGAGAGCAGGTTCTTTTCTATGCTAGCAGCCACCTGAGGATAAAGCAAAACGTTTTTGAAAAATACTTTTTATTCCAGAAAGGAAACAGATTCCTTTCTTTGTAAAAAAAATAAAAATAAAATAAGCTTCAAGTCATAGATTCAGATCAATTCCTATTTACTTCTCCTGAGGAACCAAAAGTAAAGTGAAAGTCAGAATATAATGTGACTAAATACGTCAAGAAAATGTGTTTGTTGAATATGGTGTACACACAATAGAACAGAGTCCTTTTTGATCCGACACATCTGTATCAATGGAAAGCTCGTATTGGCAGGGTCATTCCTCTTGGATTTGTCGTAAAGTAGATTATATTATATTCCTGTATTGTACTCTTCCATCTAAAAAAAAAAGATGACTAACGTCTCTTTGTAAAAACATTTTACATAGGCTTACATAGGGCAGCAATGTTGCAATAAAGGCCTACCTGTTGAGAAATGTTTGGATAATCATGCTGTATCAGCCTGTGAAACAGCAGCCTAGCTGAGTTCATGTCAACCCCTGAGAATTTAGAGCTGGTTTTATGATGATGAGGATGGCTGAAAACCAAAAACAAGAATGACTAATTACAGCAAATACTGACATCATTATATCAGAATCTGACTATGTGAATTGTATTGATGTATTGCCAGAAGAACCAGAAGCTTTACATCCTACATGTAAATGGTTAACAATGTTGTATCTATGTTTAACTTTAGAATGCTGGACAGCACACACCAATGTAGAGTTTGAATACATCAAATACAGTACATGATTTACTGTACAGAAATATTGACAATGAAAGATCTGCTTTACCTGTCTGATAGGAAGCTTCCATTTAGACAGCTTGCAGAAGAGAATACCACATCTATCTCACTAGAGAGGAATTCAAAACAGCAAGACATGTTGTTAATAAATGCAGCTGAACTTGTTTTAATGAACAATCTCAAATTATATAATACTTATCAAAAGGCATGTTACGCTTTGTAAAAGCATTGTGTAACTGTATCCAGGAAGTCTTGATATGGTCATATGTAAAGTATCTGTGAGGTGCTCGTCTTAGGAATCTTTAAGATGTAATTTTTTCTTTATATCTTTATGCAATATACATGTGAAAAGGGCAACCTTGTACAGTATTATTGGAAATAACTTTTTTTTTTATAAATAAGGAACCAACTTGCACTGTAACGAAATATTCTGCAGAACTGTATAGTTTAAGGCAAGCAAGAGATATTCTTACTTTGCTAAATCAGCAGGAAGCCTGCCTTGAGCATGGTTCAACCACCTTTGAATAATTTCATAATTTAATGTATAAATCTTTCTCAGAAAATCTGAATTCCGGAAATCATCTGCTGGCAAAGAATTCTGCAAGAAGAGATGAGATTTAAATTACAAGTGGTTTTAATACTTTTAAATTGTATTTTACATTTCTTACTTTTTTATTACACACACTGTATGTATAGCAATTTCTTTATTTTCACATGTTAACATAACAGCCTTTTACATCCTACACTATAAGAAGTTTCCTTTTTCTTTACCTCAGGAGTGTAGTAATGTGCAAAGCTTTGGTCTCCACCTGCATAAATTCTCTTCACACAACAGTATTCTTCAATATCTGTGCAACACAAATAATCAGAGTTTACAAGATAAATTGAATAAATTATGAACCTTCAATAGAGCAAGCACGACTTTAAAAAAGTAACAACATCAAAAAGTGTGCAGTTTCAACATTGATAAAAATCAGAATTAAAACCACCCGTTCTACAAATCACAGATCAGACTTGATCATAACAGGTTAATTGTGCAATCCTTTACAGAACAGAAACACACACTTACTTGTCTTAGAAGGACACTGGCTATTGTGTGCAACCCACTTTCCCTGGACAGTGAAGGGACTACTCCGGTTACATGTAGATCCTGTTCCCAGTTGTCCATTACCTCCCAGTCCAAAGGAGTAAATTCTTCCACACGAGGGGACAAATGCTAAAGTGTGCTGCCTTCAAAAAAAAAAAAAAAAAAAGAAAGAAAGAAAACAGAATTTCCAAAAATCAGAGGACCATATCCTCCATAAACTAGCATCCTAAAACCTGCCACGCAGAAGACATGGAATTACTCAGAGGGTACTTACCTACCACAGGCTATCTGTGTGACAACACTTCCCATCAGTTCAAAGACTTTCCTGGGGTTTATCTCATGACTGGTAGTGTTATGACCTAACTGTCCATATCCTCCAGCTCCAAATGTAAACACACCTCCCTCCTACAATGAAATCCAATGGTCAGTAGGGTCTAAATAGTTCTTAAATTATTTAATCACAAAAGCAGTTTTCAGATTATATAAGGTTTTTAAACTAATAAGAACTTTGTTATGAGCCAGCTCAAAGACTGGGTGCCTGGTTAATATTTGTTTGAAATCCCCTTTACGCAAAGCCTACTTTATATAGTGGGCGCGTTGTTTTATTCACCACTGCATGCACCGATGTAAACCGGATTTACCAAACCGTTGTTAAATTCACCAGGAGTCTCTCAACAAACTGTTGTTAAACTCGCTGATGAGTCACCACTGAAGTAGCGGATTCACCAAGGTGAACTGCAGCAAAACCAATATGGCTGCAGCCATGGAAGAAGTTAGTCTCCAGTACGAAAGACACTTTATCAATTTAATTGTAGATTCAGAGATGGCAAATCTTTTGAAAATGGGTAGAGTTGTGTATTTAATAAATATGTAGCGCTAATAAAAAATATTGCTATAAATATTAGCCAATAATGTCACGTTGTACTGTATTTGAAAAACTGCCTATGCTGTTAGATCCTACCTTTTGTACTGATAGGGTTTTTTTTTTTTTACCATGTATGTTATTTATTATTTTATACTTCAAACAAATGTTATAAAGTTGCAAAATCAGGATGAACTGTATTTGAAAGTATCTATTAATATATTAACATTTATAAATATTTACAATTGCAATAACCAAACCTTAACAGAGATAATAAGGCTTTAAGTTCTTAGTTAGTCCCAATAAGCTTTCAGTTTATTTTGTAGATGCTGTTTATGCAGGACGATACATCAATGCCGTTTTCACCTTCCCACCAGTCTAACAGCATGTGATCATCCTCACACAAGTCAACCACTGCCTTGCAAGCAGCAGCAATATCATCAGCCATGTTGATTCACCAAACTGCTGTTAAATGCCCCGCACCGATGAGCACCGTGATGTCACTTCCGACTCAGCGATGCAGTGCACAGATGAATAAAACAAAGCAGCCTATTCCGTTGCTTACTGTACAAAACAATGTACATCTTTAAAACTTCACAGTTACCCAAAAAAATGCAACAATACCAGTAATTATTTCTCTGATTTGTCTTGTACCATACCTTGGTAAGTGCAGCTGTGTGATCTTCTCCGCAACTTATATAAACAATCTTCTGTGTTCTCAGAGACTTAAGGAGTACAGGAGCATACCTGTCTGCAAGAGAAATGTTTCAGTCCATTTTAATAATGCAAAGCAGAACATCCAGATAGAAAGCGCTACAATGTCTTTCCCTGCAACATTCAGAACTGTATTTAAAAGAGGAAACTCAGAAAACACTGGAGAAGATTATTGATTCTGCTGTATAAACACTTACTTTTACTTGACAATTTTTGAAGAGCTACCAATCAGAAAAAAAAAATATATATTTTCATATTATCCAACCATGTTTAAATAACCACCCTCCGTTTTCAGAGAGAATGCATGAGTGACATGACATCACATTTGTGGCCCTAGGGCAATAGCAATGTCAAAGGCTAGAGTACCCCTGATATTGCTGTGTCACAGCCAGCATTTTCAGACTACTGATGATCTTTCCTGGGATCAAACTTACCACTCTGATCATTTAGGCCGAGCTGCCCAAACTTGTTGCGTCCCCAGCCAAACACAGCCCCTGACAGCGTGAGTGCAAAGCTGTGGGCCCCTCCAGCTGCTATCTGGGCAAAGGGAACACCCAGCAAAGACCGAATTATCTGCGGAGAACACTGGCTTTTGTTTTCACAGCCCAGTCCAAGCTGCCCAATTTTATTCTGTCCCCACGAGAAGATCTGACTTCCTAAAATTAAAAAAAAAAATAAAAAGGTAAATATGTATGCAAGGCTGTGAACACAATCATAACTAAATGACAAGGGGGGTATATATATATATATATATATATATATATATATATATATATATATATATATATATATATATTAATATTAATTGAACCCATATTCTTATGCACTGCAGCCCAGTCTGTTTAAAACACCACTCACACGCACTTACCTTTAGATAATGCAAGAGAGTGCTGATGTCCACATGCCACCTGGATTATCTGAACGTCAGACAAACTCTTGATGGTTCTGTTTAAAGACAAAAATAAAACCATTAGTCACTTCATGCAGTACGAGGTAAAACCCTGCAACATAGCAAAACGCTTACATAGAGGCAGGGTCATTTCTTCAGGTAAGAGCGACCACTAGTTTTTAATTTTTTGGACATTAATGAGCATGCATGCCCCCCAAAACTCATGTATGTGAGTTTTGGTACAAAAGTGTGATTGGTAAATCTTAATCAAGTGTCACTCATGTGCAATCAAGACAAAGTCCCACCAGCAGAAGCCCTGATGTCTTCCTCATGTAAATGAGTGGATACTGTGGTTCCCAACACAGTTTGAATTAGTAGGCTATCATTAATATCTACATCTCCCCAAGGATGTTTAATAATATACATTACAGGTATCAGTAGCATGGAAAAAGTAGGTCACCATGATGTATATCCACAGCATTTAGAACAGCATGATTATTGCTTACTTAGTTTCATGAAAAAAAGTCCTGTCCCAATTGCAGAGACTATCCTTTGGATAATCAAAGGAGCCATTCCAAGAAAATGGTGCATTTGTTGTTATGTAAGGCACAACTATTTTAGGCTTTTTAAAGTATGTTACTGTCCATCCTCCTTTAAAATGCTATGGGACTACATTATAACTGTGGTCACTTCTGATATCACAAGGTTGTTGGGATGTGTGTGTGTGTGAACAGTGTCTCAGCTGGCTCAGAGGGACTTGATTTATATTGCTTGTCTCACTCGAGACACTGGTCTTACCTGGGCACTCGGACACACTCTTCTGTACCTGGCAGGCCCAGCTGTCCATCGGCTGCTGGGCCCCATGCAAACACCTGCCCCTTGTCATTCAGGGCGAGAGTGTGCGCCTCCCCGCAAGACACTGCCACAATGTTCTGAGCATCTAAGGCACCGACATGCTCTACAGAAATAAGCAATAAACAAACATCACGTTACTGCCCTTCCGCAACACCTACCCATATAATAGGAATCACAAATGAGTCTCTGATTGTGTTTTGCCATAGTAAAAAAAACCTCATACTCATTACTTTATACACAAGGAAGGAGACCACTTCAAAATATCATACTTTTTGAGTTCTAACTAACTTGAAGACCCATCACTGCTTTCTAGGGATGGTGGATGGAACTCACAAAGGCTGAAAAGGTGGTACCTGGAGATTTACCATGGTATCCCCTAGCCTGTCAATCCTAGGGAAAGCCCTGCCATTCATATGCGTTAGGATCATGTTCTTTAAGCATGCATGTCTGCTGTGCAAGCCGTTTCCATTACTTTATTTATTGCAAAAGTTTTCCCATAGTGTTATTCAAGAGGCATTTTTTGCATAACACAATTTGGACTACTGTCTATCAAAACAGACATGCCTTTTTTGTAGAAGGCTTGAGCCAACTTATTTGAGGTCTTCTACAAGCTCTCAGTCTGTACTTGTTCCTTACATGAATGTCTGGATTATTTTTTTTATTCATTGCTAAGTTAGAAGAAATGTCAGCAATAAAAGAAGTGATTCATACATAAAGAATAAAAAACACAGCATTGTGAGATTCCAAAAAACATGTGACACTGTGACCTTTCAACTGAGTTGGCCACACCTACTCTATGGTAAATATTAAAGCAGGTGGAGCCAAGCAGTTTAAACATGTTATTAAGCTACAGCTTTCTGCTGAAGTTACCTGTATACAGAATCAGTATTTAATCACACCCAGGGGCTGTATTGCAAGTTGCTTTAAAAGGTCATCACAACACAAAATACTACTCCTGCTGACTGACTGCTTGTGATCAACAACTGTCCCCTGTACTCTGCTGTACATTCAAAGGCCTGGATGAGGAATGCATGGAATCAGCCTAATCATCAGAATCTTTATTTGCAACATCAGGAGGAGACAGCAACTCTTACAGCATTTGAAATGATCAGGACCTTTCAGCTAAAGCAAAGCATTGCAGCAGCAACATATTGTTGAAAATAATTTTGGTTCCAAGAATACCCCCTGGATTCAGTTTCTTTAAAGGCTGGAACTGAACAATTGTCTCTCAGACATAGAGCAACTTCAAGAAAACAACTCCCATAATCTTAGTATAAGATGCACTACTACATTTGGAGAAACTATGCAGGAGTCCATTTCAGTATAGCAAACTGTTCGTATTTGCAATTTAATTGGGAGACAAAAAGATGATCTTGAACTATAAGAATTACGGGCTACTCTACATATCAGCGTGTATTATAAAATCATGTATGGGTTCAAGATATTGTGTAATATCAAGTTTATCAGATGTTTACCTAACAGCAATCAGAAAGGAATCTGTGGTGAGTTGGTGAGGACATCACAGCTGTTATACTGTTCACCATTCACAGTGCTAGTTGGCTTTCCCATTCTAGTTTAGTTTTTTTAAAAAGAACATAAAAAAGGTTGGTAATCTTTAAACACGTTTCACTGAAACATATGTAATACTCACTGGATTCACAGTACAGTCTGAAATGCTGCTTACCTGGTTTCTTTCTCGCCTTCTCGTGACCCAGTTGCCCCAGATCATTACAGCCGCAGGTGTAGACTGTCCCGTCTTCCAGCACAAACACTGTGTGCCTTCGCCCACACCCCACATCGCGGACCTTTTTACCGTGGAAGAACTTGCAGCTCCTGGGCTCGATGACAATCTCCTCGTCGATTCCGCCCACCCCCAGCTGCCCGAAGGAAGCATTACCCCAGCACAGCATGGCTACCGGCCTTCCACAAGCCACTGGCTCTTTCCTCTTAACAAAGTCTGGGTGCCCAGCAATTTCACTGATACTGGAATAAAGACAACAGACGAACCGTTATTTCACCCAGCTCAAATGTTTCTGAAAACAACTCTACTACTTCAAAGAAAGCGCCAACTAACTGACTGACTGCTTTCCTTGTTGCTTTTTGCTGTTTACATTAGCAATTAAAAATGATTAAAGAAAAAAAGAGAACTTCACTTTATCAAAAGTGAAGGGGGTGTGTGTAGGTGTAACGTGCCCTGTGTTATTTGTATGCTTCAGGTGAACAGCAATCTGTTAAGATTGGTATAAAACTAGTTTTACAAGCCCCAGGACGTGACATTCCCATATGTTCATGTACAGACAGGTTGTTTTGTTCTCTTAATCACAGTGTCTAACTACACTATTTTCACAAGGCACACTCAACAAGAAACCAGACAACACAGTTCCAGAAGACCCTCAAAATTGAACTTATATATATACAAATTCGGAGACACATAATAAACAATACACACATTACAACACAAAACAGTAACACCCTTGTGGCATTTTAACTCAAGTACATGAATACCAGAGTTGCACATTCATTCACTGGCTTGAAACAAGTTCTTGCAGTTACAAAATGTTCATTTTAAGGAGAAAATATTGACAAATATGGAATGCTCTATTTATTTATTACAATGCAATTATAATTCTTTATTTTTAAAAGGAGTTTTGAAGATCTGATTTGCATGCATATGACATATCTCTGAGATCTCTAACAAATATATAATAATTTATAATTTAAGCCTTTTCTCTCATTTTGGGATATCATGAGAGGATACTGTGTTACTAATGGGTTATATATATGTACAAAGGTAATGGACTGTATAATAAGAAAACATATCTTGTTATCTTTAGATCACCTAAGCTTAAAATGTGTCTGACTGCTGTCTGGCAGGCAAGTGACATCTATTTTGTTAGTCATGGCTTGGGGCAGCAGAAATTTAAGATCATCACACCAACAGAACGTGCATAAACATTTTAGACACTTAGGCAAATTACATTCTATCAAACGTTATAATGAGTGCGGTAACTCCCGCACAATCATTTAGAATTCAGTGGAATTCGCCGTCATCACCACATTTGATTAACTACAGTAAACAGAAATGCCTTCGTATTTGAACACAGCTTTCATTTCACAGTATACCAGTACTGCTTTTCTACAGCAATGTGTAATAAAAAGAGCACAGCTGAGCAGGATCCGACAAGTATGGGACTCTTCGAGCTTTGTGTCGGTACTTTATTTGAGAAACACTGTTGCGGGCAGACAAAAATGACACCCCAT
The DNA here is from genome assembly GCA_030684275.1 of Acipenser oxyrinchus oxyrinchus. NCBI lineage: Eukaryota > Metazoa > Chordata > Actinopteri > Acipenseriformes > Acipenseridae > Acipenser > Acipenser oxyrinchus. The sequence continues at coordinate 49,253,291 of CM060257.1, read as the reverse complement.
CACATTTGCTTTCAGTTTGCCCTCAGCAACACTGCTTAATAAATCAATCCCTGCAATGTATCTACAATGGTAGGTAATCTTCTTTTCGCGTTGCTGTTTGAAATATTAACATTTACAGTAGGAAGGACCGTGTTTCATCGACTCATCCTTACCTGCAAATGCTGGTGATATTTTTCCATCGCAGCCTCGATTCTGTTTATGTGAAAAATGTCTGTCCACTTCTCAAGAAGACGACATCTATGTGCATTACACACAGGATTAATATAAGGTAAAAACCGGGCTGCAGAACCTTCTTTCGATTTCTATCTGTTGGGAAATTGCTTCTAGAAGCAGAACACACCATAACCCCGGACGTGACGACATTTTCAAACGCCTACCCATCTCTTCTCTCCCTTTGTCATCCGTCGGTCAGTGTGGAATGGTAATCTCCAGAAAACCCGTGTTTTTGTTAAAAGCCAATACAAAAACCACATTGATCAGGCTCTTTTTCGTTTAACTAATATTAAATCCCTGCTAATGAAATCCAGGTAAACGGCACAGCCTCTCACGATGTCTGTAAATGTTGGCATTAATAATATTGTGACAGTTGTGTCTGTTTAGACCTGTCTTGTGTCATACTGACCTTTAGTTGTATTATTCTGCATTCATGTGTTTATTTTTTTTCTCACGCTTTGCTGGATAGTGTAGAGATGAGTTTCATTTTGACGCGGTGCTTTGGTTCTGTAATAATATGGCCATTTAAATGCAAACGGTATTAGTTCAGTGGGGAGGCCTGTTGAAGGCCCACCTTCATTAGAGACCCGCATACACCAACTGTAAATTTGGTAAGGACATATTACCTGGAGGCTGTATGGTCCAGTGGTTAAAGAAAAGGGCTTGTAACCAGAAGGTCCCCGGTTCAAATCCCACCTCAGCCACTGACTCATTGTGTGACCCTGAGCAAGTCACTTAACCTCCTTGTGCTCCGTCTTTCGGGTGAGACGTAATTTTAAGTGACTCTGCAGCTGATGCATAGTTCACACACCCTAGTCTCTGTAAGTCGCCTTGGATAAAGGCGTCTGCTAAATAAACAAATAATAATATTAAAAAAACAAGTTCTTGGGAGTATTAGTCTTTGCATATATCCAGGGTCCTGTCAGTATGCTGTAATCTAAAATTGACTTTTTAACATACAATTATAAAATTGTGATGAAACTTGGTAAGGACATTTAAGCACAATATTATTATTAGGGATGCATATTGGACCGCAAAAAACGGTCAGATATCCGGTTCAGTCCTGTCCCACGTACCATACCGCTATTGGCGAGTCAAAAAAATCGGATTGAACTTCAACATCAGCGGTCCATACAGGTTTTTCTCTATTGAAGTGGTCAGCGCGGCCGTAAATCGCAGATCAGGCTCCCAAAAGCTGACTAATGGCTCAGGACTATCAGTCTAAAAAGACGCTTCAAGTGTTGCAGCCAACTCAGTACCCCCTCAGAAATCTGTATTCCCTGGTGCATTGCGCATGCGTAAAAGAGACCGTCTCGTTTTTCTTTTGCTCGTGTCTGAGGTGAAATACGAGTGATATGCACGCGCAGCAGTTGTCGGCTGCAATTTGCAATCATTTACTAAATTTTTCGACAGGAAAGCATGATTTCTTTGTGATGTGTATAATCAGTTAAAAATATCTTTGACATGCGCAGCTAAAACAATCGTTAAATAATTCGTGCTTAATGTATTCACTATGCGACCTACCTGTTTATAAACTATTGTGCCGATTTCAAAGTAGCCTATTTTGTATATTTGGGGTTTCAAAACTTGAAAGTTGAAAGTAAATGATCACGAAAGTTTTCACGAATGTTGTTGCTTTGTGGTTTGTGCTGTTATGTCTGGAATAAACACGAGTCGTGTACATGATATTAAAAATGCATAATGTATTACATATAACATTATTGTTTACAGAGTTTTGTTTATATATTTATTTTATATACAGTACATATAGGGCAGCAGTGTGGAGTAGTGGTTAGGGCTCTGGACTCTTGACCAGAGGGTCGTGGGTTCAATCCCAGGTGGGGGACACTGCTGTTGTACCCTTGAGCAAGATACTTTACCTAGATTGCTCCAGTAAAAACCCAACTGTATAAATGGGTAATTGTATGTAAAAATAATGAGGTATCTTGTAACAATTGTAAGTCGCCCTGGATAAGGGCGTCTGCTAAGAAATAAATAAATAATAATAATAGATTGCCTCCTCTCGGCAACAACTTTAAAGCAACACCAAAACCACTCCTTGCTAACCAATGGATGCTGTCAATTTTCTTTTAATAGAACAGTGGTGTCAATTTATGCATGAAAATTCAAATAAAAATGTGTTTTATTTTAATTTTGCAATTTGTATGTATTGTACTTTTATAAATAATGCCATTTGAGTTAGTAGATGTTTATTTTTGAAAGAATAAGAATTACAGCTTTAAATATTGAAAAAATAATGAATTTATAAAAACAAAATAGTATCGTATAATACTGGTTTATAATAGCATATTATAAGCAATTTTTTTATTTGTGAAGCAGTTTGTTGCATAAAATTAAGCATTGCTTTATGATCTCCAAGGGTCTAAATGTTTATCATTTCTGATCAGAACTGTATTGACATGTAAAAGGAAATGTGACATTAAAAAGGACTTCAATTCCACTCTGGCAGCCATAAGGAGTGACAACAAAAGTAGGATAACACATACTGGAATCATATTAAGTGTGGTTCACGGTCAGAATTAGCTCAAACAAGAAGACAAGGGTCTGTAGAATGTCTTGTTTCTTCAATGAGTTGTAAATGTAAGGCCTGTGATCTTTGCCTTCCACTTAAGTTCTTTATCAGGTAAACTTTGAAGACTTTGCACATGATCTCTTTGGAAGACAAGAAGCAGCCATAGATGTATGAGTTAGTGAATACTTCCTTGGCTGGTGACCACCTTCTCAACCCACGGAATACAAAGCATCTCAGAATTTTACATCTTATTAAAATTATACTGCTTCCAGCACACTGGTCAAAGGAAGCAGTCCAGACAGTGTTGTTGAATCTGCTGGTATTTCTTGAGTACTGATCATATCTATAATACCCAATTGCAGCTGGATAAATACATGCACACTTACTCCAAAAACAATGCAACTGTATGTACTGCAGATTAATACCTTTACTCGCATACCTGTAATTTTTTCCATCTTTTGAAAAAAAAAAAAAAAACCTGGTACAAACTAGAATTAAATATTCATTTTGTTACATCATTAACTCTCCATTCAAAATGTAGTTTTAAAACCATGATTTAGATCCCATTGCTTAAGATTACCTTAACACCACCATAAGGGATTATTTTGACAAACTAATGTTGAATAAAATACATACATCTTTGCTCATGGTGCATTTTTTTCATATTATACAAACAAGGCATGCATTCAGTTACCTTAGAATATACACATAGTGGAATAAACAGTGGAATATATTTCACATTATAAAACAGACTACAATGGTCCTACGAAGCTGTGTTTCGTTAACATTTCTTTATCATACTAAAATACTCATCATATCCATATTTCAATTTCTAGAATATTTTAATAGAATAAACAACTAGGAATACATTTCCTTTGTCTTGAACCCTGACCTTAACACCTAAATTAAAACCCATCACACTAGACAGGCTTAATTTTTGGTCCCAATTTTACAATGTCAACTTTCAACCCTTAATATATATATATATATATATATAGCAATTCTGTTACATTAGTTGTATTATTTTTTATTTTAATGTACTGTTAGAAAAAGTGGAAAGTGACATTATAAGTAGTGGACTCGCATTCTACTTTAGCACATGCTGAAAATAGAAGTATGATTTATATATATATATTTTTAATAGAGTGGAGAACATGATTACAGTGAAGGCTTGTGATTTTCTAAAACTGTATTAACTGATTAACTGTACATTATATTATTCTTTATGCAAGCCACAAATAAGTTAACATAATACTGAAATATATATATATATATATATATATATATATATATATATATATATATATATATATATATATATATATATATATAAAAAAAAAAAAAACATAAAAATAACATCGGGCGGTAACAGAAAGAAAATAAATTTAGTCATTGTTTCTCTTTGTTTAGGAGCCCTTAGTCTATATACCCACATTGCTGACCTGACTGGCTAGTGGACAAGACTGTAGAACCGTTATAGCCTCCACCCCCACAGAAATAACAATGACCACATGGAGGTAATGGGGCGACAGAAGCCACTTAAAACCACAGACAGGTATATGTCATTTTAGCAGGCATAAATATAGACTAGGGACTGGCACTTCAATTTAAATGTAAATTAGACATAGCAAGAAGTATAGTAGGTTTAAAAGGTGGATTGTCTCCCTGTCTGCAAGTCACAGATAAGCTTTAAATGCAAATTATCTCCAAAACATCTTTGAACAGTGGAAGTTACTGAAATGTTGCCTTCATTCTCCGTAATGTGTCGTGAATCTTTCGAGAGTGCTTCTCAGTTGGTATCTGATGAAAATTAGTGTTGTTCTCTGCAGCAAGAAGAGGAATGTCAGCCTGGCTGAAATGAGCAATGCGATGTCTCAGGTAAGCTTGCAGATCCAAGTCAGGAACAAATGTATACACATTTTCTTGAAAGGCATGAACCTGGCTCACTACCTTTGCTATATTCCTTTAAAAATAAAAAAAAATACAAGATGTTAAGTGTAGTATTAAATTAATACATTTTGCATAAACCGTGGTTTATTGCAACTAGAAATGGGGGCACTGAAACAGTTAACGCTTAACTTAATTGAAAACAATTACAGAATAAAGCTGTGTACCAAATACTAAATAATTCAGTGTTCTGACACCAAAAAATTAGAAATCGCATAATCTTATAATATGGCATCCATAATAGGTCAATGTTGTGGTCATCAAAACATTTATGAAGTCATTGCTTCACACAGACTCTGAAATCTGAGGCTGAGGCTATGGTAGTGCGAAACGGCAGCTTTTTAAAATATCGACCAAAATGTTATTTTTTTTTTTTCTTGCTCAATACCTACAATTCAACTTGACCCATAGAATCATAGAATACAGTTGTGTACTGAATAACAAGTCAATAGCATTAGGTCTTGTGGAAATCACACAATCACACAGCCCTACTATGGAAGCCATTTTAGATCACAGCTCAAAGTGAAGGGTGTCATTGGATTCCCCAAGAAGTTTCCACAACATTAAAGATATTAGGTGCTTTATAAGTAATCCAAATGTACATTATTGTTGTTTCAATTAATTTAATTACACACATACATTTTACTGTAAAATGATCATCAGCCACACCCACCCTCCAAGCAACATTAACTAAATAATTTACCTGAGTTTAGGCCATTTATAGGCACCATTTGCCATTGTCAATGCACCAATTTCAAGCTGTTGAACATGCATGGCCAGGAGGTGAGCTGAAGGGATGGTTGGTAGCTTTTTAAATCTGTCTCCTTCCATTAAACAGAGATTATCACTTTTTAAGAACACCTTCAGTGATTTAAAAAAAAAAAAAAGAACAAAAAATCTTGTACATCTTGTACATCCAGATTGTGAAACACTCAACTTCTTAGCAAGTTTCATCACAAATGCTTCAACTATTAACAAGTGAATTTGGTTTGATATAATACATGATGTCAAGAAATCTATTTAAACAAATTTATGTGTGTCAAAAAAGCTGGTAGTTACACCTAACAGAGGTTAAATAAACAAAACAATACCTGAACAGCTTTCAGCTCCTCCATGATTTCAGAAACTTTTGAAGATAGGTTCTTCCATGCCTTAACACAATGGAAACAGGACAAATGCCACTAATATTAAAGAGTTCAATAGGTTTGATTGGTATCAGAAACATTACAGATTAAAAAAGGCAGTCTTCAACCAACTCATTCACTCGACTCAGTGTCAGGCTGCTGGTAAGGATAACAGGATTTGGATTTCGAAAACAAATGCTAAAGAGATTCCACTTGTAATAGAACAAAATAGCACAATATTAAGAAAATGTATGTGTCGAAAAACAAAATCAATAAGATAAATGTGAACGTGTGCTGCAATGATTAGCTATTGGGTATAAAACAGTTTTGATGTTTTATGGCACAGACTGTTTTAATAGTGTCTTTTGAATCCATTTGGCAATAGTGCATACAAAAACCACATAAAAGGCATTTGTCCCCCAGTTATTAATAATACAGAGTCAACATTATTCTGTTACTATCACAGAGGTAAAGAAACCTTATATACATGTCCACCTTCCAGTTAAACAGGCTCATAAATACAAATAAACTGTATCACTTTCTGGCACACACTTGAGAACGATATGCAATGTAATGAAAAGTGGTCACATTTCTTTAACATAAAGTCATTACATTGTAATAATAAATATGGATGACTTACAGGTAACTGTCTGACTATTACGTTTTCAAGTCCACAAAGGATATGCATTGATGTGGCAAAATTTCTTAATTCGAAACAAAGCTTTGCAGTATGGAGAAATGTTGACAGTAATCCAGCCTGTGCCTGGAAAACACAATAGAAAGCAAATGCATAAAAAGAAATGTTACATTTATTTTTCGTAATGATTTCCATACCATATTTTATGTAGCAAAAACATGTCACGTAAAACGTTAATCTACTCACATAAAAGCATTTAGAAGGATCCTCCACATTTGCTAAATCAAACCTAGAGCTCAAAGGTTAGGCATATATATTTTACAACATTATTATAACATCAGGACACTCAGTAAAATATATATTTCTGTTATGTTGTACATCCCTTTCAATGTGTATAGTTACCTTTGGCGTATCACAGATGACAATTTCTGCAGAGACCCAGTTACTGACATTGTCTGCGTATCTCAGAAGCTGCAGCAGGTATCTGTCTTGTGAAGATTCTGAAGCAAAGAGACTGCTGCCCTCTAGTGGAAAAGTGTCCTGACCAAAAGTTCTGTGAAAAATAAACATAAGCATAAAACTACGCTCAGCAATTCAAAAACTTCTATTTCACCTTTTTCACGTAAAAACACGTATTAAAAACTAAATACAGTTGTACAAGGATTAACGATGTTCTATTAAAATGTAACATTCCATACAATAATTAGATAGCATGCGAGATGAACAGTATACAGTGTTACTGCTCCATTTCTGTGCTAGTAGTAGTTGGCTTAATTCAAAGTTTCAGGATCCTGAGCGAAATTAAAAAAAGAAAAGACAATAAAAATAAAACGAAAAAAACAGCAGGTCTGGAGAGTGACCAGAATCTTACTGACATTTATTCGAGTTTATGCTCATATATTTATGCTACAGCACAGACAATCTTTATTCTCACCTCATTTTTAGGTTTATTTATTTATTTATTTATTTTTTGGGGGGGGAGGAGGTTGAAAAGTATACTCACTTTGTAATATATAGTGTTTTGTCTTTGACACCAAGTGCTCTTGAATTAAGAAAATGAACCGGATGGCATTCTTGAAACATTTCCTAATGATACAGAAATTGAAATGTGATATTATTCACGAATAATGTAGCAATATCATTGCGTAAGGTGTGTTTTAAGAAAATGACTACTGTGCCTAAGAATAATCTACAATATCTTAAAATGGTACAAAACATAGAATTACACATCTGCTTTACCTGAACAAGGAGACGCACTTTGACAAAACATCAACAACTTTTTAAATATATCCTTTCATTTTATCTTGAATATTACTTCTTGATGAAAATTATAAGCAGCGGTTTTCGCAACTCAGAAGTTAAAAATGTATTTTATTTATTATTATTATTTATTTCTTAGCAGACGCCTTTATCCAGGGTGAATTACAATTGTTACAAGATATCACATTATTTTTACGTACAATTGCATTATTTTTTACACATTATTTTTACAATTACTTTTACATATAATTGCATTATTTTTTACATATTAATTTTACATACAATTACCCATTTATACAGTTGTTTTTTTTTACTGGAGCAATCTAGGTAAAGTACCTTGCTCAAGGGTACAGCAGCAGTGTCCCCATCCACGGATTGAACCCACGACCCTCCGGTCAAGAGTCCAGAGCCCTAACCACTACTCCACACTGCTGCCTCTATTTACACTTAACTCTTTATTCTTAAACTAAATTCTGTCAAAAGGCAGAATTTAGTTTATATATATATATATATATATATATATATATAGGCTCCCTTGAGAAAGATATGTACAACATATCGAAACGTTGGGCAGCTGGCTCTTTGAGCTAATATATATATATATATATATATATATATATATATATATATATATATATATATATATATATATACAGTACTGTGCAAAAGTTTTAGGCAGGTGTGAAAAAATGCTGTAAAGTAAGAATGCTTTTAAAATAGACATGTTAATAGTTTATATTTATCAATTAACAAAATGCAAAGTGAGTGAACAGAAGAAAAATCTACATCAAATCAATATTTGGTGTGACCATCCTTTGCCTTCAAAACAGCATCAATTCTTCTAGGTACACTTGCACACAGTTTTGAAGGAACTCGGCAGGTAGGTTGGCCCAAACATCTTGGAGAACTCACCACAGTTCTTCTGTGGATTTAGGCAGCCTCAGTTGCTTCTCTCTTCATGTAATCCCAGACAGATTCGATGATGTTGAGATCAGGGCTCTGTGGGGCCATACCATCACTTCCAGGACTCCTTGTTCTTCTTTACGCTGAAGATAGTTCTTAATGACTTTCGCTGTATGTTTGGGGTCGTTGTCATGCTGCAGAATAAATTTGGGGCCAATCAGATGCCTCCTGATGGTATTGCATGATGGATAAGTATCTGCCTGTACTTCTCAGCATTGAGGAGACCATTAATTCTGACCAAATCCCCAACTCCATTTGCAGAAATGCAGCCCCAAACTTGCAAGGAACCTCCACCATGCTTCACTGTTGCCTGCAGACACTCATTTGTGCACGCTCTCCAGCCCTTCAGCGAACAAACTGCCTTCTGCTACAGCCAATATTTCAAATTTTGACTCATCAGTCCAGAGCACCTGCTGCCATTTTTCTGCACCCCAGTTCCTGTGTTTTCGCATAGTTGAGTCGCTGGCCTTGTTTCCACGCCGGAGGTATGGCTTTTTGGTCTTCCATGAAGGCCACTTCTGACCAGACTTCTCTGGACAGTAGATGGGTGTACCAGGGTCCCACTGTTTTCTGCCAGTTCTGAGCTGATGGCACTGCTGGACATCTTCCGATTGGCGAGGGAAGTAAGCATGATGTGTCTTTCATCTGCTGCAGTAAGTTTCCTTGGCCGACCACCGCGCTTCACGGTCCTCAACGTTGCTCTGTTTCTTTGTGCTTCTTCAAAAGAGCTTGGACAGCACATCTGGAAACCCCTGTCTGCCTTGAAATTTCTGCCTGGGAGAGACCTTTGCTGATGCAGTATAACTACCTTGTGTCTTGTTGCTGTGCTCAGTCTTGCCATGGTGTATGACTTTGACAGTAAACTGTCTTCAGCAACCTCACCTTGTTAGCTGAGTTTGGCTGTTCCTCACCCAGTTTTATTCCTCCTACACAGCTGTTTCTGTTTCAGTTAATGATTGTGTTTCAACCTACATATTGAATTGATGATCATTAGCACCTGTTTGGTATAATTGTTTAATCATACACCTGACTATATGCCTACAAAATCCCTGACTTTGTGCAAGTGTACCTAGAAGAATTGATGCTGTTTTGAAGGCAAAGGGTGGTCACACCAAATATGGATTTGATTTAGATTTTTCTTCTGTTCACTCACTTTGCATTTAGTTAAATGATAAATATAATCTATTAACATGTCTATTTTGAAAGCATTCTTACTTTTACAGCATTTTTTCACACCTGCCTAAAACTTTTGCACTAGTACTGTATATATATATATATATATATATATATATATATATATATATATATATATATATATATATATATATATATATATAATTGTTAATTAAACATGCCGCTATTTGTCATCTCCACTATGAGAATAGAAATAATAATTATTAATAAATAATATCAAGTATGTATATTTTTTCCATAACACAGATACGCACCTGCTGAAGCAAAGTAAGCTGGTGCACAATTTGTTGTGTGCTATATTCACTTTGAAATAATGGATACTTTTCTTCTGTTCTCAGACATGAACTTGAGAGCTCGTCAATAAGGGAAGAGTAACAGGGTCTGGGCAAGGCTGCTGCGATAGAATACTGTTCTTTCTGCACTGGACTAATTGCTTCTCCACCTTTAGATACTCTCAAGTGAAAACTCTGAAACACAATAAAACACTTCCACTTTTATAACTTGACTTGGTCTTCTAAGTAGTCAAACTGTTTCACTAACAAAACAAGATTATCAGCTCCATGCCACTAGACACTAGAGTTCTAATAATATAAGCATGTTTAATTACCATTATCATCAAGCATCGTCCATTTTAGGAAGATTCTTTCAACAAACAGCTGGTTTATGTAGTCACAGTTTTAATGAAGTTTTCTCAATACTACAGACCTTTCTAGAAGTGTCCTCAGTTGATATTTTTCGACACAAGGAATGAACAGACTTTGTGTCATCTTCACTTGGTTCACTGTGGGACCTCTTTTTCTTAGGAGCACTGTGTAGCAATGCTAGTAAATGCTCACCTCGATTGTCCAATGGAAGGACCTAAAAATATGACAAGTTTACTTATTAATAAATAAAAAAATAAAAGTTTCCCAAAAGTTAAATGCTTAGAAGTGTTCTCATGCATATTATTCGACCATGGTCAAATGTTATTGGCAAATACAGATGTCAGCTTCAGTGTTCATAAAGTAGGACTTGTACAGTGTAAGGTAACTCAATAAATGTTAAAACAGAATACATTTTTTGAATCTTTTACAATGCATACCTTGGCTGAAATGAAATCTTCCAGCGTGTTTAAGAGATTGGAATCAGGCACAAAGTCCACTTGGTAGCATTCTTCAACCCATGCTTGCACTAGATCTAATGTGCGGTTGTATACCTTTGAGCAATCAGATGAGTACCCTTGATTTGAGCTGCAGATTTAAATAACAAGTTCAGGAGTACTTGCCATTGCAATTTAGATCCTTTAAAGTGATTGTAGCTAACAAAATAATTACACACATTGTGCACATCATGCAAGTAATTCCACTACATACTGTAGGGCTCAAATGTGTTGTTTTGAAAGAAACCTGTGTTTTCAGCAGACATGGAGGTTCAATGGTTAAATTAAACATGGTTAGAATAAAAGGCCTGTTCTGGAAGGGTCAGAGTTGCCCACTCCTGGTCTATTACAGTACTAGCAACATACCTGACTGCACTGTTCAATGTATCAATCAAAAACTGAAGAAACTCCTTTGGTGTACAGAAATAACGAAATGTGTAAAGGAACTGGTGCATGTAACCATCCAGAACTGCATTCCTGTGGACAGACATTAACATGTTAATAACCTTGTGTTAAAACAATGCCAAATAGCAATGCTGACAGAATGAAACTTGGGTGAAGTAATGTGCATTAAAGTATGATGAAAATTATTTGAAACACAGTTAAAAATGTTAAAGCAAGGTAAAAGTGTGATAAAATGGCATTATGTGACTGGATGCCGAGAGTTAAGATGTTCAAATAGAAATATTTAAGAATGCACATTTGTTGATATTCACAGATTCGCAGCATGCACTGAACTGCTTTACTATTCAACCACTATGCCTTCATTTACAGTGATTATGAGTTGCGGATTTACAGCATTTATGTTGGAAAGTTTAGATTTAGTGTATGCTGCTGCTGGTTACTGTAAGAATAGGAACAGAAGAGGGAGAAGCAGCACGACATCAGGCATACAGGAGACACAAAAGGGTCTTCTCCACAGCTCATTAAAAACTAGACTAGCACACAGAAATATTCATATAAAGACTACATACATTATAATATTACATATAGTGACTAGCCACAGTGAAGTGAAACTTAATGAGAAAAACTGGTCACACTCACGTGCAGTGTGTTTCTACTTACTGTACATATTGATCTAGTCATAGTTTAGTGCAACTAGTTTAAGCAAATGGTATGCTGTTTACCTAGTATAAAGGTAGCACATAAGGCCAAGTGGTGTTCCCGCCTGTAGCATTCTTGTTTTGTTTTGGCTGATTTTCCCGCTTACTTTCACTGATTGGAAAGTTAGCAGTGAGTTGTCTTCAGAAGGATTCAGAGTTGCAGCCCCTGATCCAGAGTTTGCCAGGGAAGGGAGGAGGGAGGTATCCAGACCCCACTGCTCCATACACAAAATCTAGTGTAGAGATAAAACACACCATGCAAAATATAATGTGCACCATTGACACATTTTAAATAATGGACATTGCTTAATGGTTTAAAATGTAAGGAGACACTAAAAACATGATATTTATCAAGGCTAACTACAATAGTTATACAACAACATCGACTTATGGAAGATCAGACTGAGGTCTGTTTTAAATTTTGTTTTTCTTACCTCCAGGTATTTTTTAATTAATTCCAGAAATTCTACTTTGGATCTCATTTCTTCCAATTGGCCTTTCAGTTTAGGTAACATGATTTTGGCTTCAGAACCTTTACAAAGGCAAAAAGGGGAAGTCATGTCTGCACAGTAAATGCAGTCAGCAATAGTAGGCTATAAAAAGTGAAATGTTATGAAGAAAATATTTCAGTTAAACCTGTAAACCAATTTAATATAAACTGCAAAAGATTGCAATGGAACTGTTTACAATCAAGTAAGTTTAGTATTCATGTAAACCAAAATATGATTTGTTTTACCTTTGTTTCGTCTATCTTGGTGCAAGAGTTTTTGGTAGAATGTTCTGGTCTTTTTCAGATTCTTTGTCTCTATCATCAGCTGCTGCTGAAGCTCCTGGAGAAGGTGATTGGATTACATTACTTTGAAATCACTGTGTATATTAGAACAACACAAAAGCAATTACAAGACAGCTTATGTTTCTTACTACAATTTGTCATCTAAACTGTATACAATCTAAACCTACAGTAGCCTACACCTTGCCATTTGGACCATTTCATCTTTCTCAATGGCTGCAGAAATCAATATCTTTTGAAGATGGGTTTACATCTAACAGATGTGTCATTCATGATGATATGACAGCCAATCCATTTCTTTTGACATAAAACTAAGAACCAAGGTGAAGTACAGCAGACTAAAGTTTCAGTTAAAGCCTTCATCCTTTATGAAATGCACATCTTGACACAGCGTGAAACAATGTAGAAGGATCCCTACTTTATTATAGAACTATATTACATATACAGTAACAATAATGAAAATGCCAGTGAACAAAGCATGGCGATGCAGAAACCATATGGTGAGTTGTTTAATTAAATTTAATTATATATTAAAGCTTGCACAAACAAATGTATAATCTGATAAACCAGCAGCCATGTATCTAATTTCCCTTTCATCTCCTTGGTTTCAAAGACACATCACTGAGAGCTGTGTGTCTAGGCAACAGTGTTCGAGTGTTTCACAACAAGGCAGCTGTCGCCTTATAAGACGCAAAGATACTTTTGATCAAATTATACAGTGAGATTATTCCAAATAATCTGAATTTAATAATTTTTCCAAACATTGTGGACAGTTTTGTCCTCTGAAAGTCATTTTTTTTGTATTTCTAGTAAACACACGTTTCAAGAGTAAACAAAAACTACATGCCTATATTTATTAGGTATTAGAAGATGGATCAGAGATTTCATTTAACCTGATTGGTCAATACGAGGGCCTTTGGTAAAAGTCCTTGAATGCTAGTTTTCAAACTATGTTTAATCTCCCAGAAAATATGTAAATACAGTATTTGTGCATTTCACCTTTTTTCAGCTTGACAAAAGAAAATTTGTCTTTGTACACTGCTTCGTTCCTGTCCTAAACACTACACCCATCTATATACAAGAAGCAGGCCCTACTGAAATAGTGGGTTTTATCCTGTCTCTGGATTTTTAGCCTTACAGAACTACTCAATCCCTACCACTTTTACTATTTATTGCACTTTACTTTATAGCAATGTGTCAACTTTAAAGTTCACTGGGTTTTTGAGTAAAGAAATGAAAGTGCATGACAGGCATGACTTATGTAATTATTTCAACATCTATAAGCACTAAATGCAAAACAAGTGGTACACAAGAGAAAGTAACAGTAAGTAGCTGATAACCTTATCTAAAATAAGTTTTTTTTTGTTTTTATGCTTTAAATAGACTTTGATAATCCTTTCAGACAATGCACTGTAAACACTAGGATCATGAATGGAAATTAAAATGTTATAGCGATACATTTTATTCTGATAACCCCCTGCTTTCAATTGCAACAATCTGCATTTATAATGCTGCAATGTACAAATGCACACAATACAATATGATAAGCATCTCAGCTGTGAATAAAGACTCTTTGAACAACATACCTGGTTAAGGTCTTGTTCTATGACAGACTTCTCCATTTAATATAGTTTGCAGAAAAATGAATATTGAAAATTAGACAGATTTAGGAAAGTGAAACCTTTTAAATACCATAACTTTATTATGTAGTTGTATTACCTGTTTAATGTATATACTATATATATATATATATATATATATATATATATATATATATATATATATATATATATATATATATATACACAGTGCTACCCGTTATAACGTGGTTGCCTGGGTCCATAATTAGGAGACCACATTATTTGTGTTTCACCTTATAACGAATATTGGCATTTTTGTTTCTGAAATGATTTACAATAACCCACAAGCCAAATTATTATTGTAATCCTGGAAAATGAAGGAAGGAGACACACACAATTTGCAGGTACTCGACTCCATGGTTTATTGGGACGATTATTCTCGGCCTGTTAGCATGGGCCACACCTAAAACAACATTCATCTCTTTGGCGCAGTGCATTTTGTTTCCTAGAGCAGCCCTCTTTGGAGTCAATCTTATCAAGAAAACCTCTTAGTTTTTCTTCGTCTTTTAGCCATCCACACAATGTAGATTCTGCAACCGCATCGAGTTTCATTTTAATAGAGAATGACTTTAGTTTTTTGCGGCCTGCCATGCGTCGTACTGTATATCTGTAACGTTCACCCAATGTTTGCGAGTCAAATTGCACACTATAACAGGTTGCATTATAACAGGATAGTACTGTGTGTGTGTGTGTGTGTGTCTATATATATATATATATATATATATATATATATATATATATATATATATATATATATTCATGAAAGCTGATATAATCAAGAAATTGCATGGTGCACTAACAGGAATATAATAACCTATGAAAGTTTAAAGGCAGAATGAGTAAAAAGAGAAAACTATGACAAACTCCACAGATAAAACAGGACACAATATGACCTCTTGATATTTAGCACACACTTTCATCTCTTCTCAGACACAAACCATTTTATATTCTTGCTCGTCTGTCTCAATAACAAAATACTTTACTTACCAACATTTTAACATCCATGCACTGTGCCTCATTTCTCCTGCCAAGCTTCTTCACGTAATTCAGAACCTCTTCCCCAAAGCAATCAGCCCCGTAAAACACACTAGTCCAGCCTGGATTGCACTTTCGAACATTTGTTTGAAAGGGAGATGAAGAACGGCTATTTTCAGGCATTCTTCCTGAGCTCACAGAATCAGTATCTTCAATCTCCTCTGTATAATCTAGACTGAGTTGATCCTTTTCCCCTAAAGTACAAGCCATGCTAGAAACATATTCCTCTTTTCCAGACAGAGGTGAGGGCTCAGGATTTCGAGGATTTTCATCATTGCTATCTGGATGAAGATCTTTCAAGTCCATCTCATCAAATGTATCTTTCCAGGGTAATTCTACCTCTGTATCAGGGAGGGATTCCTTGTCTGGCTCTGCTAACGAAATAGAAAATATGTAACAAGTGCATCCCATAACCTCACATTTCTTAACTTTACATCACAAAACAATGTGACATTCAACTGTCCACCTTTGCTCAGTAAAAGAGGTAGTTTCTTAGCACTGCTTCAAATGTCAGTTTCCTAGGCAACCAACACCTGCAGAGATGGACGTCACGATCTAAAACGTTTTTCATATTTTCCCACACTACAGGTTTCTATGAAACTTATTTACTTTCATTTATATATTATTTTTGTTTCCTTCCTTAAGTTTATATTGGCATTCCCGATTTGTCCACATCTTTTGCAAAAGGTACTAATCTTTCTAACGATATTAGTTAAGATGAAAAACAAATATTTGAAGAAAAATTTGAATTTTTTGTCAGGAAAGAAAAACATGTCTCAATCATAACTGGTAATAAATCAGACCCATACTTTCAGACTGCCTTGTAACAAGGGGGCTGACTCGGTTTCCTATCTTGGTTTTCAGCTCAAGTCTAGGTAGTCTATTACAAGCATTATCACTCAAATCTGCAAAGAAATAAATAATAATAATAATAATAATAATAATAATAATAATAATTATTATTATTATTATTATTATTATTATTATTATTATTATTATTATTATTATTATTATTATATTTAATATTATGTTTGCTCCAGTCTTTAATGTAACAAAATGAGAAACAGATACAGTACGGTTTATTCAATTGATCTAATCAGTGGCGGATCCAAATACTGCCACTGTGCAAATATGAAAATATCTATATTTATATAAATATCTGTCAATTTTAATTACAATAAATAAGCAACCAGTATGCAACATTATAACATACATGCTGTTGCTTGCCTGAATGTATAGTTAGTGATGTATTTACAGACTCTAAGTTAATAAATATGTCTTGAAGTAAAGAAAATAGGAATAAAACAGAAAAGGTGAGTGTTGTTGTTATTGAATGAAGCAATGCAGTTTAAAGACCCGGATACCTGGACTGGCACTGTCAGAGGTCTCTGTTCCTTCCTCAGTGCACCCTTCATTTGGTAAATATAAGGTTCCAGTTGCTGGTAGGGATGGCAAGTGTCCGGGAAGCTGTCTCTGGTTCAGGGGTACATTTCTCTGCAGATCAATGGGACTCTTCTCACAAATATCTTGAGACTTTCTTTGCTTTCTGCTCACAGGGGAAGTTGTCTTTTTCTTTACCTTTGATGCCAACTGGGCAGAACTGTCAAAGCTTAAAACAGACTTGGAACAGATCCTGAATAGAAAAAAAACAAATAATTTTCTCAGAAGTCACAATTTAGTACGATGAAGCACACCATAACTGCTTAAAACAAAACAAAACAAAAAGTACCTTTAACTTTGTACTGTTCCCATATGTAAAAAGGTTTGAAACGGCTTGCACAATTTATAGTTGCCTAAACTACTCTAAAATAAAGCACTTCTTTACAAAAGTTTTCACACGTTGGTGGAGCTGGTATTACATCTGTATATAGTAACCAAAAAACCTTGTCACACACGAGTAGCTGTTACCATAGGGACCTAATGTATAATATAATGATGTACTGAAGCAAATGCTACTGGGTTATAAATGTTATGCTTCTATGCATGTTGATCATAAGCCTCTCACATTAAGAGGCTATTGTTAAAGACTTGCATGAAAAGAAATTAAAATGCTAATAGCATGTATTACCCATTCCAGATTCCCTTTTAACAGACAGACAAAGCTTTGACAAAGCTTTTAAATGAGTAAATCCTTTAAAATTCAAAAGGAGTACCGTATTCCTTCGAATTTAGGACACCGCCCAAATTTCCCATCCTCAATTTGAGGAAAACATCACAAAGATGCATTTACAAAGATACAATCTCAATTGCGTATATAAGAAAATGACGTATAGAGGCAGTTTGCAGATGTCTGCTGACACACAGAGCATTATAGTTATGCTCTGCTTCTCATTACCTGATTGCTTGCACATGTCTTTCTCCCTTTTTGTGAATTGTGATAGTGCTTTGCATGTTGAAAAATATGGGGGTCTGATCAGCATTTCCGATCTGTCCACGCTGGTACTGTTTGTTAAAATGGAGCCTGATAACGAAACGCTGAAATTCTAAAACCTTCCCTTCGAATTCCTCAGGAAGCTCATGACGCTGCTTTGATAATGGCTGCCTGTATGTCATGGAGAATTCTAGCAGTAAGTTTTTTGTTTGTCTTTTCTCTGGCAGTTACTCACGTTCCTGTTTGTGTACTCAGGCAGTAACGTCTTGTTGCCGATTTTAATACACACATTGCTATACTCTAATTTAAGATGCAGGCAGGCCATTTTTGAGAAAAAAAAAAAATTGATTTAAAAAGCTCAAAGGAATAAGGTATTTTATCAATCTATCTATCTTTTCCACCCTTGTTTTTCAACCCACTGTAAAATGCCCAAGCCTCCCTCTGGACATGTCCGGCACCTAACCAGTAAGGATCAAAGAAGCGCACCCAGATGATTCCCTCCATAACCACAATGCTGAGCACCCTGAGTGCCCCCAGACAAGATCGGCAACTCAGCAGACTCTCTATCTCATGGCTCACTCTATAGTTCAAACTGCAGTGCTTTTACTAGGTGATCGACTGGAGTCACCAATGATCATTTCATAATAATGACAACTATAATGTTATTTATTATTATTATTATTATTATTATTATTATTATTATTATTATTATTATAGTTGAATTATATATATTTTTTAAAACACATTTAAATTGTGAAATAAGGAACATATGCTTTTAAGCACAAGCAATGATTCCCATTGCAGAGTAAAAAGTAAAAAAGATGACTGACACTTACTGAGAAGTTTGAGGATGCTTTACATTGACGACTTTGTACAGTGTCTCTAGTAATCTTTCATCCCAGTACAGGTCACAGAATTTCTCAGATACTGCATTGCAAAATGTGCCAAACTGAAGTTCCTTTAGAGAGAGGATGTACTCTCCTTTTGAAAGGGAAAACAAAGCTATTTAGTGTTTTAAAGATTCACACACCTAAAATGATGGCATATACAATTCAGTGAAATAAGCCTTTTAAAAAAAATCTTTAACATTTTATATTTTATTATTAAATAACAAAAATCCTTCAAATAAAAATGGATAAATTACTTTCCCCACGTGCAAGGCATAGCAATGTTTAATAAATATATCTGAATAAACATAAAGCATTACCCATTGCAAGATCTTCAACTCCATTTTCCAGGTAGCCATCAAATGCAAATTCCTCTTTAATAAGACATATCACTTTCTGCAGGGATGAGCTCCTTTGGTCTAAAGATAAACTTGAATCAAATAGATGTGTCACTATTAGATCTCCACAAGAATCTACAAAAGAATCCGCAATTTTGACTGGCCTAGCTTCACTTTTGCCAGTGTGACCTTTTGAGAGTATTCTTGGAATGTCCTGAGTTACAGAAGAGATGGGTGGGGAAATTGTAGCCCTTTCAACATCAGCTGCGTTTTCTTTGACAGTATGGTAGTGATTCACCGGGGTAATTAAATTACCACTGCCATCAGGTGTCTCACAAAGATTGCTCTTTGGGTTGGCAGACATCACGACCATGTCTACGTTCTTGGTTTCTCCGAGGAGGGAAGACCGCTTTTGGTGTGAACTTGACCCAGGTTCTGTGCTAAATTCCAAGCCTGGGGACTGCTCTGGTATGGCTACTTGGACAGGTAATAACGTTATTAATCCAGTTTTTGGATCCTGTCTAAGGAAAAAATTATTAACAATGGGGCTACTAGGTAATACTGAAGCAACTGAAGAGCTTGAACTACTAGTTGCAGTTGGAACACTCTTTTTTTCAGCATCCGTGCACCCAGCAGAGTACAGGTGAACTGGAAAAGACTCAGAATTGACCAAAGTGTTTTTCTTCGAAGATGGGGAACAGTGTTGTTGTCTTAAAGTGCTGTTTTGGGAGTTCTCCTGTCTTTCATTGATCACATTCTCATTAACATCATTTTCAATGTCACTCACAAGTACTAGTCCTTTCTTTTCCAGAATTTCTTTTTTGATGGCTTTCACTTGTTGTTTGGCACTAGAACTTTTATATTCATTTTTGGTACTAAAATGAAGAAGAAGAAAATAAACATAACAATGTTATTATTTTATTCAATGCCTTCAGAAAGGTCAGCAGCATAGAAATGCAGACAATGCACCTTAAAATTAAACCTTAGAAAAGGTAATGCATAATATTTCATTATTTTAGTTAACATGGGCAGGGGGGTCTGGAGTCCTGGAAAATAAGGAGTTAATATTTTTGGTATTTGAGCTACTTACTATATTTATAACTGTGGATTACACTTTTCAACACAAACATCACAAACAGAACTCAGAGTCCCGCTGGGTTCTAGTGACATGGCAGAGCTCCAGCTGTCAAATGCCAGATTCTAGATTGCATGGCGCCATCTGAGATAATATATTTCGAAACACTATGCAGTCAACGCTTTCATGTTTTTGTAAATAGAATGGGTATTTACTCATGATAATTCATGATACATTGCATGTTTCTACCAATTCTACCACTTTAAAAAAGTAGCGTTACCCTGCTGTCTCTGTATTCTGTGTGAGGATTATAGGTCTGAAATGGGTTGCTGTAGACATGAAGGCATCAGGCAGATTGGAAGAGCTGTTTACAGAATACAGACAAGGAACTGGACCCTTTATAGCAGTCAGCTTGTTCTCAACAGCGATCGGCACAAATCCTATTAAGTAAAAAGCAAAGGGGCAAGTAAAACAGTTAAATATTTACGCTAATAATAATAATAATAATAATAATAATAATAATAATAATAACAGTAGTAGTCATATTATTATTATTATTATTATTATTATTATTATTTTTTTATACAAATGGCAGTGGCATTTCAGCACTAAAATACTACGATTTATAATGCCCATAATATTACCTGTCTTGAAACATGAAGATTCATGTTGACTTGGAGTATGCCTAATATCAGTAGCTTCTTGAGGTTTTACTACATCCTCCCCTTTGAATGTCTAAGAAAATAAATTGCAAGCATTATTAACACTAGGCAGGTAGATTACGTTTACAATTAGGCATGCTTAAAATTCAAAAGGTAGAGCACAGCACGCAGTCACGCTAAAGAATCAAGAAGTGCAGTTAACATATTTATTTAATATAATTCAAGGTTGCTGCCGTATGTCCACTGTTTTGTCATTTCAAATGTTTTCACAAAAAATAAAATTTAAAGCTACAGTGTGCAGTGCAAAAGCACATCATGAAAAAACATATTTGTAGGTGAAAGACACTAGAATAAAAGTCGCTACATTTAAAATATACATATATATGAACACGTGAAATTTTCGGTCCACTAAAATAAATAAATATAAGTAAGAAATTGGAGTGTCCAGTGTGAAAACGCAACATGAAATAATAAATGAATGTAGCATCCAAAGTAGCTTAGCATTAAAATGTTCAATACAAAAAATGTCTGTTACAAGCTCTTGCAGTGTCTTAAAAAAAAAAAAAAAAAAAAAAATCAAAAATATGGATTGCAGCGTAACAAGAGGAAAGCATAATCAATCAGACTGCGGAGTCTGTATCATCTGATCCGAAACCACTGAACTCCACGTCTTCTGAACCTTCATCATTGATGATGCATGCAATTGTCTGAATCATTAATGCACCGAGCAACTACATCAATGCAGTTTTTTTCTATTCACGTAAGCCGCGATATTTACCCTCAGACTATATTATCAGAAATGAATGGTGAACATTTTACTTTCTGCTAAAAGTTAGGGGTGGTGGTGGGTGGCATCGTTCAAACTGGGGCGTTGACTCTGCAGAATCCGGTAAAAGAAAAAAACATATTGGGTTGGTAACATATTAAATAGCTTGATTATATAAAAAATACAAAACCTGGTGAATACTGCTGATCAGCTCCGCCCAAACCCTTTTGGCATTGGTCCCTTGGTGAAACAGATAATCACTGCAGGTCTGTAAAATTAGCAAGTGAAATAAAAATGTAAGCAACAGATTTGGCAAAAAAAATATATATATATCATAACAGAATATAACATACAGAGCATGGAGTGTCAAAGTCAAGCAGCTATTTAGTTTAGATACTGAGATTGTAGATTTTGGATGAAATATACTGCAATCTGATTTGAGAATTTTAATATCACAGCATCTTATTCTTTAAATTTTCTTTGCATCTTATATCTTAGGCTTGCATTCAGAGTGCTGAAAAGTCAAATGTGGAATCTTGAAGAACCTTTTATGTACAGAGTGTTCTGTAAATATCAGTACTGTTTTAAACTGCACTAGCCTAACAAGAATGAACTAAGAAGTGATAATAACTACCTTCTGTGCTGCAGCAATAGTTGGTCTCTCAATGGGAGTTCTTTTTGCCATCTCAAGCAGCAGCCTCTTTAACTTTCTTGGCAATGCTAACTTTTGATTTGGTGAAAAGTTAAACTTGGCTGCCGCCCAGAGAATAGCTGCCACACCATAAACACAAACCTGGAAAAAGACAGAGTCATTTTTGAACTTTAGAAAAGTAATTTCTTAGCTGTTAACAAAACTGACTCAGAATTATTTTATGAAGAAAAAAAAAAAAAAAACCTTTTCAGTAACAATGCCGTGTTCTTGAAATTCTGGTGCCAAGTAAAATGAATCACAGGTGCCTATGAATAATGATGAAAAAGTTAAAAATCCGAATGCATCAGGCTAATGAAATAATGAAACAGAAATATATACTGAGCATCAAAAGAAACTTATAACTTATATTTGAGCATCAAAAGAAACCTATCACTTATATTTGGATAAAATTCACTAGATGTGATTGACAAATGACAAACTCTGTTTTACAGCAGGTGCAGTGACTTTTTATTGTGCTGATTAACAATTGACATCACTAAGATGCTGCAAAATGATCTGTCGATCTTGGGCAGGTGTTGTGACTCTTGGTCTCCCAGTTCGTGGCCTGTCATTGACAGTGTGTCTGGTTATACCGTCTTGCCAGGTTTGAAATCGCTGGCTGTGAGCACCCAAGACGGCGAGCCACAGTACACTGCCCTAGTCCAGCCTCCAACATGCCAACTGCACGAAGGCGCTGCTCTCTTGACAGACGTGGCATATTGCTTTTTTTCTGTGATTTTCTTTATTGCTTTTATTCAAGCTTGCAATTCAACAGCTGAAATCACTCCATATCCAGTGTCCAATCAACGTCTCACTAATTAGCCTACATACCTTATCTTTTTTCAAAAATAAATGTGATGCTCGGTATATATATATATATATATATATATATATATATATATATATATATATATATATATATATATCATTTAGACATTACCAATCAATACATCAATGTGACTTTACTGTAACTTATTGTTTGATATGCTTCATATTGCAGCCTCAAAGTTATGTACAGTTTTATTATTCGTGTTTCTGACGCAAAGAAAACAAGAAAAACACAAATTGTGAAGAAAGAGAAATCTAAGAAGTTGAAGTACAGTACTTATCTTCTGAAGAGGAAACAAAGTTGACCAAATACCTTCAAGTTCTCACTTTACCTGTGTTTTTTGGTGTTAAAAACAGGAGTTCGCCATCACAACCAACATAAACTGAGTCCAGGCATAAATAGGCTGTTTAAATATAAGAAAATATTAAATCATAAATACACACAATAAGTCGTATTATATTTCTTATACATCTCATGGATTCTCTATTTTATCATTCAATGTTATATGAAAACCTTCCATGAAATGTGTCAAATTGTAATTTATTATTATTATTATTATTATTATTATTATTATTATTATTATTATTATTATCTTTTTTTCATGATACATTCATTAACATTTTTAGCAGAATTGAATTTGTGTAATCTATGAGAAAGATGCACTGTACCTGGAAAATCTATGTAGGTCTGGAGAGTGTAAAGGCATATGTGACACAGAGCCCACAGTTCATTAACTGACAATGGTCTACCACAACGAGAGAGAAGGTCCTTTAGCGATATCCACTGAAAGCAAAACATGCATAATTGTATCTTTCA
The DNA here is from genome assembly GCA_030684275.1 of Acipenser oxyrinchus oxyrinchus. NCBI lineage: Eukaryota > Metazoa > Chordata > Actinopteri > Acipenseriformes > Acipenseridae > Acipenser > Acipenser oxyrinchus. Next base: position 49,229,279 of record CM060257.1, on the reverse strand, counting down.
GATATTGCTTATAGTTCTAAAACAGTACCATAGCCAGTTAGGTCACATGTTAGTTTAAGGATTCATCTATAATACATCAGTTTATCACAGTAATATGTCAATGACACATTACCTCTTTGTTGTGGTTTTATAACAAGAGTTTAGCTGTAATACATTACATTTCCAGCAGGTGGCAACAATGCACAGTACCAAAATTAATAGCAACGCCTTTAAACTGAGTGACATGCATTTATGGTTCTCAAATGGCCAAATAATGTAACTAAAAAATATTTACACCACATCCCAAAACTATCTCACACTATTATTAGGATTTCATGACTTCATGAAAACTGCATGCAAGTCGCAATATTTAAAAATGGAATGAAGGGGAGGGTAAATCTATTATGCAGTTATCCTGCAGCACAGTATTTCTGCAGCACAAAATCTTGAAAGAGTTATGCTACCCCCATGCATACGGTCATCTTTACTGGAGGTCTATTGGTACAGTACATGGTCTGCAAAAATGAACTAAAGGATCTTTGGTAACTAGATCATTTTACTTTTCACTGTATAGTTAAAGTTTATAATTCTGGACAACATTCAAGAGCAGTGCAAGTCAATTGAAGATTAGCAGGACAGCTGTTTGACAAACAAAGCACTACTTTACAGCAGTGCATGAAGTGGTTCTGGGGATTTCAGGGTTGCATCTTTCAAACTCATCAATAATAATTAGTTATGTTAACTGTGCCTAACTTTATATGATGAAGCATGCACAACTGCACAGCTCTTCTATGACACAGAAATAATGTTAAAAAACAAAGTATTACGGTCTACAAATTAACTTACTTCATCCTGAGTTTCTTCATTAAGACAAAGCATACTTTTCTTCATGTGGTTGTCTTCAGTTTGGTATATGTTGTTATTTATCCAACTTTCATTTACAGTAGAAGACTTGATTTGGGTTTGTTTATGATTCAAGTTACTGTTTCCAAATACAGGTTTGGTGTCTGGGCTAGATACAGCATTTTTGTTTGGTTCAATGGGGCTTTGGACGCAGTAAACAGGTGATGTAAAGTTTTCCACCTCAACGGGAGAAGAGGTGGTTTTGTTATTCACTGGCAAATATCCTGAGGATTCAGTTGTTTCAAAGTGCATCTCTTCTTGGGGAAGCAAAGGCTCAGAGGGCTTTGTATAACTTCTGCTGCTGTCATCTGTTAATATTTCAAGACTAGGAACATGAACAGTTTTTTCTTCCGGCAATATTTCAGAAAGGTCTGTTACAGACACAGTTCTGCTGGCTTTAAATGGAAGAAAAGGAAGAGTACTCTGATAGGAATTACAATGATTCAGTATAGTCGCTATCCTCCCAGATTCTGTCTGGCTGATAGGATTTAAACTACTGGTATCTTGCAAAGAGATTACGCCTTTGTTAAAGTCTGAAAGTGATGAAGCGGTTTGTTCTGTAGGTGTACTTGATTCAACTCGAGGACAGTCTTTTTTCTTTGATAGTTTTGCTAATTTTAGGTTCATGGCTGGAGACATTTTCTTTGGCTCTATGGATGTGGTATCAAGCTCTGATTGAAGATTCAAAGTATCTTGATCCTCATTAGATAGAGACTGTTTCTCATTTTCTTTTCTCTCTTCAACTGAGTTCTGCACTGTGGAGTCTTTTTTGACAGACGCCATTAAATCTTGCATACATTTTCCCTCTCTTTCAACCACATTTGCAATCTGATTCTTCAATAAATTAGGGTCAAATACCAGATCCTCAGTGCTAGAAGATCCATCTGCTGGATTACGTTCATAATCTTGCAGTTCATGTCCAACACCTGCCTGCCGCTCTTTTACCTTCCATGGACTTTCACAACCATCTGTTAACAGAAAGTAAAATATATTAATTTGACTTGAATTTCACTAAAACATTCTTGTCAGTTAAAAATCCAGCAAATTTACATTGATGTTCAAACGCACTATTATACATGTAGGTTCTCTGCATCACAATATTGTAAACTTGAATTCTACTTCTATTTATTTTTCATACAAAACATCCAATGTGGGAGCATTTGTAAAACATTAAAGAATATGTAACATCCAAAAGTGTAAAGTAAAATCTGTTGCATGGGACCAGAAAAGCATGCTGGCTAATCAAGGTAGTTACAGTCAAATCTAACACTGTCGCTCTGAAAAACCTCTACACTATTACAGTACATGCAGTTAGAATCTTTGTTTTAATACCAAGCATTTGGGCAGCATTTAGAATTTTTTTTTTAATACCCACATTTATCCCACCATAGCTAAAGCGGTGCACAGAATTTAGATTTAAATCAGTCCTCTGGTTTGTGGTTGCCTTAAACTGCATGGGTTTTGGAATACGCTACTAAATCAAATGAAAACAGTTGCACAAGTTTTTTTTTTATTATTATCTACCTTACCTTGAAAAGCAGCAACTGATTCAATTGATAACACTCTTCGTCCTATGGCAGAGAGTTTACGACAAATAGCTGCTGAGGCACATTTCGTATTTCCTTCACCAAGCCTAATAACAGTCTGCAGCAAAACATAATAATATTTCAACTTCAGTTTAGTACATATATGGCATATATAATACAAGTAATGCAATGAAGTTAAAAAATAAATGGAAAGAAAAAAAGACCACAATTATCAGACAAATTAAAAGAAATTCACTGGGTGAGAACCAGGGCTGCGAGAGGAAGGGAGTGTTTTGCAACTTGGGATTGGAGGCTCGGCCCCTAGAACAGGGGAGAGAGAGAGAGAAAAGGACGGGCCGGACTCCAACCGAGAGAGCCTTCCCTATGGAGTCGAGACTGGCCCTATTGTCCTCCGGGCCTCTGAAAACAGAGTCCTCTGACTTCTCGGAGAGTCATTATAGGCGTTGCCCCGCGACTGGGTCTCAGTTAGCAACCGGGTTCGACCCTCAGAGGACTGAACGGCTCATACGAAGCCTTGACATAAGGAAGAAAAGAGAATCTGAAAGAACACAAATAACTGTTAGTTATGGGACTCGAGCACTAAGAGTATGATGGCCACGTCCCGGGAGGATAAAAGAGGAAGTAAGACAGAGCCTTCTTTCTTGAGGTAAGATATAGCACATGAGCTGTGAAAGAATTGTGTGGCCGGTGGTCCCTTCTGACTGCACGAAGAACCTGTGGAGTTATGGGAACTCTAGGTCGGGGAAGTGAGACTCACTATCCCCCAAGAGGGGACCAACACAGAGGCACGCAGTATATGAAAAAAGAGAGGAGGAGGGAGGAGGAGGAGGAGGAGGAGGAGGAAAAAAGCTAACGCAAGAGAAAGAGCTGAGCTGTGACTGGGTTTAAATAGGGAGTCAATGATGATAGACAGGTGAAATTAGGAAGAGGTGAAGCCCTGGTTCACGCCCCCTGAATTCCACTGAAGTTAAGATATTACAAAGTTCTTATGCTTAACAATATCCTGACATGGCAAACATATATGATTATTACTTCTGTCAAGGGATGTTCTTACCTCAATATCTGGTCTATCCTCAGGTTTCTCTAGCTGCATCTGTTCCAAAATCACCTTCAGCTCTTGACTCAGCTCAGGCTCCAGTTCAGGCTCTATCACATATTCAATAGCTGCTGTTAAGGTGGAGCCCAGAGAATAGATGTGTGCCTGTACAAGAGAAGCATTTCTCCATTGAAAAAGGTGTTGGGGGTAAAATCAACTGCTCATTAGCACATGTTCACATTTACTATTTATCAGCTCCTCCTTCTCCAAGACTCTAAAGAACCAAAACGATATTAGCAGCCATATTTGACTGTTACCAACATCTGTGAAATGCTAATACCAATCATTTTCATACAGATTATTGTGATTACTGTACTTTCACTAGCATCTCCCCTGTAAAAAGAAAGCCAAAATTGTTTGTCAATGACCATTTATACTTAACACTTGTTATTTTCATAAATATTAGTCATCTTGAAATATGAAAAACTATTTTAACAATACAACTATAATTATTATTACGGTATGCAATAGTGCCAACTGATTAATTCATTTTATTATTATTATTTTTTTTTTTTTTCAGAATGTTCAATTAAAAGTCCCTCATTGCAACAACAGCTCAGGAGAACTGAAGTTCAGTTGGTGTCCTCCGATCCCACGACCAAGCCAGGAGCTCCAGAGTAAATGTTGGGAAACTACGACCTCTGGAGGACAAAGTCCAGGCTGTAAGTGTCCACTTGAGCTCACCTGGCACCTGGCCAATCTGCAAACATCATGTGGCCATGCCTTTACCAGGTGAGCCACTCAAGTACCCCGTTCAAACTACCCATCAACTGTTTTCTTTTTATATAAACGGATCAATATATATATATATTTTTAATTCTTTTAACACATATTGTAAGATTCAGTAAATATTAATGATAATGTACATACATATAGATATAAACATATATACTGTTCTATAGTGTCAAAATGCCATAACAAGCAAACCAGGTAGTAAAATACTATTTAGGATCAAAGTTTTCCCAAAAGATACTACAGATTACTCATCACCGCTGTATACGCAAACTGCTTTAATACTGAATACAGCCGGGATCACTTGGTTTTGCAACACATTCTATTTTTTTTTTCTAAATCAACAAACGCTCTCATTTTGAAGATTTCACTATACATGGACAAGACATACACAAGACATACACACAGTCACACAAGATCGTTACTGACTGGAAATCATCTTTTTATTTGCCACACATAGCAAAATCTTAATCGTATGCTATAAACAAACCAGTGCTGCCTTCATGTCTGTGCATCTTTAAACAGATCTGAGCATTCTTCATTTTTAATTATTGTGCTTCTTTTTCAGCATTACCTACACAACAAACCGTTTTATTTTGCCAATAATTAAGAAATCAACCATAGAGAAATAATTTAATGAGAAAGTGTCTAGAAGCAATATCATACACAAATCACATCTCACTACCATACGGTAAATGGAGCTGATTATATACAGTTTCATGATGTTATTCATGTGATCTGCATGACTAATTCCCATTAAAAGGGATATTCTGAATGCAACATTTGCAGTTTAATGTGGCAGGTCATATACAAGTGTATCAGTTTCCATTGCTCAGTGTCTATGGAAAATGTTTTACATTAAAAAGTACAGTTTTGAAGGAAATAATATGTTGATCTTGCAGACTACTGAAAATAATATATGTTTGGTGTATCTTAATCAATATGCACTTCATTCTTAATATGTTCTTCTCTTTAAAACATTTTACAAATTCACAATTGCTGTTAAGAGACTCAGGTAATTATATATTGAAGCTACTATTGGATAGTGTTTTTTTGTACGTATGTAGACTGAGTTCTAAGAAGAATCCTGAAACAGAAACAGCTTTGGAGAACACAACACAAAGTGAGAACACAGCACAGGAGGTCATTATTTAGCTGGTAAATTGCCAGCTTTAAAGCCTGTTAAATGGCACATGAGGTAAGACAGCAAGCAGCAGAATGACTGAAATATCAACAACCGGTAGTGACTTTCCAGAAAAACTCAAGCTGTGGAGTTTATCCTAATGCGTGGGTGTGACAGAGATCGAATGATTCTTGGTGTTAGATCTCCCGCCTGACCTGCGAGGATGCTCTGTAAAGGGAACAGAGTACCCTGACACGACAATTCATTCCCAGGGTTAGGCGGAAGTCGGACATCTAGAAAGGGGGTGGAGCTATGGTACACGAAACCAATGACCCGGATGGGAAACGGCGTGGCATCCGCAGATTGGAGGAGCGGATGCGCTCACTGATCAAGGTGTCATGGGTGACGGTATAAAAAAGGGACGTAGTGATGTGATCTGTTCCTTTGTAAATTATTTGAACAAACCTAAAAGGAGACTGGTAAAAACATGAGTTTATTGTTTGTTTGTACTGTCGTGTATAAAAACTGATTGTTTAATGTAATTCGATGGCTAACACGATCCGGAGCTGTCGCCAAAGGCCAGCACCAAACCGGACAACATCACTGCACTTGTATCACGGAGAATTGTATTGCACCACGAGCACTAATTCACTCACTAACGGACTTCTGATTGTGTTTTGTGTTTCGTGTGGGTGTATAAAGAATGGGACTATTATTTTGGGACAAACTCGGGGTAATACATGCCGCTGTATTACTTATCATTTATTGTTTACAGTTTGGTTTGCCGTCGGGCACTGGAATTACAAACCATTAAACAACATTGCACCTGGATTATAATTGTCGGTCTGTTTATTGATCACCTGCACCTGCACAACGTTAACCACTTTGCTACAGTGGGGTACAGTGGCCTCCTGCTCATTCCACAACAATAACAAATTGCATTTCCATTATAATGTATTGCCTGTATTTCTGCAGTTTCATGTGCCATTAGAATTAGATTTTTTTTTGTTTGTTTGGTCCACTAAAATTCTATTTGGATAATCTGAACTATAATACCTCAAAGGTTACATTGCAAAAGTTTTTATAAAACCCATTTATCAACCCATAAAGCAGTCAATAACGCAATAGCATGCAAAACTCCAGCAGTATGAATGGTCCCCGGTAGGGAGGAGACCTCAGATTTATCAGGCTTCATTTGACAAATTTAAAACAATTTTTCTTATGAGTCATTTGTTTTACCGGATATACCATAATAACAAAAAGTAATCAACACAGACAAAAACAAGTTCTCATGCTGCAGTGTAACATAAGAGTTTAATTATGTCCACATTTCAGACTGCCCACACTTGTAGAAAATCCTGGGCCAAAAGGATATTGCCAATGGAATCATAAAGAAAGTTGGATACTTATAGAAAAGTACATTTAAAATATTACATTTAACTTTATAACTTCTCTTTCTGTTTAAAGCTTATCATCTATTTATCTTACTGACAACAGCTTTCTTAGTCCATGCTGTTTACTATACCAGGAGGTCTCAACGGGCGTTTTGTATGTAAACTGTACAGTACCTGCAGCTCAGCTCAGGTGTTTATCTTTTTCTGTCCCTTTGAATTCCAGACATGACCGGAATTAAATAAGTAGCCCTGGGACTTCCTTCATGAAATAGAAGAGATACTCAAGAAGTTTCCTCACCCACTTTTTCCAAAAATAAGTACTACTTTAACTTCCAAATAAGGTTAACATGATTCATGTTATAATTCACATATTCAGTAGGATTAGGCAACCTGGGTATTTCACATCCTTTTGTAATACAGCTTAAGACACCTTAAGATAAATGAGCTGCTCTGAATGCTTCTAAAATATTTACATTTAGTAGCTGCAGTGGTCAATTATAAAAGCAGGTCTTCATCAGATGGACAATAGAATACCTAGAAATGCATGCTTACAAATTTGCTAAATCGATCAATAACAGCAAGGTTTTTTTTTGGTATTTATTAAGTTGCTACAAGATATTAGTTTTGTAAATCTATGCATTCATTTGCACAAATATGGCAAATTCATATTATTAAGCACTTGAAAAAGAAGTTGATGAAAGCCATGTAAAATTGTATTGGTCGGTAATGGCACTGATTCTGTCTACGCTACAGACTCTGTGCCTTAGAATTCCAGAGAAGATACAGAGGCAGCAGCAACAGCAGTCTGCACCACTGGAAACAGAATTTGCATAGCAGCATGCTGCACAACATTTTAATTGTCCTATTAGCATTCTTTCCATTCCTCCCTGTCACCATGGAGCCCAGGGACCCCTAACCTTAAACATGATTTTACAGACACTTATATCTGCGTCTCAAAGATTTTCATCCATCAGACCCTTGTATTCATCTATTCATTCATACTAACACCAAGCCTGTCATGTTTGTTATAAAAAAAAGAAGCAGCAGAGATGTTCACACTATCCCCAATGTTTAGTTAAATAAATGACACAATTGGTAGCACACAACAATAAATTTAATTAATTAAAAAGCTTCAGTTTTGTATGGTACTTGTATTATAAGCAAAAAAAGAACGCTGATACACTGGTTTATTCCAAACCTAGCAAAAATGTAATAAAAACAAATGTGTTAAAATCCTACAACTGAAAATCAAACCCTTTTTTAATGCAGACTGTGCTGTTCCGTTTGGATGTATTTTAGCACTCTGGTATTCTAAAAAAAGGTGCTCATTTGTATTTGCAATCGATCATTTTGACAGTACCCTGACACTATGCAATCCTACTGTGCAAAATGCTTAAAAAGGGAGTAATCATAAGGTTAAAAATATATATTAAAAAAACTAAACCTTTACTAAAGGATGAGAAGCAGCTGTCTGTATTATTATGTCTTTGGTGCTTAAAACACGCCATACGGGCCCATTGTCTAATGGTTTACAGTACACTTGTTTATGCAAGCGTCTAAGCAGGTCAATAAATATTAAACCTCCAAACTGGGGCAAAGCTGAAGTAAATTACATAATACTGTTTGCAATACACCACTGCAAAAAAAGAACAATTTGGACAGGCTTTTATATGGAATTGCTTACACTGACTTAATGACAGGATGCAATATTTTTTGATTTGTACTGTTATATAAGCATAGTGCTGTGAATTAATAAAATAAGTAAGGGCACATACAAGTTATCTGTGTTTTATAATGACTGTCAAGCAGAATCCAAATTTAAAGAGATTAATTGTATGGAAAACTTGAACAGCAATTAAAATAATAATAATAGTAATAATTTAATTTGAGAAGCCTGAAACATAGTGTTTATTTAATGTCATTCAGCTACACAAACATACTCTTGGAAATGTACTGATATTTCTTAAAAGTCATTTTATAATGGAAGTTATTTATTTATTTTTACTCAAGGGACCTGTCTTGGCAATCTATGTGTTACCTACAGAAAGTCCAGAGAAATTGCAACTGCAGGAATGCAACAATGTTTTATTTACATTTTATACAAACAAACCGTAAACAACACAAGATTTTGCTCTACTAAATTTATTTATGCTAATTTGCTCCTTGCTTGTCCTTCAGCAAAATGGCTGTGTAAGTTTTGCTCTGATCTTCCCTGATCTTATATTCATTTATCAATTTATATGCTTCTGAAAGGTTTTCCGTAACTAAAAGTGAACAACATGCAAATATTACAGAATCAAAAGGAATCAATACAGGCTCTAATGAAAAACACTACCATCGATCAACCTTTTAATTAAAAAAATTTAGGGTATTTAAATTTCAATTCAAGGCACCATACAGTAAATGTTTTCTAGCCAAGTAAGATGAGCTAGTGAGCTAGGCAGCCAATTGAAGTAGATCACACATTCACAGCAAGCCCTTGTGTTATACAAAACCTTCAGACAACAACAAAAAAAGACTCTGCCCTCTGTTCTTGCTTGTGTCTCTATAGGAAGGCTCTGTATTGATTTTCAGTATGTATACTTTGAAATCAAGGTTGTGCAATATTGATTCCTATTAAATTAAATGTACACTAATTTGGTCCAAGTTGGCACAAGTTCAACCAAACAAAAGTTGTTAACTCTACAAAACTCCCTTGTCATGTTAAATTTAGGAACTTTAACTAAATGCCAGACAATAAGGTACAGAATAAAGCAGCATTATTGAGTTTCATACAGTAGCTGATACCTACCTCAGGAAGAACATAAGAACATAAGAAAGTTTACAAACGAGAGGAGGCCATTCGGCCCATCTTGCTTGTTTGGTTGTTAGCAGCTTCAACAACATTACTGGGGAGTTGGTTCCAGACTCCCACAAGGCTATATGAAATAAAATCTAAGATAACTCTGTCCTAATGTAATATTATCAAACCAGGATTTTGTGGAAAGTGAGAAGGCTGAGGTGCGTTTATTTTGTTTATTTTATTATTTTTTTTAATTTAGTCGTCGCCAATTTTGTACCCCGGTTTTTCTCCACAACTTTGTATGCCCAATTATTATTTGCGTCCTCGGCTCACCGCTCGCAACCCCCCTCGTCGACTCGGGAAAGGGCGACTGGAACACGCATCCTCCAAAATGTGCTCCTGCCAATCCATCATTTTTTGCACTGAGGATCAGGGGTCGCTGATGTGCGGTGAACCGTGGATTCCCCTGCCGACCTAAGCCGTCCCTACGCGGGCAGCGCTCGACCAATTGTGCGCCTCCCCCTAGGAACCCCCGGTCACAGTTGGCTGTGACATAGCCTGGATTCAAACCTGTGATCTCCAGGCTACAGGGCGCATCCTGCACTCCATGCGGAGCGCTTTTAGTGAATGCGCCACTCGGGAGCCCCGCTGAGGAGCTTTTAGATAAAAAGTCGTCCCCTATACTTTGTAGTCATCCCCTGTAAAATTGCGTTTTGTTCCAAAACTGCATAACAAAAACAATACTTTATTTGTGCTAGAACAAATGATGGAAACATGCCAATAAAAAAAAGAGAGACATAAACCTTTAGAAATTACTACCATAATGATAAGAGCCGGTTCCACTTTTTTTTTTTGTAATGGAATGTAACACAAGAGACTTTATACCACACTTTATACATTTTCTGAATATTTCATTTCTTACCTGTTTAATATCCTATGCATAGTGTACAGTATCCTATATTCAGGGCATATCCGTTATGATTATGGTGCATGCAGTACATGATGTCCTATGCAGTATTCTCTATATCTGAATGGGAAAACTATGATATACAATAGTCTGGAGTGCTTCAGGAGTTAAAATCAGACAAAAATGAACACAATAACCTGAACATAGACATATTGGATGGGACAAAAAATAGCAACTCTCACTATATTATCAACAACATCTACTAAAACTACTCTAGATCTACTTACAAGTTTAAGGGTACAAATGACATTAAACAAAAACTCCTCCGGTGAGTGCTGGCTGTTTGAATCAATATGTCCTCAGTACAAACTGTGCAATGACGAACGTTAAATGGCCATATAATGAAATTATCGACTGGCTAATATAATCTGAATTTACACCAAGCAGTTGTTTCTCAAAATAATTAGTTTTATAGACATGGTATCGGTTTTTCCAATGAAACAGGACAAAAAGGCTCACAGTGCTTCTGTATTGATGTCCCCTATTTATCTTCATGAATTCCTGTGTAGAGTAGTGAAGTTGTCTATTGACAGGTACAAGTTACTTCTTATATGAAATAAACAACCCTTTAGGGTTTTTCTTTTTAAGGAATGTATTTACTGGGTACAGCCCAAGTCAGATTTTACATCTTGATTCCAGTAGTGCCTGCGTGCCAATTTATTAGCTGGGGAAACTGAAACAAGGAGAGATACAGTACAGGGTCTCATTTACTAAGTACATTAAGTCAAGTTAAGTATTTGATTGTGTGTTTGTCACCATTGACCAATTAACCCTAACAGCTAAAAGGCTAATTTGCAAGGTAACATCCCTTTATTTATTGGAGCAACTAGATCATATATTGCACTTTCTTCATATGTTGTAAAAGTCCAATGTGAAGAGATTCCTGTATACAAAATAAATGCTGCTCTATTTGAAATAGAAACTATTCACACTAGCTTAGAGTTCTGTCTGTATATGTTATTTGTGATTAGGTTGTTTAGTGTCTCTTAATATAATTTGTGGTCAGAATCTTGAAATCAGTTCAACAAACTTTAAAAGTATAATAGAAAATGTCAGTTCTTACCTCAAAGGTGTTTCCTGTTCTGTCAAACTCAGGAGGTACAAAAGCGCCCTCCGGATCATCTGAACAAAGACAAAAAAAAAAAACATTAAGATGTGTTGCACTATGTTCCCCGCCATGGCAAATACAAAGATGAAAACATATTACATACATTACATCCCCAGTAAGAGCATGTCAAAATGTAAGTGTGGCATCCTGTATGCAGGCAAGATATCATTAAATGTGTTACTTTGTGGTTTCTGGATTAGAAGATATAATTCTATCGAAACAGTAGCTTATGATAGAAACTCAAAATACAAATTGTATGCATTAGATAAGAAATGCAAGAAAAACAATCTCTAAATGCTTTATAAAAGAAAAAAAAAAAAAATGATGACATTTTACTGTATGTTACGTTGCAGATGTAAAACTAGGACAGCACATCCACAGGGTAAAACATGCAATTTTACAGCCATAACAACAAAGAAAATGACGGAAAATAGGTCAAGACTGCACCAGGCCTGTCTCAGCAGGATTTATTATGTCTTAAAAATGGTGCAGGCCCATAAAACTCCTGAAGGTTATTCAAACCAAGAAGAAATTAACCGTTAATATTCCTACGCAGAAACGACTTTGCATGTGATAAGAAAGAAGTACGAGAGGGATACAGACTTCAAATTAAACAAAACTCAAAAAAAAAAAATATTTTGAATTTTTACTACTGGTAAGCTGTCAAAAGTATTACGGTTATGGTTTTGTACAACTATTATTATATTATACACAGCCACAATGGTGTCTGTGTAGCTCAGTCTGTAGACCTATATATTTAATATATTTTATTAGGTAATCTAGAAACTTTAGGCAGCTATCATTTACAATAACATAAACTTTTTGGTTGGTAGATGGTATAAGACTCCACCTTTTAGATGTTAATCGGTAACAGGTGTATCTAAAATGATTCAAAATTAGATACTTGTTTTTCCAAGATATAGGTATCTTAAAGAAATTGAAATCTGATGTCAGTAAATAAGCATATGGCTCCTGGAACGAAATGTGAACAGTGTGTTTATTACATGGAAGAAATGCCAACCTTTTGCAGACCACAGCATTATCATAATGGCAATACAGTGGGTTCCTAACAAATATTGCACAGTGGCCATCTGTGGAATATTTCTTAAGTTGTTTTGTCACCGTCTGAGGCATTTGAGTTAAGTTACTACTGGCTGACAACAAAACGTTAAAAACATAATTACTTCTACGGATGGCTACCCATATAAGTGTTAAAAAGAAAAAATACCGATCCACACACCGAAGTAGACAAGGTGCAAGTTCCCAAGGCTGAAGGCATAAATCAGTCTTGAGAAAGAGAGAACCACACACTCAACTGCACTCCAAAATATCTTCAATTCACAACAAAATTTGACACAGAAGTGCCTTCGTCAAGGTGTATGTAAGTGTACCATTGAAAATTTGTATTGAAATTGTGCAGTTTCCCTTGCTTTAATACTATGTCGTTTTCCAGGGGTATTTACCATGCTTTCACAATCTTTAACTCATTCACTTTAACCTAATATACACCCTCACAATAAACTTTTAAATGGTCTTATTGAGGTTGCAAAAAAAAAAAGAAAAGAAAAACACTTTAAAAGCCACTTAAATTGTGTGTATTTTATTTCAAACCTGATTTTGACACAATGCATACTGTAATGTTTTGAAGTGTTCTACTAAATTGCATAGAAAGCTTCAGTTCAAACACAATTATAATTATAAGCAACAGGCTGAAGACACATACCAGTAGCAATTATCATAATGTGATGTGTTCTGAAGTACTATAATAGTTCTAAATTGCAGTATAACAGACAAGTAGAAGGGATTAGATACTAAAGTCAAAACAGTTGCGCTCTTAAATCATACATGATAATTTAAACACAAGTTCAATTCCAAATGTTTGACCTTTTATCAAACACTAAAATAGTATATTTTATATACTAAAATTATCACAATGGCAATACTTTACTATTTAACTAAATAAGTATAATCCTGCAGGTGTTTTTCCCTGCAGTGATTCATTACTTTATCTCTGAACATACACTAATAAAAAATCTGGTAGAAACTGGTCCATGAATCACCATTCAGTTTTAGGATGGCAGCATTCCACCACCTTTTACCTCATTGTGCACAGTTGAATTTAAACATGTAAAACCACTATTGCATGGACCCCTTTTCATCAGCTTACAACATTGCCTTTTATATTGAAAAGTGAGTATTTATTTGCTCTAGCTACATTACATTTTGATCAGAAGTTATTTATTTCCTATTACTGTAATATTATATAACAATATGCAAAATGTAACTGCTGTAAATAATATCTCGCACATGCAATATATCACAGATATTGCTACAGCATTAACCAGAAATGCATAACCCCATGTCGTTTCCAAAATATGATATTTCTTTATCAGAGGAAAAGGAGAAATGTTAGAAGTTTTATTTAAAAAAAAAAAAAAAAAAAATTCTGTATCATTTGTAAGAAACATGTACTTACCACTGAGCTGTTCCATGAAGCACACATTTCCGTTTGCATTAAAGGCCAAAGTATCGGGGGTAATGCAGAGTGTGTGGAAAAGAGGTGAGTGGGAGATACTCTTCAAGGAGTGGGCGCACTCCAGGCAGACAGCCCAGATATCCTGCTCCAATAGGCATCTATCCCGCAGTGACAGGATATCTGCAAGGGACACATTCTCCTGCCAAGAGAAGTATTTCTATATTATCCTGCATTTTTGCAACAACCTAAAGCCAATAAGAGCTAGGCATCAATCTATTTCATGTCCAGTTGTCTGACTTGTGTTAATACAGCACTAAAAAGAAGTAGCTCATAGTGAAGGGTTTCTGGAAGAAGGCAATTAAAAGGAAGTTGAAAGACTTTACAGCACATATAGATATGCAGCGTCTGTTGGAACTGGATTTAAAAGGATTTCAAACTAGATACAATGCAACTTTGGTCTTTCACCACTATATAGTTAAGAACATCTGGTTCCAAAAATCGTGAGCATTCAAATTCAGCAAAGTTTTCTTGAGACACTTATAAATATACATGAAAATATTCTCCCTTGTGTGTTTATTGCTAGGCGTAGGTGGAAAGATTGGAACTTTGAGGAATTCTGAATGGTGCTAGAGTTATGGAACACATTCTCAGATTCTTTCAAGACCAGAACATCACAAACAAAATCACTATGGACCAAATTTCCATTCTGTTGGAAACATTTTCCATAAAGCAGAAAAACAATCCTATAGCACTAACTAGAAAGCAGGTATATCTGAAAAATGAATGCAATTCGCGTAAGTTTTTGCACAAAAATATTTGGACATAGAGCTAACACCATACAATAAGTCCTGTACTTATTTTTTATTGATTCGAATATCCGAACTACATCAGGAAAACTGAAACGCAATAGTGTTATTCTAGTTTAAGCTTACCCTTGTGTGTGAGGCTGCTAGACTGTTTTTAGACTTGCAGTATGCTGTTGCAACACTTTTGTGCAAAGGTTTTTTTTTATTATTTTATTTGTGTGTTGCCATAACTAGCAATTGGACTCCAGTCCCTGCCCTGAAGTGATGTTTCACACAAAGATACAAACATTGCAGAAAAGAATATAGAAAATTATAGCTTGATTTTGTCTGTAGTTAGCATAAAGCTTATGTATTGACATTGATCAGGCATGAACTTTTAGACAAGAGTTTTTATTTTTTAGATTGTTGGGTTTAAAAAATTGAAAATTATGGATTCAGAGGACAACGGCCCCTGTGTGTGCCTTTATTTTACAGCAAGACTTTATGTAACATCTTTATTAGAATTGTGATGTGAACTAGACACTGCAAAACAGACAGCAATTATGGGTTGATCTCAGAACAGAATGCTGTCCAGAGTTGGTAATCATGTCCTGTTTATGCTGCATGTTTATGAATTGATTACTGTTGTAAATGTGCAATGAGATGGCTGGTAGGATCGCCAACCCTCCAGAAGACATTACAGGAACACTGGACTGTTCTGTTCTGTTCTGTTTTTTCTTTATACCAAGCTAAATTGGAAAACCAGATACTTCCGGCCTTGTACTGTAACCACAAAGATATGTGATGACATATTATCTTGAAAATGCCAAAAAAACTCTCTGCTTAAACTACATATAAGGTTTTCCAACAAAATGCTCGTCTAACAATTGTTGACAGCTGCCTGATCAACTAACACCAATGGTTGTAGGCATTTACAGTATTTCTGGAGTAATTTTAGCACATTCAGACTACATTATGGACCATATCAATTTGTAATTTTGGGTAATTTCCCTACAGGTACAGGTAAATTCATTACAACAGAAGCCACAACTGCCCATTTCCTTTCATTACATATTCTAATTAGGTCAGCAATAATAATCATAAAGGTTTATCTATTTGCCAGCACAGAAAGGGAAATGTATTCCTCTGTCAAAATTGATTACACTATACATTTAAACAAACCCTAAGTGTCAATGTATACTATAAACACGTTTTCATTTGGTGGCTTCGGGCCTTTCTGTGAATGTATCATTTTGTATCTATTTACTTGTGAGGACAAAATTGGAGAAAATGTCCTCACAAGTATAGTGTATGCTGACAAAAAAGACTTGTGAGGCCGTCCTCACACGGTAAAAAAAAAAAAAAAAAAAAACATTTTAAACAAGTAAATATGTGTGAACACAAAATAAAATAAAAGTGCCAATATATTTTGTTTGTTGTGAACTTTCACCCTGTGTGGAGTTTTGTTTGACTGGAGTTAGAAATAGTACATAACAATATAATTAGAGTCAATGGGACGTCATCACAAGTATAGAAATACGTGTGTGTGTGTGTGTGTGTGTGTGTGTGTGTATCAATCCTCTTTGAAATTTTGAAGTTACATTTACTGATGGAATCCAACTGCAGGTAGTGTTACTATAAAGTCTGTAGAATCCAGCCTAACCCAGTCTAGACAGTGAAACAATCGATCATATACATTCATTATAACCTCGATGCAATAAACATGAATACATAACTAAATTAAAACTGTTTTTATATAATACTGTAATAATACTAACAACAACAAAAACAATAATAATATTAATAATACTAACAACAACAACAAGATATTATTACTATTATTAATATTAATAATAATAATTCTTCTTCTTATTATTATTTATCTTACCTCATCTTCTAACAACGTAGGTAGAGGTTCAAATTCATAGTACTCCTCTTCTTCGTCATCGTCTTCTGCTTCACAATAAACAGCCACTGCAGTTTCAAAAGTCCCCATAGTGTTTGAAAGAGGTTTATACACCATTTACCAGAACTATATTGTTTAGTTTATGCATTTTAAACCACAGCCGTCACAACACAACAGAGCTACTCTGTATTATCCTAGTAACAGCAATACCAGGTTGGGACTGTAACATGCCTCAGTGGCTGGAGAGATACCAAACAACACCAGACTACTTTTTTGATTCGGATATACTTATGCGTCAGTCCCGAAAATATTATTCAACATTGAAGACTGCGATAATTGTTTTCTGCATTTTCCAAAACGCTTGCTTCTTAATAACTATATTTTTTACTATTATTTTTGTATATATTTCTATCAACAACATTTTATCGAGGACTGTTAGCCTGACGATAGTTTGCTAACTGTGCTGCCATGGCAACAGCCGCCGCACCTCCACAGAAACAGCCGACATTGTTGAAAGAGACTGCAGTTTTCAACTCCTCCCTATATTACTACAGCTGCAATACAGCCACACAACAGAAAAAAAGGAAAACCACCCAGATCCACTCCTTTCGGCATATTAACAAAACATGTATTCTTACTAATGTTTATGCACCAAGCTATTGCATCCGAACTGCAGAATAAATATGCTAAAATTGTCGGTTTAGAAACCTAACCTAGGTATGTACGTTGTCCAATGCTACAGTGACTGCAGTCATACAGTGACATGAATTGGACTTGAGAGGTACTAAATAATGGAATTTGCTGGGTCGATAAAAATAGCGCCTCCTACTGGTATTTCATATTGATGTAGCCTGCAGCACTATGCTTGATTGTTAGTTTAAGTTGTAAAATAATACTAATAATTCGTTCAATTAGCTCTAAAGTAAATGTAAGTACATTCATGAAATATTAATAAATGAATTCAAATTTAGATCAGATTGTATAGATACATATGACGACTCTTAGTACTATTCAGAAATCCCCAGAAGACCTGTAAACCGCCTTGCAGACTCTGTTTGCCCATGGTGGCTGTACACGTTATTGACAGGGAGTTTCAGCATTTTTCTGTTTGTCAGATATGCAGATCTTAGTTCATAGCTGTAATCTTTTTTTGTTCTGTTGTTGTTGATATAAATCATTTTCCAAAACAGCCAGAAACACATGTCTTATCACAATTGGTGATAAGACCCAATTGTTTTTTTGTGTGTGCAGATGGGAAATAAAATTGACAAGGAATTTTTATTTTAAGGATTCAGGGTTTTAACTGTGTCAGTAGGTGACATGGGATTGAGTTATACTTTCAGAACAGAAAAAGCAGGAAAAGACCAGACTTGTCTATCAGATTGTAGAACAAATGAAGCTGAGTACAATGATACACAACAGTGCCCACTGTGCTGAGACTTGACTTCCTCTCTCATGTACACATGAGTGGCATATATATATATATATATATATATATATATATATATATATATATATATATATATATATATATATAAAGCAGTGGTTAATGCGTACCCATTAAAGAAAGAAAAAAACAATATGACGACATTGCCCCTCTGGCAACGAGGATAATTATTCTAGTCTTCTTTTTTATTGAGCTATGCTTTCCTTGGTCATTTTTTTTTTAAAACATAAAGAAATTACTCTGGTATGATTTCAAAATTTAATGCAAAAATATGAACTCATTTACTGCGCATGGTAGTCCAGTACAATCCTACAATACTGTAGATATTAAATTGCCCAACCCCCCTACCCTGATGCTGTATCCTCTGCGACACTTAGGCACCCTGCAGGCTGTCACTCACAGTGAAATTTGATTTCAGTCCAACTGAATGCGTTCAATGTGTTTTCAGAAAGCGATGACACAACAGTACAGTATGCAAAAACATCTTGGAAAATGGATTGTCAAATAAATAAAAACGCACAATACTAGCACCCAGAAGATCAGTAACCAGCTGTGACGTACATTCATATTTATAATGCCTTGCAAGGCTTGAAAGAAATTTGATTAAGGCATTCTTGCACAAGAATATCGGAATTGCAGGATATATGGAAGAATATGTTCTTCTGTCTCTTGTAAAATTTTCATTTTTACATAAGCATACAATGAATGTAGGTCATGGTGGTCTATTTTTTCAGGTTACTAATAGCTTTCATTTTTGTATTTATTTAAACTTGGGTTTAGTGTCTAAAGCTTCCACTTACATTGCATAGAATGGAATAACCCACATTATCCCAGATGGATAGAATTTCCAAATTGCTAGCAGCAGTGAAATCCTTAATAATAATAATAATAATAATAATAATAATAATAATAATAATAATAATGCTTTGATCAGTTTTCTAGTGCTGTTTGAAAATTGTATATGCTATTTTTTTTTGTTATTTTTCTTTTTTTTTGGTTGATTGGTTTATCAAAGAGCTTCTAAAACAATGTGGAATATAATAATTCATTTCCCCCTTTTTTAAGCTGTCTCTGTGATTTCACATGTTAGCCATATAGCATGTGAAGCTTCTGGTGAAGCATGAATGTAACATTTATATATGTATGGGTTATCTGTATTTCCTTTGCACTTACAATATGTTACTATCTCATTTGAAGGCATATATTCCCAAACCATTATGTGTATGTGTTTTTGTAAGCACACAGATATTGTGCACTGTCATGAGCATGTAGCTGAAGGCACAAATATTGAATGCTATTAGCATGCAATAACATCTCAGGCCCCAGGCATACTGCACTGTATCCTTAGCTAACATAACTGAAAGCAAAGCCTGGCATCACTTGTGAAGGAACAAAAGAACCTCAGGGACCATACTATGTGCTATATTGTCTTGGAAAGCTTGGCAAAGAGCAGGATGACCCATCTGGCTTTTATTTAGAGGTGTTGTTAAATATTGTTAAATATGTCACGTAGCCAGAATATAATCAAGTCGTTCTCCTTAATGAGTGTGGATGCTTTTCAGACAGTAGAATTTTTACATAGCAATTCTCTCTCATACATATAGCTTAGAAAACAAACATAGACAAAGCTAGCTCTTAACCATTGATTATACATTATTTATTTCTTAGCAGACACCCTTATCCAGGGCAACTTACAATTCTTACAAGATACCGCATTATTTTTAAATACAATTACATTATTTTTTTACACATTATTTTATTCATACAATTATCCATTTATACAGCTGGGTTTTTACTGGCGCAATCTAGGTAAAGTACCTTGCTCAAGGGTACAGCAGCAGTGTCCCCCACCTGGGATTGAACCCATGATGCTCCGGTCAAGAGTCCCGAGACCTAACTGCTACTCCATACATGCAGTTACCACAGTCAAACAATTCTTCAGACATATCGTTACACCGAATAAAGTGTAATCAAGTGTTATAAATGAATAGTGTAGTGTATGAATAGTGTAGTGTTATAAATTAAGTGTAGTGGTTAGGGCTCTGGACTCTTGACTGGAGAGTTGTGGGTTCAATCCCAGGTGGGGGACGCTGCTGCTGTACCCTTCAGCAAGATACTTTACCTAGATTGCTCCAGTAAAAACCCAACTGTATAAATGGGTAATTGTATGTAAAAATAATGTGATATCTTGTAACAATTGTAAATCGCCCTGGATAAGGGCGTCTGCTAAGAAATAAATAATACAAGTGTAATGAAAGAGTAATGTATGCACATTTACTATGGTAATGCTACATCAAAGCAGGGGTCTTTCTGAAGGGTAATACGCCCTTCAGAGTCTATAAGGCGATTGTTGGGTAGCGTTACAGTTTTTTACACCAACTATAGTGCTGAAGATTATAACATGCATAATTGGTTAAATACTGGACTGGCTTGGTTGAGTAAAATATAATAGAGGAGGCTGTGTGGTCCAGTGGTTAAAGAAAAGGGCTTGTAACCAGGAGGTCCCCGGTTCAAATCCCACCTCAGCCACTGACTCATTGTGTGACCTTTAGCAAGTCACTTAACCTCCTTGTGCTCCGTCTATCGGGTGAGACGTAATTGTAAGTGACTCTGCAGCTGATGCATAGTTCACACACCCTAGTCTCTGTAAGTCTCCTTGGATAAAGGCGTCTGCTAAATAAACAGATAATAATAATAATAATAAACGTACTGATAACCGTGATGTTCTCCTCCTACCACTAGGTGGCAGTGTATTCTAGATTTCATAAAAAGTGATCACTGACATTAACACAAAAAAAGTAAATGGAATCCGCTGCAAAAAGGTTATGATATACCATGGCAAAATAACAAATCCGGGGTTCGGTTCTATATTGCGACATCGTAAGTTGAAATACGATAGGTCTTACGAGTGGACTACTTGTCGGTGCCGTGTTTCCAATACGACAGGTCGGCCAGCAATATCGCCATACTACTGTCTGAAACTAGATGAATCTCGCAGCACAGGGCAGGGGGAACATGTATTTTTATTGGTATGGAAATCACGGTTGCGTAATCATTATTGATGTAAGAGACTACTGTTTTCAATGGCCTAACACCCAATTTCTACCCGTGATTGTATCCCCAATTAATGTATGTATTTGCAAATGGAAAATGACAGCATTTATTTTTAACAAGGCTAAATAAATATTGTCCTAAATAATTAGTAAATGTGTCTAAACAGGTGAGATACCCCAGCCTCATATATATATATATATATATATATATATATATATATATATATATATATATATATATATATATATATAGATATATATAGATATAGATATATATTTGGAACACAACGAGTGCTGCTAGCGAAGGGATGGCCTCCCTCTTCAAGCAGTATTTCACTATAATGTCCTGATCAGAAAGCCTATCAAAGATGCTGCGGACACATCTTCTGTTGACATTTCTTTGAGCCAATGGTCTCTGTCTATGCAGCCCTGCTTCTCAAAATTTAATGCAGAAAATGACTGCGATCCACATCCACTCGTCGTATTTATACATCATGTAAATTGCTGTCGGTAAAATACGACAGGTATACGATCCAATCGTGTGAGCAACGTTATCTAGAAACGCTACTTTTATCGTATCTTCTGTACCCGACGTCGTAAGAGCCTGCTACGACAGCGTATGTGTGTTTCGAAAAACGATCCCCAGGTACATACAGATACAATTGTACCACCGCACTGCACCCAACAGCCTCAGCTAAGAATAAGATGTTTTTCAGTTTTTGACAAGCCTATTCCTCTTATCAGTCACAGATATTAACATGTGTTTTTTTCCGCATGTTACATTACATTAATTAAATACGCACTCAAAACATAGGAATACCATTTCAACAGTATGAATAGTTGTGAGAGTACCCAAGGAGCCCGGTGAAGTTTATTCCTGCATATGAAGTCGCATTTGTTTTTCTCTACTATATACAGTTGAACTCTTTCCATGGTTCTTTTTTTTATTTCTAACTTGACAGATTACTGTGGATCTATTCTAAACGAAAGCAGTTCAATGCCAAGTTGTTTCTTCCTAGTCTAGTCAGGCAGTGTGGTCCAGTGGTTAAAGAAACAGCTCTATAACCCGGAGGTCACCGGTTCAAATCCCACCTCAGCCACTGACTCATTGTGTGACCCTGAGCAAGTCACTTAACCTCCTTGTGCTCCGTCTTTCGGGTGAGACGTAATTGTAAGTGACTCTGCAGCTGATGCATAGTTCACACACCCTAGTCTCTGTAAGTCGCCTTGGATAAAGGCATCTGCTAAATAAACAAATAATAATAATAACAACATTTACATTGTTTTTCTCCCAGTTATAAAATAAATAAATAATAAGTCAAACTTTGCACTAGCGCAAAACGATCACAAATTGGACTTGATAATGCTTTATACACACATATGAACAGTTAGATGACAATATATATGAATGCCATTCCATGTAAAGAGGAGATAAACAACCTATTCCATTTTGTTTTTTCCGTTAGGCAATGCACAAGGTAATTAGCAGCTTCCACAAAAACACCAATAGCATTGCACAACACTGCCCTCGGGAAATGCATCACCTGGATGTGAACTGATATTATAGAACGTGTCTGTGCTCTAAACAAGACACATGCTAGAGAATAGAATATCGTTTTTTCAGATGACTTCACTTCTAACCAAAGGTACAGTACTTACCTTTTAGTATTCAGTAAAAAAAAAAAAAAACTAAAATTACACACACACACACACATACAGTACTGTGCAAAAGTTTTAGGCAGGTGTGAAAAAATGCTGTAAAGTAAGAATGTTTTCAAAAATAGACATGTTAATAGATTACATTTATCAATTAACTAAATGCAAAGTCAGTGAACAGAAGAAAAATCTAAATTAAATCCATATTTGGTGTGACAACCCTTTGCCTTCAAAAGAGCATCAATTCTTCTAGGTACACTTGCACAAAGTCAGGGATTTTGTAGGCATATAGTCAGGTGTATGATTAAACAATTATACCAAACAGGTGCTAATGATCATCAATTCAATATGTAGGTTGAAACACAATCATTAACTGAAACAGAAAAGCTGTGTTGGAGGAATAAAACTGGGTGAGGAACAACCAAACTCAGCTAACAAGGTGAGGTTGCTGAAGACAGTTTACTGTCAAAAGTCATACACCATGGCAAGACTGAGCACAGCAACAAGACACAAGGTAGTTATACTGCTTCAGCAAGGTCTCTCCCAGGCAGAAATTTCAAGGCAGACAGGGGTTTCCAGATGTGCTGTCCAAGCTCTTTTGAAGAAGCACAAAGAAACGGGCAACGTTGAGGACCGTAGACGCAGTGGTCGGCCAAGGAAACTTACTGCAGCAGATGAAAGACACATCATGCTTACTTCCCTTCACAATCGGAAGATGTCCAGCAGTGCCATCAGCTCAGAACTGGCAGAAAACAGTGGGACCCTGGTACACCCATCTACTGTCCGGAGAAGTCTGGTCAGAAGTGGCCTTCATGGAAGACTTGCGGCCAAAAAGCCATACCTCCGACGTGGAACCAAGCCCAAGCGACTCAACTATGCACGAAAACACAGGAACTGGGGTGCAGAAAAATGGCAGCAGGTGCTCTGGACTGATGAGTCAAAATTTGAAATATTTGGCTGTAGCAGAAGGCAGTTTGTTCGCCGAAGGGCTGGAGAGCGTACACGAATGAGTGTCTGCAGGCAACAGTGAAGCATGGTGGAGGTTCCTTGCAAGTTTGGGGCTGCATTTCTGCAAATGGAGTTGGGGATTTGGTCAGAATTAATGGTCTCCTCAATGCTGAGAAGTACAGGCAGATACTTATCCATCATGCAATACCATCAGGAGGCATCTGATTGGCCCCAAATTTATTCTGCAGCATGACAACGACCCCAAACATACAGCGAAAGTCATTAAGAACTATCTTCAACGTAAAGAAGAACAAGGAGTCCTGGAAGTGATGGTATGGCCCCCACAGCCCTGATCTCAACATCATCGAGTCTGTCTGGGATTACATGAAGAGAGAGAAGCAACTGAGGCTGCCTAAATCCACAGAAGAACTGTGGTTAGTTCTCCAAGATGTTTGGGCCAACCTACCTGCCGAGTTCCTTCAAAAACTGTGTGCAAGTGTACCTAGAAGAATTGATGCTTGATGCTGTTTTGAAGGCAAAGGGTGGTCACACCAAATATGGATTTGATTTAGATTTTTCTTCTGTTCACTCACTTTGCATTTAGTTAATTGATAAATATAATCTATTAACATGTCTATTTTTGAAAGCATTCTTACTTTACAGCATTTTTTCACACCTGCCTAAAACTTTTTGCACAGTACTATATATATATATATATATATATATATATATATATATATATATATATATATATATATATATATATATATAACATACATATCTGAAAAGGAAATATGTATTGTGCAACAATACCCAATACAGAACACTGTTTTGTTTTTTTAAGCCTGTGTCCAAGTTTAGGGTAAGGAATTTGACCTTTTTCTTCATTCTCACCAGACTGTAAAAATTGGTTCCAAAAGTATAATGTTGCGACTCAATTGGGCTATCCAATTTTCAGAGTAATTGGGGACACTTCACAGTAAGCACATCTTTACAGGAATTGAATGACACTAAAGCTATGAAAATGGATTTCAAATTAATTAGTGTACTATTCCCCATGCATGCATTAGGACTAATCAGACATGCACTGAAATGTCATCTGTAATTCATGCTTATTGCTACAGTTACTAATCACAATAAAGACATTCTTACTGTTAAAGTTGTGAGGTTCTCACTTTTGTATTTTTTTTCAGGTTTCTGCTTCATTTAAGCAATGTCCAACGGAAACCATGCATGACAGGAAAAGGGAACTCCAGTGGAAAAACCTTTCCTTACTGTGTTTAACAGGTATGAGTTAATATTGAAAATCTACCATACCAGTGTAGGGCCATGGCTGTCCATCCCTGATCTAAATACTCCCCACAACAGAACTATAACTAAAATGTAAAATGGCTTTTAAAACCTTACTTGTGAAATCTTTTTAATATACAATCAGAGTGATTAAGTTTGAAACCTAATTCTTAATGACTTCAAAAGCTTTTTTTTATTATTAATTACACACATAAGACTGAAGCAGTATTTGCTTACATAAACAAACAGAATTGGCTTATGGTGAAAAAATACATTTATTGGAATTAGCGGAGATGTAGAAAACTGACTTTGGGATTTGTTACAGTACCACTGCTTCATCCTTACACCAGATTTCTGACTAGCTCTACAGCACAGTGGTGCGAAGTCTGATGACAAGATGGTTTATAATACAAAACACTGAAATTCACACCTAAAACAATCTTATTTTGCTTTTAAGACAGTTTCAAAATGTACAGTATGCATAAAAAACCAAAATATTCTTGCATTGGCAAGCAGGCTTTATATATTTATAACCATGGGAAAAACAGAGACGAATGCATACAATATGCAATGGGGCATTTTACAATGTATGTCAAGATTTAACAAATCTACAAGGAAAAAAAATGCTTTTTACTCAGATACTGAGCATAACCCTTTGGGTTTAATTCTATTATATGACATTTGTGTTTTCCATTTTTTTAAATTAAATAATATCTCCAACATGTTTATACAAAAATGTATTTATTAAAACTGATTATATCTACATGATTTAGGAACATTTTCATTATCATGCTAAATCAAATTAATGGGACAACATACAACTTTTACCTCCCCTAGCATGGTTTCTTTCCTCCTTCAGTCATAAATAATTACCTCTTCCTGACCATGCAAATATGACAGCTGAATCGTTTCTAATCTATAGCTTTTATTCCCGAACACAGTAGACACAATTAACATCCACACAGAAAGTGTAAACAACTGTGACAATTTGAAAAGTCGTCTTTTCAGATTCAACGGAATGGGTTAAAAAAAAAAAAAAAACACTTTAAAATACTGATATGGTTGATGCCAAACAAAATACTGAAATAATGTTGTTTCTTTAAAAATACTACAGGTTTTCTCCAAGCACAGAGTGACGCAATTCATGTGGAACTCATTTACTGGAAGCTACTGCTAAAAACACTGCACAAAGTCACATACTGCACAACAAGCACTGCATGCGCTGTATAAGAAAATGAACAACTGTTAGCGTTGACCTCTAATAGAGCTTTTATATTGATTTTACACACATGTAGTACCACGTTAGATAGTGCAGTTAGTTATTTTTTTCACAATGCTGCCGTTTTTCACATGGAACACTAGAACACAGCGAATGGTATACCCTGACTTGTGCCATGCAAGATACAACCATTAAAGCATCACAGATTTAACGGTGACAATGCAATGTTATTTAATACTTCTTTTTGACAGGATATTAAGACGTTACACAGACTGAATACCTAATGTAATCTTTTACACACTAGCAGCATAGAGGCAGGTTTTCTTTCTGTACATATAATTGACCGCTATGAAAAACCTATAACATAAAAGCCTATGAATCATTATTATTACTAAGCTCTTTTATTTCTTTTTTTCTTTATCATGTTTCACAGTACTTTATGTATGACCTTATACAGAGAAAATGCTGGTGTGTGCAATATGTAAATGTGTAATATATAATGATACGATTATTTGACACTGCCATTCTGAGAACACTGCCTGTTTAAATAGCTGCTTCTTATCGTTAACTTCTACAAAAAACATTTGACCTTATTTTAAATGTATTCATACCTTATGTGCCATTTGTCATTCTTCCAGTAAAGGGTTAAAGTATACTGGAAATTAGACCAGGGGTTTTTAAACGGTGGGGAGTTCAGAAGTGTGTAGGTTTCTTTTTTTTTTTTTTACAATATTAACAACATATTTACAATATCATGTAATTATCAGAGCTACATTTATATAACATCCGCTAGCTGTGACACCTTTCGGTTTCTAAAACAATGAAGAAGTCCAGCAACTTTAGCGTGGTTATTCTCCTCAAACCTATATTTATAGGAAAAGGTGAACTTCTGCTCAAAAAGTTTGGAAACCGCTGGGTTAGACCAACATACAATGTGGAATATTTTTACAATAAAAACATGTAAACAGATGCAAAAGCAATATAAAAATGTACATGTACTGACTGCTGAGTTATTTCAAAGGCGGTGGCAGGTAGCGTATAACTGAAGCCCATGAACTACACAGTAGTTTCATTTTTCCATGGGCCAGTTCTTATATTTCCTGTACTATCCGAACTGTAGATGAGCCCTTCGTGCAAGCTTCCCTTCAGTATTCCATTCTGGTTGGGTGGGTTTTGAGGAGAGGATTGTCTCCGTGGATGCATCTCTAAATGAGCTGCATGGTGCACAGTGTCATCATCGGGCATTTTACTGCACCCACACACAACAGTGCTGGCATCACTGCTTTCAGGCTGGCTTGTTGTAGGGAACAGTTCACCTTTTAGACAGCACGCACGCCTGTGGCACGTATGCCCATCATGTGTGCTGTGTGGGCTGTCTGTATGTGAGCTGTGTATACTCCCATCGATACTGGAAGGAATGTGATAAGCATACTCCCGGTCTCCTGCAGTCCTGTGTTGAGAAAAGTGCCTTGGTTTAGTTCTGCTTTTCAGACATCTGTGAATGTGCATATTGGGCCTGAAGCTTTCCTCTGAATGTACATGAATGTGAGGCTCATCGTCGATGAGATGCTCGCTGTGCATGTTGGCACAGCACGGTGTGACGGGAGAAAGGCAACTGACATGGTTTTGGACAGCCTGAAGGTTAGTTAATTTACAGTGTCCAGAGGTTGAATGGTTAAAGCCTGGTACTGCCTTACCAGGACAAGGAGAATCCAGGACACAATGCGAATGGACCCGTGTTTCTCCATTAACATTTGCCTTTGGGTGGGCGTTGCCCTGCGCTGAGTAAGTGTTGCGTCTTGATGGGCAACAAGACCACCAACAATGCCAAACATCATCTCTCTTTGCACAGTGATGGATCAAAATGAAAAGTCCTAAGGTTACTGAGAAAGCCCCGTATAAACAGCTAAAAATCATGTCCAAGAAATGACCCTGAGAGACTGCAAGAGCCCCAAACGTCCATGTGGCCAGAAATAAAAACAAGGTAAAAGCTGCAGATCGAAGCTGGGCTTTAAATGAATGCTCGTTTTCCAACATTGATGCAGAAATCATTGAGCAAGTGGCCTGTGACAATGACCCTGAAGCTGTCATGTGACAATGGCCTACTTCAGTAGTGGCTAATCTCTGCTGCTCCTCTGTCATTTCTTTCAGTTCATATTTCCGTTCAGGGTGACGCTTCAGTTGGATAAATGTGCAGAGGAAGTAGATGCAAGTTACAAGCACAATGAATGCCACTGGACCGTAAAATGCACCAAGACTTGGCTCCCATGCCATCCAGCAGCTGTAACAGTAAGAGATATATAAGGACTGATAAATAATACAAACTCTTAATACACTGCTGACTAAATATGGGATGTAACCTTAAAGAAAATCATATAAATGATTAAAAACAATGGCCCATGATTTGACATCATGTAGCTCTATGAATATTGTATTCAGCTATTTGTTAACATTGATCAAAGCTATAACTTGCTTGAAAGCCAAAGTTAAATGTGTTTATATTTATAATGTCTTGCAAATCCTGAGTGCCTTTCTTAAACAAGATTGAACAGAGCCTGTGGGAATGCTAATCTGTATTGTATTTGGACTGATCACCCAGACCCTGTCAAACAGCGGTTTCACACATACTGCTTCCATTACATTTGTTATAATAATTTGTAATATGTAGTTTTATTTTAATGTTTTATTATTGCAGATACAACATATAATATGTACTTACTATAAGGCATCCTCTCCACTCCCATAATTGTTGATGTTGATAGCTGCTGTGATCCCACATATAAGAAAAGGGATCCCCCCACTAACTAAATAGAACCTGTGAACAAAAAAAACCAAAAAAAACGAAATCAAAGCAAAGTGACTAATTTGTTTTCATAACGTGTACATTGATAAATATGAACGCTGGAAAAGGAGCAAAATACGAACATTCATTGCAAGACTCAAATGCACGAAATACTGTTAATACAAAACAAAAAAAAACATGTACAAATACACTAAAAGGCAAACCTGTTAATATCAGAAAACAAGTTTGTATTTGGCTTACTTTCAGCATGCTCAAAAAAGCTTCACAACTGGTTTTAAAATTAATAATGTTATTAAAAAAAACTGTATGCATTATGTGTAACTTAAAATACTGTAAATTAAATTCAGTTTACTTATCAATCATCCTGAGCCTCAGGGTCTCTTTATCGCTGTTGAAAAACGATTGGTAAGCTCGCTGTAGCCATGTGTGTGTATTGGCTGGAACATTCGGTATGATGCGCATTATATTATTATTCATAACCCGGCGTTTAAAAGAGACCCGGCGTCTATTTACCATATTTCCCAGCAGCCCCAGCACCTATTAGAGACTGATATAAAATTAATTTTTCTGCACGTACTACTACTTTGTATATGATGTATGATACGTGAATGGAAACATATAACACTAGTACATACAATACTCTTTCAGATAAATGTGTTGTGATTTTGAATGTGCGGTTCTTAAGGACGGTATTATTGTCATTGCTTGCACCCCGGCTACTCTTTCTTTACAAATTAAGCACTGGTCAGAACTAATGACTCAAAGTGACTCAACTCGACTCGAGCAGTTTAGTGACTCGACTCGAGCTTGGCATGTCAAAGACTCGACTCGAGCAGTTTAGTGACTCGACCTCAAGCTTGGCATGTCAAAGACTCGACTCGAGCAGTTTAGTGACTCGACTCAAGCTTGGCATGTCAAAGACTCGACTCGAGCAGTTTAGTGACTCGACCTCAAGCTTGGCATGTCAAAGACTCGACTCAAGCAGTTTAGTGACTCAACTCGAGCTTGGCATGTCAAAGACTCGACTCGAGCAGTTTAGTGACTCGACCTCAAGCTTGGCATGTCAAAGACTCGACTCGAGCAGTTTAGTGACTTAACTCGAGCTTGGCATGTCAAAGACTCGACTCAAGCAGTTTAGTGACTCAACTCGAGCTTGGCATGTCAAAGACTCGACTCGAGCAGTTTAGTGACTCGACCTCAAGCTTGGCATGTCAAAGACTCGACTCGAAAGCAGTTTAGTGACTCGACCTCAAGCTTGGCATGTCAAAGACTCGACTCGAGCAGTTTAGTGACTCAACTCGAGCTTGGCATGTCAAAGACTCGACTCGACTCGAGCAGTTTAGTGACTCGACTCGAGCTTGGCATGTCAAAGACTCGACTCGAGCAGTTTAGTGACTCAACTCGAGCAGTTTAGTGACTCGACTCGACTCGAGCTTGGCATGTCAAAGACTCGACTCGAGCAGTTTAGTGACTCAACTCGAGCAGTTTAGTGACTCGACCTCAAGCTTGGCATGTCAAAGACTCGACTCAAGCAGTTTAGTGACTCAACTCGAGCTTGGCATGTCAAAGACTCGACTCGAGCAGTTTAGTGACTCGACCTCAAGCTTGGCATGTCAAAGACTCGACTCGAGCAGTTTAGTGACTTAACTCGAGCTTGGCATGTCAAAGACTCGACTCAAGCAGTTTAGTGACTCAACTCGAGCTTGGCATGTCAAAGACTCGACTCGAGCAGTTTAGTGACTCGACCTCAAGCTTGGCATGTCAAAGACTCGACTCGAGCAGTTTAGTGACTCGACCTCAAGCTTGGCATGTCAAAGACTCGACTCGAGCAGTTTAGTGACTCAACTCGAGCTTGGCATGTCAAAGACTCGACTCGACTCGAGCAGTTTAGTGACTCGACTCGAGCTTGGCATGTCAAAGACTCGACTCGAGCAGTTTAGTGACTCAACTCGAGCAGTTTAGTGACTCGACTCGACTCGAGCTTGGCATGTCAAAGACTCGACTCGAGCAGTTTAGTGACTCAACTCGAGCAGTTTAGTGACTCGACTCGACTCGAGCTTGGCATGTCAAAGTTGATTGTCATATTTACATTTTTGTATTTAAAAGTTTTAAAATGTCAGACAGATTCTTAAGTATTTTCATAAATACCCATGACTTTAAACAATATAATTTTAGTTTTCTTTAATGTCCAATTAACTTGTTAAGAGGTGCAGAGCCCTTTTTGGATGACTGGATGCTGTTGACTTTCCTGCTTATTACAGTACATGGAAGACTGCTACTGTACAATGTACATTCAATGTGTTGTTGTTTCTTATGGTAATATTTTTTGATAGAATTTAGTGAAAAGTGCATGTTATAATACCATGGAAACGGTTCTGAAAATAAATAAGTACTGTCGCTGAAATAATTTTGCAATAAAATGAAACACAGTTCTTCATTATGGTTGTACAAATGAATAACTGTAGCCGTTTGTTTTTATCGTTTCATTAAAACAAAACCAACTGTGCTGTTATTTCTGCACATGCCTGATAAATAGTGCGATTGCTTTTCATGCCTTTTTTTAAACTGCTGTCAGCAAAGAATTGCTGATAATGTAAACATTTGCCTTTTGAGTTTTTCAGTTCCAATAAGCTACAACAAGTGGGTTTGCAATGTCCTACCTGTTACAGTGCTCATTACTAGATATAAGAAACAAAACAAACAGGTGACAAAATGTCCTTAAGTGATTTGCTTCTATTATAGGCATGTGGTTTAATCAGTGCAGAATTGTAGGCCCTGCTGAATCAAGCCTAACTGCATCATAGGACACCACACTCTACCTTCAGAAAGTCAATTACCACCAAGATGTTCTTGTGAGGAGGGAAGAGCCATTAACCTTTCAGTTCAGGAAAACTAATTCAGACAAATGCTTGTTTTTTAAGATGCCTGAAATATGTCTGAATGGAAACATATCTGGATCTTGATCATAAGTCTTTTTGGGACTGTTTATACTCAGCCATAGTACCACACCCAAACATTACTACAGTTAGAATACTTGAATAGCATTTCTCTGCAAACTATTTAAAAAACATTCATAAAGGGACATAAGCAGACTTTTGCCAGACATAGTGTTGGTGGTGATATTGCATCTGCCATTTTATACTTTTTTAATTGAAAAAAATATATAATAATAATAATAATAATAATAATAATAATAATAATAATAATAATAATAATAATAATAATAATAAAAAATATATTTAGCAAAGTTTCATGAGCGGATTGTTGTAACCCAAGTACAACGTTTTTTTTAGCTACCAACAGCATGTATGAGAAATTCCAGTCTGGATTTCGAGCTGCACATAGCACTGAGACAGCCCTTGTTAGAGAACTAAATGATCTGTTGATAAGCTCTGTCTGGCTTTCTCTTCATTTTAATTCTCCTTGATCTAAGTGCTGCATTTGATACTGTTGACCACTTAATTTTATCGAATCATCTTGGAAGCTTGATAGGTCTCTCAGGTAGTGTCCTATCATGGTTTAGGTCATATCTTTCCAACAGATTCCAGTATGTCTCCATTGGGGAGAATAAATCGGTAGTATCGGAAGTTGTCTGCGGTGTTCCTCAGGGTTCTATTTTAGGCCCCTTGTTATTTTCTTTATATATGTTGCGATTAGGCGACATTATTAGCAGACATGGCGTTCGCTTCCATTGTTACGCCAATGGCACACAACTGCCCCTCTAGGGGCGCTATTAGTTGCATGCCTTGCTGATATAAAGTGTTGGGTGTCTCAAATTTTTTTTAATGTTTAATTCAGACAAAACAGAGGTTATGTTTTTGGGCTGTCAGAACCAAATAAAAAGCACTGACTTACAGGAGTTAGGGTTCAGCAGTTTTTCATCAAATCTAAAACTGGAAATGAGGAATTTGGGGGTCACAAAACAACCATCGGTTTTAACACTGAAAAAAATATTTTTCAAAGCATTTACTCCAGTCTTTAATTCACTTACTTTTTTGCACTATATTTGTTTGTTTCTCAGTTATGGAGTATTATTACATCATTCATGTAGAGTAAATTAAAGACTGGAGCAAACACTTTGAAAATATACCCCAGGGTAACTTGCTTCATCTGACTGTAAGGCCCTCAATGCACACAGCATGATTAACACAACAATATATCTCATTACCTTAGCATTGACTGCTTGGGTTGAGGAGGTTGGTCTCCATCTGGCAGCTGTAGGGGTTTCTTTGTTACTTGTTTATAAATATTCCTTGCTGTAACTCCAAGCCAAAGCATAGTAGAAAGGGTTGAATAATGCAAGACTATGCCAACCTATATCAAAACAGAGCAAATCACATGTTCAGCTTGTGGATCTCTGGGTGTCAATGACCAAAGTCTTTGTATTCATCATTGTATTTATCTTGCTCTTAATTGTATTATTACTTGCACTGTGATTCTTGAAATGTATTTGTTTACGACTGTAAGTCGCCCTGGATAAGGGCATCTGCTAAGAAATAAATAATAATAATAATAATAATAATAATAATAATGAATATATAGACACACACACACACACACACACACACACACACACACACACACACACACACACACACACACACACACACACACAGTATAGAGTCAATTATCCAAACTAATTGGGACCGATACTAGTTTGCATAATTGATTTGTATGGATAAATCGAACAGGAAACATACACAAGTACCTTTTCACGATATATAGCTAGTAATCTATTCTATCACAATGAGCATACAAAATTACAAAGCTTTACAAATTATTAAATCAATGCAATTCAGTATAACTTTAACACCTACAGTTAAGGTAATGAAATACTGTAAATTAAACGTACCATATACCAAACTTTGAAAATTGTCAAAGAATACAATTCAGCAACTTTGACACATTACAGAAGTTTAGGAATCATTAATCATTAAAAATTCAGTAACATGTTTATTTGATACCTGCTGTTAAGGCATTGTAATAACATGCAATTGAAATGAATAAAATAAAGGTTCTTAGCTGCTCAATAACATAGACAGGATCTCCAGCCCTTACTGACGAAATAGAAGAAAAATCAAGAACAATTTAGAGCACACAATGCTCCATCTAAGGTTTTGGTGGTCTGAATAATTCTGTAACTTCCATTTGTTTCAGTCTGCTGGTCCTTTTTTTTTGGCAGCTAAATCTCATAGCCATTTTAGCAGCAGAAGCTGTGTTCATAATACACCGCTCGTAACTCATCACGTGATTACAGGTGCATTCGGTTGATTAGACAGTACAGTTGATCAAAGATCAGATAATTGACTCTCTAATGAATATATACATTCTTTTTTATTATCAATATTTGACATTAACCAAGTTAAAATGCATTTGAATAAGTGTCACATTTAGATGTACTGCTTTGTTTTGTTATTTAAAATACAATTACATGGGAACAATACAGGTTGTTTTTTTTTTTTTTAACTGAACAGGAGAACCCCCCAGGCACAGATGCTCATATTTCACAATCAGTGTAGTTTAATCAATTGCAATAAACTACCACCCAAGGTATCTTTCTCTGTGCATGTAATGCATCGTTTTCAACAGGGGCATTGTCAGTAGAAACTAACTGTTGAACAAACTCATTCAAACCAAAAGACCCTGAAGACATGAAACAAATGCTAATTAAAATAACAAATACATCAGAGCAAAGCCTTCCAGGACACGCAAGTTAAATAGCAGGTATTACACCATTAACATCAGGTGCAGAGATGATCCCTAGAGGCAGAAATACTAATGATGATAAAATATTTAGTAGGCTGGAAAACAAAATCATATTATTTGTCACACACACCATCAAATTACAACTTTTCACTCTGTCTGGCATCCCTACAGAAATTAATTAAGTACTATACTAAAACGTACACAACAGTAATGAATAGCATTTCAATGGATGCATGTCCTAATGCATACTGTACAGCAATAATTAACTGCTTCAGTGAACTGTATACTTACTGCTTGGCAGATGATGGGGTATTTTATACGGTTGATGCCTCCAGCAAAAACAGCAAAGGTAAGGGCAGTGTGGAAACAGAAGTTGAGAAGCATGTGCCAGCCCTTTCTACTGATGCGGATTGTGCTACCAAAAGGGACAGAAAATACAAAAAATAAAAATGACATCCAGTATTAGCTTTTTGTCTTAATAGAGATGAGAAGCTGGTTTGCTTGATGAGCGCCATGGCTTGTGCTGTATTTTGCGAGCCTCAATTCATTGATCGATTAATGAACGCATGCATTCAGTCGTAGCAGTCTTTCAAGAAGAGTCTACGTTCTTTTGATTCTTGTTTTTTTAATATGTTTTCTCAGTGCATCTATCACTATGTATGAAAATATGCACGTGCTCTTGCTTCTTGCATTTGAATATTAAGGTGTTCTTAATGCATTTAGAATTGCCTATCCTATTATTAATTATGACATTTCTGAATGCACCTGTGTCTTAGTAATTAATGTTATATTGACTATTGTATTAGTCAGCAAACATTAAAAAAAAAAAAAAACACTTTAAAAGCTACCACCTATATTAGACAAGAATATTTTTGACAACGATTAAACGTTTTGGCAACATTCTCAATGTTTAACACTTGGCTAAAATGTCAAAGCTCTAAAATATGATCATACACTATATCCTAAATCATTATCGGTTTGTCTTGCAAGTTGTATTATTTTATTCCTCTCAGAACATTTGCCTTTGTTTTTGCATGCTTCAAAACAGATTTAATATTTGTTTTGGGTTTCCATGAAGACTAGGACCAGTGCCTGTGTAAACCAGCTCCAGGAAAGCCAAGGCAACAGAAAACCCTGCACTGATGTTAATGGACCCACTCCTGTCAGTACCCCAAGGCTGGACCATGGATTCTGGTCAAAACTCAAGCTTTTAACAGGGTTTAACAGGAATGACAATTACTACTACTTTGAGAAATCATTAGAGCAACGAGCATACATTGAATACATTTTATTAACACACAAATGATATATTGCAACCTTATAAAATTGGTAATAAAGATAAACTGCACACATTTTCCATCCATTTTTTTTTAAAATAAATCATAAAACAAAGCTCTGAAAAGGCTATCATTTGTTTGGTACAGTAGAATAAAAAAAAGTGAAAAATGGCCACTAGTCAGTCTGTCACCTTTGATCAGATATCCCTTCCTGAATCTAATCAGCATACCTCGGGTCATGATTCAATGAAATTTGAAAGAAATGTATTCAGCTATTTTGGAGCAATCCTGTTAAAGAAAAAAATCTCCAAGATGGTATCTTTGTAGTACTGGTTCTGCATCTACTTTTTCTCCTGTGCAACAAGTGTCCTTATAACAACTGTCTACTTATTGGAATTCTAATTCTCCATGCTGTAGCATAATAATCCTGGACATGTTTTGATTTAGAAACCTCTGTGTGAAGTCGGTGTACTTCTCTGTTTTGAAATACTGTTGGGATGTACTGTTGTAATATATAAGGGGAATGAATGAAGTCAAATGCATTTTCTGCATTGTCAGCAATTAACTTTAACTAGTGTGCCTTATGTAGCTTTCACTGAGGATCTTGTCTCCTTCATCTGCAAATGCAATGAAATTACCTTGTGGCTGCAATTAATCTGTTGCTTTTTAGGAGTGTGTCTCCTAAGGGAGCAAGCATGTGTGCTGCTTCCTTTTACCTCCTGCTTCATAGTAGACAGTTAGTTTGGGGGCAGGAGGTCTGGTGAGCTCTTAAAAGCAACCCTGCTGAACAATGATCTGCTAACCACTGCTGGGTATATCTGTCAAAGTGCAAAATAACTATACTGTAAGACAATCTAACTTGCTATTGTATATCACAGCCAAATAAAAGAAAAGCTTTGATAAATAATATCATATGGCTTGGATTATTTTCTTCTAACTAACATCAATAATTAAATCCTTAACCAAACAGGAATATTCTTGACATCCTTGGTATCTTCCCAGGTGTTTTCCCCTGAGAATGGATACATTTGGGTTCACTACCCAGCAATTTCGATGCAGGTTAAAAATTTCCCAGAAACCACCTCTCCGCCTTGGTCTCAGGTTGTCTTGTCAAATTACATTGGGGTGAGGTGAATGTGAAAAATACAACACTCTCTTAATAGTATGCAGAAGCTTCAGATATGTCACTGCAATTAAATGTCATGTGAAATTCTGTGTGTGTTGAACAGATTTCCTTCAGCCCAGTCACCTGCCTCTTTACGATTCCAACCAAAGCTGGGGATGAATGAAGGAGTATTCCTATGCGTGAGTAATAAGGGCTGCTCTCCATTTATAGAGGGAGCTGCTGTGCAATGACGAGAAGTGACAAGAGACCTGGTAACCAAGGTAACAAACACCTTTTGCTCATGCAACATCACAAGATCACACAAAACACAGGAAGAGGAGGTATCCATCAGTGAGATGGTGTAGGAAAACACTGAACATTGCACATGTCCATAATATATAAATTAATTATATAAGATTATGAAGTTACCTGTGGTGCACGATGTAGGTAATAATAGAAGCGAACAGGCACAGTAACATGACGGCCGTGCATGCATACACAACAGGGTGGAGGAATTCCCCTGGGTATGGTGGGAAGGACAGCACTGTCTTTAAATCCTGTTGTACAACAAGAACACACAGCATGGTTAGTATCCAGATATTCACATACATAACCCAATGCTCACATTCTTCTGCTGCTTTCATCTCAGTGCTTAACAGTAGACCTCAATCCTCTGTTGAAAGATAGAGAGTGCTCTCCTAGCGAATTTTAGAAGCTTGTGAAGGCAACTGGTCAGGAAGAAAATCAACTGCAGACTTCATTTTGTATAAAGAATCTGGATTCATATTCCATAGCTCCATATCATTTCATGCACCACAGCAGTACACCTCTTCAATTTCTAAGACTAACTGTCGACAGATTAAAAACGTATAAGGAATTCAAATGCATCATTAGCACTGATAGTTAATGGTTAAAATATGTATAAAGGCTGCAAATGGATCATCTTTACAGATATAGCATAAGAAATATTCCAAGATAATGAATGGGTTTTTATGTGTATTCTAGAACACTACTCCTTGCGGCTCATTCTTTACAGTGGAATCAAAGGAAAGGTTTTCCATGGCTTTCACAGAGTCCAGACATTCACTTGAGCTTTGCTTGACCTACTTGGTAATTAGTGCCTAGGGTAAACCCATCTATGTCTGAATTCAGAGCTTATCCTTGTGGACTTTAAAGACTGTAATATATATTCAATGTCCCAGGGATGCACCCAGTGGGTCAACGTCCTACTGTGCTGCTATACTTGCCCTTGCTTGTGGAGGGGCGATGCCAATTACACATCTTTCACTGCACGAATAGAATCCAAAGTCTACGAGTGAGTGCAAGGTACCAGGCTGCTCAAGTGCTACTGAAGAATAAATTCATGTCTTTGAGGCCAATAAGACAATGAATTATGCAATAGCAAACCTTGCAGCCAGTTTAAAAAAACATGCCACATAAGGCAAGCCATAAAAAGTACTTATTAAACAGATGTGAGTCTATATACCGACCCATGCACTGATGGTGGGCTTCCTCTAAAGCTGCAGCAGACTGTTCCTCACCCCCTGAACTTCCTCTATGTGAATACAATTTCAGCACAAAGTAACAATGCAAACAGATAGCTAATTAAATTGTGTCGTACACTGATTGCGTCTTTTACTTTCAGTGTCTTATAGAGAAAAAATAAAATAAAAATGGCTTTTATACATTATATATGGGCACTCTGCTGTCTTTAGTTACTTTTCTTTTATAGATCTTCAGTGCTGGAATAGTTCATTAGAGATGTGTGCCTTAATGACACTGGAGATTGCTTCAGAACTATTTTAATTAGATGTAAAATGCATGCTCCTACATGCTTTAAAAAGGCATTAACGATTCTAAACCAAGAAAAAAAGAATCAGTGGCACTGAACTGGTGTCCTAACCTACTTCCCCCCAAGCATCACTCTTTTATACTTATCATGGCAAGCAGGTATTTTTGTAAAGGAGCATACAAGCTCCCAAGAACAACCTCGATAAGCCTTTAAATGAAACAGACATTCTATCCTTGACACTGTCTGTCAAGGTATTTTCTATTTAACATCTAGTATGTGGGCAGTGTATTTCACTGCTATTTCTCTTCTCTTTGGCAGCCAAAGCCTTTCCATTGATACAAAAATTACTCAAAGCAGACAGTGTGAATAAATTGCACATAACTTCAAGACTTTAGATAGAGTAACAGTACATGCAAAAGTTTTGTTAAACACAGCAGCAAGACAAACTTCTAGTCCTGAGATTTTCCTGAAATTAAATAAAGCTGTAATTAAAAGTAAAAAAGTGTACCACCAGGGAAGAGGGATTAATAAAAACTGAATTGAAGAATAAAAATGAGCTCCCAGCAATTTGCTCAGTTTAATATAAAAAGCAACACATTACTTAAAAAAAAAAAAAAAAATCACATACTTGTTCTATAATAAACTGAAATTAAATGTCTCTGGTCCCTTTTCCCTTTTTAAGACCACAATGTTAAAGTCCTGATGAATGTTTAAGGTTTTAATGTAAGTAGAATTAATCAAGAATAGATGTTTACTACATATGAAGTCAAATTACATTTAATAGGACACCTCTGACTGTGTGTGTGTTAAGTAAATTCAAGGTAGAAACATTCATTATCAAAACAAATGTAATTCTGAAATATGTATCATATTAAATGACATTGCTCGAAACATTAAGCATTTTAAATGTCCTTGTCTTCCTAAGTAAAATAGTTATTTTGAGAGCAGCACCAGCAGGTTGCTGTTGGTGACAACAGGGAAATGTGTCTTTCTGTGTCAGTTTCAGCTAAAAAAAAGACAACTAGCTACTGACGACTGTGTAGGATATACACCAAGCAATAATCGTCAACGCTGCTGTCTTATTCTACACTAAATAAACACAAACAGATATTACCTGGGATGTTATGAGGTCAAGAAAGGCTGCTTGTTTCTATTCATTGCTTTTCACAGCAAGCAATTCTCGAATGAGGCACATGGGGCGCTGCTATCAGAGAGACGCAGAGGTGCTCCTCAAGTTAGTTTAATAAACTCGGTTACCTTCATTATAACAACTATACAGTCATTCACCGTCAGTTTAAAATATACACACTTCAGTGTCTTTACCACAGTTCTAAAACATTTTTTAAGCCCGTTGGCCTGTTTTGCCATTTCATGATAAGTCTACCTTTCGGTGTTTCAGATAAAGCTTGTACCAACTTGCGGTTCTTTTGTTTAGTATGGCACAACTGTAAAGCGAAGTAATTTGATTGATATAATACTTCCACTGTATATTTTGACTTGGATCTCCCATATTTCTCCTACATAAGCAAAAGACATCAAACGGTAATAGGCCTGTTGAAAACCTGACATAAAACAACAGCAACGTATACATAAACAAACATTGACAGCCAGACAGAGAGCCACAGCATCTGAACTGAGCACAGCAAATCCTAATCCACATTGACGTGAAGAAGGAACATAAAACATATGCTGTTTACAACTAAATAGAAGCTCCATCCTAAAACAGAAATAGAAATTCTCTGAAAAGCAAGCCACTGGTTCCCAACTTGCTTTGCTTTGGATGTAGTAAATATGGTCAGTATTGAACCAGGAATGTTACAGCCCAAAGTGTTAATACACTGTATTATATCACTGTTTCTACAGCAAACATAAACTAGAACTACTAGCAGAGGTACCTTCTGTCTTTCTACTCTCAAATAAAACCTCACACAAAGCAGACCACGACTATTCTGCCATCTTAATTTAGAACGGTATAGGTTGGTGCAGCTATTCGGACACTTGAGAGATTATCAGGGTGCGGCAAGGCAACCCAATGCACAGACAGAGTCTGCACCTTAACCACTGTACAATGGAGCCAGGCTCTCTTGTAAGAGCTGTTACAGACAGTGTATTTTCCTTTGCAGGCATAACCTCTCAACATGTACCAACTCCAGCATCTGTGCTGGCAAGAAAATTCTCACCAAATAACAGCTCACATGGAAGACTATGAAGAGATTCTAGAAGGGAGTGATAGTGCTTGACAGATATTTTCTTTCGGTTATCAGTAATCAAATAGCAGATACTGCATGGTTTAATGTGATACCAACTTTTACCACACGACTTCCATTACATGAGAGTAGATGTTAAAACTTCATGCTGATTTTAGACTCGGCACTCGCCAACATAAGCACCAACTATGACATAGCTTTACAGTAAACTAATGTGATCCATCTGCATTTCCATCCATTTGCATTTCCTTCCATCTGATAATGTAGATATCCTTCTGCCTAGTGTTGATGGCTAAAGTGTAATGCTGGCTCAAGGGATCAGATTATTTTGCCTCCCTGGCTCATCAGCACACATAATGGCTGCGATGCTGGCTCCAGGGATCAACCACAGTGTGGTCTCCCCAGCGCCACAGAATGAAAACCGTCTGTACTGAGCTGAGTAGGGTACATCTCTGGGGTCTTCAAGTATCCTTGGTGTTTCGTCGACTAGCCCACGACACCTCAAGAGGGCTCGATGGTGACTCTGGCGTCCCAGAATCACCCCCCTCTGTCCCCCACTCAGCTCAGCCCAGCTGACTTGCCTGTGCATCAATGTTGCTTTCTTTCTATTGTGCTTGAAATCCCCAACCAGAATCTTTCCATCTCAACCACAGCCAGTTGCTGCTCCTCTCTGCTGCTTCAGGTAAGTTCTTCACTGTGCGACGCAACTCCTGACCACTGAACCCGACATCTCTGAGAAACTGGGTTGTAGAGCGTGCCACAAATCCTCAACAACCCACCTCCACTGGGACTCTCCATCCTCGCTGTTCCCAGGCTTGGTTTTAATACCTTTTCTTGGTGGTTGCTCCCCTGGATGGAAGAATGTTGTCCTTTGTGTGTAATGAGTAAGAATTACCTAATTACCACCCTCATCTATATGGTAAAATAGATTATCATATACTGAACCAGGCAATATCTTGAGAAAGAATCACAAACATTTTACAGACCAGTCAAAATCCAATGGAATGTTCATTATGACCTCACAGTGGTAACCATGGACAACACTTTTTTTTACCCCCATTGTAGGTGATACTGTATTTTAATTTACCACTTAAAATGTATCAGCACGCATACTGAATAAACTAATTTACATACAGCCAATTTATCAGCAGGCCAAATATCCTTGCCTCAA
Source organism: Acipenser oxyrinchus oxyrinchus (assembly GCA_030684275.1). Taxonomy (NCBI): domain Eukaryota; kingdom Metazoa; phylum Chordata; class Actinopteri; order Acipenseriformes; family Acipenseridae; genus Acipenser; species Acipenser oxyrinchus. The sequence goes on along the minus strand of CM060257.1, from coordinate 49,186,807 downwards.
GGAAAACCTAGTCCATGTAACATTTATGAGAAAAAGATTCAGGCTTTGAATGAAAATACAGATAAGTAATCCGCTTTACTGGTCAAGGCCAGAAGGATTTCAGATAGCCAAACTAGAAATCAATTTTCAGACCTGTGCACCAGTGCATATCATGCGACTCAATCAAAAAGGTTGAAACCTTTTGGGGTACATTTGCTGTGACAGATCGGTGACGAACTGGAACGTTGATTTTGACATATGTTAACACCAACAGGTTAAAATCACTGAAAAGTTCACACAGTAGGTCTGGCTTGCAGATCTTTACTATGATTTTTTAATTATAACCTACTGGCCGTCTCGGTTCACACAATAAGCAATCAACAGCGCTTTCCCAAATGCATTCATCTGAATGTCACCTTCATATCTACACTTTCAAAATGGCACCAAACAGAAGAAGGTTGATGCTTAATGACAGAAATTTCATGGATTAGATGAATCTAAGCAAGACTCAAAAGCATACTGATTAGCTTTCAAGTCTCCTTGACAACAGCCATTTTACTTTTGACTTGCTCTTTGTGTGGGACAAAAGATACGCCTATCTTTCTGGACAAACGGCTAGTTTACATGATGAGTCTAGTTAGTACATCTAAAAAAAATCCTGTTAAACTGCTGCATGAACAAAGACTAATTTGCCAAATTAGGATGGCCTGTGTCCCATAACAGGACCAGTATGTACTTCACAGCATTGATGTAGTGAAATAATCAATTAACCTTTTATTCTGCAGACCAGTGAATTTGATTAGCATAAAATAAATCAATAAGCCTTTTTTAAATTGAAGAGCCTCCTACAAGCAAATATCCACGTTTTGAAAACCAATCACAGATGAAGCAAAGGGCAGCAGACCGGAAGTGAGAACCTGGTAACAACTGGCAGGTTAACCCTAATTTCCAATAGCCATCGTTTTATACAGATATGGATGGTACAATTGTGTACATTTTGCAACCCTCTCAAAATGTAGCCTTCTACATTATATTTTTTGATATCTATAACTATGGACACTAGCTTGCCCTTTGCAAAGTAAGATAATTCTTTGATTTTACACATGGCCAACTAGCTAATAGCCAATTGCTTAAACCCCCCAACCCCAGTGCACTGTCCAGGGTCCTGAAATGAGTTGTAACTCTCAAGACCTTTAAACTCAAGTGCTCTATTTCTCTGGTTATCCTCTAACTTTAATATGAGCACAAATTGGAAATTGGACTTTGCGGAACAGATAAGCTTGAGGTCTTTGAGATTGACCCTTAGCTCTGTTGATAAAATGTTCAAAATCCGAAGTTCTGCTCACATCCTTCCGTGTTGTGGAAGGGCCAACATGGGGCTTCATCTACCTGTTGTCTATATTATTTCATGATCAATACTGAACCCTATATTGTATTTACTGAATGCAGCATAATTTTTAATATATTTCAATAAAACTTATAAAGTGCCCAAGACCTTCCTACTAGCCTGATTTGTAGTCCTATATGATAATACACTATGGTCCACTTACATTAAAAACTAGAGATCACATTACATGTGGATGTTTCAAATAAAAAGAGAAAAATAACATTGCATTTAGATAAAAATGATAATGTCTGGATGCTCAAATATAATACTATGGTGTGACAATAGATCTAATTTCTACGCCAGTCATTTCCAACCTTGTTCGTCTGCAGTTATTGCTTTATATTTAAAATACTAAAAATGAAATGTGTCTCTACACACATGAAACTATAATAAAACACACACCAACAACAAATCAGCTTTAAAAAAAGATTCCTTCATTCCTTCCCGAATTAAAAATGGTTATCTAAAAGTAATTAGTATGAATTATACATCATTTTAACAGCGTTTAAATACAACTCATACAAAATAATAATAATAATAATAATAATAATAATAATAATAATAATAATAATAATAATAATAATAATAAAAGCAATTCTTATGGAGGAACCCTGAGCATGCACAACACTTAACAGGTTACTGTAGATGCAATCATTTTCAATATGTAGATTCTATATTATTATTATCAGAATTTATTTGATGATTCTTAGATTTTTCCCAGCTATTAAAAAAATGAAGGGTGTGGCCACTACATATAGAGGAAGGGGCCAATCTATACTTGAAATGAACTGTAGGAAAAGCACTACAATGGGTTAGCAAAAATTCTTCATGTCTTCTTACATGCACCTAAGTTCAAATCATTAAATCCATGGTCACTTCAATTTACTGAATTACTTTATAATATCACGTAACTCTTTATCTATCAATTCTATGGGCTATAATTCAGCAATGACATGGCTCAGAGCCTTTTATAAAACTTGTTTTCTACGGCAGAGAAACACAATTTCTGTTAAAAAAAAGGAATGATAGTAAACACACTTAATTGCATCTTGTCATAGACCTATCCAATGACTGGCTGACATCTGTGCTCCATCTGACAGCAACAGACTGGTATTCAATACACACCTTCTCTTTCACATTCCTTAGTACAGTCCTGCTATTCTTTATAAATACATACCACTGATATTTACTCAGATTTAAACCTCTTATTCATGTAAACAGTGGGTAACTATATAACCATATAGATACAGCATTAATAAGGACAGAACAAAACAGCCTTAAAACAATTAAATATATCCACATTTCTCACAATGTATTATTTTATATGTAATAGCTTATTTTACCAAGTATTACTTCAATGAAGGTATTGTGCTGTTGGAAAACATCCACAAGGTTGATGCTATCTAAAATATACACAAAAAACACTTCACAGTAAACCAGTTTAACACTATATATATATATATATATATATATATATATATATATATATATATATATATATATATATATATATAGCAAACTGTCACGTCTGGTTCACTGTGTATATTTGTTTAAAAACAACAACAACAACATGCGTGTCTGCCATTTATGCTAAATCGATTAAACATTGCGGTATGCTTGCAACTAAACATTTGTATGATCAACGCATCTTCGGTAGGATTAAGGAGACAGCCTTTCTCTTGTACAGGATAATAATTCAAAATAAATAACTATTAAAAATTAAAAGATTGCAACAGTATCATCGAGCCTAGCGGTTCAGTTTTCCTTGCTTAAACTTCATCCAAGTGTTAATATATATGCATTAAAACATAGATTTCAGTTGTTTCACCTTAATAAAAACGAAATCACGTAAGCTCATTTTTTTGTGTTGCTTACAAAGGATATGCTGCAGATAAAACTGAAAATAAAAAAACGTGCAGTTCTAATTTTAATAACATAACTAACGCTATAACTTGTTACAGGGGTAAAACAAGAAAATGAAATCAATTTACAGTATTACGAAGTTATGACTTAAGAGCCGCTATGTGGGAGGAATACGCGCTCCCTCCCCAGTTGTATACTCACCATTAGCACAGCAAAATTATTGTAGTGTGTGCAATGAATGGTGCTGATGTTGCCCGCAGAGCCAGTTATGTGGCACCCTTCTGCCCTCCAGCCTCCGTGTCCATCTAGAAGGTCAAAATCCCAATAGGCTGCTGTTGGGTCTACACCCTGTGCGAAGTGCCGAAGAGCAACAGTAATGGGCTGTGAGAGGTTCCCAAAGCTGCACCCATCTGCAAAAGCAACACATTGAATCAGCGAGATAAGAGTGTTGCATTCGGTGGAAAGCAAACAGCAATTACTTGCATATTTGTACAGGCAACAAAAAACAAGTATTACATACTTCATTTCTGATCGTATAACACTGAGCATTTTCCTCTTGTTTGTCAATTTACGCGACGGTCTCGTTGTCTGCTTATTGTAACTAAGACGCCAGGTTAGAACACAAACACCAGCCTAAACGTTTATAATCAATCAAGTCAAGTACATGAATGAGGTTCTTATGGTGCTTTCGTGTCTGATGTAGTGTACTGCGATGTCTTAAATGAGGAAAAAAATGCCGTTTAATATGGGCAACTTTAAACGAAGTGGTCACTGTTACTATAAACGATGTAAAATATAAATATATGTACGCATATATCTCACTGTATAACATGCGAATAGCAATGATCCATTAATTAAGGGAGGCTTGTCATATATAGTATCAGTCAGAACGCCTATTTATACTGAATGCAACTCTAGCACGTACATTACAGGTACATTTTTGTCTGCATCGTAAAACATTTTTTTTTGTCTTGAAACAACACTACAGTTATACTATCTCATTATGCTATTTTATTATATATATATATATATATATATATATATATATATATATATATATATATATATATATATATATATATATATATATATATAAGCATTATGTCACGGTACATATTAAAATGATGATGTGTGCTAACATTTCTTTACAGATATTTAAGTAAATTAAATATAGAGTTACTCCCTTACCTAATTTGAGGAAAGCAACTGGTGTGGAAACACCTCGACGTTTTCCGTCATCTGCAAGATTTGATGAATTTCCTGTGCTAGGAAAGAGTTTCCCATTTCGAAAGACAATAAACTGGAGCTTGCAAGTGTAGTTATCAACAGATTGCAATGCCGGTGAGCTAGGTGTAACACTCGGTGGTAACTGGATAGAAGCAACTGCCACGGTATTCTGCAGATGAAATAAGGAAGAAAAAAAAATACGATTATAACATTCCAGTCGCCACAGGGTCGTGCTCAATTTTCTTTTAACTCCTGTACAACAAGACTGATAAGTTGCCTCCCTTTCCCCCCCAACAGACTGGAATCTACCAAAAGAAGCGTTGTAACCATGGGAATGGGGTTTAATTCAGTGCATTACGCGCAGAGTGCATTTCAATAGCTAGCGCTAGTCTATCTGGTCAAGCCCCCTGCTGCACAGGTGAGAATGGTTCTTACCATCTCTGCTTGAGGGCTCATCAACACTGCAGCGATGACTTAAAGAGACAAACTACTAGAATTAGACAACTCAAATTAAAACGTTACAAATAATTCTTAAATAGTTCACTAAAACGGGTTTCATGATGTAATGAAGACACAGCATAACATTTTTTTGTTGTTGTTGTTGATGCAGCATGTAAGGCTGATCTGATTTTTGTTATTGCAAAGTGAGTGTGGCAGAAAGGAATCAGAGCACACCACCAGAACACATAAACTACCACAATGTGCACTGCTTTCCCAATGCTAAGGGCAATGCTAATTATTAAACCGTGCCAGTGACAGAATTTAAAACGTTCAAAAAAAAGAAAAGTTCCTGCCCAGTAATACAGTTTATTCCAGCCAAACCCAGTCTATTTACTGAGTGAAATAAATTATATATATATATATATATATATATATATATATATATACATACAGCATACTATAGTACTACAACAATTATTATTAATTTCTTAGCAGATGCCCTTTTCCAGGGCAACTTCCAATTGTTACAAGATATCACATTATTTTTACATACAATTACATTATTTTTTACACATTATTTACATATAATTACCCATTTATACAGTTGGGTTTTTACTGGAGCAATCTAGGTAAAGTACCTTGCTCAAGGGTACAGCAGCAGTGTCCCCCACCTGGGATTGAACCCACGACCCTCCGATCAAGAGTCCAGAGCCCTAACCACTACTGCACACTGCTGCCCTATACTATAACATCAGTACTACTACAATATACTGGCAGGGTCTGATGCTGTTGGAGTCTTACAGAATCATTTTCCTTTTTTTGTACCAAAAGGGACACTTACAGCTATGGCCAAAAGTTTAACATCACTTATAATTTTAGGATTGAGACATTATTTAAAAAAATTAAAAGAATATGAACATAATTTAGATCTTTTATTTAATGCCATGTAATCAAAGAAACTACAAAATGATATCGCAAACCTATTGGAAGCCATAATAGTAGTACGGTATTTCATGCTAGATTTCGACATTGTCACATTTATATGGAAAACTACAAAGCGGTATTTAATTCAATACATTAACGTAATATTATTCAGCAGGTTTCATTCAACCTATATGAAGTAAACTGTGTTAATTCCACAGAGTGATGCAAAACTTTTGGCCATAGCTGCACACATGCATCATTTCAAATCACATGCAGAATAAAAAAATCTTTCTGCTGATTATTATCCTCCCCCTCTAGTGGTCCACAGTATTCCAGCTTGAGGCTGCCAAATGGACAAGAGGCTTACAGGTTAATACATTGGTTTGACCTGCAGTAGCAGAGTGGTAGCTCGTCTTCTCCATTTTAAACAACAACCCTTAAATGAGATTGATGCACTACTTTTGAAATCTCTACCTAAATATCAACAGCTGACAACTTGAAGACAACTTTCATTACAATGAATCACAGCAGTAATAAAAATGAGATAACTAGCACCAATGTCTCAGAAGACATTGCTCTACTGTAATGGAAGCCTTACAGTATCTGTATACTTAGCATGAAGTCAGTACAGTTCACAAGTTTATTATGACTTAAAAAATCTTATAGCCTTTGTCTTTAAATACTGATTTTTTTCTGTGAGTTTGGTTTTATATTCGATTATTACATGCTACACTTAATTTGTCACAAATTATACAATTACATTGGTGCTTTCCAATGAGCAGTTTTGTTCGATAAGGGGAAACGCAGAATCCTTCCACCGTTGTAAATGCTTTTAAGTAGAATTGACAGAGAATACAAAAGGCTTGTTCTTGCACAGCCATAATCTATTAAACATCATTGTTGTGTTAGCATTACTCACCAAGTGGAATTAAAAGCTGCACTATGGTTGCCATGCCAACTAGCTGCCTCCCACATACTGTATCACTCTAAATTTGTACAGACCTTTTTTCATACATTTGAGCCAGAAAAAATACTGTTCCCAGAGTAAAAAGTGATTTATTGATGTGATAGAATATTCTTTATTTAAATATGGGATATGGGAGACTGCAAATATAGATTATACCAGATCTACCCCATTAGTTTATAATGATCAGTGCAAAAAAAAAAAACACACACACACACACACACACACACAATTGTCCTCACCAAGGTAATAGCTCCAGGGCTTGCTCTCGAGTTTATTTTACTGGTAACCATCTTTAGAGGAATTGGAACATGCACTTATACCCACAGCAATCCACAGCAAAGCTCATCTGATGTTATCAAGAATAAATATTGCCGCTTCAGTTCCCACTCAATTAAAAAAAAATGAAAATCAATTTCAAATAGAATCATGCATTCCAGATAAATGAATCACAAGCCAGGAACAGTCAAGGAAAGCAGAAAGCGTCTCTTTACTATTCAAACAAGGTCTGGAAAAAGATAGCCCAAATTTACAGATAAATGAAACAATCTCTCAAAATTCATCACAGTATACCTACGTTGGCACGTTAGTGACTGGTAATGCTTTAACAGCCTGCTTGTGTGTAATAAAAATGATAATTATGTGTACAACTACTGTTAGCTTCTAGTTTATCTGCAGACAAAGTAGACCCACAGAAATCTGCAATCTGATGGAGCAGTGGAATAGGTGTGTTTGAAAGATAAAACGTATTTAGGAGATGTTTATTTTTGTCACAGTGGAATTCAGTCAGTAGTGGTTTAGATGTGATGTACATTTTCACTGGCAGGTGTAATTAAGCGTCATGAAATATCTGTCAGCTCAAAAGTGCACATCTTGCTGTCTAGTGCAATAAATGCTCTGCCTTAAACACCCAACTGAGTAAGTTATTGTATTTGTGCTATACAACTAGAGTTCACAGTTCATAATCTGGTCTAATACACTGTTGAGCCCCTTTCTGTATGACTGTGTGTTTTTACAGTTATCAATGCAGTCTAATGTTACAGTAACCAACTCCCTACATGTGCGCTTTTCTCAATTGTTAAGTCTTACACTAAACTGCAGTATTTTGCATGCAGCAGTAAGAAATACTGCAAAATACCCATGAATACCTATGCAGTTGCTGTTGCAAGGAAAAAAAGCTATATTTAAATCTTGTACAGTTTTTTTTTTTTTTTTGAATACTTCATTTTCTGACCCCCTGCTCACAGTCACTTTAAGAAAAAAAAAAAAAAATCCATGAGCTGTGACCTAAATATGTTTGGATATGTCATATAGTTTTCATGGGAAAACAGGAGAGACTTGGCAGGCTTGCTATTGAGGTTGAAGAAATATTATATCTTTTTTTATGCATACATGTTTAGAAATAAAAAATAAATCAGATCTGCATATTTCCACCTGACACTTGGTATATTTCATGGAAGTAACCTTGGTAATGCTGTTGTAATGTAATGGGATATCTGTGTACATTTTCAATTACAAATTGCAATATACAATACTACAAAAAACCCTGAAGTGTGCTTGTTGCCTTTGAATGTATTGGTTAGCAAAATATGATATGCTACCAAGTGAATTTGCATGGATTTTAAGTCCTTGACAATGGGGTACATGCATCTTCTATGATGTTAACTATTACTATGTATATAATATAGCACTGACCTGTTTAACAGCTTCTGTATAATAAATGCACACTCATGCTGATGTGCACTAGGTTTTAAGAATATGCACTACAATTCATAAGGCCATGTTTCTTTTGATATTTTTAGTGTTGTAGTTATATTAGTCTGGTGGTCTCCATGGCAACCTGCTTAGGTAGTTGTATTATTTAACATTCCTGTTTGAATCTTTGGAAAAGAAAAACCACAAGCAAAAGACACACAGTTCAAGGCGCAGCAGTGTTCAACAGTAGTTACATCTAGTATTGTGACTTTTTTCCAATATCCTGGATTGTTTTTATCTAGTTGTGTTAGCTAGAGTTATTCCATGTATCTGTATGCAGTCAAAGTACATTGAAATACATTCTGAAATCTTCTTAGTGTTGGGCAATCTTTTGTTATCATCATCACTGCTCATGTATAGGTAATGGCTTAAAAAACATTAAAGTGAAGTACTTAAGTACGGCTTACTGTTCAAAATGACAGGAACTTGTAATGTAGGTAGGGCATAAAATGATGTAATGCTGATGAAAGCTTGCAGTCTGATTAAATAGTTGTTTAATACCTGTACACCCGTAACATAGTGTATTCAAATTCACCAGTAAGGGCAAATTAGTACCCATCAAAATATATACCATGTAAAAGACTCAGGTCTTACCACAGGGGGTTTCTAATATAAACAGTTATTGAACAGAGGGCAGGAGAAATGGCCATAAAACCACAAATGTCAACCATAAATATATAGTGTGCACTCTCAATAGAAGGTGCTACAGCGGATCAATAAATTCCCTAGACTGTACATTAAAAATAAAATTATAATTTTTTTTTTTCCTAACTGCAATATAACTTTTACTGATTTTGACAATGAAGCAAAGTACAGCATGTTCCGTGATGTGTTACTCTTGTAAGTATTACCGCAGATGAAAAATAAATGATATTCTTAAACATTGTAGCTTAGGATGTTACTCAAAGACGATTCCTCCTAAATCATTTTTAACAATGGAAACTCTTGCCTGCAAACTGGCAGAGCAAATCCTGTAGTCCCCTCACATACTAACCTGTGTGAGTCATCATCAGATTGATAGCATTTAAGCCAAAACCCATGTGTTTTCAAAAACATACCGGATGCTTGTGCACTACCACATCTAAGTACGTTTCACTGATTATATATATATATACAGTACTGTGCAAAAGTTTTAGGCAGGTGTGAAAAAATGCTGTAAAGTAAGAATGCTTTCAAAAATAGACATGTTAATAGATTATATTTATCAATTAACTAAATGCAAAGTGAGTGAACAGAAGAAAAATCTAAATCAAATCCATATTTGGTGTGACCACCCTTTGCCTTCAAAACAGCATCAAGCATCAATTCTTCTAGGTACACTTGCACACAGTTTTTGAAGGAACTCAGCAGGTAGGTTGGCCCAAACATCTTGGAGAACTAACCACAGTTCTTCTGTGGATTTAGGCAGCCTCAGTTGCTTCTCTCTCTTCATGTAATCCCAGACAGACTCGATGATGTTGAGATCAGGGCTCTGTGGGGCCATACCATCACTTCCAGGACTCCTTGTTCTTCTTTACGCTGAAGATAGTTCTTAATGACTTTCGCTCTATGTTTGGGGTCGTTGTCATGCTGCAGATTAAATTTGGGGCCAATCAGATGCCTCCCTGATGGTATTGCATGATGGATAAGTATCTGCCTGTACTTCTCAGCATTGAGGAGACCATTAATTCTGACCAAATCCCCAACTCCATTTGCAGAAATGCAGCCCCAAACTTGCAAGGAACCTCCACCATGCTTCACTGTTGCCTGCAGACACTCATTCGTGTACGCTCTCCAGCCCTTCGGCAAACAAACTGCCTTCTGCTACAGCCAAATATTTCAAATTTTGACTCATCAGTCCATAGCACCTGCTGCCATTTTTCTGCACCCCAGTTCCTGTGTTTTCGTGCATAGTTGAGTCGCTTGGCCTTGTTTCCACGTCAGAGGTATGGCTTTTTGGCCGCAAGTCTTCCATGAAGGCCACTTCTGACCAGAATTCTCCGGACAGTAGATGGGTGTACCAGGGTCCCACTGTATTCTGCCAGTTCTGAGCTGATGGCACTGCTGGACATCTTCCAATTGCGAAGGGAATTAAGCATGATGTGTCTTTCATCTGCTGCAGTAAGTTTCCTTGGCCGACCACTGCGTCTACGGTCCTCAACGTTGCCTGTTTCTTTGTGCTTCTTCAAAAGAGCTTGGACAGCACATCTGGAAACCCCTGTCTGCCTTGAAATTTCTGCCTGGGAGAGACCTTGCTGATGCAGTATAGCTATCTTGTGTCTTGTTGCTGTGCTCAGTCTTGCCATGGTGTATGACTTTTGACAGTAAACTGTCTTCAGCAACCTCACCTTGTTAGCTGAGTTTGGCTGTTCCTCACCCAGTTTTATTCCTCCTACACAGCTGTTTCTGTTTCAGTTAATGATTGTGTTTCAACCTACATATTGAATTGATGATCATTAGCACCTGTTTGGTATAATTGTTTAATCATACACCTGACTATATTCCTACAAAATCCCTGACTTTGTGCAAGTGTACCTAGAAGAATTGATGCTGTTTTGAAGGCAAAGGGTGGTCACACCAAATATGGATTTGATTTAGATTTTTCTTCTGTTCACTCACTTTGCATTTAGTTAATTGATAAATATAATCTATTAACATGTCTATTTTTGAAAGCATTCTTACTTTACAGCATTTTTTCACACCTGCCTAAAACTTTTGCACAGTACTATATATATATATATATATATATATATATATATATATATATATATATATATATATATATATATATATATATATGCATGCATGTACTGTAAGAGGGAACACTACTAAGGGGATATCAGTATCTCAAAGGTACTAAAACATGTACATTTCCAGCCACTTATGGTGAAATTGACAGGTAAGGAGATTTATACCAGTCATCTCTTTTTTTTATAACAGTCATCTCTTTTATTGATTTGATAATGCATCACCCAAGCAATAATCAAATAATAATAATAATAATAATAATATTTAGTTGTTTGGGTCTATGCTGGACTAAATGACCACTCCTATAGCTTGCAAATGAATTGGGAGGGCAGCTTTTTGTATTAGGAAAAAGGCAATTACCCGACACATTTACACAATCCCACTGATTTCTTTTGACTTCAATAAATCCTACAGATAACTTAAATTTACATTGAACAGCACTTGACAATGCTTACAATAATCAAACCTTTATATTTATGCCAAGAGTTAATGCTGTCCCATTAGAAGAGCACTGCATAAACAAAATAATACACATTGTAGTGCTTTAGCTAATTCAGCATTGCAATTTGATGATTTCACTTAGTAGTATTAAGAAGTGTTTAAAAGCCCAATATACTAATTTGTCTTTGCCAATTTAGTACATTAAAAGCTATTTTTTAAATGAAAACAGAAGTGCCCTTTGCAATAATGTACACTTACTGATCCTGAACCTGGCTTAACAAAGGATGTCAAATGTGTTTCTAATGACTAATCTAAACATTTCAGTTATTATGTATACTGTTCAGAGCTTCTTATCTTCTGCTGTGTTCAATCAGTGTCTGTATGACTGCACAATACAGCAAGACAATATGAACCCAAGAGGGTCGGCTTTCAGTAATGAGACGGTAGCAGAAGCTTATGGACATGCGTCACATTTCTATGATTTATATTAATGTACAAAAAAATGTACGTACCCATAAGAATCGCAAGACACAATGTGATTAGCATTGTTCTTGTTTATGAAACAAATGGTTTCACTGCAATGAGCACATCAATACTACTGCTAATATAATGCATTGGTATGTGTGAGTGTGTGTGTTTTACAGTGAAATAAGGCATTTACTTTGATGCATCACAATCCAGCATTTATTGGGACACAGACTATTAATAGGAACAGTGTAGAATTAATTCATAGATTTTAATTTAGATTTGATTGAGAAAAATAGACACCAGGGTAATTGGTTTTCTCAATTTGCATTTTTATTTAAGTCTTTTATGTTAAATTAGAAGGGACTGGATGATGCAATATATTTGTCCTCAAATCTATGCTCTCCAGCCCTGTTTGAAAGTTATTGTGGTAACAGCTCTGAACACAAGGGCTGCAATTGGGGAGGACATACTGCAAGAGTCATGAGTCTCTGTAAGTCACCTTGGCTAAAGGCATTTGCTAAATAAACAAACAATAAAACACTACACTGGAGAGGTCTATAGATGGGTTAACACATTTCACTTTCACCCTTGGAGGTCGTGGTGTTGCAATAAGCTTTAATTTCCTATACAACATATACTTTGTATAATCTGCGTGCGTTTTAAAATACAGTTACAATTATGAATTTGTAAAACCTCTGCTTTCTTTAACCAGTTTGGGTGAGAATGTATTTACAGTTGCGGGGAAGGGGATTAGGTCAGAGAAGCCAGATAAGCTGCAGAAAAGAACAGGGATGTCAGACCCTGAAGGTAACCACACCCAAACAGCATCCACACCCAGCAGCATCACATTAAGTTCAGACAGAGCCTATATAAACCAAAGCTTGAGATTAGTTCAGAGCATTTCCTGACAACCAACAAACACCGTGTTAATTTGGCAGGGGGAATTCGTCCTGACATGGTAAATATTACTTTCATTCTGCATTATGATATCAACTGACAAACTAATTTATAAGTTGTCGCAATTTTATATTTCTGTCCTACAATGGTAGACTATGATTCATATTACATGAACCTTACACTGAGTGATGGTCTGTTTTTTTGTGGTATACTTATATATTGTTAGATTATCTTAATGTTATAACTGTAATCCGATATGTCGTGGTAGAATATAAATTGAATTACTGTTTATCATACTTCTAGTTATACTACGTGTTACATATCAATTTAAATTTTAAAAAAACACATACATACTGTATATCAACATAGAATAATTATTACAAAGAATAAAAACTAATTATCATATTAGTAAAAATCCAACAGTGGTTCAAATAAAAATCGTTTCACAAATTAAAAAAGCTTGATAGTCTCAATTTAGTAGTTCATCCACAAGACCACCACAGAGTTTGGCACAATAGCAGCCTCTGTTTGAGGAAGGTCCAGAACTGCATGAAAGGGGATGATGTTAGGGATTGTATTGACATTGGATTCGTTTTGAAGTAAAGCTCACTGCAACCTACAACTCACTCTCCCTCATTTTTTTTATGAGCACCAACATTAAAAATACAACACAATCCTCATTATGATACCGTGCTCCATTCTTAGAGCCTTCCTCATTGTTGTCCCTCCTTTTCACATATAGAAAATCACAGCAGTAAAGAGTAGTTCTACTGTCATCAACAAAAAAAAATTACATGCTGTAATGACACATTTATTAACTGGAGATTTACAATAGCTGAAGATTATAGTTTGACCATAAACTAAACATATTTGCTCTTGTTGCAGATGACAGCACTCTCTCTCCACATCTGACTGAATTCAAGGACATTGGATGCTCAAAAACTGCTTCAAACTGCTTACTTCACAGAAGCGTGGGTGCTGCTAATACTGCTATGTCAATGCAATTTGTAAAAGTAAAGAATGAGGTGATGTTGCAACAGTTTTATCCTCAACCTTGACCTTGGGAGCTGGATTACACACCTTCTACGTCCGTTTTAGCTGCATGTTATTGTACAACTGCAGCTGTACACATTTCTGTATACCACTGAATCAGCCAGTCCAACACGAATGTAAACAAGCTTTTGCTGCCATGATGAAGAGTTGCCAGCTTGTGTGTTTTTCATTTCTCATCATCATACAGCTTGACTCCAATGGGACCTGCAGTATTGATAACTGGCAGGCAAAGAACAGCCCCTGGTTCTTTCCTTAACAAGTCCATTCTTGCCCTTTCTTTCACCCACAAATAATCTTTTGAGACAGACTGTAGCATTGCACTAGGCACAAATCATCAATACCACCACAGCACCACTGTCAACTTCTGGAATGAAGCGACATTCTTCAGCAGCTGAATGGATGCTATATCAGGCCCACGAGGCACAGATGTCTAGCTGTCATAGCTGCTCAAGGAAGACATGCACAGCACACTATCAAAGCATACAAATACTCCCATTATGTAAGAGGTGGTTACAACTGTTTTTCTTTACCTGTCTCTTGATTTTGAACGTGAAATATTGGTCTTTGTTGTTGGCAAAATATAAAAAAAGGGTGGATTTTTTAATCATCCATTTTTTTAAATTATGTTTGAAATTGTAGTTCATTCATTCAATTATCCAATCCTCTATTCAATTGTTTACCAAACAAATCTATTTTCTTACCTTGTTACTGGTCCCCTTATTGTGTTGAGATTCTTTTTTTTTTTTTTTTTTTTTTTTTTGGTTTTTTTAGGATATGCAAATGTCCCAAATACAATGCTGTAGGTAAACTGCTTGCTTCCTGGTAACGTTGGTATAGGAGTTCACATGGTATTACTGCAGCTAGACCATTGGAGTGAGTTTGAAAAACAATAAAAGTGCTAAGCTACCACTAAACAGCTTCAACTTTTCATTTTTTTATATATCTACATATTTAAATGATAGTATAAATCACAAGCAAAAAACCAAACATTCTCAACAGCAGAAAGGGGGAGGGAGATAATAATATTGCTTGTAAAAAATATCCTTTAAATATCTGCAATGAATGCTGGAGATCATAAAAGGTTCAGGACTAAATGGATGGGTAGTCCTGGCTAGGAAATCAAGTGCTTATCTGAGCTACCTGACACTGAAGCCTGCTCTGCTGGAACCACTGTCTTCTGAGTGGTTGAGAGTATTTTCTGGCTGCACTTATAACACCTTTGTTATACATGCACATATTTAACTAGCTTTAAACATATTGTTAATGAATTAACACAGAGAACTCTAGGTGATATCTAATTATATTTGTTATATATTTCACTTAGCCTACTATAGATACTTTGAATACGAGTAGGTGACGAATATGAGAAGTGGGATGTCATTGTTATTTTTTCTTCGGCGATACGTTAGACATGCAAGATTCACATACTTAAATACTGCTTTTCTTAACAAGCATACACACTTTCACATTTTTGACAGTACTTATTTTGAGAGAGCGAACAAGCAAAGGCATTTTCAATGAATAAATACCACACAAGGCTATTGAAATGCAACCACAAGGATCAATTAGAGAAGACCTATTCTTAATCAAGGTCTGTTTTACAACCCTGTGTATATCTATTGTAGCAAAAGCAGCACAACCATACATGTACGCGTGTAAAGAATGGCAGCCATTCATTCATCTATCAGCTCTTCAGCAAATGCGGGCGGGGGGGGGCACATTGAAATAAAAAAGATTAACCTTCTGAGAATTAAAATGTCACTTTCCAATTGAGAAGATTTCCACATGCCAACATTTTGTACAAGTGCTTTGTGACAGAACAGTAATTACTGGGGCTTCTGTTTCTCTTGTAGTCCCAGGTTGGTGTTTCTAGCAAGGCTGGGAGTTAATATTTCAACACTGGCACTGCTAAGCTGAATTGCAGGCATACGCATTGGGTTTGCAGCACAAAGAAAATTGCAAAGTAAAAACCAGGGAAGCACATCCTTTTACTTTGCATACTTGTCATTCTGTGTTATTTTATAAGCTACCAATAAACAAACAAACAAACAAGCCGAGTCTATGGATAAGGGGGGGAAAAAAAATTGTCATATACTTTTTTCATATTTACTGCAATGTATGTTAAGATGATTCAGAGAGACATTTGCTACTTTAATGATTAAATGTCATGTTTTTTAAAGCTCATGAATTCTTCATACGAATAAAGCCATTGCACCCATCTACTGACATGACGGAGCGAGCTCTGGACTCACAGGAATGTTTGGCTCAATTCTGACATGCATAAATATGCCAACAATGTGCCATTTGCTGTCTCAACAGGTTAAAATGTTAAAAGGCTGTGTTAGTTTTGACCTTAGCTAAGAAACACTTTAATCCTCACACGTTGAGGTATTAACATGCAACCTAACATACGTGCGGTTCGATTGCATGAGTTAAAAAGTAATTTGAGTGTAGTATAGTATGTTGTGTATCATTACCATAGACCTTTATACAGAGGTAAAGTTCTTCCCAAGTTACAAGATGCTGATAATCACAAAACATGGAATATTTCAAGATAGAAGTCAACATTTTTACTTAGATGAGTATAATTTTAAACATGTGTGACACAAACAAGATAAATCATGACAAACCATGACATTCTGCATTAATGTCAAGGGACGTGTGTGGCAGAAGGCTAACAAACTCACCCAAAGGCCTGTTTAATATCGTAGAATCCAGCCAAGAAATACATATCATATGTCATGGTTTTTCATGACAGATCCTCCATGTATAACTATGCTTTTACCATGAACTACT
This sequence comes from Acipenser oxyrinchus oxyrinchus, assembly GCA_030684275.1. Lineage (NCBI taxonomy): Eukaryota > Metazoa > Chordata > Actinopteri > Acipenseriformes > Acipenseridae > Acipenser > Acipenser oxyrinchus. The sequence goes on along the minus strand of CM060257.1, from coordinate 49,169,885 downwards.
GCACTAAACTCGTATAGGTTTCATGGATAATGTAAGCCATTTTAATTCAAGGTTTAAGACTTTAATATTTCAGTATGCTTTGAATAATGAATTGCCTAAAAACCATAAAATTAAACCCTCTATCCTGTCAAATCTGCACTGCTTTTTGAAAAGATTTAAACACAAAAAGATAATATATTTATATTTGGGATTGTATTACATGATCCAAATGGACAGACTGTACATTACATACTTCTGCTGAAGGAATAATAGAGGGGATCTGTGATCAGAATTACATAATTGAATATGACAGGCATAGAAATATCCTTTCCCATCACATCGGATCACATTTTGCCTCTAAAGAATTTCTGTCACTATAGTAAAGTTGATTCACCTGCTTTTAGTCTAAAAAACTATGTCAATGGATACTCTTTATACCATTTAGACTAAGAGTTGGCAAATCTAATTGAATATGTGTTGATTGCAGTTGTATATGCCACAAGGTTTTCACATGATATTAGTCTTCACTTCATAATATATTAAGTTCTTAATTTAGGTCACCAATTAGGACCAAAATACTGTGCTATATAATAATTAAGAATAAGTAATGAAAAATGAATGCTGAATTCGTGTCAGGTACAGCAATGTTAAACAGATTTTTTTTTCCGCTGGAGAATAAGTCCACACAATGTTTGCAAACGTAAATCTGGTTTAAGCCATTTGATAACGTTCATGTAAAAAAAGAAAAAAGAAAAAAGAAAAAAAGCAATGAGCTTCAAATGTAGTTTGTTTCTATCTAAATGTAAAGCACTGCTGTGTATTGCCAACAAAACAAAACGATGAGTGGTTTTCAAAGTGGAAAATCACAAGAAGATTACATGTGTCTATGGCAGGCAACTGGAACATAGCTCCTGCAGAAATATAAAATAATATTATTAATAAAAATAAACTGTATTTAAGTAATTGCAAAATGAACTACTCAGAATGACCACCAACTTCATACAATGGCAAGGGAACAAAAACAAATCTAAGAAAGCTGCTTGCTCTTTAAACATATCATAAAAACTACAGTGGGCACATTCTGCAAAATAAGCATCCACAAAGTGGATCAAAGACTTGAGCTCAGACTTTTGCCACCCTGCTGGGGTGGTTTAGAAACCATGTAAACATATTCTTATTGAACAGAATCTTGTGTGCCAAATGCAACTGCAGTTGCAATTTATTTACTCCTATTGGCAGTTAGTAAAAGTCATCAGGTATCTTTGGCAGTAGGGCTCCTAAAAGTGTCATTCACCCAATTTCTACATTTCAATTTAAGTTCCATTTTATTTAGGGAAAGCCTTCCTTAAACCTCACAGACAAACTGGTCTCAATTCTGTACGGTCTGTGTAAAGGAACAATTGACATCCATAAATTAGATCAATATGAACACATTTAAAACAACAGTAAGTAATACAAACCAGAAATAAAATAGCATGTGCAAAAACTTCAAAAGGTAAATGGTTATCAGAATGCAGGACGGGAAGCACACATTCAAAGACATAATTGCTGGTTATGATGAAATAAGAGTTTTCTGTCACTGGCTTCTGGGTATAATGTCATTCTTCATCATATCACTAGAAGGCTACCTAAATCTGAATTTTATATTTTCAGTCTATATTCTTGTACAATTGTCATGGTTGTTAATCATGTTTGACAAGTTATGTTGAAAAGAATAAAAGTAGCAAGTTGTAGGTGTCAGGAAGAGATTTAATTAAACATATCCTCACAGGCATATTTGTTAATCAGTGGTCTTCTCCACCAACAAATTGATGAATATAGGCTGCAGTAGCCTGCTCAATACATTTTAATTAATTTGCCAAATTTGCATCTAAATTGATACAATGTGGAGCTGCATTATATATATATATATATATATATATATATATATATATATATATATATATATATATATATATATATACTATATACATACATACACACACACACACACACACACACATTTTTATTGGTTGAAGGAGCAGCTGATAACACTAGGTGGCGCAGTACTGCTTGAAATCAGATACTGTAAGGAGGTCACACTTCAGCGACTCCTGGACAGCCTGGGCCTCATCTCCAGTGGTCAGAAGCTTGGCAACACTAATTGCTTAGGTTCAGCGTGTGACAAGAGGCCATTGGCTTAACAGCAGGAATGGAGGTCGGCCATTGATCTTCCGTCCTATCCATTACTAAGTAGGTTGCAGTGGTGAGGCAACATTCATATTGGGCATTGCAAAAAAAAATCAGTCAATACAACATAGGCACCAGTGTGCTGAACTTGAAATACAACAACCAGGGAAGTGTTTAGATGACAGTAGTGGAATACAGAGGTCAAAGTTAAAAGCATGGGTCAACACCATTAACACCACCAAACCACCTCTCATCTACATTTAGAAATAGCCTTGTGTACAGTATATACACCATACATCTACGTCACCTGCTGGGCACTTTAAACACAACAGCTCATTAAAATGAACGTAAGAAAGCCGTGTGTGGATAGTGGCTTCTGAACTACATTAACATTGAATTGTACACAGATCCAAGTACCGAGAAAATTCCAATACACACAACTCTAGAAATAGTCACTCAATGAATAATTTAATTAACTAAAGTTTATTGAGCTCTCAAAAATGAATTAGTGCCAGAGCACCACTTGCACCTCTGCATTCAGATTTAAAATGTATTAGAGAGGTTAATCAGTACTCCCCTTTTGCTGTGTAATCTGCAGCCTCAGAGGTTTAGGTCTGGTGGAGTTAGACTGTAACGTGGCAACATCCTGGTAGAATTTTTCTGTATAGAAGCAGATAACAAATTCAAATTCAACCAGTGTATCTGGCAAGGGGGTTTGTAATTATTTCAGGGGACTGGCACTGCAGATAGAACAGTTGGCTGCAATGAGGCTACACGGATGAATGAAACAAAAACAGGGTATACAATGTTGATGTAAACAATTTATTAAATATAAATTACATTCCAATGAGAGTTTTCTGGTATAAAAAACAAAACAAAAACAGAAAAAAACACAGAGAAGCAAATGATCTTTTGGGAAGTTCAATAAATAAAGTTTGCTCGTAAACGTTGATTTGGACCAACCGAGATAAAAGCACTCACATGGAAACCGCTTCATTGTCACTACTTAAACTGAACCTGCTTTTTGGATTAATAGACAGGACTACTTAAGCTGTACCTGCTTTTTGGATTAATAAGTACTTATTGACATGAACAATAGTCTTCAGCATTCCAATAAGAGGAGCAGAATTAAAGTAGAATGTATTTAGTAAAATATTTCTATACAGTCAATCTTATCTTTTGTCCCCTTCTATTTGCTCCGTCAAAACTGCACATTACACGGTACTGAATGGAAGTGTGCAAAAGATTTGCTTTACTGCACATGACTTATGGAATTATTTTGCTAGCTACAACCATGTTAGGTCTCACTGGTGAGTCAATATTGGGAAAAAACTTGAGTGGCCAGTGACCTGACTGCCCTTTGATAGTACAGAGCCCTTTCTCAGCACTGTTCTAAAACGGGACACCCTTCAAAAAAACAAACAGACAAAACAAGAAAAATGCTGAATCACTGCAATCAGAAGAAGATCCCTAAGGCCCTCTCTCTTTCCCCTTCATTCAGACACCAAAACGTGCTGCATTCCTTATCAGTCTTTAGTCGAAGGAAAGGTATTTTCACAGTACTTAGCATTCAGTAGAGAGCTAAGGGTTGTCATGAAGGTCTTCTGCTGTTGGAACCACTCTATAATTAAGAGGCATTCAAGGTTAAAGAACTCTTCAAACTTAAAATTAACATTGTTGTGCTCCCATATTTAAAATTATATCATATTATATCATTATGTTTTTAAATAAATAGAATTTGAATGTTTATAATTATGCCACATACACTATGTGGCGTTGTTTTTTTTTTCTTTAAGAAAACAACTGTATTAATTCTTTATCCCCCCCCCCCCCCAAAAAAAAGTCAAAAAGCCAAAACGACAAGGATATCTTGATCCTGTTGAATATTCCTGGTCCCTATAGGTCTGTGTATTATCCTTGGCAGCTTTCTTACTGAGATTTCCTCAAATAAGTTTGCTTCTAAGTGAAGTTCAATTACTTTACTATATACTTATTTAGTAGGTGTTCAAAATGATATTGCCTAGCCTGCTGCTGTCAGTTTCTTCTAGTACAGCAGTGTATGTTGTCCAGTGATCCATTCTCACACAGCAGCTGTTTCCCTTATGATATGACCTGCACATGTTGAATTTGGCATTGTATACTTCTGGTTCATCAATTGTTTAGTCTGAAATGGTATTCTGAATGTAAACCTACATCTGTCGTCCCCAATTAGTTGTTTCCTGAGGGACCTGAGTTTCCATTGTTATATTGATTGATTAATTAATGGATGGTGATTACAGACTATTTATTATTCATTATTGATTTTATGACAGCGCTACAGGTTTGATTATTTGCTGCTAATTATTTCACCGATTTCAATTTCCAAACCCAGTGTTGGAATGCTTGTGTAACTTCTACTCATTTGTCAGAGCTCCTGTATTAAAGATAATAAAGCTGAATGGTAACTAGAAATACAGAAAAGCTACTCATGCGACAAGGTGACCATCACAAGCTATACCATAGAGAAATGAACAGGGATCAATCAATCTCAAATGAGTAACTAGCTGGCTCATGCTGGCAATTTCAAAACAGTTAAAGCACCTTACTTAAACTCCAATTAAAAACAACGATCTGAGAATCGGCATTCAGTTCTACACAGGACAAAAGCAAACACCTTAAAAAGACATACGGCTTGTAAAAATCCTGTTAAAATGGCATCTGTAGCTATTTACTCTGATACTGTTTATATGCTTGAAATAGACCCCCAAATGTCCTGTTTTCTTGTTTTCTAAGTGTATCCAATTGTTACTCTTCCTGTAAGATGAAGCATGTTCCCCACAAGGGTTTGGGGTCTGGGGGACTGACAGTCTGTTGTAATATTTTTGGGAGTGGATGGTGCATGGCTTAATTGACATACATTCTGGAAAAATACTAACAAAAATGTGGTGCGTTAAAACACATATTAAGGCATTAGCCTAAACGTCTGTCTACTTGATCTAGTTTCACAAGTTGTATTGATTTATTTAGACTGGTTATGTCAGGTTATTATTGTGTTCTCTTTTAAGGCTTATGTCACATTTAAGGTGAACGGCAGTTACTTTTCCATAAAACAAGTCAAAATAACTACTGGTAAAAATAAATAAATACAAATAAAACAGTTGTCTAATTAGGATTATTTGCAGTGTTCCAGGAAGCAGTTTGCACTGATTTTTCATCTACAGGCATAATTAAAAACTGACTTCTGCATGAAGGAAACATTAAGGAAACATCCAATCTGCAGATGTGGTTTGAAATGAAGAACGGACACATTAAACCAATTTGTTTAACTGTCACTTTGTGGAGCAGTGCTACCAGATGTTCACAAATCCTGATCATAGCTTCAGTCTCTGGATTGAGAGGCATATCACTAGGACAACCTGTATATTGCTTTGCTTTATGGATGATAGCATTTCTAGTATACCTAGAGGAAGCTTCATTTGCCCTCTGAAATAGAAAGTATAAAAACAGATTGCAGGCACTGCTTGTTTAAACAAAGGTTTCCTGTATGTCACCTTATTTGAGACACACACTACAATTCTATTGGACAACCTTCCGGCTCTGTATTCGCCACAGATATGTTCAAATTAAAACGGTTCGGTTTTGGTCTAATGTACCAGTGCCTTTGTTTGGATTGCCTGATGGCTCTGTGGGTAATCATCTTTTAATTACAATGCTAATTTAACCAGGCACAGCTCAAGACATGCATTAGTGATAGAAAAGAAACCCACATTTAAAGGGAATATTCCAGGGGAAGACGAAGTCAGCCTCGCTCCCTGCTACAGCCGTTAGGGATGAAGTTCCCTGCAGGGAATACACTTGCCATTTTTTCCAAGAAACAAACAGACAACCTTGGCACCAAATACTATTGTCTGCTTGATAAGATAAATACAATATTAGCTTGTATCTGTACCTGTAGTGGATGGAGTCAAAAGAACAATAATTTCAGCACCTGACTCAAGCTCTTCTGCAGGTACATGTCTTACTGCTGTAAATCGTTACTGCTTATTTTACAGTGCTGGACTGTGTTATTATTACTCTATTATTATTACTGCTACTACATTGTAGAGAATTAATAATATTAATAGTCATAATCATGTAAACTCAAGTGCTAAACCATTTTAGATCATGCTGTCAATGTCCTACTCTCCACTGTCCACTAGAGGGTGGCAGTGCATATAGCTTTACTCCATCCAATAGAGGGAGCTATAGTCCCCACACACTTCATTCTAATCAGCACCTGCTGTTTGCACTGCTTGTTGTAATTGTTCATTCACTTTTTCCAATGGGTTGTAATTGCCCTTCTCATTGCCATTTACCTTGACAAAAACATGTGCAGTAAAGCAAAGTGATGCACAGATAAGGCTGGGGAAAGGCATGGTAAACTAGGAAACTACTGAGTGGTGAACTTTAAAACATCTCTATGATGGTGCCTGTAAATGTAAGCAACACAGCAAACACCATTTGTATTGTTAGCTGTAAATACTATTGAGATAAGGCTTTTTTTTCTGGCAGTGACCATTTCTGATTGAATGTATCACAAATAAAAATGACAGTCCTTCTTTGAGTAGCATAAGCACCAGCACTCCCCGTTTTTGTTTCAACAAGGAACTAAGCATTTGTTTTAAATCGGCATTGTTTTCCAGTGCACACAAAGGACAGCATTCACATGACAGCTTCTGCAAATGCAGAACTTTGATATGGTGGGACCTGTGGGTTGAGACTTCATGCGTACAGCAATGTGATTGCTTGAAACCTAAAGGCATTGGGCAACATTTGCTTTTATATTGCTCTATATTTAGATATAATAGAAAAAAAATAAGACCACAATAGTATAAAAAGGACAGATCTCTATTACTGTAAAGCCAGTGTGTTATCTTCCAAAAGGGCAACCTTTACGGAGATTGGACATGCCAGTTCTGGAAGTGAGCTCACAAACGGGAAAACATGGCTGTCACTCTGGGCTCAACATTGTTATTAACTGTATTGCTCAGAAACCCTGATGCCAGCGCCTCACTGTAAACCCATTGTTACCTCATCAAACACCACAACAGAATGTGATGCACTGGATCATTACAGGTTACAGGCATCGGAAAGTGAATCAGAGGTATACACCTGAAGAATGCCTCTGGTGAGCCTCAGCATCATGCTCTTTTTCCATGCATTCAAACAATTAGGTATTAACACTGCTATGCATAAACTGACTTGTTCACCTTCAGTAGCTGTGTTTTAAGCATTTCTTAGAGAAGAAGCCTAATCCTATAATAAATAAAGTATTCAAGGCCTTGGAGCTCTTTGCAGATTTATCAGATTGACATTTTAGAATCTTATTCAAATCCTGCAGTTCCAGCCAAAAGCCTACAGACATCATGCTGTTCTTTACCTACCATGTGACTGTTACCATAGTGATTTGACTGTTTTTCCGGGTACAAAACAGGAACACTTTGGGCCATCTACTTTTCTATACTGTCCTGAATGAGAGGTGTATGTTTGATGCTATCCAGCACCTTTCCATTCAGGTGAAGCTGGTTTTAGTAATGGAGTCAATTCACCATCTGTTTGAAATGAAACTTCAAGAGGAGAAAAGTACCAAATGTAATATATATTATAGATGCTAAAAATGCTGATGAGATATGTGCACACAGGTGATGCACTGGTCCTGGCTATAATAACCTTTCCTTACTGTACCTCACTGTCTTGTGCCTAGCGGCACTGCACAGAAGCAACCAAAAGGACACACTGTACAATATACGAAATACTGCTCATTTGCCTCGTGGCTTGAAAAATAATTTAGTATATCACACACCCTGTCATGCCTTATTGCTTAAATATACATACTGATTATATATATATATATATATATATATATATATATATATATATATATATATATATATATATATATATATTACACACACACACACACAGGGTGATTAGAAAGTAAGTTTACCACATCAATGATATGGTGCATTGGTGTGGTAAACTTACTTTCTTACATAGAACTTGCTTTCTATATACAGTATCTATATCTATATCTACATATCTATATATGAGAATCATAACTTTGAAAGGCTTATATGACAATGTGCTGAGTTTTAAATATTGCAACATTACTTAGAAATCTCCAGATATATAAAGCAGACTCAGACTTGTTACTCCTTGACAAACATGTAAAAGACAAATTAAAAGGAAAGACCCTTTTGTATATAGGCTGTGGCTGAGTGCAATTAGTCTGCTATTTCCAGTGTCGGATGCAATCATATATCTGGAGCTTGATGTGTTTCCTTCTGCAAAGATTAACCCCTACCTTGACTGGGAAATTCACCAGAGAGCTGCTCAGGTTGCCCGTGTTGCATTTGAAATTCAGCTGCGTATCTGCCTCCCAATCCTGCATACCCACGTCACGGATCACTGCTCTGTCTGAATTCAGAGGCACTTTCTGGAAGGCAGTGCACGTCATTCCCGTGAAGCTCGCTGGTTTGATCACAAAGGCCTCCAGAGCTATATTAAGAGAAACCTTGTACAAACACATGGGGAAAAGGGTCATGTTTTTTTTTTTTTTAGTAGAGAGCTTTTCTTTTACAAAAGTAATTAAGCTTGTGCTTTATTTGATAACGGTCCTGTTTGCTTTTCTCTTTAGCTACAAGAAAGTGGTGTATTCTTAATGACCCAAATCATTGCCACTAATTGGCAGCTGGCTATTGTCCAACATGAACAAAAAATTGCTCAGTATTGTGTAAGACTGTAAAAGAAGCTGTAGGGCTTTATTTATTTACAAGTTGCATCTAAGTGGATGCTAATCATTCTATGGCATAAGCAAATAAGGATTGAAAAAATAACTGTTGTTTTGTTTGAAAAGGAACAGGACCCAGAAAAGACCTCTTGCTATGATTATTTTGTGGGACAAAGGCAGTGTATACTTTGGCTGCCTGTTCGACAGTTTAAAGAACATGTGTGAAATGAATATAAAACAAATAACCAAAAGCTACTTTACTTAATACAATCAAACTCCCCTTCAAATCCTTGCAATCACTGCATTATTGTCTATATGTTTGCACTTCGGTACATGGCTTAACTTTAACAGGTTTGAGGGTTATGAAAAACAATACATTTCTAGTGTCACTTTAGTACAGAGAATACAACAGAAGCCCCAAGACTCAAAGTCATTCATTTAAGAAGTTTGAAGTTGCTAAAGACCTCTTAACTTCTCTGCATCAACAAGATGCTTTTGAGGAAAACAAAAAATGAATAATCATTTAATTAGATCAACTCCACAATGCTCACACAGCAGAATAGCCATAATACCTTTGAGATAACTTGAGTATTGCTGGTCAGAGCCAAGTCTGCAATGTGTTCCACACACTGCACAATGCGAGTGCAGGCCCTTTCTTCATTCTGTGCCATCCACAGTATGTGTTCATCCACCAGCATCATATTACTGGCGATATCAGCTATGTAGTCGCCTAGCTGCAAATCAAAGCGCCATGGTTAATATACTTTAAAGTTCAAGCAGTCATTCTGCTTGCAGCTTATCCTACAAGAATGAGCCTGATCAGGTTATTTGTCAAATGTCATTTTTATAAGGATACAACACAATGATATTGTCTGTCAATGAATATAGAAATTGCTTTGAAAAATTAGCACAATTAATTACTTTCAAATAGCTCATAGTGCATTCATTTTGCAGCTTTAAGGAAAACCATGAACTGCAAGTATCCAAAAGTTAGAAAGTGATACCCAAATCCTTTTAAAATGTTCTGTTTGTGTAGTTTTATACATCTCTTTATTTTGAAAGAGAATATTTCCAAAGCTTGAAGTTGTTCTCAACATTATATAAGGCTTAATGCTAACTTTCCCTTTTGCAGAAAAGGACCAGTACAGTATCTGGTTTAAAACCTGCTTCCTCCTTCTATCTTCCTGCTTTCTGTACCTCCGTGCCACTTATGAAATTCATGCCATATTCATGTTGTTTCATAGTTGTCCAAAACAAACACTACGATACCAGGCTTTAAAAGTTTATTTCCTATGTCATGAGCCTAATATAAACAAACTCTCTGGTCGGAGACTCATGGCAGTCTGCATCCCTGAATACCGCATTATTCATACAAGGTAATTAAAAACATTCAAGCAAAATTTCAAATGAAAAACATATCTGTGAATTTGCTCCTCAATAACGACACTCTTCCATCATGGGAAGGAATGGAAGAAGCTAAATCTCAAAATAAATATGTTAACAATAAACATTCTGTTTCCCTAAATTACAGGTTATTCATTCATTGTACTAAAATTAGCAGAAGCCTAGCCTTTGTAAAATAAATAGAACAAATCAAGGAGCTCAGAAACGTTTTACTTTACTTTAAATACTGTAAATATTCGCAAGCCTTTTATTATGCGTTTTTCACGTATGAAAAATACCCACAAAACATGCTTGGCACAAATATTCCACTAACAATACATACTTCGTATATTGCAACAGGTTGCCAACATTTCTGGAGCAAAATAGGTTTTATAGGTGTGATTCGCCAAATATTTTGTTCACAAATATTTATGGCTTTAAAGTATACCAAAAATTCACATTATAAGTCAATGGCTGAAAAACTTTGGACACTTCCGACTAAAAGATGATTAAAGCTGGCCAGCAACCACCAGGTTTCAACATCACTGCCAAACTGTATTACAGCAGTACAGAAAGAGCATGCTCACTACTTCATTGACTTATCACAGTAATACCCTTATGCAGAAGCCATTACCAGAGATTATGGACTCCTCCTTGCCAAGAAATAATATGTAATCACTTGTAATGCCAGGTATTACTGCCTAAATAGTGTATTGTAGTTCCTTTTTTCCCCCACACACATTAACATAATTTAATTAACATTATTTTACTTAAATGATGTGTTTATTCTTCACACAAATAAGAATTATAGGATAGAAAGAATTATTCACACAATGATAGAGTTTGCAGCTTGTGTTTTTTTCTGCTAAGGCAGGCTCATTACTCAGTAAAAAAAATAGCTTTGTACAGATCCTATAATTCTCCACACAGGAAGCACTGCTGGTACTGTAATATACATGTCATGATTATAAAAACAACAACAAAAAAGAATGATGATACATCCATGCAAACACGTAGAAAAATACAAGGTTACTGTACATCTTTGATTTGATCCACAAAGAACATCAGCTTCTCCATCATCTGTGTCACAAAAATCACATCCATCATGTCTTCGAAGTGTGCTGCTCCGCTCGTGCAGGCCATCAGCTGCTGTGCAAAAGCAAGAGCATTGGTGGCATTGATCGACACCTGAAATGAGATTGAAGTGACTCTCATGAAATTCAGTTTTACCAGAATGGCACATTTATCTTAGTAACTCATCCATTAGCACAAAACATTCCATTCTGAATCACGCTGCTATGAAAAGGACAATACAGGTATTCTGAACTGTTTCCATTAGTCACTGGGATCGAGAGGATTGTCAAACAAGTCCTGTTCATTTTCCAGCAGACAGATCAGTATCATACAGATTTAAAAGTGGGACTGAGTTGTCAATAACATGTGACTTGTCAATAAAACAAATGTATTAGAAAGAAAGGTTTAGGTGTAATGAAATGAAAATGGTACTGAAGCAAATAAAGGGTATGAAAAAATATTTTTTAAACACCTTCAACAAAGACCAAGCACAAAACAGAACATCAAAATCGATAAAATAAAAATTCACAACAGAAAGCAACACATAGTGCAGGGGGTCCCCAGAGGCTCACCTTGTAAATGCACCCGCAAAGACAGGTTTGTGCAGCTGAGCCACAAGACAGTGAACAGTGACGTCTAGCTGCATGCTTTCACTTTTTGTTCCAGTAAAAGGAAACAGTTTATGGACTGAAAAAGGACAAACCACTGACCCATATCTAGTATAATTCACAGTAATATACCAATCAGACGTAATAAACCATGATGATGGAGCAGATAAAACACTGGGGTCATTCAACAAACAATGGGAATATCAGTGAGCACGCAGGGACACACCTCAATGGGTCAAGCATCTATCGCTGTTCATAATAAGTTTCAAGGCTTATTCTGAAAGGGTTTTGAAAACCTACCTCACTGAACGCATGGAGCACACGAGTTACCTCGATGGAATATAGGCATTCTGAATAATCATCCTCTGCCCAGAGTCCAGCCCTGTCACACCTACGCCAAGATCTCCTCTCCTTCAGAGTGCCATGATATGAACCTGAGCCAAATGGATACTGCATACAGGGTAGGGATGCATTTATTCCAGCTAGTGTCTTTGGCCACCTACCAATATGGAGAGATGTCATGTTCACTAATTAGCACTGGAAGAAAAAAAATCAATTAAACACAATGTGAGGAACGTGCTAAAACTTAAGAAGTAATTAGAAGAAAGTGTTTCTCTCACCCTTTTATTCAGTAGAAAAAGTACACTTGTAATTACTTTCTGGTTTGCACAGCATCTGGTTTCATTCAGTTGCCATATTCTAAGCCCAGTTTACAAACCTGTTAGCAATTAAACACTGCCATGCTTTAATGACGCATGTGGCTGAGGAAAGCACAGTTCATTTTTTAGCAGGGCTTACTTTGCTTACTATGTTATCTGTTTGTCTCTGATCTTTGCACCAAGGATGTAGGTTCATCCATTAGAATAATAATTAAAAAAATAAATAAATAAATAAATAAATAGGTAGGAATTTCTAACACTCTCTAGAACAATAAAAAACTTCTTTGGTTGTGTGTGTGGATTTTTTGTTTTACCTGTTAAAAATCAATCATTTTCAAAGTAGACGTTACATCATGCTTGTCCCTGTGCCGGTTAGAAATGATCTTGCTAGACTCTTGCTTAATATATGGTAATTTCACTTTTTGCTATGTTATAAAATCACCCACATTTTCCAAAACAAAAAGGGATCATTTTCCACATCATTACTGCTCTGCTTCTGGAAACAAAACAATCCTGTTCAGTTTGGTGTTAAGTGTCTTCTGTACACAGAGAAAACAATTCCAAGAAAACAGGCCGTGAAGGAGATTTTGCTGCCTTTGATTGCTTAACGCCACCCCTCTAAACACAGTTTAAAAATAGCTTCCAGTTTTCCACGGTCTTAGAAATAGAGTATTAAAGTAACAGTTTTAAAGGCTATATATATATATATATATATATATATATATATATATATATATATATATATATATATATATATATATATATATATATATGATAATTTGATATTTCTAATAGCCCTGGTTATTGTTATTGTTACATACACTAAACTTAACTGCTTTAATGTAAACCAGTAAGAAATAAATTAACTGTGGGTTCCAATTCCCAAGTTCACCAGAGGTCGCTAGGATTTACAGAAGGGGCAATTGCTCACTTTATTGCCATGACTAAACAAATACAGACCTGAATTCCCCTTTATTGTTAGTGACCCACTCTGCAGAGCAGTACGGCGCTGATGTTTCTAAAACCACAATCTCCACATGCTTGGATATGTTCCCACGGGAGCTGGCGACCAGACACTCCCAATTTCCTGAAGAGGCGACATCAATGTTGGACAGGATCAGCTCACTAAGAAAAATTGTAAAAGACATTTACTAGTTTTATCTTATGGCATTCCATAAACTTTTTTTTTTTTTTTTTAGCTTATAGTCCATCCAACTGCTTTTAAGTTGGAAGAACTAATTGATCGGGCTAGTCTTATATTGGTTTTGGGGGCATACGTAGAGTTACATCAGAGATAAAAAAAAAAAACATATTGATATTATACTACCGGTATTTGCTTTGCTGTTATAAATGTCCAATGCAGTACTCATGTGATGTATTGTCTGCTTACATGACTCTAAAAGCTTTCATGTAAAGGGCTGTATGACATAAAATAAAATAAAACTACTACTGTTACTATACAACTATCATACAAGACAGTGTAAATCTGTTTTATGAATTTAATTTGTTAACCTATAGATACTGTCAAATATAATGACAAGAATCTTAAAATCCGACTTTAGCCACACTAGCACTTTATTTCTAAATTACATTTTAAGATAAAATATATAAAATTACCTTTAAGCTGAAATGCAAAAGCAAATCAGATGTATATGTTTTAAATTAATAAAAGTGAGTAAACATACTCAAAATTCAGTGACCAAGGTTTGAAAACTAAATACGAAGTACAAAGTGCAAAAGAGTACAAGACGGGCAACCACCAGCAATGAACACCTTGGCTTGCTCAAAGCACAGTTTGAATAAGAACCAGACAATTTTATCAGATTATTCCCTCCTTTGGAGGGGATTTGTTTTAAGGGAAGGAAACCTGTATCATTTTTGTGTCCTTGGTTATTAAGCAGAATAGAATTGTGCTTAATGTTTCAGTTAATCACATGTTTATGTGAAGATACATCATTGTATTTGTACATAGAGCAAGAACATTTGTAATCATAGCACCCTGAAAACCTAGTGCAGCTTCCTTGAGACTTTCAATTGTAGGTGGCACTAAATGTATAGCCCTTTCATATGTTTACTCTGAAAAAGTGATCTGTTACTCTGAGTGTTTTGAAATTACAAAGTGTTTGCAATGTTGCCTGAAGGGGAAAAAAACAGCGATAGTGTCATTGAATTCCTGTAAAATACACTTTCCTGAAATAAAAACCAGAATCTACTTCTACTTCACCTTGTTGGTAAGACACATTTGTTAGTTTTTTTTTGTTAGTGTTTCTTAATAATTTTTCTTGCTCTAACTGACTTCAAACATTTTTCTTTTTTTTTTCAATTTTTTGGTGTTCAAATCTACTTCTAAAACACTAGAGATTCATGATTTGTAAGCACAGACATTCTTCACCTGGGTCAATAACACTCACCACAAAAACATGCTTCACCCACTTCTTTATTATTCACATAATACAGATCATTATCCAAATGTGTCAATGCGAGCTTCAATATTTTTATTACAATTTGATTGAAAATTGCATTTATAATAGATTCCTTTATGCAACCCAAAACTTATTACTTTGACAGCTTTCAACTCATGTAATGCATAGAATCGTACCCAAATTATTACACAAATAAATAACATCAGCTCTATGCTACTATTCACATCTATTTAAATATACAGTAGTTTGTAGGAGCCAATCCATAACTTTGGCAGGATATAGTACATCAAATCTGTAACATATTCAAATGTAAGGGGCTGTCCAAAATGATCTGCATTTTGTGCAAGTGTATGCTTTTTTTTTGAGGGGGGCTCTTGAAAAAGAGCACAATGTGTTCACTTCCTGTATTTGATGTTAAGTTTGGATGACCCCAAAAGGTTCTTTATATTTTAAGACACATATTGAAATATAAGCAAACATCTATTATTCTTTTTTTCCCCCTGGCGCATCTAAAATACCATGTCATAACATACATTTAAATACCATTACTCATTTTCTGTTTAGGGTTAATAACCTAGTAACATCAGCCTTACATTACAACAGTTATATTTATGCACTGTTCACTGCCAAACCAATAACGAGAAATAACAGAGTGTCCCTATTTAACTGCATTCCAGCAGACAGATGGAACCACAAACTGTTATATCAAGTCTCAGGCAATCTGTAAATAGTATCTTTCTAAACATAAACCAACTGTTGGTCGCTGTGATGTTTTTAGGCTGCATGACCCATGCTTAAACCATATAAACACTCAAGTGGGAAGACTGGGGCTCAGCTTCCATCAGAAACAGATTCCAAAACTGTATTAGAATTTCTTAGCATTTGATTACAAATATAATAAATATTTTAAGTAGAACAGCCCTAAAACTGACTTGTCTTAAAATTCCCTGTTTCCTAGAATTTTGTTTACATGCATTAAAATGTAAATGTGTAAAAAAAAAATATATATATATATATATATATAGTGAAAAAAAGGTTTGTCAAAAACGATAAAGAAATTACATGAGAGGTAAAGGTAAACAGTGGCAGATCACTACCAGTTGTTTTATTTTTGTTTTAATCAATTTTACCTGTTTTTCTTCCACATTTGAAATGCCCATTTGACACTTCATCACTTTGTGCTTTTACTTTTTAAGTATGTAATTCATAAAGGAGTTCAACATTAAATTACTAGGAATTAGATATAGGATGTGCTCAACTGAGATAAAACATAACTTCAAATAGAGTCCAATAAATTCAAATAAACAGATCTGTGCCACTGCAATAAAAAGCATTTTGTGTGCAAGTGCCTCGCTTTAATAGATCATCATGTATGATTAGTGTTCCGATGAGTTTAGCCATGCTCATCAAAGACATGATGAAGATATACTCTAAGGCTTGATTAGAAAGTTCATGAAAAAAACAGAAGGGGGTTAACATTTTTTTCGCCCGGAATTGTCTAAACAAAACTATTTCCCAGACTCATTATCAGCATTTACATCCTTGTAACAAAGGCTAATGATTTGATTACATGTAACAGTTTATGAGACTGTAAACTGGGCACATCTACACAACATTCCATCTTCCTTTGACTTATTCATCACCCACATTTTTTATAACAGTGTAACACAAACAGTCATTATGGCTCTTGCACTGCAATGACTATGCCTGATTAAGAATCAGCTAAATCTGGGTGTGGGTTATAGCTGTCTGTCTGTTTAATGAGTTATGTCAATGTAAAATAAAATACAGATCAAAGAAATCACCCTTTCATCTACTCTGTTTTGTAACAGCATACGCCTCATGAGATGCAGCTATACAGAGCGATCAATAACACCAACCTCTTATTCTCCTATTTACCAGCATTCTTCAACCCCATTGCTACCCCTCCAGAGCAGCTCTGTGGAGCTACAAAAAGAATACAATATACATGCAGTATCCCCCTCAGAGGCAGACTTCATTGATTCTTTCTGTGTTATGAGGCCATTTACATGACAAGTGTATCTGGTTGAACAGAACTGACCCACATATTTACACCGACAAATCCGATAACTACTTCAACTTCAGCCCATCGATCTCTGAAACACCGCTGCCACTTCGGAGAGGCAGCATGCTAAATCTGGTTGCCATGGCTACAGAACTCTGGAAGCAGAGTGAAAAAAAAAAAAAACTTGTAGCAAATCCATTGGCTGGGTGAGGACAGAAGTGGAAATATCCCATTTATTCTTCGATTAGGCTGATTAGAAATCAAGAGGATTAAAAGAGATATCTCTGAAGCACAGGAAAGCTTGAGGCTTTCAAGTACTCGAATACTGTGATTAATAGAACATGTTCTGCATATTGAGCCAGGTCTCTTATGGTAGAAGAGTGCCTTCTAATGAACAAGGAGACCACCACTGTTTAAATCATTAAAAGAAAGGGACCATAACAAAGCACAGTGTGTGTGAGTCTCTTAGGTTTACATGTAAAATTACCTGGCTTGGTCCTAATTTAGTATGTAAGCAGTGCCAGTATCTAGATATATTACTGTTTAGATCAATTGAATAGATCCTGTGTTCTTTATCTTCTCTAACTTGTTCCTTCTTCTTCTTATTATTTATTTCTTAGCAGATGCCCTTATCCAGGGCAACTTACAACTGTTACAAGCTATCACATTATTTTTACATACAATTACCCATTTATACAGTTGGGTTTTTTACTGGAGCAATCTAGGTAAAGTACCTTGGTCAAGGGTACAGCAGCAGTGTCCCCAACCTGGGATTGAACCCACGACCCGCCAGTCAAGAGTCCAGAGCCCTAACCACTACTCCACACTGCTGCCCTAAACACAGGCCGTCACAAACAGGTTTGTGTTTAAGTGGACACAGGACTGGAGAATAGAAGGTCTCAATTCATATGGCCACCTATGTATTTATACATTAAAAAAAAAATGTCAGTTCAATAAAACATATGAAGATCAGCTTTTTGATTATTTTCTTTAGGTCAGGTCATGACATGTTTTACATTATCAGCCCCCCCACCAACCCCAGCAAATCATTACAATAACATTATTTTTAATGCCTTATAACTGTCATGTGTATTGTGGCCCTTTTTTCTTCCATTAACCTGGCATTTGAAAGAGTACGTATGAACTGACTATATATATATGACTGCAGAATGATGCAGACTGAAGGTTAATCTGTTTAATTACGCAACCCTTTAAAATAAATAACCCTGTAACTAATAGTGTTATTTGGTTGAATCATTTCAGTAAATGCTCTTTCTACACAGCATTGATATTGTTTATTATATCAAAAAAAAAGGAGTATGTCGCATGATTGAAAAGCAGTGTTATTGTTGGCGAAATATTGTAAATATGAGCTAGCAGTGGAAATGAGAATATTTCCTTGAATTTCTCAAGGGGAAAATGCATACTGCCAAGAAAAAAATACAAATGTGAAAGCTGTTTAATTAAAGGTGGTGCCCCATAAAATATTTTTTTACATATTTAAGAAATGTGTTACTGCATTAGCACATCATATGTCATTTTATTGTGCAACACGTTATCAGCATAACAAAAACACCATAAACAAAATCCTTGTGAAACACTGCAGAAGAAGTTAACGAGCAATGCATTTCTGCATTAACTTTGCTGTATCCAGAGTTGTATGTATGATGACATTACTGCATGTTGTTTCGCATGGATTGTTTTAATTCACACACTGTGGGTCAGAAATCTGCCAGGAATGAAACTGAAACATTTCTCAAACTTCTCTCAGGACAAGAGAAGGTTTTATGAATGTCATTGGTATCCAGATCAATGCTAACGAACACACAAAAAAACAGCAACACTGTTTCTTTGAGAACTACAAATGAATATCTCTCTATAACATATCACTAACCAATAAAGATGGAGAAGGTGTAGGTATTGATAAAATAGTTTTTCAATAAACAACAGCATAAGCATGCATTATCATTTTGATGCTTCACACATAAATAGTTATAATGTAGCACTATCAATACCCCAGCAGGTGGCACTCACTGCTCAACAGCAATGGCTTTCTGCCAATTTATTATTTTACTTTGTGCCATTTCAGCTTTTAAAACCATCAATTGCAAATGAGGGATGTATTTGTTCTTTACCTTTTTCAATTTTAAACAAATCGATTCTAGCCATTACTTTAAGTTCTAAATTCGTAAAAAAAAATACACATTTTCTAAATATAAAAAACAATAATAATGATGTTTTCATTTTTTTTTTTTTTTAAATTTACCTTGAAACTAAACAACAGTCATGGACGATGTTTTCTTCTACAAAGACGCCTTTGTCTTCCTCGGTTTCTATTAAGTTACCATCATGGTACCACTGGACCTTAGTGGTGTTGTCGATGTAAGTGGCAGTGCACTGAAAAGGCAAGCGATCCCCTTGAAAGACCACCTGTCTGTAGGATGGTATCATCTGAAACAAAGGCAGCTCCAAGGGTCCCACTATAAAAAATATATTGAGAGGTTTATTTTGAAACATGGTCAGATACTAGGGTAGTCGTTATTGTTTTGGGGTTAAAACTTTTAGGCCATTACCACATTTTATATGTGATTAATCTTTTGTTTTGCTGGCAATATACAACAGTGTTCTAGATGGCACTTACTAATATACATTGAAGCATTTTGTCTGATCTAGGCCCGGACCAAATCAAAACTATGACAACCCGCTAATCGCACTTCACAAAACTGTATTTAATAGCGTTTTCTTTTTTTTTTTGTAAGTATCTAATTTTTTCTTCTCGTAAAAAGAAAATGGTATAAATATAGTTATGTTAAGTGTGATTAGTGGGTTGTCAAAGTTTTGATTTGGTCCCAGCCCTAGCCTACATTACACACGTGTCTGGCAGGTAACAGCTCTGAACTCTGAAACAAAGCACCTTACACAGACTTATAAAAACCCAAAAACAAAATAAAAAAACACAGCAATAGCAATAAAAAAAACACTTAGAAATGTAAATAGAAATGTGAGGGGTAAACTAAGACCATGTCATTTTAATCTACTTACTCTCTAACATAGCATGTTTAGTTCCCTTCAGCCATGAAAAGATTTAAGACATTATTACACCCCCCCAACATGGTTTACACAAAAAATGGAAAGTGTGTTGGTTCAGAACTTTGTTTATTCTTTCCCATCACTAGAAGTCAAACTAACAATAATTGATTTCAGGACTTTCTTCTAAAGTCCTGGTTAATGAGAATATAGTCCCATTCTGCTTAACACAGGGTGTGTTGTTCAATGGTCTCACTGTGGTGCAGCCAGCTACTTCTTTCATTACACCGCCACATTTGCTAAATGTTTAAAGAGCCCCAGAATGTTTATGTTTCCACCCATGATTTTGTACACTGGAGCAATTGTGTGACAGTTTAAATTACTAGCATATATTACTGAACTACCAACTGAATGCCCATTTATTTTATCAGTGTTTGTTTTTTACATTCTCTTTCTTGCCAAACCTTGACAATTGGGAATACTGAGACTTATGATGAAAGGATATCCACAGAATGATATAGCAATGCAACACGGTTAACTGAAGCAGCTTTTTATTATGCATGTCTTGAAGTTTTATAACTGAGTTTATATTGGTTTGAAAAACTTCTTTATTATGCATCAGCCATATAAACCTGTTGGTCGTCTAATTCTATCTGTTAATAGTGAAAGTGCAACACCTTTCTCTGCAGGTTTAAGATTAACTATGCATAAACTGGGATCTCTCTTCTCAGCTCTTTTTTAATAAGATATGTATCTGCTGTGTTGTCTTTTCAGTTTGTAGTATGGAGGATAACTTATTACATATACTCTCAGTGGGTCAGGGACTAGCCTTTTTCACAATAGTTTGTTGATTTTAGACCAGAAGATCAGTTCAAAGGTGAAGTAAGAAATATGTTACATTTAAAATGGCATGATTGTAAATTACTGTAAAGAAATGCCAACAGGAATACAAAGTAATTTAATTTAAAAAGATCGATCAGTGTTGAAAGACAATATACTAGTGACTGTTTTAAAAGCAGGATACAGGATAGCATTGTAGGTACCATTAATGTTTAAAGAAATCCAAACAGTAAAATATTCATCACCAGTGACCAAATATTTAAAGAAATGTCTTAACAATATCAAAGCCTTCCACCTCTTGTTTTAAACATGGCACCTGACTCGGCCAACCATACATTTATTTTAGTTTTGTAAGGATAACAGAATTTCATTGGATAGGATCTTTAAATAAGCCCTCATAATCCCTTGTGAATTATGTCATATCCAAAGCACACAAGATCATTTAAAGATGTTCAAGCCATCTGTTTTCATCACTTGAGAGAGAAAAAGAAAACTTTCATTCCTTTCTGACTTTCAATGACTAGCATGGTCCAAATGACTAACTATTTTAGAACTGCGTAAAACAAAATGCTTAGAAACAGAAGCAGGTGTTAAATCAACTTGTCATAAGAGGGAGTTGTTGGTTACATTTACAGCAGTGTGGCGTTCACCCCAAAAGTGAAGTGTACATGCTCAGAGAACACAATCAAATGCAACTTTAAGACAGCTCCACTTACCAAAATATTGGACAGTGCTACTATACTGTGAATACAGTGAATTTAGTCTAAAATATGAATTACTAGACTAACTTGGGCTGTGATTAATAGTCCTTGTAGCTTTGAAGAAGTGCTGACTAACAAAATAAAAAGTGTGATGAAGATAATTCATGTTTTTTACAATTCAAGAAGCAAACTATTTATAATTCTATTTATCACAGTTTCTGCTTGTGTTGTACTTTTATAAAAGCAGCTTTAAGTATAATTCCTGTCTCCAAACAACTCAAAATGATTCAAACGGACGGCAGATCGTTAAACATAATCGTTTTCAAGATATTTTAAGAAAGCCTAAATACTGTAATCCTATAGTGGATACACTTTAAAAAATGCTGTATTTGATAGTTTTTCAACTCTTTCAAGGTCAAGCCCACAAGCATGGCACTAGGCTAGAATTACGGAATCCTCTCAACAGTGCTGTGTGTATCCAATTCCATGCCAATTCAGTGCAGGATAATTCAAAACATACAAGAAAACTTTGCTTGTGCTGACTGATGCATGTTTTCCATCCAGGTTTAGGTCATGAAATATTGTATGAAAATGCAGGAAGCCTTGAGTAAAATGTATATTCTCAAGCAGCAGACCATATTCCCTACAGGGTCTTATAAAATATTATTTAGAGCTGAATGGAAAATACAGACACAAGCCCACTCTGCTGATGTAGTACTAAAGTACCAGACGGTCCTGTACGAACAAATCCTTTCTAAACAATGGAAAGTGTTAGCATTACTCAAATATCTGACTTCAAATACTTTGCATGTGCTGTGGGATTCTTTTTGAGCTATGGAATGTTACAGCAACATTCATTGTTTTATTGAAGAAATAAAAAAAAAGACACTGCAGGTCTCAAGCTGCACAATTTACCTTGAACACTGGTAAAACACTGCACCAGATCATTCAAAATATTAAATCTAGAGAAACACAAATATCTTAAAAACAACTGCATCCAGTGAGATTGGCGTTCCCACTCACCTGATCTCTCAACGCAGTTTCCATGGTAACCTCCCCCAACCCAACAACAGAAAAGCAAGCAAAAGGATCTTTCAGCATAAGAAAACTGCTTGTCAGTTCTTTAGAGCAGAATTCAAAGGACTGGTTCTCTAAAAGGGTGAGGGTCCGGCAAGCTACCCGTAACCTCACTTTGTAATGCCAGTGTTTCCACAAAGTCTCCCAGCCAGGTTGGCATGCTGTGATTGTAGGCTGCAAGTCCTCTCCACTGTCAATATTTAAATATGCATGGCCCTCACTAATGAAGACAAACTGATCGTGATGATGTGTATGTGAGCGTTTACTTTTTTATTTATAGCCTCCCCCCACCTCCCCCCTCCCCCGAGGACTTTGTGGAAGGAATTTAAAGAGCTCGGTTCAGATTGCAAAACAATTTACACCATGACAGCGATAATAACTGATTGTAGCCCACGAAACCATAGAATATTCCTTTGTGGACAGTGCCAATTACTGAATGCTGGGGGATTTAAATTTGGCCTTATTTTTGACATTTGTTAACCTGATTATTTTACATAGGGGCAAACGGACAACCTGCAATAAGACCACAGAGAAAATAATCACAAAGCTCACAGTTCTCAGAATAAGGAACCTGTGAAAACATTTGTAGCACACAGCACAAACTACAAATGTGGTGTAAGACTGGAATCAGTGCCTTAACCATCACTTTTATGATAATCTCAGTAGTTTTTTAGAGATTGTAGAGTGTGGTTTTACTGCATAGACAACAATAAATCACAATAAATGTAGGCAGCTATCAGCGAACCACAACACAACGACAAACTAAGGCCAGAAAATTCAAGTTGCATTCTACATAAGTTTAATGAACCTATTTTCACTTACCACATTTTAGCTGTTGTTCCTTCAAACTGTGGAGTTCTAGTCCATGCAGAGTGCTCGGGTAAACACACAGGGTTTCATTTCCTATCTGGACGGCGTTGTTTCTGGCCCAGTCTAATAACCATTTTAGGTTACAGTCACAGAAGAGTGATTCTGTGCTAAAATGCCTGTTTAAGAAACCATTCGAAAAAACACAGGTTTTACACAACTTGTCTGGCACAGAAATAGAACTATAAAATACAGTAACATTATTGTACAGTTTCACTGCACTGCATAAGCTCGTTCATGGTTATTAGTGATTGCATATGAGCACTTACAGTTAAGCAATAAAAAACACATTTGTACTAAAAATAAACTATACACTAAACAATATATAATGGAATTAGGAAACGATAGCCTGTCTTACAAAACAATAACAACAGATTTAAGAATCCTAACAGACATGTACTAGAGGGCCATACTTACAAGACTTTAAGTGATACCAGTTCGATGAAGAGCCCTTGAGACAGAGTTGAAAAAATATTCTCTGATAAATTCCTTAAAAAACAAAACAAAATACAGAACACATTACTGTAGCAGAAAAACAGTTCCATAAGCAACAGAAAGGATGTTCTGGCAAGTGAAAGAACCACAAGTTATCTGTGTGTCTGTTTTGGGGAGGTTGGGAGTAGTGTCAAATTAATTCAAATGTAAAAGTCAAAAGTTCACCGCCACTCTTCTACCCACATGTTTCTAGGGGAGAGACGCAACAGTCTTACAATAGATAGGAATGTAATAGACCTTAAATCTCTGATGCACAGAAAGATGGATTGTTTGGGTAACCGCTTTGTGGTCATGGCATGAAAACAGTGCAATGTAACACACTGCTTTCTGCGTTACTGCTCTGGGTGAATTGTTATTCCAGTCGAGACAAAGAATGCTTATTATTGGCAGAAAAGTTGGCAAGATTTTTTATTGGCTACATCTGCACATTGTGAAGCAAAATTAAAGGAATTGCAGACTTTTCAAAAAAAGCAAAGTACTTACAGTTTGAATAGATTGCCGAGGTCTCTGAACATTTCAGGAGATAAACAGCCAATCCTGTTATTGGACAGGTCCCTAAAACAACAAAGAAATGATTGCTCTTATTGGCATGTATTTCAAATGCCCTGTAATTGTCATAAAAGTTCCCATATCAAAACAATGAGTGCAAAGCTGTAATCCCTTATAAAATAGGAAGAAACTGCATCCTTGCACTGTTAAAATAAACGTTTAGTTACTTGATTGAAGTGCAGGTTGACTATTTGATTTATTAATTTTTTAAATCAACAACAATACTTCGCTGAGCAGACAAACCGAGGGTCTAGACCACTTAAGAACTATGGAACAGGCACACAAAAAGCAGTGTCTAACCCGGTCCAGTTAACACCACAAGCCCTTAAATAAATAGAACCTGAGAAGACAGGAAAGCTGATAAACCCCATGCCTGTACAATCCCCAGGCTTTTAGGGTCCACTGGTGGGTGGCGTATGTAAAGTGATTAAGCAAATGCTTATTACTGGTGACCTGAATAACAGCTTGGATCTCCCCATGCTCACTTTCCCTGAGCATGCTACTTATTTTTTTAAATTTACTTTCTTAATTTACATTCAAAGCTTCCGTATCCTGCTTTAATTGAAAAGTGTGCCCCAATGCAGCTGTACAAGTGTAAATTCAAGTGTTTGTATAATCACCAGTAAGTGGACCTCTCAAATTACCACAAGCAGCTCCAATTCCCAGACACATGCACTGCAAATCGTAAACGGATGCAACTTAAAAAATATAGTTATAATAAAGGTCACTACCAGGACCTTTCTAAGTTGTGAAAAAAAAAACCCCTTTGCTTTTTATGTTTTTCTTTTTACTACCTTTTGAGTGTTTTTTATGTGTCAGAACAATTTCATTTTTACATTATCTTGGTTTGCTCACTTTGAAGTCACATCTGGCAAAGATGTTTGTATTACAACATATACAATAAGTGCCTTGGGTTAAGATACCTATTCCTTAATCCCCTCTATTAAAATGAACAATGGGTAACAGAAAAGCAGCACATGTGGTTTTCTGGGGTAAAAATTATAAATTACAAAAAAACATGACAATCTAAATGGAAAAACATTTTGAACAGAACTGCCCACTTTGCTAAACTGTTATGAGAATAATAAAATGTAATACATGAATATAAATAACAAATGCAAAGAATGGTACTTTCCTGCTTTCATGTATCTGCAAAATGTAAGTTGATACGAGTTAATGGGCCATTTCTGAAGCTAAAGTAAAACAGTATTGTTGCTGAGATTATAATTAAGAGAAAAAAAAAAGATTATATCTTTGAGCTATATATATATATATATATATATATATATATATATATATATATATATATATATATATATATATAGAAGCTCAAAGAGCCAGCTGCCCAATGTTTTGATATGTTGTACATATCTTTCTCAAGGGAGCATTGTTGAATCAAAACATTGAATGTATTTATAGGTTTTTGACAGCATGACAACTACTTGTTATTGTTTATATTCAAATCCATGATTTATTCTTACATGATGTAATGGTGTTCTGTATATTGTGACATCATTTCTACCTCTATCTTTTAATCTGTATTCATTCTAATTAACATTATTTTATATAAACATATTTATATTATCATGCAATGCTGGCTCTGATGATCAGCCATCAGCATGCATGAATTTTGTTTATTTATTTATTTATTTACTTACATGTTATATATTTATTGGAGTTAATTAGTTCATGCTTTCCTGTTGAGTCCCGCTAGCATAATAATGTTCAGTCTATTTATCCATTTACTTTCTTTTATTCTTCTATATGTCGCATTGTCTAATTTTAGCTGTTCTAATACTACAAACTTTACATCATTTATGTCATGTCCTTGACTGGTGAAGTGCTGTACTATTGGTTTATTCATTTTTTTATTTCTAATTCATGAAAGGTGGTTCTGAATTATTTTATATAAAGTTGTTCCAGTCTCTCCAACATATTTTATTTCATCACACTTTTCACAGGCTATTCCATAAACACTGCTATTTTCACAGTAGGTATTAGTTTTTAGTGGATATGTGTTGTTCTTATGTTTAATTATATTTTTACTTTTGTCCATGTATTTACACACTTTACATATACTAGTGCAAGTATTTGTAGAACCTATTCTGTCATATATGTAAAACACTTTTTTTTTTTTTTTTAACAGCATATACACTATTTAAAACCACACAGTATGACAATATGTACACTCTGTTTAGTTTAGGGCCAAATGTTAAAAACAATAATAGGCAAAAGAAAGAAATGGTATTAAAAGTTTGGTCACTGTCTTACAAAATTGATTTCAATCAGGATCAGTGTATGTTTAATAATCCCTGATGTAGTACTGGGCTGTCCCATACTGTTACTGTATGTTGTTCTTATACTTACAGCCTCTTTAGTTCTGAAAGTCCACGAAAAGCCCCAGGCTCAATGGTACTAATTAAATTATTCTTCAAATCTCTGAAAAAGTGAGAAGGACAGGTTACTTACAGTGTCATGATTTATTGTATACTACAATATTAATGCAAGGCAAGTAAGCACCCTCAGAGTCCTAAAATATTAATATGGTTTCAATAATTTACAGGGAATAGAACTTTATAAAAATGTTATTCTACAGGTAGGTCAAAATTACACAGCCTGGCCACTTTATTAGGATCGGTCTTCCTGACTGGATTTGGCATCATCCTGATATTAGAATTATATATGCAAATTATCATGTGATGTGACATGGAATCCTTGCATCACTATCAAGCTGCCATATTTCGCTGAAGCATCGTTGGGACCATACAATGGCTTCTTTCAAGTCAAAAATGCACCCATTTAACATGCCAGAATGGTTTAGGAGCATGACAGACACTTCAGACATCTTCCATGGCCACCACTATCCCTGGATCTCAATCCAATTGAGCATGCCTGGGATGAACTTGAATGTTGGCCTCACAATCCTTTGCCTAGTTCTCTGCACCAATTTCCAGCACCTTGTGTAGTATGTGCCATGTCATGTCAAGGCTATGATCAGTGCAAACAATGGGCCCAATCCAATATTGAATTCTACCAAAATGTAATCAGGTTAAGGCTTTGCTATGAAGTGTACTAATGCAAGAAAAAGACAAAAAAAAAATCCAAAAGGATTGAAATAAGCCTGGTTTAATTTATCCAATACACATGTCTGAAAAAAACTATTTCCTCCAACACACGCCTCCCTGACTCTAATATTTAAACTGCAATCAAGACTCATTTGCACAATTCATTATTCCTTTTCTCTAAATGCTTTCCCCCTTTACTGGACCTCCTAGACCTGCCTGGCAGTGCTGACCTTATACAGTGCAAACACTGTTTATTTAGACTGCAATCGGCAGTATGTTGCATTGTGTTTTTGGTATATTGCAAGGGGGATTCTATTTTGGCAAGAGGAAGATTAAATCATGAATATTCAATCCCACTGTGTACACAGACTAAGTAGTACAAGATGGATAAGAAGAGTGCCAAAAAGGCTTCCATTAATGCTTCATTAACATTATCTCCGATACCAGGAGACATTTGCTTCTTGGGCAAGAGGGCAATTGAGTCATTTGGCTTTTTCGGTTTAGAGCCTGTTTTGTCCCAATCAAACAAACTGTGCCAGGCATGAGTGAAGTGCGGTCCAGCCTCTTTTTAGCGCTATACTCAAATGTTAGGCAATTAATATATATTTCACTTGTTAAATCAAAAAGCCACACAGGCCTATACAAGCATGAATCCTACCCTACAAGGAATGGCAAAACAAAACAAAACAAAACAAACCAACAAAAAAAAACAGCATCTGTAATCCCCATGAAATCAAACCTGACAAGAAGAGCAGACCCATGTTTTCCTTTCTGTAGGTGTAAACACTGTTTTTATTAAAACACTTTTAGTAAGACACAGGACTGGATTATAAGGTGCCATTCCATGTCACATCAGCTAGTGGCTGCAGCTACACCGCTCATTCTATTTCAGATATTGACTTTCCTTACTTAAAAAGGAGGAAAATAACTCATTATGTTTTACACATTACAGTCCAGAAATGTTGGTGTCTTCGCAGTTGAATGGTAAAGCTTCTCTGCAATTCAAGTGTTTGTTTTCTGTTGTTAATGCACAATCAAGGCCTCATGCCACACACACACTGTGCATATTGTTAGGCTGCAAAAAAACAGAATATAACGGCTGTATTTCTGAGGTCACACATACCATCAGCAAGGCATATCAATCACCCGCTTGGGTTGTATAAAAGAAGTTTCATCTCTAAGGGCTTGGACTACAGCTGGATAAACTCAAGCAGACGAATGCTTAAAAAAAGAAACATTTCCCAAGTCCCTGCCTTCCAGTAGAATTCAACCAGAAAGCCTTCAGCTTGAGTATTTGAGCTGCCAATGGCTCGTGTCAGTGCTTAGGCATAGATATTGTTGACTTATTTACATTTCACACTTGTGAACTCATTATCTTGGCATAGCTTTATACCTTTATTTGTATGAACTTATACTTGCCATAATATTTCACCTTAGGTAAATACTTTAAAAAAAAAAAAAAAAAAGTCTCTAATTATATCGGTTTCATGCAGAGCTGGACAGGGGCCACATGGAAGGACATTTACTTTACAAGAGTTATTTAAAGAATTATTTTTTTTGTTTAAGTTTGTTTTTATCACTAAAATGAATGGTAAATAAATGGTTCACCTCACGCTGCAACATTTCCTCCTTGTGCTCCGCAACCAACATGTCCTTGTCCGCACGGACAACATGTCAGTAGTAGCATACGTGAACCACCCGGGAGGGCTTCGGTCCCCGGGGTTACACTGCATAGCCTTTCGGCTGCTGATCTGGGCTGGGGGACACTTCTTGTCCCTCTAGGCTGTACATCTCCCAGGAGTGGTGAACTGGGCGGCGGACCTCTTCTCTAGGGAGGGTCCTCACCCGTCAGAATGGCGACTGCACCCTGCAGTGGTGCAGCAAATTTGGGAACGCTTCGGGGAAGCCCAGGTCAATCTCTTTGCCACGGCAGAGACGACCCATTGCACTAGGCGTCGACTCCCTAGATCACGAATGGCCCAAAGCACTTTTGTACACTTTCCCGCTGCTCCCTGCCTTCCTCGAGAAGGTCAGGAGAGACGAGGCGACAGTTCTCCTGGTGGCCCCCAGATGGCACAGGAGAATCTGGTTTTTGAACCCCTGCCAGCTGCTGCGAAGCCAGCCCTGGGTGATCTCGCTGTGCATGGATCTCCTCAGTCAGGCGAAAGGCACCCTCTGGTACCCAGAACCAGAAAGACACCAACTGTGGGTCTGGCCCCTGAACGGGACCGTCTGTCTGTCTTAGGGCTCTCAGATGTAGTACTCAGTACACTGCAGAATGCTAGAGCTTCTTCTACAAGAGCGTTGCACGCCTACAAGTGGAAATATTTTCAAAATTGATGATCCCATTTATTGCCCTATAGCAATTATTTTACAGTTTCTGCAAGATCTGCTAGAGGCGGGAAAATCTCCCTCTACATTGAAAGTGTACCTAGCAGACATATCTGCATGCCATGTTCCCATTGACTTAGTATTCCGAGACGCTCATATACTGGCGACCCATTTTCTTAAGAGCGCTTGGCAGTTACGTCCTCCTATAAAGGACGTCCTCCCTGAATGGAGTCTAGACGTGGTACTGGAGGCTCTCACTAAGGCCCCACTTCAGCCCATACATTCCATAGAGCTGAAGTATCTCTCTATGAAAACAGCCTTTCTATTAGCTATCACCTCTGCTAAGCGGGTCAGTGAGCTACAGGCACAGTCCGTGCACAGTTCCTGTATGCGCGTTTGGGACGATGGAAACAGGGTGTTGTTGCCCACGAACCCTGCTTTCCTCCCTAAGGTGATTACAGCTTTTCACTTGAATCAGTCAGTGGAACTAGAGGCTTTCCATCCCCCTCCCTTTGCGGAGGAGATGGATAGGAGATTGAGTTCCCTCTGCCCGGTTCAGGCACTGAGATGTTATATGGATAGGACGAGAGCACTGCGTCTTTGTTTGTCATGGTGAACGGAGCCGAGGTCAAGCCCTCTCAAAGCAGTGACTGTCCCATTGGATTGCGGACATGGTTTCGACTGCGTACACTAATGTCAGCCTACCCCCACCTGGGAGGGTGTACACGCACTCTACCAGAGGTGTGGCTACGTCATGGGCCCTCTTTAGAGGTGCCATGTTGACCGATATTTGCACTGCGACTAGCTGGGCTACTCCACAAACATTTACCAGGTTCTACCGACTCAATGTTGTAGATCCCTCTATGCCTTCAAGGCACTAGGGTCCTTGAGGTTGCACGCTCACACCACCAACACTAGATGGCGGTAGAGAGATGTCCCTCATATGCTGTCTAATCAGTCTCCCTCATGACGGCTTTGGTATACATTCCCTAAAGTATTGTTTTGGCGGTCATCTTCGAATTGAAAGGGAACGATAGATTACGGATGTAACCCCGGTTCCCTATAAGAGAAGATGACTGTCAACCTTGCCAACCTTGGGTTCAATGCAATTGAGACTGAAGTCTCCGTGTAGTGACTATTTATTACCTTGGGAGGCGGGACCGAGGACGTCACTCCACGGTGGGGCCTATACATATATATGTGTGTGTGTGTGTGTGTACTGTACAATAGTTGACATGTTCTTTAGCCTTGGATGTGTTCTAATTATACATATATTTTACAGAAATTAAACAACCACTGTAATTAAATTTTCCTGGTTCAAAAAAGGTGAGGCTCTCATCAAATTACATAAAATCCTTCACCTCAAAGTGCCATAAAAGACTAATTAAATATGAAATGCAATAGTAGAAGCAGCAGGGGTATTAATATGTTGTCTCTTTTCCAAAACTACAGGTTACACTGTAATTATGGGAGGAGAAGGCATACAGTTATGGGCAAACAAATACTGCTCTGAAGGGCTGGGACCTCTGTAGCAGTTCATTCGGTGGAGGACAGCTAAACTATTCACCCATTGAGGAGATGCTGAGTGGGAAAAAGCACAACCCCTATTGTACTCTGAATAAAAAGGAATGAATTCACATTCATGTACCAAGTACATGTAACAAACTAATGAGGGGAAAGGCCATTTTACAACATAAGTGTTCAAGCTGTACTGGGGTGCCTCTATAGAATGCTATCTCTGCATATTCTATTCAACAACACTCGACAGGGTTTCATTCTACAGTATATGCTCAACGCATTGTGTTTTCCAAGCATGCATGATAATGAGATCCATTAAGATTTTAGTAATTCATTGAATCACCAATACAATTTTATCTGCCAGGTATTTACTTTTTTGATCTAAATAATATTTTAGGTGTTATGCATGTTTGCGTGTTGTAAATGTTACATTTCAACAGATTGTTTATTCCATTGATAAAGTAATAAATGCATGTCTATTGGTTCCAACAAAGGAAATAAATACACCAGAAAGTGTACAGTAAAATGAGTGACGCACATAAAAATTCACAAATGAAAATTATTTCGCTTCAGGAATTTTGGCATAAAACAAAAAATCTATCATATCTGAACAACAATACAATGCCTGTGCATGTAACACACCAATAAGCATTCATTTTGTACTATTGTAGATAAAGAAATATCTATAATCTTGGGGCACATAAATGATTGTAACGTAACAATATTGTATGCAAGTCCAAGCCACTCCATTCCCTTGCTGACAGAGATGAGGAGGGGTCAAGGTCCAACAATGGACCTCTATAGCTGCATATAGACCAGCTTCATAGCTTGCCCCAGAGCTTGTTATTGTTGTATTCAGATATATTAAACAGATGGGATATAGTCTTTATGCTACCATGCAGTTTCATAAAACATTCTATTGGTAGACCATTTATCAATCAAAAGTTGTTATATTTTCATAGTCATGTATTAGACATATCTCTGGACACCATGAAATGGGGAATCATGGTGCGTAGGCCACAGATGACTGGAAAAAACACAGTGGTCACAGTGGTCAGACGATTCAGCCTTCACTTTGCTTAATGCAAATGATAGGGCGAGAGTATATAAGCCACAATAAGCACAAAGCCAAGATTCTGTTATGTCAACTGACCAAGGTGCTGATGGTAGTTTGGCTTGGATAGGCTTTTATTATTAGACCACTTATGACACTTATTCCTACAGGTGACGTCAGCATGATGCAGACTACTCGCACATTTAATGGCCTGATTGAACATCACTGGAATTAACAGTACAGTACATTGTCTTTGTCAATATCCACATCTCCCAGCCACTCTGGCTGGTACATGCATTGATTGAACAGTGGGCTGTTATTCACACCAGAACTGAACCTTGTGGAATCTGTACCTGGTTGAACTTTGATCCTAACAAGTATTGAGGCAACATTACTAATAAAGTAATAGCTACTGACTAAACCTCTCCAGTAGATCGATGGTTTTGGAATACATACTGTACTGTATTACAATAATGTAATACATATGATTATAAAGCATGCATTCTGCTCTGTGAGCTAACCTTTGATTTATAACATTGGTGCTTTTTAAAGGTACTCTATTGCGCAGCATTTATGGCTTTGAAGCTAGATTTTTTTTTAAAAAAACACAATACGGTCAGATTTAATAAAAGGGCTCATTGGCCTTTCTCCTAGTAGAAAGACCTGGAATCACTTTAACCAATTCTTGTCCATCACAACAGCTGGAAAGGCCAAGATCTGTGCAGAGCTAACCTCGATAGCGCTGACCCAGCTGATGCCTGTAGCAGGTGTGCTTTGAATGGAGATCAGAGACTAAAGATGTTGTCCCACCTCAGTGATTTCTCATGATACAGGGAGGCTTTGCAACGATGTACCGTGCCACACAGCCCACAGGGAACTGAATTTTTCATCTGGTCTTGTCTTCATATATAGCTGTCTCATCAACATGTGGTTCAGTGTGCTTCTTTTAAGATAAATCCTAAGACAACCATTTTCTGTACAGCACCTGATGCTTCCACCTTTCTCCAATGCATTTCTACAGGCATGTTCAAAAAGCATCACCCTTTCATCTCACAGCACAATGGTATCAGCATTTAATGAAATGCAGATACTGTATTTCAAATGCAATTAGTGGTTATTAAAATAGTATGAACTGTGAAATACACTAAATCCTGACAGAATCCTGTCTCCCACGATCTATAATAACTCCTCAGTGTTAGCTTGAGATCTGCATTAGCAGAGATTAATGACAAACATTACAGATGCATTAAGATCTACAGTAGTTCATCTTTAATTTATTGATATACAGAGGTTGGAAAAGGAATGGCAATACCTGGTATATATACACTATACGCTTTTGTGAAAAGTGTGCTTCTTATTTCAAAAAAGTGATTACACCATGCTATGCACAACAGCCACATAAGCTTTCAGAGCAACTTAAACACCTAGCAGACCACATTTGAGTCCAGTATTGCCTGCTAATGTGGCACAGCACATAACTTACAGTGCTCTGGCAGTTGCTTCTATTTTTGTCCAGCCTCAGTATTTACAAGTAATACCATTTTGTAACCGAAATTGGTGTATAGTTTATGAATGTTAGCTTTGTACTAATATTTGTAAATGTATTTATTTTCTAAACAATACATAGAGCTTCTGAACTCCTCAGCTATTTGAGGAATCTGTCTGGTCCTAATTTTCTATATTGTTGTTATTCTTCTTGGCAAAAAAAAAAAAAAAGTGTCTTCTCAAATGAATTGCCAAAGGGATTGTTTCTCCCCAGTTGAATGTGCTCAACCTCAACGATTATCACAGCCCAGTCCTGCTTGAAAAAACAAAAAAGCAACCGTGGTGGCATGACTCGCAAAGTATTTGAACGCCGAGGGACTTGTATACCCCTTATCATTGTGGAATTCAGTCACACCATTCAACTGAATCCATGCTTGTTCATGTTACAGAAGAAATCAAACTGGCCATTTGGAAAGCTTTCCTCACCATACTGCTAACCACCACATGTTTTGTCATGAAGTGTCTTCATTCCATTCCACATCCAATTTGACTGCGGTTTCAATCTTATCGACTGCACCTTAAATACAACTGCCAAGAATGTATGAATCTATATCATTTCTTAAAGACTGCAATTCTCCCAAGCTGAACATTTGGCCCACTGCTTTATATAATTGCCAAACCACAGAGCACAATAAGTGGTCAGATTGATGAAACAGTTCTCTAGGTATCTCTAAAAGGATGTGTGCGCACAACAAATTTGAAGAATACCAATGCATGGTTTCCATGAGGCAAAGCTAAGGACAATTCATGATAACATTCCAGTACATATCTTTGTATTTATTTATTACTTTTGAGACCACCAAGGATTATAAATCAGATAATTGATTTTCAAAATATGTCTGGAAAAGTTATTAAAAAAGCAAGCCTGCAAAACAGCTTGAAAAAAGATTGTATACTTTGGTACTGATCCTCCGAAGCGTGCCGAGGACACCCTGGCTGACCTAAACCCCCCAAACATTTAAATAAAATCAGTGTTTATTATTACATGCCGCTCAAAAGAAAAAAACTATTAAGATATATAAACTATTGTGATTTATAAAAACTCGCTTTCAAGACCTCAGTAGTAATCTTTAAAGAAACTGTGCTTGAAAGCTAGTGTTTGTCATATCACTGTAAATCTGATAAACAGTATCAGATTATCATGATTATCTTCTTTTAACACACCAAAAACAAGTCTTTTAGGAAAAATACTGAAATTAAAAAGTGTGTGTCAATACACATGGGCACAGCTGTACTGTATATCAATAATTCATTCTGACTGAATAATTTCTATTTTGCTCTGATACAAATATAACAAAATAGGAATAAGTAAGTGAGAATAAGTGACGCATGACCTTGAAAAGTATAAACTCCCTATTTGAAAAACTGCTTTACCAAATACAAAAGAGTTGAAAGGTGAGTTTTATAACAAAGAATACATACCCTGAGCCAGAAAAATGTTCAAAAGTATACACGACCTCTGCCAATTTTCAGAACTACTTTTCATTTGTCCTGTCATACAGTATCAGCAGCAAGCTTTTGATAACTTGTAACTCATTTTCATTCTTTCATTTTGTCTGGCTAGCTTTCAAAAGCTGATAATGATGTGGATTTAATTGGTTCCCACTGTAGCTGTCTGCAACATCTTAACCTCTCAGGCCTATCCTGTGCTGCATTCATCAAGGTTTTACCTCAAGATCACTCATGGTTTTGACAAATATCCTAATATACTGTAAGTGGACACACCAGGCACACTGGTATTTAAAAGTGTTTAACAGGCGACCTGCAGACATTAATATGCCAGGCTTCCTGGGACAGAGACAGCTGCTTGACACAGTTGCTGCTGTTATTAACCTGAGTACAATTTGATAGCTGGATTAAGATGTCTGCCAACAGTTTCAGCTGGCATAATACATGACATTGTGATCTTGCGCTGATTTGCCATGGTCAATGATGCTAACACAGTCAGTCTACTTAATTTATCCAGGTTTAGACAGAAAAGCATACCAAAAAGTATTTAGGTTGGTTTATTATTATGATAAAATATTAGCTTAATTTAGGTCTTCAAATCTATATATAAAGTATATAATATAACCTATATATTATATTTTTCAGTCCAAAATCCTGCATTCATATGTACAGTATTCAGTATTAGTTCCCTTCCATTTCTTTAGCTTTTCATGCTAAAATATGCCATTAGTTTGATGACCTTTCTTTAAGTGGGCAAAAAGTCTCAGACTGCAGACAAAACTAATTTTAAGTCAGACATAATTAAAGTCAACTGTAAGTTTGAATCAGCTATTATGCGTTGAAATTCACTTTGCTCAACTGACTCAGCCTGGGAAAAAAACTTGTTGGCTTCAAACCATTTCTCCCACTGGCCCCATGTCTTATGTACTTTCTGTTCCCACCAAAGGTTAAGAACAATTAAAAGCAAACTGTTAGGCTGATTAATGTGCAGCAATCACAGGTTTTTAACAGACAAAACCACTAATGAGAGGGTTGCATTTGTCACAAAATCAGAAAGCACAATGCTGCACAACTCCAGTAACAAAAGCGGGATTTTGCTTTTTCTTCTGAAGAGGAAAGCCCAGTTTTCCAGTTTGATAAATACGGCATTTTAAGGTCTAATGACCTAAGCAACTCAGTTGCCCCTGTCGAAAGTCCACTTTAAGCTGTCAATGATATATAAAGGTGGTGATTCACTTTGAGGTTTTGCAAATCAAGCCATTTTAAGTGAACATACTGAGGACCACGTTTCTTTCCCATTTTAAACTGGCTATCATTTAAAAAAAAAAAGAAAGCCACATGGCATGCATTCAATATTTCTTCTATGGATAAAATTAGTCTAAAAGCCTCATTTACAAAGCCCTTCAGATTCAATTGTACTGTATATTGTATAGAGTACAAGAAGCTTCTCTCTATACAGAATTGATTGCTATCCTGTCCTGCCCAGATGTAGAGTGCATCTGCTATTTTAGCAGCACTGATGAAGCAGACTGCATCTATTTTATCTCACTTATTATTTCATGAACTAAACCATGACCCCTTTCCTTTTCAGTTACAATGGCTGAGAAACTGCCAAGTAACTTTGATCCAGAACTGATCACCAGCTTTAGACTGTATAGGTCTTATATTATTATTATTATTATTATTATTATTATTATTATTATTATTATTATTATTATTATTATTATTATTAATACCTGTCTGTCTTTGTGCACACTAAAGAAATCACAAGCTACAAGGAAACAGAACACGGTCAGCTACTCACAGTCTCTCCAGGGAACGCAGACCAAAGAATGAGCCATTCTTCAGCAGTGAGATTTTGTTATTACTGAGAATTCTGCAAGAAGCGAGAAAGGAATTTGGTTAGACAAACAACAAATGAGCTGAACTGTCAAATAAAAAAAAAAAAGGTTGACATCAGTAAAAAAAATAAAAATAAATAAGGTTAACACAGTAGCGTAAAAGAAATAGAATATATGTAAAAATGATTTACAGGGTGTCGTCATCAGTGTGTTTAGGTGCATTTGTTTTTAAAATAAATAAAACAAAATCATTAAGTCAAAACAAAAGATGTGAAAGACATATTTCATCTACCTGAAAAAAAATCAGTTGCATAAAAATATATATTACTGTTTTATATTTCAAGTTTTTGGTAAGATTTATGACAGAAAATAACAAACCTTTGTGTGAGTTATAAAACAAAATGTGCAGTTTATGGGTACTTTACAGTATACACCATGGTCTTACTTTATGTATTGCATATTTCATATATAAATGAATAGGTTCTAATTCAGTCTGTTAAGACAATTACAACCTGGAAAATACAGATTTTCCATATGTATCTTTAAATAAATCAATGTTAAGTGCAACATACTGATAGCCTTGCATCGCAGAGCAAAAAACTATTGTGCATGCAGTAGGTTATACAAGCAGCGTGGCCTTGCTCTGCTGCAGACTCCTAGACCAATCAAGGTCAGGTCTTGAGGTTCAGCTACACAGACAATAAGCCTAAAACTGTCCATTATACTGTATGTAACAGAGACAGTACCATGGGGTTGCTTCCCCAGCATGGGTCAACTCGTCCCGGGGTGGGGGTGGGGTGTCTTACACATCATACACACGACACAACCATCATCGCAGTAAAAATAGACATAATGAAGCAGTCTTACTTTTGTATAAGTTAGTGATCTGCAGATGTGTCAGCTGCATGAAGAGCACAGCGTGTGGTTTTCACGAACTCTACTGTGCAGAATAATTTTTTTTTTTTCCTATGGGTAAATATCGGGACTTTCTTTCTATGCATCGGGACGCGGGACATTTCCTAGAAAATCAGGGCTGTCCCGACCATATAGGGACTGTTGATATGTTGGCTAACTCTAATTAGTATGCAAATGTCAAACAAGAGAGACCTAGCTACCGGTATTTACAGACCTTTGCTAATAAACACTGATTTAAATATGCAGCAAAGAAACTGAACAATACATTATTATCTATTATTTGCTTATTTAGCAGACGCCTTTATCCAAGGCGACTTACAGAGACGAGGGTGTGTGAACTATGCATCAGCTGCAGAGTCACTTACAATTACGTCTCACCCGAAAGACGGAGCACAAGGAGGTTAAGTGACTTGCTCAGGGTCACACAATGAGTCAGTGACTGAGGTGGGATTTGAACCGGGGACCTTCTGGTTATAAGCCCGTTTCTTTAACCACTGGACCACACAGCCTCCTGACACATTGCTACTGAAGCCAGTGTTATGCTTCAATTTAATGGATAGTCATTGTTTCCTTTACAGTTTTTTTCTTAGTACTTTTTTTTTTTAGCCAAGACTAAACAACTCTTAACAACTTACTTTATACTTTTTTTTTCCCCCTACCGGTGATGTATCACAAGAGACACCTTATTCTATTTGAATAAAATGTGATGTAAATACAAGGCAAATCGGTTCTGGTAGCTCAACCTGGAAATTACATCTCTCACACATTAATAACAGACACCCTACATACAGTATATATTCTCTCTCTATATATGTACGACACAACAAA
This sequence comes from Acipenser oxyrinchus oxyrinchus, assembly GCA_030684275.1. NCBI lineage: Eukaryota > Metazoa > Chordata > Actinopteri > Acipenseriformes > Acipenseridae > Acipenser > Acipenser oxyrinchus. The sequence goes on along the minus strand of CM060257.1, from coordinate 49,130,714 downwards.
AGTGGGTGATTGTAAGGAGAAGATGATATTACACTCTTGTGAATTCATTGAGTGGGGTCCTCTGTCAGGGTGCCTTGTGTCATGGGCTCCTTGATCCAAGCTGCTGTTATCAGGGACAATAGGACAGTTTTTTCAGCCTAGTTATCAACCTCCTTTGTCAGGTTCCTCAGTACTGATTCTGATCTTCCCAAACTGACATTCTTCCTAGCACAACTGATTAGTAATATACATGTAGGTTAATGCACTTCGATAAGAATAGATCAAAGGTGAAATCTGACCCCACATGTTCCTGGAAAAACAAACAAGAACAAATCCCAGAATCTCCTTTCACCCCAGATCAAAGGGAACTACTTCATTAACCCTCGTCCAAGCACGTACTGCACTGGATGTGTCTTCTGAACAAACACAACTGGAAAGAAAAACAAACTGCCAAATATTCAATAACATTGCATTGTTCCTCACCACTCACATCTTGAGCATAATTCCTGAGGCAATGGCCATACATATGATGGTTTAAATAGTAAACGACTAAAGTTCACTGCGATACTGGGTGTGTTAAATAAGTGAGCCGCTCAGAGCAGCTCAGTGAAATAACCCACTTAACAGCATGCTCAGTCCCGCTCCCCCCTGGCCTATTCATTTTCGAAATTAATTTGATGGATTTTAGTTTCCATGCAACAGATAGACTGCTATGTCAGAAGTGTTTTTTTTTTTAAATCTATTTCAGTATTACAGCATACATCACGGCTACCCTTATAAAAGTTTCTTAGTAAAAGCATAGCAAAGTGTAATCAAGCATTAAAAGTATAGGTAAGCATAGTAAAAAAAATAGCGAGTTATGGAAAAGCATAAAAAACAGGGTAAACTATGGTAAATGCACAGTATTTGAATGAAAAGGCTAATAAACATAACTTAATGATTTCATTAAAATTATTTGAACATTGAAAAAAATGTCAGAGAATGATAATTGATAATTGCTGACTAAGGAGGGCAATTGTCTTATATTTCGGTTAACCCACAAGGAGAACGATTCATATTAAAATTATAGTCACCATTTTATAAGACAAAAAAAATAAAATAAAATACATCTAAAAGTAGCTGGCTACCTTCTGAGTGAATAACCCATCACTTTCCTTTTATATTGGTTTATTTAATTTAAAACATGCTGGGTATGATGTGCGAGGTAAAAAATAAATAAAGATGCAACACAAAACTGCAGAAAATCTAAATAACTTAAATACTTATATTTCAATAAAACCAATCACAACACGAAGTATTACAAACAACTTACACTGCCAACTAAACACTGAAGCTCTGTTATTCTATAATATTAGGTTGCTAAGCTCAGCAAACCAAAATAACATATTTCATATCAACAAACATTGACCTTGGACATGAAGCACACACTGTTATAGAGCTTAACGTGGTATTAGGAGTGCTTTAAGCTACAGCTAAAGATCTGTGGCTGTACGCCCTGGCCAAATAAGTTAACTGGGCTGGATTCGATTTTGGACAGTTTCCTTTCCTAGTGCTGAAACTATTTCGACTTGTATTTTTGAAAGTTATTTCATGTTCAAAGAGTTAACGATCACACATCGTACATTCACTAATTAGTCAGGATAAACAAAACATTAGCTCTATGTGTCTTGTTACAGCAGTGTGGAGTAGTGGTTCGGGCTCTGGACTCTTGACCGGAGGGTTGTGGGTTCAATCCCAGGTGGGGGGGCACTGCTGCTGTACCATTGAGCAAGGTACTTTACCTAGATAGCTCCAGTAAAAATATATAAAGGGTTAATTGTATGTAAAAATATGTGTTATCTTGTAACGATTGTAAGTCGCCCTGGATAAGGGTGTCTGCTAAGAAATAAATAATAATAATAATAATGATAAAGAAAAGTTTGAGCAACCCTTCATCTCTTCAGTCTTGTGGTCACAACACGGGGAGACAGTGGTGCAAGGGTTTGCAACACAACCAGCTTGAGCTGAAAACAATGAAACCCTGGTGGCATCCAGTCTCTCTTTGACAGCTACACGACTGGAGAGACTGGCAATCTCCCCCTAATTGAAGTATGAACCCACCTAAACAGCGTCAATGCTACTCTGCCACTGGGGAAATGCAGACTTCAAATCCAGTTCACCAGTCTCTGAGGATCTATCTTAGTTATTTTCTCTGTATGGCACAATTATCTCCGAGAGCTGTGAAGGGCACGGCTGCCAATAACTGACTCAATCAGTTCTGTTCACTGAGGGTCTGGAAGGCACAGAAATCTATAAAACCACAGTTGATGAATTCACATCACAGATGATTAATATAAAGACCATCCCTGTATGTTTTCAGACAGCTTTCACCAGCTTCTCTATGGATAAAAGTGGCAGGGAAATCACTTGGCATTGATGCACTGATGAAGGCTTGATTGCCGCAAACAGATTTGTTTGTTATGTTTCTGCCATTATTATTTTTTTCTTTAATTAAAACATTATAAGGAGTGCTGGCTTTTTTCTACTTTCTTTTTTGAGTTTCAGCACCCACAGAGAAGTCATTAAGGTTTGAGCTAAGCGTGTTTTTTTTTTGCGAACTGTTTGTTATTAATGAAACTACAGCAATCAAATGCAATATCCTGACTTGATTTGTAATGCAAAGTGATGAATTCAGCACCAAAAACATGCGAGCTGGAAGCATGGATGAATTCAGCACCAAAAACATGCAAGCTGGAAGCATGGCAGCTACTGTATTGAATAAGTGTGCCTTCCAGCACACCCAGACATACTCTACTAGCACAGTCTACAGCCAAGTCAATTGACTCTACAAAGATTCAATCTCAGGTGATGGCAACACGTCACTGTACAGTCTGGAACACTCAGTCTCAAAGTATCTATCAAATGATATATCTGGGTGGGTACACATGCCAAATGCTGCCTATATGGTATGCACCTGGAAGCTGCTTCTGTTGTGTTTGAGTGAAACTCACGAGTCTGAACAGAACAGACTTAATTGAACCTTGGATTCTAGAGAGTACTGATATGACTGGCTTGAGATGTCTATGGATCAAAACTCATAAACCAACTGTTAAGATGGTTATGAATCTAAAAATGAAGACTATTTTGTTTTTATTAATGGAATCCATACATATCACAAGCATTGCCTTAACAGCTTACAACATTATTTAAGTCTGGTAACATAAATGTAATTCTCTCAGTTTTGTTTTCTTCCCAGATATTGGTCCCTCAAGCATCAATGTACTGCATGCCAGATTACAAGTACACAAAATGCTCCAATTTACATGACAAAACAGCAATAAACCACAAAACTGTGCTTGAGATCACTTAGTGCTTATATATTATGTCATTGCTGATATAAAACCCATCTGGATAAAATCAGTATCACTTTTCATTGCAATATACAATGTGTACATTAGGAAACATTATAAGTGGAAAGTTTAATGACCCAGTTTCCATGGAGAATGTTTAAAAACACATTGCAGGAAGTTATGGTTCCTGACTCAGGAAGCAGACTGAAGCAAAAAAAAAAAAAAAAAAAAGATAACAAATACAAATTTGCATCAGACCTGGAAAACTCTCTGGTTATATGCGTGCCACTAAACTGTATACTTTTTATAATAACAAAACAGCACTGCTTATTTCAAACACTGAAGGTTTTTCCAGGACATTTTCCTAAATGTCTGCTATTTTTTCATTCTGATTGTAAATGTTTCTTTAGGTCTGCAGTACACTAGCTATTGTGAAGGTTCTAATCTCCAGTAGGCTGCTTTATGTATTCACTTTAAGAACATTATAAACAGGCTCTACAGAAATGTATGTTATTATAACAATAAAACAATGCATCTTATTTTGATTAAAAATCATGGCATGGATCACCTTCCAATGTCTGTGGTCCAGGCACCACAATGCACAACAGCTGTACCTGGCAGGAGATTCCAGAATCTGCAAATCTTCTTTTAGTAAAGTGCGTGTGTACGCTGACTAGATTAACAGTAAATCAGATTGTTTAATGGTGACCTCTCTGTAGAACGTACACTGATTTTGACTTGCTTCCATGTATAATGAGCTCTTAAGCCATCATTACAATCTTCTGAACCAGCATGACTGATCGGCAGCTAACCCACACTACCAGTGCCAACAGCTTAACACCAGAGTTACTATTATAGAGAAACTGCTGCCAACTTGCTATAGCCTTTTGCCAAAGTCTCGTTATGGGAATTCTTTCACCACTCCCCGTTTAGTTTTACAGTAGATTTCAATGTTGAGAAAACTAAGGGTCTGAATGAAATGTGGACACAAACAACTGGCATTTATGTTTGTTTGGGATTTTTCTATTAAACTACTATATGGATCTATATAAATAAGTGTTTGGTTAATATATGCATACCAGTAGAGTAATTTTACTATAAAGTACTGCAAAAACTGAAAATGACAGTAAATTATAAAGCCCCCTATTTGTTTCAGCCTGATCATTTTGTATCATGTTTCCAGACAGTGTTCTTCTGTTTTTTCACTGATCTTGTTATACTGTACAATTGAGGAATACCAATCTTGTCATATGTGTTGTCTAGGTTAAGAAAGCACAGGAGTTTTGAAATGCAACACTAACTACAGCTTCCTTTCACCACTGAGCTGCCTCGGCTGCTTTCCTTTGACCTCAGCGTATGCTCAGAGCATGTTTGAGAGCTACTGTGTGACAGCAACAGGTGTTGAGACCTTTTCAGGTGACTGGTATTCATCAGCAGAAAGCTTTCCACTCCAAGCATCACTGGTGATGGATACAAAAAGCATTCAGACAGTACAGACTAGAAGAGGCTGTTATTTAGCTTCCTGAAGTTAATAATTATAATGCAATTCATTAAAACTATTTACAGCATGTATATTATTGTAAGGGAATGTTATTGGTTTTTTTTAAAGTTTTAATTTCAACATTTTAACAATACCATCCTGAAAATGCATGTAACTTTGAACTGAAATATTTATTCTAAAGAGTTTTCATTTTTTTCATTGAAGAGATACTTGATATAAAATTAAATAAAATAAAAAAAAGTACAAATCTGATATTGTTGTACCTTCATAAACTACCGGTAAATTGAGTTATTATTAATGTACTTCTTTCAAGCCATTATTGTTTATTTTCATGACATAACACAACAGAATTGAGCGGAGGGAAACCGCTTGAAGTAGCGAAAGGTCACATTTCCTAATGCAGGAAAAACACTTTGCCAAATGGGAGCTGTTACTAATAAAGCTAAGTTCATAACATTTCAATTGCAGAGAAGGAGGTGGGTGCCGAGCCATTTCTGTACAGGTTTTAAGAGGACAGCTAGCAAGAGAGCAGAACTGTACAATTACTGCAGGCTTGTGTTCAGCTTGGAGTGCTTCACTTTATAAAGGCATTGTTACAGAAATGTAAGAGACTTGCAGAATGCATGTGATCTTAAGAGTAAACTGCACAAACAAACCATTAAAAGAAACACATTTGCAACACAGCATTATTATTTGATATTGTCTCATTTAAAATCTACTTCAGGTCAGCTTATCTTAATAAGGAATGCAAACCAAACGCCTAATTTAGCAATCCTTTAACCCCTCCCCTTTTTTTTACTTTGGATTAAACACTTTTTTTTCTTTAAACTTTTACATAGAGCCCTACCAGACTATTAGTTTTGTCTGCAGTAGAATTATAACTGTGTCTGTCCTTTAGTGCCGGAAGATGCCTGGATATGGATGTTGTCACACATGGGTGTTGTAAGGTAGCATTAAGTTCAAAAGATGATGGCTATATTCTAAGTTTTGTTTTCTCACACAGACAGATTGACCAATACATGGAGAGCACACAGAAACTGGAGACATGGATGAATATTCACCTAGATCATGCATATGACCTGTTTTAAAAGCACAAACAGTAACCAGATGTCCCGTCCCCCTCTATGAGGGCTATACAGGGGAGGTGGGCTGATGTGAAAAAGCAGCCTGGTGAGAGATGTGGGGTATATTTTAAGAAAGTGAGCTCATACAGTACTGGTGTCTCATTCCAAAAAATCAACCTCTTTCTGAGGAATAGGGGATGAAACAGTAAACAGTACAGTTACTATTACTGAACTAACCATCCCTACACGCCTTCTCTTTCTCTCAAACTCAAATACTTGACTTTAGTTATATAAATCTGTCTGTTCATAAAAAATAAAGTAAAACCCAAATGCCTAAGACTTCTTGGGGGCATAGAGTGTGTGTGTGTGTGTGTGTGAGTATTCATTTTTAAAAGAGAAAGAAACACAAGTAACTACTTGTAAACAACATGACAGTCGCAATCTACTACCCTTTATTGTAGAATATGTCGATTCCGCCACTTTTTTTTAAAGTGATTGCAAACGAATTAATTTAAAAAAAAATAATGATATAATGAGTATAGTTACTGCAAAGTATGACACTATTAAACAACATTTTCATTAATCTTGTAATTTTAATGTATTTGTGCTTAAGAAATTTCTCGATAATGAAACTTGTTAAAAAACAAAAAACACCCAATTTACTTAACAGAAAGTATGCTGTAGATTACTCATATTAAACACCATACTCACAGAGAAACAGTCTTGTTGGGTAAAAAGCTGGGCTGTAAAGTTTCCAGTAACTCTCCGGTGTTACAAACAACTTTGATGCGAATAGTTTGTCTCCCAAACCCTTTGACTTTGGAGCGCTCGGCTGTACAGCGGCAACTGTCAATGATTAGGTCAGGACAGTTTCTGTTTGCTGAAGAAATTCCCCAAAATCCAGCAACTAAACATACCATGCACAAGAATTTCATCGTGAACAGAACCTCTGTTTGAATTGCCTTAACCCTTTCCAACACTGAACATGAGAATCGCTCATGTCACTGTTGTTTTACATAGGCAATAAGTCTTATCCATGGCAATACAGACCGTTATAGATGAGTGTAGCACGGCGTCCTTTTCCCAGTGCAAGCAGCATAATATCATATACAAGCATGTTCTGTTACATTTAGTGACCCTACTAATATATATATATATATATATATATATATATATATATATATATATATATATATATGTCGTTAACGTCTCAGTTCTCAGTTTATAGTATCCTTTTGTTTTTTAAATCACATGTCTATCATGATCGCTGATTGATATCCAAAACTTTTGCGCACCAAACATATAGATTTTCTTTGCATTGTCGCTTAATCAACTGATTTATTATTATTATTATTTTTTAAAGTATAATTTCCATCTTCAGCAAGCCGAGATTAATAAAAAAAAATTGCTTCAATTAAGCGGTGTCCGAGTTCTGGATCTATGCCGGTTTTCTGAGATAGAAAAGTTGCGGAGCGTGCAAGCTTGGAACCACAGCAATCAACAGGTTAGCCAGGCATTGATTACAGCGCCTGTGCCTAATGCGCATTGAAGCAGAAACACAATTTACACTGTGTGTATTGCCGGGGCTGCTAGAATGCCAGGGACACACCATCCCGCCCCTTACAAGACGAAGGAAAGTCGTTGTGTATTTTTATTGGCAGAGAAAGAAACACGTCATGAGGTACAAGTTAAAATCAGTGTAGAGATTTGAGTGTGGAAACGCTAAATGGCCAAGTCGCTTTTGTAAAGTATATATTATTTTATATGCTAATAAGCTTTCAAATCAAACTTTCTGGAGTTTAGTGCAGGGTGGGGTGGATTAGGTGTGTGCTATATCACTGTAAAATAATAAGAAATAAGAAAAACTGCAGAGCAAAACATGTAAAACAAGAAACAGATAAATAACAAGTTCATATGAATGTATTTTTTTTCAAGTGAAAGTCTGCAGTAGTTATATACATTTTGAACAGTCCAAATTATATTTCCCAAAAGTTGTGTTAGCTGTATTGACAGAAGAATCCACCTTAAACAAGGTGTTTTGAATAATATGACCCTGAAACCCTGACCGGATGTAACAATTACATTCGTAAGAAACAATTCAAAGAACAAATGTGGTACTTCTTTCAGGCAGTGCTGCAGGGGGACAGGTTAGTGTTTGCACTCTGTACCAGATGTACTCGCAGGTTAGACATGCTTCTGGGAGCGCTGTTTATGTCACAGGAATGCTTAAAACGTGTTAATCTAAAGTTAAATAACAAGAATATATGAGATGTTTCATACCCACACCAAGTTGCTCTTTAACTCACAGTAAAGAAGAAAAAAATAAGGTAAATTGAGGAATCCAGTTTCCTGTATGGTGTTCTGTAGGCATTGATGTGTTGAGTATCTCTGAGACAGCTCCAAGAAACTGGTGTGATTCAGGCAGAGCAGTTGCTGTCTGAAATGTTTAAACTGGAAAATCTGCTTTAATCATGATAGTATTTGCAGTTGGTTGATATATAAAGTTAGAAAGCAGTTTTTTTGCTACAGTTTTGACATTTTACAGGCGACCAAAGGATATATCATTAAGTGGAATAAACTTAAGAAGGATGCTGTGTTTTCATACTTCTCTGTTTTCATACTTCTCTGTAGCTGAGATATACAGACGATTACAGTGAATCATTGTTCAGGAATATCAAAGGTCGCTCTGTGACTTTTACTGGACACAGGAACCTTAAAAAACAGTACTTCAGTCATTTTAGTTAGCGCCTACCAGTATGTGATTTTGGTATTTATGCCATAAAGGTTTTCTTTTAAGCAAAGTTGCTGTTCCTTTAGGCAGAGTATTTACAATTGGACAATTCCGTTTCCAAACCACAAGCTTGTTTAGTAAGCCGAAGTGTTCTCTTTGGAGGTGTTCCTATACGCAGAGACTACTGTACCACCCATTGCTACTCAGAATAACTGTTGTATATCAAGTCTAGTTCATATTGTAGAGTCAGTTATTAGAATAGTGGAACCTGCTCCTTTAGAGGAGGTGCTCTAGTCCAGGGCTTCTCAAACCCGATCCTGGAGACCCTCAGTGCTGCTGGTTTTCATTCCAACCAAGCTCTCAATTACTTAACTAGACTCTTAATAGAACTGATAATTTGCTTACCTTTTTACATGTCTTCAGCTCTTAAACAGTTGCATATTTCAAATTAGCTGTAACATTTGATAAGTAATTTGATCTGTAACTGTTTAAGAGCTGAAAACAAGTAAAAAGGTCTAATTAAGCAAATTATTAGTTCAATTTAACGTCTAGTTAAGTAATTGAGAGCTTGGTTTGAATGAAAACCAGCAGGGGGTCCCCAGGGTCCCCAGCCCTGCTCTAGAGGCTGTCTGCTTTATTTTGTGAGTGTGCGGTATATTGTTTTACATCTTTGCGGCTGGCTCATCGGGTGCGGATATAATTGTTAATATTCGGCTGATAAAAGTTCAGCTTGTGTTTATCTTGCTTGTCAAGCCATCAGTTTATTTTCTCACTGCGAGCAAAGAGTACAAATAGTGAGTATATAACATAACACTGTCATCTGACACGGTCACCTGTTTGCACTTTCCGTAGTGGTTGAAAAAGTTTTCAAACTGTTTTTTTAATATGTAGAACAAAATTTACAATAGATTAGTCACGAGTGAATACAGCTTAAAGGAAAATGAAAGTTAAGTCATCAATTTGGAAAACATTCTGATAGTTGCCGATGAAAGCTGACGTGGTTGGATGCGTCGCCTGTGTCTCATGCAAGAAAGTCTGTGCTTTCAGTAGCCGTAAAACGGATACATCAGACTTATTAAAACATAAATGTGAAACGGAATCGGGATCACGATTCAGAGCCGATGGTAGACATAGCTTATAGGCGGCTGTCTCACTGTTCTTTATTGAGCTGCTGATGTTGTAAGATGTTGTAAGAAGGAGGCTGTGTGGTCCAGTGGTTAAAGAAAAGGGCTTGTAACCAGGAGGTCCCCGGTTCAAATCCCACCTCAGCCATTGACTCATTGTGTGACCCTGAGCAAGTCACTTAACCTCCTTGTGCTCCGTCTTTCGGGTGAGTCGTAATTGTAAGTGACTCTGCAGCTGATGCATAGTTCACACACCCTTGTCTCTGTAAGTCGCCTTGGATAAAGGCGTCTGCTAAATAAACTAATAATTATAATAATAATTGTTGTTTTAAAATTGTCCAGTTAAAAAAAGGGACCTCAGATTATTAACAATCTATAGTTACTAATATAGTGAAATAAAACATTTACAAAATTACACCTAGGCTACCAAATTTGTGCATACAAGCGCAGGCAAACTGGCCACACACGAGAGAGAGAGAGAGAGAGAGAGAACAAAGTGACAGACTCAATCATCCACACGCCCTCCGTGACAGCAGGCCTCTGAACAGACAAACAGACACACTTAACATGCTCAATCCCAGCATCTTCAAACATATTTTTGCAATTTGTGTGCGTTTTTGCAGATATGGATCGGATAAAGTTAATGTCTTTCAGATGCATATACAATTCTTTTGTATCTGTGCAAGGCTTTATGTATAACACATTAGATGCTGTTTCTAAAACTTTTCCACCTCTGGTTAGGAGGTAGAGGAATGGATCACCATCCCTGAGAACATGCATGTGATTAATTTAATATTAAAATATGCACTGCAGCAATATGTAACAGTGCATTTTATTTATCGTATTTATGTCTGACAGGCAGATGCTATCATACGTTTTTGCTGTCACATCATTCACATGTTTGTTTTATAATGCAAGCTAAGTAATACAACATGCAATAGAAAGCTTTTGAAGTAGAGCAAATGTTCCTATTGTTGTCTGGAGAGCAATAGAACAGTATGGGTTGAGACAGCACTATGCAGTCCACTATGTATTTACTCAGTAAACTGAGACTGTTTCTAGGAAACTGACAAACACAATTCACAAAAAAAAGAAAAAAAATGTAATGAATCAAAACCATGGATAACACACACACACATTGTGTAAGTACAGCTCCTGTAGGGTTTTGAAAAAGGACCCATTTCTGAAAAGAGTATTAATTTGAATGATTTTCAGATATTAGGAAGCTTTGCCCCAGTTCTATGTTTTTGTTAACACAAACACATAACCCATCTTGCTCTGGTTCTTCTATAAACAGTATTTTGGGTCCATCCTCATCTTCATGGCTAACTAGGCTTGGACACCAAGAAGTCAAAAGCACTTTTCATGCATGACCAATGTGATAACATTCAGTCAGTACAATTGCAGATTCAAATCACATTTCCTTTCCGTTTAAGACTTACACTGATAGTTCAATCATTTGCACATTAGCATATATTGAAGCATATGTGGTTTATTTCCTGAAAAAGACTGCTCCGGTTTGAGGTTATGTAGACAGTTAGCCAGGAATATCAATCAACTGTTCATATTGTGTGTGACCATAATAGCTCCGGGCAGGGACTCCAGCTGGATAAACTCAAGAAATGTTCAAGAAAGAAAGAAACGTTTCTCTTGTACATTTGTTGCGCAGTGCTTCATACTCACAGACTGCCTCTGAGAGGAGTTCAACCAGAAAGATTAAGTTTTAAAACAGATTTCTGACCTGCCAAATGTTTACAGTCATTCATCTGTTATAGCCAAAGGCATACACGAATCCACTCTCTAAAGAAGACTGGCCTAAGCTTGTTCATTTTTGGATAAAACATACTTTCACGTTTTCACATTTTCTTTCTGTGAATCATATTTTGTTTACACAGATGTACACCTCTATTTATAATAACTAAATCTTCTTGGGAAACGACCCCACAACACTTAAGAATGAACTCCCTTGACATCATCTTTTATACAATTTTGAAGACAGAAAATATTTTTGGACAAGTGCCCCAAACTTTAACTTGGCTATCATATTAATGGGAAAAAAGTACTTGTTGGTCTTATATTTTGAAAATATTTGTGTAAAGTGGTATTTAAATAGCAACCCAGGTTTTTATTGCATTTTAGAAATAATAATATTTTTTCTTCATAATATTTGTGGAAATGTGGTATTTCAGAAAGAAGATGTCCACTTAGCAGTAGAAAATAACAATTTATTAATTGCAAAAGATATGCCTGATGGGCACATGAACAATTGTTATGCCTGACATGAACATGATAGCCGACAGATACATAATACATTCACATTTATAATTTGGCCCATGGCCTTATCCATTGGAGGTCGATAGCCGCCCCTTTGCTGGCTGAGCTAAGATGAATGCAATACAGTGATTAAGAATGACTCGGCCAGCAGGCAGGACAAGTGGCACTTGGGGCCACCTTCCCCCAAAATATAAGGCCACTGCCAATTGTTTGCACAGTTAACTGTCACCCGTGTTTTTTGAGGAACGCGGGTAATGTCCATTGATAATGTGTAAAATTAATTATGCACTTGACCAACCGCCCAGTCCGACATGATGCAAGATAGAATGATATCTTGTTTGTAATAGTGCATGATAATTACTTTTTGGACCTGCCTGGTTCAAGGAGCTAAGACGCTGCCCAATACTGACAAGCATGCTATGTATTTATGATGGATATGGATGCCAGTGGCAGGACAAGTGGCACTCAGGCCACCTTCCCCCAAAAGAACGAGCCGACCTAAGCCTCCCCCACCCTGCAGATCCAAACCACTTAGCGCTCAGGTAAGGAAAAACCCCCTACTCACCAGAAATAGGGGGAAACCTTAGGGAATCCATGGCAGAGGGTTACCCTTTCTCCAAGTTCTAAATTAACGACTCCAATAGTCCATAATTAGCCCTATATCATTTTTTGAGCCGATAAGTCCAAGACATTCTTTCGAATGTAGAATTTGTATGCACTGGAAGTCCATCTCCCCATAGCCTAGATTAGGTGTGGAGCAATGTTCCTGGAAGCAGAAGAAGTTGCGGCGCCGATCCCGAACTAATGTCCAGAGTAGTTATCGGGAGGAAGCCCAGCGTAAAGGAGACACTGACGAAGGATGTCACAGAACCGGATCCTGGACACGACTATCCATTCCGGGGTGAGAAACGGGATCCTGGTTGCTGGCCGTCGGACGAGGTGACAGATAGCTGAAAAGAGCAGAAACAGGACAAAAAATACAATGTGTTTTTGATAAATAAACATACACACCTTTCTTTTCTCGGTCTGATTTTGATTGTTTTAAATGTAAAGAGTACGTGACCTGGGATTAACGATGGAGATCTCCTATGCAGAGGTCCGAGTCCGAATGACTGGTTCCGGCATGTGATTTCACCTATTTAACTGGTTAAACTGGTAACGTAGGAGATTGATGGGTGGAGTCTCCTTTCAGAAAGTCAACAAGTTTCCCATTCTTATATCTGCTAGGGGTATTGCAGGGGGAAAGGTTCATGATTACGCTGGAGTACTTTTCTGTTGATGCCACAGAGGTTCTTTAAGTATTAAGACACGCAATTATGTCCAAGCAGGTGCAGGAATTAATTCTCATATATACGTGTTAAGCAACTGAAACCAATTTGAATTTTGATATAATTTTTCTGTAGGAGTGTTACCATTTTTTTCCAAGCACTTGATTATCTGTCAGTTTTGTGGCCCAGAACCTGATTATACAGTGTTCAGAACTATTCATTATCAGATCTAGACATTGATTAATGAAATACTGTACTATTATTATGGCTCCCAATAGACTTGAGCAATATTATTTTGTAGTTTCCTTGATTACATGATGTTAAATTACAGATCTAGATGATGTTCATATAGTTGTTCATGTGCCATTATCTCAAAATGAGATAATGACTTCAATAGCCATACAAAATTCTATATTTTTGTTATACAGTAAAAGTACATTTTACTTTCTGTCTTTGAATGATGAACACAAAAAGGAGAGGTGCCATCATATCTAAAAGGCATTTTGTTTGTGTTGCAGCATCTGGTAGTTATCTTAAAGAATTCCAATTACCTTGAATTCTGATCCTGTCATAAGTACATTGATCACGTCATAATCTCCAGTAGTAGGGGAGAATGGATCACAAAACAAACATTTGCATTCATTGGCACACTCATCAGAATTTCCTGGATGCATAGATTAGCCCTTATTAATCATATGATAGATGGTACCTCATGACCGGTAATGAGGGAAATGCAGCACCAGAAGTGTGGAGAGTCAAGGCATTGCAATCAACTGAAAGCGTTATTGTTTTCACACCCTCAAGTTTCATGCAGCTGTGCAACTGACCATGACACCTTTCAAAAAACTGTATCTAGATCAACTGGGCATGAGGCAATATACTGCATGTGTTAATTCAATGCTATTACTTATGAAAAATAAAATGAAACCCATGGGAACATGTTGTTGAAATGAAATACTTTTCCAGCTGTATGGTATGATGTCCGGATAACTGACCCTCGCCACCCCCCTCTTTCTCCTGATAAGTGGTGGGAAAGGGCAATGCAGAAACAAAGGCCCTCCATAGCTGGCTCCAGAGAATCATACACAAGCCCCTTTCTCCCAGAACTCATGGGAGTGTTTTAGCTCATTAAAATGTGACTTAAGGGTGGGAACAAAGCTATACTACTGTGTTTTTTGTTTTTTTTTACCATCTAACTATTAGCAGGATTGCCAGAAATATTGCATTGCTAAATAAGGAGGTAATCCCATTGGAAGCTCTGACAATTTATCTATTCATAACACTGCCTTGAACTGGTGTTCCTTGTTTAATTCAAAAAAGCAAGCTCCATTAGGGCTACCAAAGGGCTTTGTTTATTATTATGCTTTATTTCTTGGAACCTAAACACAAAAGGAACACTGTTTTTCATTTCACATCAAAATGATAATTGTAGCTGTGTTCTAGATTGTCATGCTGCTGGAACTAAAGGATATGGCCAGTGGGCAAAAGGTCACCTTGTATTCTTGTCTGCTGTATAATTGGTGGTTGTGCATTGGTGTGAAACAGGTTGGCATAAAGTCTCAAGCTGTTTGTGAAGAGTTTCACAACTATAATTTCATGCAATGTGGTCCAGCTGTCAATGATATACAGAAGTTGCTTCCTGTCTTCATTAAAGAGTAGATTTTATTTTCATTGTTTTTAAAGGTCAGTTTGGGGGACTGGGGAAGAGAGCAGTGTTGTAGGATAATGTTTGAATGCTCGTATGTTTTCAAGATGAATGGCAATCCACATCATGAGTTTGCCTAATAAAATGAATAATCTTTGCATACAAATTTTGATTTCTCTTGTTAAAACTTTACAGATTAAACTTGTTGTCACAACCTTACACTCAGCAATGCAGAAAGGTAAACAATTTTCATTGAATTTAACATAATGGCTTCTGAGTTTAGAAGCAATACAGAAGTCAATGGAGTGGAGACAACTGAGGAATGGCCACAGTAATAAAGATCAACAATTGTTATCTGTGGCTAACTGCCAGGCTAAATTAAAGTTTAACTTTTCACACCGGAATCCTCCTTCACAGTTGCCCCACCTTTATCAAAGATGTGAATAGTTAACAGCGAGATAGCTCAGGTCATTTCTGGTCTAATAACTGAGTTTAATACATGTACCTTGCTTTTATTATTATTATCTATTTTTACTGCATCCATTATTTGGTTTAATGTCTTTCATTTACATTTTTTTGTTTAACTAGTTTCTGCTTCCATTCATACTGTATCCTGACATAATTTAACCAAAGGTTAGTTTGTTACACCCCTGGAAAGGTGGCCTTTAAAAGTGTTTCATGGATGATCTCCAGGCATTCGCATGCCAACCTTCCTTCAACACCTGCACGACACTGTGCTGTTGTTGTCGTCAAGCTTGGTTCTACTGTGATGGGTGGATGAAGTTGTTTGCCAACAGCTCTAGCTGGTGTGGTATCATGCTGATTAATCATGGTCATTGGTGCTAACATGCTGGGCATATTATCTACCCTGGTTTACAACATTAGGAATATGCATTGGAACTACAGTACATCCACAGTACTTTATTAGGGATTTTTCTCTGTCAATTTCCTCATCGTTCTCAAGTCTTTTCCTGTGCCCTGATTTTCCCAGTAGTCAGTTAAAGCACCAATTCTAAATTGGTTACCAAGTTCGAAGTCAAAAGCTTGAGAGGTGCTTGGAGAAGGCTGAACCGAGAGAACAATGTTTATTCCAAGATCCATTCGTCAAGTTAAATCATATTGACTATGGACATCATATTGATCTGAGTGCAGATATTTGAATTACATATCATGCATGCAGATTGCTAAGCTATGTAGGTTTGATGTGGATTCTACTAGACATACTTGATATAAAATTGAAACCTTTTTTTGAAAAAAAGTTTTCTTTTTTAAACAAATCAAACGGTATGCCAATACAGTTTAATAGCTATGATTCTACTGGGGTTTTTTTTTAATTTTTTTATTAAAGGGTGTAATCTATGTTTTAAAGTGAAAAAAGGCTCCCTGCTAAGTACATTATTCTCGAATGAAGCTTTTGCACTCCTGAAGAACCTGCAAGCAATTAGCAACTAAGAATGCACAGAACAACACAAGCTGGATTCAATGCTCTGAACTGGGTAAAGAAGGTTCTTTCTGATGCTTTAATGTGATATAAAACAGCATTACAATGCTTAACTATTTTGTATTTCATAAAAAATGTCAGTTTCTGCAATTTCCATTTAATGTTAATACTTATTTTAAAAAGCGTTCACACCTTTTTAAGATGTGAACATCTTGACAACCCTGTCATATGCTCTACACATAGTGCTGGTAATATAAACATTTGGCATTTAATAGGGTTGTCTGTGATTAAAAAAAAGTTATTATCATAAGCCTGGTATTACAAGCACAGACAAAAATCTACAGTGGCAGCCATGTTATACAGACACCAGCTGAATCAACACATATTGTTCTCGTAAAACATTTCTCCCTTAAGACCAGAAGTCACAATAACTCAAATATTACCACCAAACTCTTGGACAACAAACTTGCCATCATCTGTGGCTTTTCTCTGGTTGTTATTTTTTAAAAGGCAATGTCTGAATACAGCCTGTCTGTAAAAGAAAATGATAAATTATGGCAAGCCATTCCTCAGTAAAAGCATGAACATCTAGTGAAAAACACTCCAGAGAAATGTGGTACACTATGACAAGCACAGTAATGAAAAGTATACCCACATTGAGTGGAAATACTACCAGATTCAGCATGGTAACCCTACCTGCCTGTCTAGTGGCTAGGACTTGCGATTGTGTTTCTAATCTGACCAAAAAAACAAAAAAAAAAGCTTATGATCTGTGTAATGTAGTTCCAGGTATATCAAAATTGTGAGTGGGTGATTCCTGTTTGAAATGTTATACAATGGCCTGGTGAGAAGAATACTGTGGTTTAGGATAACAGACAGTGCTGGTTAGTTCTCTTTAGTCTTAAAAACTACTGTAGTTGATATACTAGAAATATTCAGCTTGTCCTATTAAAAGGTATCACCACAAAAACATTTGTAGCAGTTCTCTGTGACTTAAGATTTTGTGATCATGGTGGTGACAATAGAAGGTGCTGTTACCCTAACATAACATACTCAATGGACTTCAAAAGATATCTTAAATCCATCCGCAGACCTTTACACAATAATTGCTGTAAACTGTCCTGGCTTGTCGTAGAAATCCCAATCCCAAGCAATATTTGCCAGTACTCCTCGTTGGTTGGTCACATTTACCTATCTGTGAAGCTGTGTTTAGTTAAAAATACCAGCGCTTTCCTTTGAGTTGTACTGTTGGAAAACTGCCAAGCAAAACCTTGAGCCCGATTTCCATAGATCTGCCGAGGCGACCGTAGCAGAAGACTGACAGTTTTTAAGAAACCATTGCTTCGCGAAGATTCTTACAACTTCACCTCAGTTTGCAGGTTATTTTATTTTGGTTTAGTTTCGATTTAGGTTTATGTGATTAAAGTGGAGCCTGCATGCTGCATGGCTGCATTCCCAGTGTAAAGATCTTTGCAGTATGTCTGTACATATACTGTGAGTGCTCTTGGCTGGGTCTCATTGCCTGCTGGAATTAGGATGACTCCATCAGTGCTCCTCAGTTTCAGATATTTTTGGCTGCAATTCTCATCATTGTTTCGGAGTTGTCTTTTGATGGCATATATTGTTAAAGCTTACGTGCCTAGGCTTGATTTTGTAAAGCGTTGCCTGTTTTTTCTAAAATGTATGATTTTTCCCTTTTGCCTGTTTTCTTAATGTACAGTAATAGTTCCTTCATTAATCTAAAATCTGTATTGTTTTCATGTAAAAGATTTTGTCTTTGAATGAAAAACCCTACCTGATTATTTGTACAGAGAAGTGTGGCAAAGCATGGCAAATGTACCATGCCAAACTTACTTCATTGTTTAGTTGTCAGGCCTTGTGGTTGTGGTTCTCCGTTTCTCTGGGCAGGTTTATCATATACTTTTAATTTTGTTGTAGGAGAAACTGCTTGTTAAACTTTAATTTGCAGTAAACTGATTGAGAATAAAGTTAGCCTCATCGCTAAGCTTTTGTTTTCTTACTGTAATACCTGGCAGAATGTCATTTCACAACATTGCTTAAAAGGGAGTGGCGACTGCATACAGGCTGCTTCTCTGTACCAGGACTGTCCAAACTGGAAAGAGAAATGATGGAAGTTATGTTGAACAATTACACCCAAAGCCTGTCTACATAGCAAAGTACTTTCAAGAGGCAGCAACAGGCTATATTCAACATGGATAGCTGTAGTTATATGTTGTTAGTAACGTACCAGTAACGTGTTAAGAACCACCTGAAATATCATTAGTTGTGTTCTGGCTTTCTCTTAGATGCCCCCAGGGCACAATGAAACACACTTTTCAACCGCCTTCAGTAAAAATTCAAAAATTCACTTCACCAGCTGGTAACATTCTTGTGTTTCCTTATGTTTCTTGTTTTCATTAGTGGCAAAAACTCATTAATGTTGATAATGAAAAGATTTCCAGAACTATAAGGATTTTTTAAGCCGTTCAATAAAATTACTATTGGCGTATGCCACACCACAAGACTTATCCGATACAGATGTTAATGGCCTCCTGCCAAGTTAGATGGCGTAAGTAATATTTTTCCTAATTTGTATTGAGTTTGCACTTATTAGCCACATCACAATACAATGAAGGTTGTTTTATTTTTCTGAGGTTTTGAGTTGCAGACTGATCCCGATTAGGGACCACTCCACTGAAGAATCCTGACTCACTCAAGAACCTGCCTTCATTGCATTAGATTGTATTCATGTTACATTAAATGTCTGTTGGAATTTAGGGCCTTATGGACTTGACTTGGACCAGGCATCACCAGTACTTATGTTTTCAGGCCAATGTTATTTTAATTATACAGAATATGAAGTTTTATTTATTAGTCAACATGTTTCCATAATCTTTTCTGATGATACTCAAACATTCGGTATCACCTCAGTTCCAGCTGTAAATCAATGGCTTGTTTAAATGTAATATTTACATTGTAACCAGAAAACATATCTTATTTATACAAGCCTTTACTTCTTTGGGGAATCCAAAAAATGCTATGCATCTCCGTATTACATGCTTGTTATTTCTTCATTATATGATTATTTCAGAATAGTTATGGTCCCCTTAACCCATTAAGTGCCATTGTCCACATTTGAGGACAGGCTACTTTGTACTTTTTGGAACATTTACTGTTATTTAAATTTTCTCTTTAACTATATTGTTATGGTAACTTACTCTAATTCTGTTATCCGCAAATCTCAAGTCTAAATGTAACATATGAAATTACATAAATACAGCTTGTGTTCTGATTTTTTTCAAAGAAAAATTAATTTGGTACTTAATGGGTTCATGTTTCTGATATCAACCTGGAAGATTGTAAAGGGTTTAAACCTTTTCATTGGCTGTCCTCTGCACTGTCTAGGTATACACATGTATTTTTCAGGCCTCACGTGCTACAGTATATAACAGGCTCTTTGGTTGATGTTCCCCAACTCTAGAATCTGTCTATATCTGTCCTATTTGAGGAGGCTGTGTGGTCCAGTGGTTAAAGAAAAGGGCTTGTAACCAGGAGGTCCCCGGTTCAAATCCCACCTCAGCCACTGACTCGTGACCCTGAGCAAGTCACTTAACCTCCTTGTGCTCCGTCTTTCGGGTGAGACGTAGTTGTAAGTGACTCTGCAGCTGATGCATAGTTCACACACCCTAGTCTCTGTAAGTCGCCTTGGATAAAGGCGTCTGCTAAATAAACAAATAATAAACAAATAACTAAGCCTTGTTTCCAAAAACAGGATGTACTGAACTGTGCGGGAGCTCAGATGACCTGTGAGTTGCCTGTTTAGGAGTTAGTGAGTGCAGCACATAAATGTTAGTAGCATCCTAGCTTCTCTTATTTTGTTCATTGACTTTTCCATGACTTATGTTGCTCTGCTTTCAGGTACTGGTGCACTCTGTTACTTGTTTTAATCTGCTGTTATCAATACAGTCCCTCTGGATTTTAATGTCTGGTTCAGTTCATATCACGCCATAGTGAAAACAACTGCTCAACTGCGGACGTAAAAGTTTTTACCATCAGTGCACTTGTTTAACCCCATCCCTTTACAAGTAAATGACAGGCAGCAACACATAAAGCCCACTCTCATGGCACATAATAGCAGATGCAATCTCTGCTTGAGTGCTTTTCTACAGAAAATATTTAATAACAGTTTCCTTTTAATCCTGTCATGTCAGAAGCTTTCACTATTGCAGAAAAAAACAACATCTATTAAATAAACATTCCCAAGCCATAACTGAAATACTTTAGTTGCTGGATATGGGTGATCGGTTTCTAAAAGCAGCTTCAGCTTCTTCGGTTGTATGCCTCTCTTTGGTTAGAACAATATCGAAACAATCCTGCTCAGTTGAATTCTGTGGTGTTGTTTTTTTACCCAGTAAACATAAATACAGAGCAGTACTGATAGAGCACGGATATATTTTTGCAGATCCTGAGATCCTCTGTACAGCTCACCGCGCACCAGCGACCCCTGTAGTCTGGCCGGGCACCTGCAGGCTTGCCTGTAAGCTGCCAGAGAGCTGCGTTGTCCTTCGAGGCTGTAGCTCATGGGTGGCTGCATGGTGAGTGCGCAGTGTGAAAAAGAACAGTCGGCTGACGGTACACCCTTCGGAGGACAGCGTGTGTTCGTCTTCGTCCTCCCGAGTCAGCACAGGGGTGGTAGCGGTGAGCTGAGCCCAAAAATAATTGGCTATTTCAAATTGGGGAGAAAATAATAAAAATAATTGGCAACTACTAAATTATTAAAAAAAAAAAAAAAAAAAAACGATTTAATATACAGTATTTTAATTCACCAGTTTCAATAAAAAAAGAGCCAGTACTGAAAGACCCGAGTTCACCACCATAGATGAATGCTATTTTCTGTCTGACACAACTGTAAAATTGTATTTAATTAAAACACTCCCATGAGTGTTTTGCATTTCACAATGTTAGTGCATCTAATCCAGCTCTACAGTATGTTAAAGCTAACCTGAGTGAACCTCAACCTAACCTGGAATGAAGAAATAAAACACTGACCTCTAGCTCAAGCAGAAAATTGAAGTGTTGTTTATCTTAAACAAATTCTCTTCCTGTTTTAGTTACAACTGCATGCTCCCTTACAGCACATTCCAGTATGCTAGCATTCTTTCCACCAGATTTACAAAGCCCCTTAGATCTTTTCTCTAATAAACACTCACCTGTATAATGTTTGTAGAATATTCACAAATTGATGGTCATGTGAAAAATCGTTGTGGCATTTGCTATTTATAAAAACCTGTATGGGCTATTCTACAAACACTCTGACAGGAATGCTTTAGTTACATGATCAAAGAATATGGGACTGCTTGTTTTTTCTTCTAAAACATGTCTTACAAGCTACTTTCCACAAGCATCTCCTTGTTTAGACTCAACAGTCACTTTTACCAGAATAGAAAGAAAGGTTAGCAGCTCTATGTGGCAAGCTTCTCTGAAACTGAGAATATTTAATTTGATCTGCAACAATATTAAAACCCTAACCCTAACATTATATGCGGTATATATATATATATATATATATATATATATATATATATATATATATATATATATATATATATATATATATATATATATATATATATATATATATATATATATATATATATGTATATATATATGTATATATATATATATATATATATATATATATATATATGCACACACATCATAGAGATATATATTATATTTATCGTTACATTTTTTCAAATCTCCTACACCTCACTTTGCGTTAACCCTCCAATCCCCTTCATTTGGTTTAGCTTTAAACAAATCTGTTTGTTAAACCATGAGACTTTGGAACATAAAACAAATTGATCCAAAACTGTCGTTGCATCCTCCATGTAATCATTCTGTAAGCTTGATAATCCTCTTCCTGAATCAGAGTGTACAGTAACACTTTCGCATCAGAAAAACAAATACAGTAGGGTAGCTATTATTACTGTCTTCCACCTTTATAACATGCTGTGGATCTTTGCGTGTCTCTAAAATATTTTACTTCTAGTCCAGGGAATTCCTCTAAATGTACTGTATATAAATAATCACAAATAAATAAGTCAGCCATCAAATACTTTACAGGTCTCAGAGACAGGTTTTAATTAACAAATAAATCAACTCCTCTACCATGTTTAAACAAACCATTCTGATCCCATATTTTAAAGTATGTTTAATCAATACTTTTAAATGTATGCCAAAATTACTACCATCTACCTTCAATCAAATGCCTGTATTTTAGTAAACCCAATCTTCTGTGCTGCTTATATTCCCAGTACAGCATACATGTACAGTATCTCCCAAGCCTAAGGCCAAAGCTAGTAATATTTAAATAGCCTTCAATTGAACTCCCAGGGCATTTTATTCTCCTCATTACTGGCATTTCAATAAAATGCAATGTACTGTACTTATCCTGTATCTTTCTATTACCTACTCAACAGTTTTTACCGTACTTCCTCGGGTTCTAACAAGCAGCTGCAGTTATTGGAACCCATTGAACTCTGCTGTACATAAAATAGTCATCTTAACTAGAGTCCCTTAAAACAGTGAGGAGGATTGAGATAGTTAATCTTGAGATAATGAGGCCACCTTGAATACCTTCCAGTGGGTATCATTTCACTTGGAAACCTGTATTTCTCTTGGTGGATATCATCATTTGTTTGCACAAATTGCATGGCCATAATTCAGCATTAATCCATGTAACTATTCCTCCTCATGTGTTAGTTACATTTGTATCTCGGTGAAATGGTTGTTGTATCATAAGGGTTGTGTTGGACTTATCTTGTTCCCTGTCTGATGGTCACTTCCTGTTTGTTACCCATTGGGCTATTGAAATCTCCAACTATATACATTTCTTACCAGTTTTATCAAGCTGGCTGTAGATACTGTATGCTGTTACCATCAATTATTTGCAGAGGAAAAAAAAAACTACAACAAGTTATCTATTGCCTGCTTTAGTAATCCAAACATTTTACAGAAGAACCATGATGCATTATGACTTGTGACCTCCATACTTTATATATTATATGCATTAGGGTTTTAATGTCACCTTATTGACCTCTTTAAAGAACAGCTATCTAATCATTATTTTTCTCTGGATGATAACACAAGAATCATTGCAATCTTTGATCTAAGTCTAACCTTATTTGATGCTTAATTGCTGTTCACATAGCTTCCATCTTTCATCAGACTAGACTGTTTGGTTTACACACACATACTGTATGCATGAAACCATGGAACACATCAACACCACTCTAATTAATGTTTATGGGACAAACTGTTCTCGTGGGGATACATAGTCTGTAATTACTAAATTAAATTATTTAATAGATATTTTATCTTCCAGAAAGTCCCTTTAAACTACTAGTGAATAAAACAGGGCAGTTATTTTATGCATTTATTATGTTACTTATAATAAGGTCAGATTTGCTGAGAGTGCAGTAAGAAAACTGAAAGCTATGCAAAACTGAAATTTTGATTTTCAAAAGATGCACTGAGGTCTAAAAATATACATTAAACTGAGAACCTGGATAGGTTGTGATCTTGAAATCAAATCTCCTTAGAGAATATGTAAAAAAACACATCACAGGAAGTTTAGGTTCCTGGCTCAAGGGAAGTAAATGGAAGGAAGAAAGAAAAATAACAAAAATGGCAGTAGACCTCATTGCTAATCCCGGCTAAATGTGCTTTTCCTGCAACAATTCTTAATAATAAACTAGCCGCACACATCTATATAAATAAGCAAAACACATGGAATCTTTCCATTGGTTGAACACACATAACAGTCTAATATTTAAAATGTAAACAGTATTTTAGAACAATAAATTGCATAATGTGTGGCATCCATGAAATAAACATATCCAAAAATATATGTTTCTATCTACAGCACCAGAGAAAAATACACAGAAATGCTGCATTACATGATCAATCAGTTTCCCAATGAGAGAATATATCCTCTAATGTACAGCAGAAGAAAATATGTTGTTCTTTAAATGTGATCTTTGGACAGGAAAGGTTCTTACAGCTTCTACTGGTACATGAACTAGAGAATGAGTCATGTGAGTCACGTCAAGTACCATTAAATAAGTGTGCTTCATACTGGAAAGTAGTGATTTCCTTCTGTTCCTCCATCTTGTGCACTGGGATGGTAGCTCATAGCTGGGAATATTTCTTCCATTGATCTGCTTTTTTAAATTATTCTTTATAGACTGGGCAGGAAGTAGAGTAGGGCATCATATTCCATCTTTTGTTGCCTACACAACCAGAACAGGGTGAAAAAAATGGCATCCACCAATGACGTCAAAGCTATGCCAGGTAGGTTGTGTCCACTGCTTTTAGCATATTGTACTGGTTTCATATAAAATCAAGTGCATTGCTTGGGGCTGTAAGGTCTGTATTGTTGGGTACATGAAGTCTTCAAATGAAACCTTTTGTTAAACTGTTTAATTGCTATGCATCAAGTTATATAAACACTTCTCGGTTTGTGGTTCTTTTTGGCTTGATTATATGGCTCTGTATGTCAAAGAACAACACCAATTCCGGGGGAGGTAAAGGAGGTAAAGGCTTTCAATTGGATATGTACTACAAACAAATATCAGCAATTGACAGCTTAACATTTTAGCAGAATAATTTAGATACATAAACAACATGCTGAATTTATGACTTAATATTTGTTTTGCTTGAGGAAGCTGCAAAGCCATTTGCCTAATAAATAAATAAAAACACTGAGCCCAGAAGAATCTCCTTTATTTCACTGTGACTTTCAGGGTTGTGCTCTGTTACTGTTCATCATCATTCGGTATTGATTGCATTATAAAGCTGTGCGCAGTGGATGACATGACCTGAATGACCTATCTGTGTTCTCATTTTGACCAATAACAAAGCCCAGTCAATGATATGAAAAGTACGTATGCATTCCGGAAATAGTTTCCCCTTTAGCTAGATAGCCATCTGTTCAGGAAAGTCTTCAAAATGTGTAATAATGAAGTTGAATACGACTACTACTACTATGACTACTACTACTATGACTACTACTACTATGACTACTACTACTACTACTACTACTATTAATAATAATCAGCTGGAAGGGCTGCAGTTTCAGACAAGCAATTGGGTTTCCAAGGGACAAAACTGAGACAAAGTTCTCAGGTGAATAAGAGCATGCAATAAGAACAAAACAAAGATTCTTATTAACTTTGCATACCAGCTTTTACAACCACATTGTCTTACGTAACACAGTTAATTTCATTTATATGTTACATTTCTTGTTTGTAAACAGGGAAGGTACAGCATATTTTAGACTTGCGAGCCTCAATCTGTGAGAAGGCCTCCTAATGTTCCAATTTAAGTATGTGGTGTGGACCTGTGCTGAGGCCCCCAGAACTCGTATAACAGAGGCTTGCAACAGCCACCAGCTCCAAATGATTTCCCATCATGTTCCAACATGAGCTGCAAGTGAACAGTGACCTAAAGGTGAGTCGCTTCTTAATACATTGGCAAACCACTGAACCGCCTGCCTTTTCATACAATGTGATACATTTCCTATATTTTTCTTCTTTTTTATTTTTTCAGGAAATGCTATTGTTTTTAATGGCACACGGCTGGCGCATGAATATTATAATTGTTAGATTATACTGATATCCAGGGATTACTTTTAGAAATAGAGGGAAAGAGAATTAATCAACCATGCTTTCATTAAAATGATCTGCCACAAAATAATAATAAAAATAAATAAATAAATACAAATAACCCTTCCGGAGATACATTTATGAGAAAGAAAATAGCTGTTCCTGGAGCATAAAATTGATCTATCGAGGCAGGAAACAAGTGCACCAAATTGCAGCATTCACATAAGAGAGTGAGAAGGTCATTAGCAATTCTGCTGAACAAACCTAAGTGCAGTTGCAATACTGGCAGAGGTTTCAAAGCGAGCACACCTAAAAGATGTATGATAGCATAGTGTTTTTCACTTACATAGGAAATCATGCTTTTAGCCTGATTATATCCTGGCATAATGCTAAACAAGGCATAGCTAAAGCTTAGTTTAACCTTTTCTTAGAATGAGGAGCACATGTATTCCCTGAGGAGCATGCACCATGTAAACTAATGGAACTGTGCTGAAAAAGAATGTAACAATGGCCTGCCTAAGGGCATAGCACACTGTATTTACCAACAGTCATATAGGCTTGATTATTAATGGGATTTAAGTCCAATGCTGCACTTAACAGATTGAAGCCATTGAACCACAACACCAATGGAAACTATTTCAGCTAAAGAGCTTCTGCCTCATAATCTGGGTGTGCCAGTTTGCATGATATTTGTAGAATTTAGGTTAAAATAACTAGACCAAATCTGAAATAACTAGACCAAAACACTCACAGACAGTGGCAGCTCCTTTACAGGGTAACCCATTTAAAGTTAGACTTTCCCAAGTCTTCTCTAACCTTACAGCAACTTTTAAAAAGTACTTACATTTAAAAAAAAAAAAAAAACTGTATAACTACATGACATTGTTTAATGCTAACAATGCATAGAATGATAAAAAATATCACACTTGCTGTTTGTTTTGTTATTTAATATTAATTTAAACTCTTACTATTTTACTGATACACTGTCTTTATATTAGACAATTTTATTGAGCTTTAGCACTAGACCGAACATGATTAAAGATGCTTATACACTGCCATCTTATGGTGGAATGATGTTCTATTACAGACATATGTAACAAGAATCACAAAGTTATGGGTCTTAGGATCATTTTAAACCCAGAGCTTTCTCACCAATATAAACGCTTCTTTGGTTAAAAAAGGGGAATACTAAAGGAACATGGTTTTAGCTGACAACCAAGAGATTATCTTCAATTTGGCATGCAAACCACGACTGTGTTGTTCAGTGCTGTTAAATGATCGCTCACCATAATCAGATTAGGAGGTCCAATGACTCTGTACCAGTGTCTTGATAAAGTGAAGTCTGGAGTTGAGTTTTAGCCCCAACTGTACCACTAGCAGATATATTTGTTTTTGTTTCATTTATTTTGTTACAAATGTCTGAATTGATCTTAGAACAAGCATTTGAGAGGTTTTCTGATGATGTACACTATTTTGAAGGAATGTCCGTTTCCCGCTCTTCATCTAAAAAGACAGACTCAACAGGTTGATGTCTATAGACAGCTGTCCAGTTAATGGATTGTAATGTTCATTGGACCAGCCCCCCATTTAGAACTTTAAACAATATGTTCTTTTAAATATATTGCTATTTATATGGGAAAGAACTTTAGCAAGGACCCAGCGGGACTATTACAACCTTGTATGAGATTAATTTTTCATGGTTTGTTTCCTGGGAATGTTCTTACAATAATTAGGTAACACTGCTGGCACTGGGTAAGAGAAGTCAGTACAAGACTGACCCCTATGGCATGAAAGAGGTAAATGCATGCAGAAGGAAATATGCTAGGTCTGTAAAAGCTATCCACAAGAGAGTCTGACACTTTGTACAGTTGTTAGGATCTGGTGCTGAAGACCGCAAGTATTTACCAATGGAGGGTTATTACCCATATATCTTTATAATGAATTATATGGGAATATTACATTTAACACAACAACAATACTACTACTACTACTACTACTACTACTACTAATAATAATAATACTTAGTTTTCCACTACCAACCCCCACAGGTGTAATTTATACACATTTTATTAACTTCTCATGGATGCTTAATACAATTATCGTAATAAAGCATCCTAATGAAACTGTAATGTAAACATTCACAACATGTTTAAAATAAAGTTCATAATTGACCAAATGTATGATATGTACTATAACGTATTTTCTGTTCGACACTTTGCACCGATTTCGGTACACGTGTACAGTAGTAGTTTTTTTTTAAAACAGTGTCCTTTACAGTGTATAATTTCACAGTTACTGGTTGATTCTCCTTTACAGTCAATTGAATGGGAGAACTTAAAACAACTTCTATCCCACAATCCGGTGTGAAAATCATCTGGAAGGTGCAGAAATGTACTTCCCCGGCTCCGTGAAGTATTTGACACCAAGAAGCAAAAGTGTTAATGTACTGAAAACATACGAAGCACTAAACTGTTATCTCCCCACAATGCTCATGTCATTGCAATTCCTGTTAATTGGAATTGGCATATGCACTTTGCCACTGTTGAAAAATAACTTTTTTTTTATCTTCAAGTTATACTGCAGTTATATTTATTAAGACACTTTTAAGTCACAGAAATAAAACATACGAAATCAGACTTTTTTTTTAAATTCATGATTAATATTAAATGTCATCAAATTAACATGCATTGTGCATATTCAATTTATAAGAACATTTTAAACAAATAAATACTGACAGCTACAAAATATACAGAATAATTAAATCCAGAATGTTACCGTTTCTGAGTATTAAATTGATTACCGCTATGGCCAAACATTTTGCATACACTGTAATTTGCTTCATAAAGTCAAATAAAACCTGCTAAATAATGTTATGTTATGAA
Source organism: Acipenser oxyrinchus oxyrinchus (assembly GCA_030684275.1). Taxonomy (NCBI): domain Eukaryota; kingdom Metazoa; phylum Chordata; class Actinopteri; order Acipenseriformes; family Acipenseridae; genus Acipenser; species Acipenser oxyrinchus. The sequence continues at coordinate 49,101,808 of CM060257.1, read as the reverse complement.
TTGCATACTGCTTTGTAGTTTTCCATATACTTAATGAAAAACTGACAAACATTGATAAATGAGACATTTCGAAATCTAACATAAAATACTGTACTACTACTATGGCTTCCGGTAGACTTTGCAATATCATTTTGTAGTTTCTTTTTTTAAATTTTTTAATTATGTCTCAATCCTAAAAATCCTAGGTGAAGCAAAACCTTTTGGCTGTAGCTGTATGTTGCTGGTAATACAAGCCGCCTGTATATTTGAATACGGTTTTCTATATATATATATATTCTGAACTATAGATAATGTAAAAATATGACCTGCATTTCACAAGATAAATAACCAATGAAGGTAGACTTTGCCTTTACATTTTATGCTGTGCTTTTGTACCCATCGTAAGGAGCAGGAGACTCGTGGATAGAAAACAATGCACTGTATGGCTTCTGTTTGGAAGGAAGGGCCTTAAATAAATACATTATCCAACTCAGGAGAAGGAAATCAAAAAAGTGGTTCACTAAAAGGCAGTGAGCCAGATTCTCAAAGTTAGGTACTCCAAATTCCAATTCCAACAATCATAAGATGCATTCATACCTACAAGCTTCCAAATGAAATGTCTGATATTATTATTTTATTTGCTCTGGTTTAGTAACTTTCTTGGCTGTTCTTTTTTCTCTTTGAAAAAAAAAATGCAAAAGAAAATTTTGAGAATCCAGCCCAGTGTGTTTCTGATGATGTCACTAGCATTTATTGTTAAAGAGCTTCAAAGGAAACAGTACCTATTCCCTTTCACAATATACAAAGCTATTGTGTCTGTGTTTACTGTTGTAGAAATTACAGAAGCAGTTTATGAACCCCAATGTTAGCTATTTTACAGTGTGGCAACATTTATAATCAATCAGAGTGGAGGATAGGCGGTACGCATTACTGAATTCGAACACACAAGCAGAATTTCTGCTAACACAGGAGTGGGTGTCCTGTATCTACTAGCACCTTAAAATAGGGGAAAAATTACTTTTTAAATTATGGATCAATGTCTACCAACAATTTAAATAAATGATATGTCATACTTTAAAACTATAAAATTAAAATAGTGTAATAGAAGAACAAGATCTATATATTCAGCATATATAAAACATATTCCATCCACATGCATATAACAGAACTTGGAGGCATTTACCTGGGTTAAAACCAACCTGTTACACTTACAGTAAGTGTTTGTAATGTCTTTTAAAATCCTGCCCATTGCAGGGGCAACCCCAGTTGTAAAGAAACCATGTAAATAGATACAGCAGCTGGGTTAATAAAGTTATAACATAAAGAGCATTAATTGATGCACATACACAGGACAACATGGTGGATACTATTAAGTATTGCCTGGCTCCAGCAAAGCAGAATGATGCATTTTCAAAGCTGCAGTGCTGGACAGTTTCCAGTTCTTTAAAGTAAACCAAATTCAAATTTGTTAAACACTCAAGGAATATTTATTAAACATCTTTAACATAAAACTGACTCAGTGTTATAAGAATATTTTTGACAGTTTTATATTAAATTAGTACATGTTTACGTAAAAATCACATCAAATATAACAATTGTGTGAAAGAAAATAGCACATTCAATAGTGCAGTACTCTGTGAATATACCCATAACACTTCACTGTAAGCAGCAAACAAAGCTCTCAATGGTACAAAACAAAGAAGCATCCATAACTATTAAAACACTCAACAGTGCTAATTTTAGGAATACTAAAATAAATTTAATAAATCCAATGGCAAGCGTTTCTACTAGCAGTCTTTTTCAATGTCTTCAAAAAGTTTCTTATAGTATTAAAAAACACAGAATGGATGGCATTTGGTGTGAGCTTTGCTTCACGAACTAAAACACTTTAGCGGATCATGCGAGAGCTGTTCATGATGAAAATGACCACATGCTGTTGCTGTTGCCATAACAATGCCTGTTACTATACCTCACCATGCGTTGCTTGTAATAATTGTGCTCCACCTTGTGCCCTGCTAAAATGTAGGCTGCATTCTTGTTGTATAGCGGCTTGTCGGTCACATGCTGTTGACTTCCAAACAGTTTTTTTTTTTTTTTTGCAATAACAGTTTTTAAAAATAAAGGTAATATACCCAGTACAGCAGATTCACAAATATGAATGAAAGTGGGAAAGACATTCTGGAATAATTGTCAATGTAATGGGGGTTTTCAATTCGGCAGCAGTTTAAAAAACAAACCACCTTCTTTACGATGTAGAACGTTTTAGCGCACTTGCTCTGCTGCTCGTTGGCCTCAGTTTTTATGTCACTGTTGGACAGGCTGCAGTTGCTTACACCTGAAGCATCCTCTTTCTTTTTTGCTTGTCTGGAGTTGCTTGCAATCGTTGTCACAACTCCATTCATGTCCTCTTCTCTCTTGTTTAGTTCATGTCCATACAAAGAGCAGAGAATTGAACACTGACATTAACACCACAATCGTGTGACTAGTTCCATAAAATTTGAATGATTGTTCCTTGCATTACCAGCAAACAAATACTATATATATATATATATATATATATATATATATATATATATATATATATATATATATATATATATATAAAATGTTTACAATGTAGACATTATTTTTACTCATGGTATACTTGTTCAATCTCCGAACTGAAATGTCTAGTGGTACAGTTATAAAAATCAAAATAGAAAAATAATACTGCTAAAATACTTATTGTTAAGATGTTGGTAAATGCTACAGTACCTTTTTCTTAACATTTCTCAGTCGCCCCCTGCTGATAAGCTAAAGTAATACATGTTTTTACATACAAACAAAATACACTGCTACTTGATTTTTTTTAAACGTTCAATAGTATCATCTTTCTCAATTTAGACAATGCAATATGTTTAAATATGATGCTTACCATTAACAGACTGGAAGAATCAGGGTGGTGAAGGGTGCAGAAGTGAGCCACTGCATATTCGATCAAAGCCCCAAAGATGAAACTGAAACAGATGCCCAAATACACATCGATGGCTTTGATGAAGCAGTTAGCATTGGGTAGGGAGGTCCTGGCTCCCATCATCAGTGTTGTCATAGTAAGGACTGTTGTGACTCCTACAGACACAAATACATAATTTAAGGAACTGCTGGAAAGGTACAATACACCAGCATCCTCAACATTATAAAGAGGTAGTGAATGAGGATCACACAAGAACACCCTGCCAGCAATGGCTCAATCAGAAGGGAAATTAAAGCACTTCAGTCAGCTGCACAAGGTATTCCATTCCATTATTTGCATGCAAAATCGAGCAACCCTAACAGAAATATTACAAGGAAACCAAGAGTAAATCATTCTGTATTTTATTTGGTCTAAATTGCTGCCAAGTGCTATTGTGGATGCTTTTGCCTTTTGGTCCACTCAGATCACAAGAACTCAATTGATTGAGACCCCTGTCTGGTCTCAGAACAGGCCTCCAATGTAAAGTCCAGTTTCCCCAAGTAAAGTGCCACCCAGTGGTATACAATGGCTATCTAACTGCCACTGACATTCAGTGAGTTACTGCATAACTTCTCCTTACTTACTACTATAGGCAGAGTTTCTTGATCAAAGTATTCAATGGGAATAGGAACAGGTTTTTGGAACTGCTCGCTGAGAGGACCAGACTGTTTGGCTAAACAACACTAACAAGTTGCAGGGGAGGATGTAGGAATTGTTTTGCCAAATCAGATTGTCTAGTCTGTTCAGTCTCATGAAATTATGCCTTACTGTACTGTATATCACTTTATGTATGTTCTGTATGACTCTGTAGTTCATTTTAGTAGATTCAGTTTCATTTTGTATTGCCTGCCTGAATTGTTTCTGTGCTCCTCTCTGTTAAGATTGAAGTAGGCTGCATAAAGTATTCACTGAAAAAGCACCCATTCATGACTTAAATCAGCGCTATTTGTCCTTTAAAGGCAACCATCAGGCTAAGTACTGCACAAGCTTATCTGTGCAACCAAATGAAACTTTAGACATGCCTCGTTATGGGAGCGAGGATCTGATTGACAATGAGAACATTGGCAGCAGTGAGGCAGGAAGCACTCTTTAAGCTGGAAAGGCAGCAATGGGTTTGTAGTCTATTCTCTCTTCTAGATGCAAACTTTGATATATTCACACCCTGATTTCATCTTTCAGTGTTTGATTTTCTCCCATGCCAGCAAGGTTATTAAAGGCACTTACCTATACAGATTCGCGCGGGAACTGAAGACTGGCTGATCCAGAACGATACCCATGATAGAACAACAAGCAGGCTTGATGGCACGTAGGTCTCCAGAATAAAATACAAAATATTCCTTTTGAGATCAAAGTGAAAAACCAATTTGGGGTAGTGACCTGTGAAGAAACAGAAAGATCAAGGTGTGAGGTGTTTTCCTGGGTAGCACACTGTACTGCTAGCAGAGGAATAGAAGCAGAATTCATTTGTGATCAGGGTCAAACACATGAAGTGCTGCAGAGTTTTAGGAGGTGGTCTATGTTGAACTGTAAGCATGACTACAGATATCCTTCTCATAAGGTTTTTTTGGACAGTATTTAAACTGAAAATGACAAACAGAACTGCAGAGAAGGGATTATATTGAGAGAAACCCCACCTGCTGTGACGGTTGCAATGAGTAGGTCTTAATATCTACACTGATGGCAGACTTATTTATTCTCAGTATTGACACGCTGTGGTTTGAAGTGTCAGGGTTAATGGTAATTAGATACCATTATTAATTAACTTCCGATTGCATAAGCTTGAATGACAATACGTATTTGAAAGGAAAGTCTTGATCAGTCGTACTGACACTCAGTCCGTGTATCTTTCTTAAAAACTGGTATGGCCTGCTTTACATGGAACCATTCTGAACAACATTTAAAGCAGTATTGCAGAATGTTCCAACTGGATCCACATCTGCAATTGAGGATGCAGCTCGTATTGATTTGATAAGATGTTTTTCATTTTGGATAGGGTTACAGTATATATACTGTATATCTTTCTTCCACTTAGAAATTGCTGAATAAAAAGAATGCTACAATTGCAGGTTCGTTAGTAGATTTCATAGCATGTGGGTTAAGCTGATGCATAATATAAACACAAATAAGAAAAACAAAAAACAGCACTACTGGTTTACTGGTGATAAGCAATAAGCTGAAATCCCACAAACTACAGCCAACTTAAAACCTGTCAGTTGATTGAATTTTTCATTGCTGACTTGCAGGTTTCAGATGGCCTTGTTTCACGCATTGCACACTGGAATAGTGCCAAAATCACATCCTGTTGTGAGTTGCCAGGCATGGCATAAACTGCAGCACTAAATAATGCCTTGTGGCATCACCTGCTGTATTCCATGCCTGCTTAGCATCATGACATTGAGACAACAGAGCATTTTAAACTGGAGGAGGAATTATACATGTTGGCTGCTGTTTAGGTGATTTCAAATATATCACTCCTACGAGGGGCAATGAGACAACACTGTATTCAAACAGAGCTGACAGGCATGCCTCATGTTGCTGTTAAAACATCTGCTAGGTGGTCGGCTATCACAGGGAAAGACACAACAGAAGCAGATTTATACTGATGATAAAGAAAGATTTACTGTAAAATAATACAACTTGATGGATTAAAAATGTATTACGTAATACTACTGACTTTCTCTGTTTCTTTGCAAATTACCAAGGTGAGAGGACTATATAAAATATAGAGTGTAGTGTATAGCTATTGCTATAAAAATCTTATCCATGAATGAGAGCAAAAGAAATCTCTTACAGGTATGTTTATGGAACTTGATTATTCTGTTTTTAACGTTTTTAACGACTGCTTTCATAGCAATTCTATGATAGGTGTGGGAGTTATTAGTAATTGATGATTACTTCTGTAGTGCAATAGAAAAGAACATTATTATTTTGTCATGATTTTGAAAATACCCCACTTTTGAGATCAACCATCTACTAGGAACTGGATGAACAAAAATGGGCCAAATGGCCTCCTCCTGTTCGTAAATTTGCTTTATGTTCTTATACTCTAAGCAGAAGTTACTTAATTCAGAAACACATTAAAATATGCAAATTCAAATGAATTCCAATAGATCAGATGTTATTATTACTATTATTATTTTCAAAATGATCTAAAAATAATAGTTTGTTCTTATATACCTTTGAATTGCAGTGTTTTTATTAATGCATCCATAGATGAATTGCTTTGAAATGTTGTTTTTGGGAATAAAGCATGCAGTTATTTATGATTCATGGCAATGTCCCCACAGATTCACAGACTTACCAGTCTCGTAAATGGCTTCTGACATTGATGTGTGATAATCTCCCACTGTGTGCTGGGCTAAACGCAGCGTGTCTAACCCACTGACCGAATCATTTCCTCTGGTCCAGTAAAACATCACATCATTAATGTTATAACCCCCTGAAAAAACAGAAACCATACAGTAGAACCAACAAGCCCAAACATCAAGTAGTTTCCTCACTAACAATATGAGATTCCCATTATTGTAACTGTATACAGTTTCACCTCTAGGGGGTGCTACAGAATCTCATTCTTCCATGCTGTGAATTTAGAGAATCAGGGTTGTTTTTTTTCAAGAAGCGTGGAGTTATTGATTTACAGAGGGAGTTGTATATTATGAAACAAAGTGGAAGGAACTGCCTGGCAATTTTCTCTGTGACTCGTGCTTTCAACAGTAACTTCAAATAAGGTGCATATGCTCTGTACACTGAAGCAGACCTTGGGACATTATACACCATGTTGTGTAAAAAATTAGGTCACAAATTGTTTATATCCTATAAATATTGTATGTTATACTGAGTCTAGAAAAGTTTTTAAAATATGACCTAACTCTTGGATTAAAAAGTGGCACTGAAGTGGTGAATAAAACACCTCTGTCTGAAACATCACAATAACATACATTCCCCTAATCTTCTCACAGCTCAAGTTTTGCTTAAATACACGTGGTTTTTAATGAAGCACACACTGTACTGTATAAAACAAATGATGAATTAGGTACTGGTATGTAGGTTCAAGCAATAGTCTCACGTATTGTTTGGGAAAAAGACTGTAAAACATTTTTAAATGATCTGCAACTACACTGTATGATCAGAAAATAACAACAAACTATCACTATGATATTAAAGGGCTTTAGTCATGCTGAAGCATTCCAATAAAAGCATACTGCAGGCTTAAATACATTTTTAAAAGTTTCTTACAGCTTTCTAGTTGCAGGGTACATGTCTGTTTGTCCATTGGATATTTTGTTAAATCCATATTGCAGGCAACAGTGGTAGTTATCCTAAAAAGAGCATCAGGTTTCATGTAAACAGTCAGCGGATCGATTGACAAATATGTCCTGTATTTTAATAAATCAGGTATTTCTAGCAAGTTTACCTGTCATCGAAAGCATGGTTCAATGCAACTTACACACAACTGTTATAACTTACTTTATCAACAGGAAAGTAACTTGCACATACATTCCTATCGCTTCTTACTGGGTGCAAAGTATACCATTGAACTAAAACAGTAATACAAACACTTTCTGTTATAGATTACATATGAAATCACAATGTAGCAATTCAATTACAAACATATTGTGGCTTGCAGCTGTTTTGGAGAAGCATTAACAATAAAAAATAACTCTGGCACCTATCATTCATTACTCTTGCTCGTGCTTTCACCACCCACTCTGATGTGTGTACAGTTTAACGCTGAGAAGCATACACAGTGTACCTTAGTGCATAAAGGACCGTCCCATTGGGGAAGATTCTTATAAGTCTATTTTCTACAGTGATGTCATGAAGGAAAGATTTCTTTGAATCCACTATGAAAGTATCAGGGACCCAAAGCAATTCTACAAGTCTTCCATCTAAGCTCAAACTCTTATTGCCATCGAAGCACAGGCGTTCATCAGTCCATCGCTGTCTCAAAAATATAGTTGCAGTATAATCCTACAAAAAAAAAGATAGTTAATATATTCAAGCTATATTCATGATATAGGCAGAATGGCCTATATATATATTAACATGCCCTGGAAATGCTTAGGACTTCAATACTCTGCTTGAATACTAAAGCCTTTTGTTTCCCATTCAATTTTAAAATCATAAGATAACAGATAACAAGAAACCCTTACCATATTTATTTCTGATACTGTGTCAATACTTGCAATATCCAGGCTCATTCCAACACTGACAGGCCCATCTAGTGAAAAGTACAACAATTGAGCTTCATAGTGGTTCACTCCTCAGCCACCTCAGGTTTTGGTATGATAGTGGCATCCTTCCTTCTGCACACAGACTGTAAGGTCTGACACTTGTCATGTGATACATGTCCTTCCCTCCTGTATGTAAACTACACAAGTAGAGTTCTGGCAAACACTCATGGAGATTTGGGAAATAAGCAGTCATGAAGTTTAATAGAGTCTGTTCCAACATAGTGGAACAGCCTGGGCAAGCCATCGTCGAGAACCTTAAGAGATAGCTAAGGGTGATTAACCAGGGCATCAACTAAACATATGTGAAAGCTGTCTGGAGAACATCCAGGGAACCTACTTAATTGTCTGAATGTCAGATTCCCAGATGGATTTTCTAATAAATTGGTTACACAGTGTATAATGGAGAAGTGTTTCAGTGAGGTTTTAATGAATCCACTGAGAAGGCATATGTCAAACACAAAAAAGAGAGTTCAATAACAGACATTGTTGATAGGTGTAATGCACTTCAATTTTAAAATGTAATTTCTGGCAAATTGTTTAATATGATATACTGTACTGTCACACAGCTATCACATCTGTGACAGCTCATAATTGCCAGTCTTCCAATATTAAGATACTATTGCATTTTCTAAAACTTTTGGCTAACTACAGCATGTAGAATAGCATCTCGTAGCAAATGCCTGTGGATATAGTAGTTTAATCAAAATCACATGAGTACCCAAAAAGAGGTTTCAGAACCTTAAACTTCATGTAAAAAAAAAAAAAGGCTTTTAAGATACAACTGTTAGACAAACAAATCAGCGGCCAGAACTCATACTCACAAGTCAAGTCTAAGATTCTGACACTGAAGAGCAAGTGTCAAGGGATGTTTATACCAACTTTCATTATAATTGGATGAACGATTCTTATTATATCCTGTTGTTTTAGTTATTTAAAAAATATTTTGGCAATCCTTCCAAAAGCTAAAAAAAGGGGGAAAAAAGAAGAGAGTTCCTTACTGTCAAAGAAGGGTCGAAGATATTTGTTATATCCTTTCATTAGTTTCTGGATTGCAGGTGAAAGAATTTCTCCTTCTTTCACCTCAGCACTGAGGAGCGCATTTTCCATAATCCTGTGACAGAGACATAGAAAAGGGAAATGAGCTGTAACTTCGAAAGACCCTGGCAGTTGCACTGGACTTCCTGGGGCCTGCTGTCAATGTGTGACAAAGCCCTGAGTTTGACAATCATCAGTCACAGAGGAAGGTTAAAGGTGCTCAGTGGTGTCAAACTGCTGTAATACAGAAGAAGGCTAAATAAATCAATGCATATACTAGATTCTTATGAATATCACTACGTGTTATCTTATTTTAAACAGGCTCATGTCTTTCTTGCCGCGCTAGTCAATTGAAATTCATCTGGGAGATTTTCACAGATATACATTGATCAAAGGCAAGATATCAGGGCATCACAAATCATTGTAATTAATGAATATCATAGTAGAATATTTAATAATTTAGTAGAATATAAGCTTTATTTGAACATAGACCTTCAACAGTTTAACCTGTTCCCCTGTTATTTGTCAGCTATTCCAATTAATCTCACTTACTGTCCTTCCTCTGCAGAAAAATACTGTATAGCACTCCCAAACTTTAGTATGAATCACAGTGTTTGGAAAAAATGATCTAAAGAAATTATTCCGATTCATTGAATGCATAATGCAATAAAAGCAGTCATTTTGTGTGATGATATCTTCACAGGGTTATCAACCAGTATAGACTGCTCAGGATCATTCAACCAATCATAGCACACATTTTGCCTTATGTATTCCATAATACAGAAAAATGCTGTTCATGACATCAAACATGTCACTTCAGTTTTTACCGTGCTGTATTCTACAAATCTGCACAGTCGGTGTCACCTGCTTTAAAAAATCATTCCTGAGGCACTCTGGATTCCATTCAAGTGCAAAGTCCATCCAAAATGATGACATCACAATGGGCCGCGTACCTCAGCCACTTAACAGTATTCTCTACATTAGACTTTTCCCTCTTTTCAATGAAATGGACAATGGACTAAATAAAGGTTGGTAATGATTATAAAACAAACATAGCTGGATTTTTAACTTGTGTATAATTAATAATAAAGCAGTATATAATAGTTATAATACATAATAATCTTACATGTTGTGCCCTTCTATTCTTTATATAGGTCTCAGGCCGTCCAGTTTTGAAATAAATAAACAAACATGATTTTTTTTTTAAAACATGAAATATGGTACCACAATTGGTTAAAGATATATGTGTTTGCATGCCATGCTTTGAGTTAGAGTAGCTTCAATAGATTCAATTGAAAAATACAGTGCCACCTTATGACCTGTTTTTTTCCCCTGATTCCAGAGCTATTCAATAAAACACCCTGAAATACACCCTTTGAACTCCAGCAAAGAAAGCATGGCAGAACAGGGTGTATGAACCACAAACTCAGCTCTACAATGATAGAAGGATCTCTCATAAATACATTTGCTTCTGGGGAAATCAAGTTTGTTACTGTAAATCTGTGCTTGCTGTAAGTGAAATACTGTATGTATCATAATTCCAGTACTGTGTGACATGCTGTTGTGTTTCCTTGAGTTTAGGGAAGTACAGATGGTAGCAATGCAGAATGTTGAGGTCACCCCATGAAATATTCTGAGTAATCCAATAGGAATTTTCAGTGAAACTCAGACACACTCCTCACTGAATTGTACATACAGTAGATGCATGTTAATACACAGTTTTATACGATTAAAAGCTTTTTGTTTAATTAATATATTAAACTCTGTGGTAGTTATATTATCAACAAGACATATCCAAATGTTGTTTTGTTTTGTTAAAATATTGATGTGTTAATATCACACTTTATTATTACAGTGTAATTAATTCATGTCCGATAATACCATTAACACTTTATTTGATGACCTAGAATGGCCTATAAGGAAGCAGACATTTCACAACTATCTTAAAAAGGGGAAAAGACTGTCTCTATTTAATGATGGTGGAAGTGCGGTTATGTTTCTGCAGTGAAACAGCACCAGTAATTGTAGTGGAAATGTCTACAGCAACAGCAACAGCAAGCATATGTACCAGAACATCCATCACATTCAAAAGGATTACAGACATCAATAAGAAACTGAAATGTCTCTGATGTTTTTTTTCATTCTGGTGCCTTAGTCTGACAAGTAATTTTAAGATCCCCATTTCACACAAAAGCTCAGCCTTTAGAGAAGAAATCCTGCAGCAAATCATGTGTGAAATTAGCAGTGGCCCAAATGTTACTCACTTATTTTACACGTGCACTTGCCCAGTCACTAATATCAATGTTATTTGTGTAGGTAAAAAATAGTATTTTCAAGGATTTATATATTTTATTTGAAAATAGTACTTTGAATCTACTTGAGTTTGTCATAGTCTATCTGTGATGAGGAGGACATATTTGGGTCTCTCTTACTATTGGTTTGCATGAACCGACACATTGTATCCACTCTTTCAGGTTTCAATTGTAGACTACTGTGTGTGTTTGCGTGTAGTTTTCTGCGTGTGTGTTTAAAGCCTTAAACACCTTTAACAAAATGGGTACAGTGGATCAGCTATATTATCACATTAAGACACTAACATTAAATATCTAAACTACTTATAAAACTACCTGTCAACAACTAACATCTTTTTAGGGCATTCTATTCAACATTAGTTGCATTGTGTGGATAAAACATTATTGATGTACTTCGATGATCTCAAGCTTATCATCTAATTCCAATCACAAATTTTGCAAATGTCAAAGAATCTCTTATCATACACGTTTTGCACATTTCTGTTTATTTATTTTTATAATTAGATTTGAGTGGCTATATGAAATATTGGAAACTATATTATATGTTTTGAAAGTAATTTGTATTATTATGTGCTATTTACAGTATAATCCCAGTGAAGGCCATATCACATTTTATACATTTCCATATTTGATTGTGTGATGCATCTGTTTTTATATTTTAAAGTTGTGCATAATATAAAGCTACATTCATTTTGCAAGTAGGGCCTCAAATCACGCAAGTCTCCCTTAGTGCCAATTATGCTTCCCATCACCGATGGATGTGACAGTCAAATCTGTCTAGATTAACAGCAGAACAGAGAGAGAAATCTGATATAAAACATTATTGTACTGCTGCTAGCTACAGTACCTCTGTTCCATCCCATAGTGATATACACAGATATGTATTGGTTCTAATAAAAATGTATGTGAAACAGCTGACCTAAATACAGAGCTGTATAAAAACTAGAGAAATTAAAGAAAATGGTTGGTGTGGGTTTCTGTATAAATAACATTTAAGCGAAGAAATATAAACTTTGCATGTTTATTCTGATTAGATATACATTAGATATATTTGAACTGTAATAACTAAGATACAGAATTCCAGAATGTAGAATTAGAATGTATTATTGAGTTGCTACTATCAACTGCCACATGTTCTTTTCATTCGTTTTTGTTTCTGCTTAGATTACTAACTATTCCAGAAAATGCCCCTTTTCAACCTCTGTGAAAATACTCCTGAAGTGAGGTGCTTGAAAAAATTACCCCTTGGGTTATTCCACTGCCCTGTGATTTGTTCTATCAATTTGTTCAATGATTAAAACACAGTTGCCACAATTACCGTCTGAGGATGTGGTAATTACAGTTGTGCACCCCTAGTGGTCATTTCTAAAACCACCACTTCAAAAATGTTTTAGGAGTCTTTAGTTTTTTAGTTTTAGTTTTTAGGAGTACTTGGAAACTGGCAAATAATGATCTCAGCAGAAAAAAAAAACCAAAAACACACACATCATTAGATCTTAAAAAGGTAATCAATTAAATAATCTTTAAATGTAGATAGCACAGTCATATTGTTTGCCAATATACTGTAGACATTTTTGTTAGTGGAGTACCAACATAACATCAGAAAGTCATTTCCCATCTTACCTGCTGACGATTAGGAAGACAAGTGCAGTCCCACAAGAACTAAACAAATGCATTGTCGCTTTGGCAGGAATAGATGCACACGGTGTTTACCTGAAAAGGAAAAGATAAGATAAATGAGATGCCATACATAAAATCTGTGGGGTTACTAGCATCTCAATACAATAGACATGGTCCCATTTATAAATACTTCATAGAAACTACACAATGCTTAATACATGTATTATAAAGGGATTATAGTGCAACTTTTAAACTGTTATACTAGTAACAACATCAACTAATGTTTTATAGATTCTGTACTTCAAAGGTAATAGTTTTTGACAGGTTAACAATATAACAACCAGAACTTAATGTCGCAAGGCACGTATAATTCATGATTGACATGACAAATGATAATCAATTAACCAGTGGACAGCATTACAGTAACTTTAAAAAGCTCTAGGCCTACATTGTGTTTAATCTACAGTATTATCTTTATTTTCTTACATAATGTCAACTCTTCAGCACACGGTATTTACCACTACTACAGTATTCTAAAATTGTAAAAGCATGGCAAAGCATAGTTAAGCCATGTGAAGCACTAGAATAAAATGAACAAGACAATCAAAAAGCATGCCTTAAAGTGAATACAGGATAACAAATGCAGTGGGCTTGTGATAAGTTACTTCTCAGCAGTTCTTCTTAAAATATGCAACAGCAAAAAACAAATACGTCACTGAGAACTGGATCTACTTTGTACCTTGCCTTGTAGAACACTGTGGTCTATGGGCTAGTCTGATACTGTTTGGACATCACTTAGGCTATTTGCTTCATGAAAAAAAAAAAAAAACTGTAAAATGCATATCAATTTGAAATTCTACAGGCATCAGAGTTGATCACTATTAGAGAAAACAGCCCGCAGCTGCCAGAGCTCCCATTTGCTGTAAAGATTTCTGTTTATTGTTTTCTAATCCAATTAAAGCCGAGCTCAAAAACCAAAAATAATTATCTCAATGCCGAGACAAAGAAAAGTCAAGATTTATGAATGACATGTTATTTATGTATGTATTTATTTATTTATTTATTTACCACGAGAAAACCTATTAGTACGCAGCTGTTGCAAAAGATCAAAATGCATGTCTGTGTATACAAAGCTGCTTTCACTGCATTCCTCTGTCTTGTGCTGTTGCCTAAGAAGGCCATTCTGGGAGGTTTGCTTCATCTCAACTGGTCCATCTCTAGACACACCAAGTTCACCTTTGTTCTCATGGCATAGGGTGGTGGTTTTCTGCGGACGTTGCCATTTCAACAGTACCCAGGAGACTCTTGATTGACATGTTGTCCATGCAGCCACTGTTTTGAAAGAGGAACCAACTGCACAGGCACACACTTCTGCTTCCCCACACAAGTCTCACTTTAATCGTTGCACATGTTACATACTGTAAACAAAACAATATCTGCATAGATTGTGTAAGGTTATTATAAAAACACGGAGCAATTAGACTGTAAAAGATCAATTCCTCAGATTTTAACAAGGCCTTGAAATAGCACTGTACCTATACAGTAAAACAAATAAAACTCGATGGATTCAGATTTTGATTGATGAAAACGATTTACCTCTGGTTATGGTACGTACAGAATTCATGCATAAATGTTCATAAGTGAGCAATAAGCAATAAGATCATTAAACCAGCAGTTTCTCAGGATTATATCTTTGATTTCCCTGAAATGGGTAAATAAAACATATGGATACTGATGTAGTGTCCAATATACAGGATAGAAATCCATCTATATTTGTATTCATCAGGGAAACCTACCTAAGGAGTGTGAGAGAAAGCAAACCAGATGTCTGTATGAAGTCCAGCCCTATCTGGTAAAAGCAAGGCTGAATGCTCAACAGCAATACAGAAGAGGCCACTAGTCCATCAGGCAATATTCTCTGAAAAGTCCAAGTTTAACCTCCATGAATCTTACGGCAAGGTCTACATCAGGTGGTTGTACCAGCTTGACTGCTTTTGCAGATTACTGGGAAGCATCCTGACGGACAGATGGTCTAGGGATACATCTCTGGATGCCACCTGGACTTCTTTCAGGGTATATGGATGGAAAAGCACCATCCACAACACAAGCTTCCATTGTAAATCTGGAACGCTAATGTTAACAGCCATACACTATATTGAGAGTTGGAAGATCATTGGAAGCTTTGCTTAGGGTGAAGGAGATGACAAGGGTAAGTGGTTTCATGTGGCATAGAGTCCTGTTAAAATGGTTCAAACACAGACAGGAAAGTGGCAGAGAAAAATACAGACTAAAATTTGAGCATTGCACCATGAAATAAACATGCTGTTAATTTAGACGCTCTGTGCCAACATACTGGGCTGAGCTGTCAAAGCAAGAAGAGGAGGAACAACCCAATAAAATTGGCAGCAGTGTGGAGGAGTTGTTAGGGCTCTGGACTCTTGACCAGAGGGTTGTGGGTTCAATCCCAGGTGGGGGACACTGCTGCTGTACCCTTGAGCAAGATACTTTACCTAGATTGCTCCAGTAAAAAAACACAACTGTATAAATGGGTAATTGTATATAAAAAATAATGTGTAAAAAAGAATGTAATTGTATGTAAAAATAATGTGATATCTTGTAACAATTGTAAGTCACCCTGGATAAGGGCATCTGCTAATAAATAAATAATAATAATTGAACAACCCAAACATATGCTCAATCACACAACTGCAAATATTGTGAATACATTATATGTTGTCTAGTTTTTTTATATGCTATTTGCCAATCTTGCAAACCTGAATTTTTTAATTCTATAAACATGGTACTGTATGCACAGCCCACATGTCAGATAAAGCAAGGTAGAAGCACTGGATAATAATGACTTCACTATTTACTCACACCAAACTACACCAGAATATGCAAATAAAGAGGATGCAATAATAATGCCAATCACTAAGAGTGTCTGTGCACAGTTTGCATTACAATATTCAAATGCATCTTTTCTGCCACTATTTCCCAGACTAAAGAAGAAAGCTTTGCTTTACATTTTGCACTTTAACTAATAGCTTTGAGCTCCGAACAGGCACCCAGAATATGAGGGGCTGTTCTCTTAGATTCAAGTCAGGACAAGTGACACAAATTGGATCTAAGATGATTGCAATCCACATAAATCCCATTTTGAGGATGTACGATGTGAAAAAGAACAATATTGGACAATCCTGTCACAGACCACTTTCAAAGATAACTTATTTGAAATGCTCAGTGTTATTCCACTTTGTTCCAGTGTATGCAATATTGTACACAACAGCTGTTCAGGAACAACATTTTGACATGGTTCAATGTTTTATCCTGAAATATTTTGCTAATAAATTATATTATTTGTACACCATGTAATAACATTAAGCACAGAAAATAAGGTGATAACCTATTAAATTAAAACTTGAATCATAACTTTCATTATTAAGCATGTTCAATAATACTGCATTTTGTCATGAATTGCTAATAATGTATAATCTATTGGATACTGATTTGTTTCACCATCAAATTGTGTTTCTTACAAATATTAAATCCAATGCATTAATAAAGCAAATAACGTATACTACTACTACTACTACTACTACTACTAATAATAATAATAATAATAATAATAATAATAATAATAATAATAATAATAAGGAAGATATTTATTCAAAGACAATGTAAATGCAAAACGCTGTAAACAATTTATTTCTACCCATTTGCCTTTTAAAATCATCCAGATGAAAAACCCACTGCTGAAGTATTTAGCTGTTAATAGCACCACATTATTAATTAAATGACAATCTTAAGACTTATAACTTTTAATAGGACAGGCTTTGTAGACAGTTCTAGGGACTGATTGCCTAAAAAAAATTGTAGACAGTTCTAGGGACTGATTGCCTAAAAACAAAAAAAAAAAAAAAAAACAATAAATGCATGTGCACAATATAGAATACCTCTAGATTTAACAGCTGAAAAAATATACACATCACCTGTTAAACTAAAACGAAATATTTCATTTTTATAAATAGCAAGGCTGAAATCATACTTATTGCAATACTGTATGTATATCTTTTTTTCTGATAATATGCAAACGTTTATTATTAGGCTACATACACATTTAAATGTACACTGGTTTATATGGTTGTAACTTACCTAGAACGAAGGGGTCTTAGAGCCAGCATCGCACTCTTCAGAAAACCCTAACCACGCAAATGTCAGCAATGCTTAAGTACAATGAAGGTCCGTATAACAAAGATGTCTTTCCTTAGCAACAAGATATGTGCAGCACAATGCAGGAATCCAATCTGTTGTGAACGGAGTAGTTAGGATGCACGTGCATCGGTCTCAGCCTGTGGCTGTTTGGATCGAATTTAAACACTTTCCACAAACTGGCAGGAGAGATTAGAAGATTATTATTATACAGTTTAATGAAGTGAACATTCTTTTAGACTAAGATCTTTTTACATTGTACGTTAGTCAAAGACGGCTCGTAGTAATTAAAAGTACTATAGCTATTACACCACTTATTCCTGGTAAAAATAAATAAATAAATAAATAAATAAATAAATAAATAAATAAATATCATTGATTAATTAGCTTGTTTAACACCACTGTACATGTAGGAATCAAATAATGAAATGAAATGTGTATCTCATAAAGGTACGTTATATCTAGCCACACTGAATAGCAGAAATAAAGTGTACACCTATGAGAAACTGGGACCAGCTCATCAAGCATAAATGAATACTTTATTATTCAAGTGACACAGGACTGATACAACATACTGATCTTATCTTTAAAATCTCGTGGTGTTTTAAGCATGCCTCCATTGACAGCCTGTTTAAGCAGGTGATATCGACTGTACATCAGACCTGATCTACAATACAACTAAATAAAACTGAATCTTGGATTTGAAACACATATCCAAGTCACCTGTGAGGACCCAACTTTGAATATTTCCAGATGCCTTAAGCAGCTCTGAGAATGGAGGAGCTGAGGGGTAAGGGTCCTCCCCACAGACTCTAGGTGAGGGATATTGCTCTTTCGGACATGGTCAGTTTTGCCCAAGGAGCTTAGGCTAATGAAAGCTATTTATTAGGAACCACTTTCCATAATTACATTAAATGTTGTATGGACATTTGGTTCACATATTATACTGATTTATATATGTGGGCTGTTGTTCCAGATTTGATTGCTCATAAAAAATACTGCACATGTACTGTACTTAAATACTAACTGCAAGACATGACACTTTTCTTACAGAGAATGTATCAGACCCAATGTGGAAGATGCAGTACACAAAGGTGTATGTTCTCACTCTAGATGGCCCTTGGGAAATGTATGGAATATACCAGAAGCCATTCCCAAAGGCATTTTTGACAATTCAAACAATTGTACCAAGTGAATTTAGTGGAGCAGTTTGTTTTCCTTTGCACTTACTGTACAGACATTACAATTACATATGATAAAGTAAATAATGTACCTGTCATTTCTTGTCATTGTTAACATCCATGACAACTTAGTCTGTTTCAAAGCTCTTTTCAAAATGTCCAGTCTAGTGCACTGATAGTTTAAGGATTATTGCCCACATAGTCAAACAGGTAACACAGCAATAACGATCCATGATGTAGTACGAAACAGAAAAGGCAGAGCACAATTATGTTTTTAAAACAAAATAATTTCGCTCTTCCTGCAGATTTAGAGGACAGATCTCAAACCCTAGTGCACTAGAGCAGACATTTTGGAAAGAGCTTTAAAGTTACGTGTAAAAAGTTGTCAGGATGTTAAGAATGAAAAGAAAAATTACAGGTATGTTGTAGTAAGACATGGGGATGTACTGTATATCTATATTTTTCGGAGCCCCGCTACTACCTCTTTAATGTTTAATTATATTGATATCATAACCTTTTTTTCTTCCTACTATTCAGTAAGGGTTTGCAGATTTCATGTGTTGAATACAAGATTAGTGTACTGTGCAAAACGTGCTTGAAAAGTGCTCTGTGGCTTAACATGGTTCAGAACTTAAAAGAAGAAAGAAATGTAATCTTGTCCCTTAACTGCTAATAGGGTGATGCTGCTTTCGGAAAACTGAAAAGAATTTAATAAAAAAAAATGTTTCTATGGGACCATTTGTGATATTATTTAATTAATGGTGCATTATTCAAAACTAATTTAAAAAATGAATGAAAGTGCAAAACATGATCAGCTTTGTTGGGTGTAGAAAGTAATTAAATATACAGTAAATCTTCCTGTTATACTTTTAAGATGAGACTATACCCCTTGTGATGTCTGTGGGGTCATCGAGGAGGTAATCTTGCTGTGTTGCCATAATCTTTTGAAATGAGCACTCGGCTTGTGAAACAGCTGTGCTTGCACCCATATTTGCCACCGTCACATTTCCTCCGGACTCATTTCAGAGCTGCATGGCAGACTGCCTGGATATATTTAGGACCCGAGAGACATTCTGTACAGAATGTGATTTCAGTAAATCTGCATATCAGTCAAATTAAGAGTTTGTAATTCATACTGTACTGCAAGGACTTTCTTCAGATCGCCTGTCCTTTTCCAAGACACACATATATAAAAAATGTTTAGGTTTTTTTTTGTTGTTGTTGTTGTTGTTGTTGTTGTTGTTGTTGCCAATATTAGTTTTTATTTTCACTGTGTATGACTATACACCTGGCAGAGGGACTTAAACAAGCTCACAAGCTAATTAGGAATCCCAATGGAACAGTCAATACAATAAAATAATATTTATTGCAGTAAATGAAGTTCGGAGCACAACACAGTAATACAATACAGTATATATTCTGCATAGATCTCGGTCAAAAGCTGAGAGGTCAGGGGTCAGACTCAAAGTTCTGGAGGGTACATTTGTTTGCCTCATTTGCTGTAGCATCATCAGTTGAAACCAGAACCATGAAACGAATACAGCATGGTTTTAAATAAGACTACTGTTTAGTATTAAAATAATATAAATGTGTTTCATATGAAAAGGGTAATAAAAATAGCATCACATAAATATTGTGCAAATTAAATTCTGATTTAAAAAATGTTTTGCATCAAACTACCCTAATGATTATTATTATTATTTGTTTATTTAGCAGACGCCTTTATCCAAGGCGACTTACAGAGACTAGAGTGTGTGAACTGTGCATCAGCTGCAAAGTCACTTACAATTACGTCTCACCCGAAAGACGGAGCACAAGGAGGTTAAGTGACTTGCTCAGGGTCACACAATGAGTCAGTGGCTGAGGTGGGATTTGAACCGGGGACCTCCTGGTTACAAGCCCCTTTCTTTAATACTTATGATATTAACACTAATTACAGGAAATCATACTCTGCTAAAAGAGGTACATTCATTTTTAATATGGGCGAGTAGCTTGCAAGATAAATATTTAATGGATGTATCCTCATTCTTTAACACAAAGGAAGGAAAAGGTCAAGTAAACTTGTCTCAGAGCAGAAATTTAGTTTTACAAAACTGGAAATTTGAACTTGTGTAAAGACTACTATATGAACTGTGAGTTACACTGCCTCATCACTTTATTAGGACCTGTAGTTAATATAGGGTCGGGCTGCAGTTTACCTTGACACAATGTGGCATCGACTCCACAAGGTCCTGTAAGATGTTGAGGGATGGTAATCGATCCAGTCTTTAATATTTCTTTAGTCTTTCTTTCCTTTTTTTCTTTCTATCCTTCTCTCATTATACCAGCTGTGATTTTTATTTAATTTTCCTTTTTTTCTTTTTTAAATAACATCCATTCCACGCTTTGCAGCAACTCCAACTCCCATTCAGTTTTGCAACAGCTTGTGCACTTCCTGGCTGGCCCTGGTACAGGATCCACATGAAAAAGAGCTGTGGCTGACTGTGCCTGAATACAGCACGCAAACAAAGAGTCCTCAGATACCAAGATAAAGATTAGTAACTGAGGAGGATTTGGGTTCTGATCTATAATGTTTCCCTGCATAAAGAGCTATTTCACTCTGTGTCTTTTTGTCACTTGAGAAATAGAAACCATGGATAGATGTTACACTTCCTTATCCTTTTGCTAGAATAAATGTTTATGTGGGATTTCAACAGAACATGTTAAAAAGGCTGGTTTAAATCAAAGACGCCAAATTCAAATGAAAGCAGATGAAACCTGAAGGCAGCCCCTGTCATTGTAACATTGTAAGAATCCTGTAATTTAAACTGTACGTACTTGTTATGGAGATTTAAGTTCAAAATGGCTTGCTGTGTATGTTAAAGTGACAGCGCTACATTCTGTAAAATGCTTGCTCTTTCATTTAATGAAAATGTAAAGTTTAAATTAATTCAAAATACAGGAGCTTATGTAACTTGAGTAACTAAAAATGCAACATAAAATGCATTGTTAGTTTAAAGAAATCATGAATGAGCAAAGTAATTATATTCAAGATGAACTTCTTCTACTCGAGGAGTAATGACTGGCTGAAGTAAAAAATATATATATATACCGTATATATAGTATTGAATCACACAGTTCCAGACAAGGTCAGCAAATCCTGTATATACCTTAAGTCCAATTACCTAGTCATTTGATCAACATATACTGTAGTGTAAAAAAGAAATGAATAAATAGAAAAAAAAGATATATACTTTTTAATAAACTGAAAAGATGCACTATGGGTTACGTTGGAGTCATATAGAGGGAATAAATACACAAAGAGTAATACAATTGATTTCTGGTAAGGTAACATCTTTCCAGATCACAGAAGTGCAGCAAAGTTGGCACTGTTCTTTGCAAGACCTCCAAAGAAGACCATGTGCTGAACAGAGAACATTTTTATTAAAATACCTGTCGGTGAGGTGAGAGGAGGTTAAAAGCTCAAAAACCACAGATGCAAATGAGCCTGGCTGTTTTCCATTGTGGTTTAGATACTCACTTGCGGTGCCCAGGGTCGCTGGTTCGCACCCAGCCTCTGCCCTGTTACACTGATACCATTTACACACTTTTGATACAAAAACAACAGGAAACACACAATAAGTTTGGATAACAGCTGAGCAGGAACAGTCCTTAGGTGGCTTGAATTTCTTCAATACACTCTTACTGCTTTCAGACTGCATTGACTTCATCTAATCTGCTCAACTAACTCACAATGTCAGCAGTACCCACATCATGTAACAGCTACCAAGCAAATCAATCAAAATGCAATGCAGATTGATGTAAAAATACATTATTCAGTATATGTTCATTCTTGGGCCCGTCCTGTGACAAGAGGGGCTGGTTCATTTTTTCTAGGGCAGAAATGTGCACGTTTGTCTTTTATTTAGGCAGGATTAAGTGAACCTGTAAAAACATTACCCATCCTTACTTGTGATGTTGTGTCACTGACATTTGACTGATGTCCTCTGAGTGCTGCTTTCCAGTTCAGGCCCCTGATCATAGAATCCAAGACATATTGAGATTGGAAATCTAAACATAATTATGCACATAGTTTCTTAGTTGAAAGCTAATCTTCTCTTTGATCTTCAATGGCAACGGTAGCATAATGGCAGCTACAATGGTGACGTTTTTACATTTGTACATATTTGTATGTACCAACTTTCTTTAACGTGCCTGTATTGCAGCGCCAGATAGCATGTTTGCTACATGTAGTACATAGTACATGGAAGTGCATGTAATGTGTATGAGGTTATTTAGTCTGAATAACAAGGTAGCATTAGAACTAATCTAAGACTAGCAATAAACCCACAGGTTTTTTTTTTTTTTTAAATCTATCGTTCATTTATCAAGTTATACCAACAATTCAGACTTTTGATTTGTGAAATCCTGGGAGCAGTGCAAAACAAGTGATGCACTTCCTTGTGTTTGCTAATGTTGGTGCTATGTTAAATGGTTAATTCCTTCTCTGCCTCAGGATATTGCAGATTGGCTCTGACAAGCGATCTGCTTCCTTCTCAAAGACGTGGGATGGGAACAGCTTGAGCAGAATATTTTAAATAATTTACTAAATAGCTCCGTCACACATTTTATAATCCCTTTACTTTCTGCTGTTATGCACACTTAAGACTTGTTTTAGCTTCAGAAGGTATTTTACAAAATTAAAATGTAGCCAGTATTTGAAAAACTGAAAAAATCAAGTATCTATTTACATTTACTGCTTTTCATTACTTGCTGTTAAAAGATCATTCAGAAAAAACTTTTTTTTTTTTCCCAAATAGGACAAGCTCAAATCTTCACGGTCAAAACAGTCTTTTATATCAGAGATAATTATGTGTTCTCCCGGGGACAGAAGGAATATAACTGTAGCAGTGCAGATGCATTAAATTAGAATATAGAACTGCTTAGGGATTTTACTGTAAGGCTGGACTTGCAATGCAGCTCCGTTGATGTGAAAATGCAGCAGCAGTTTAATTACTGGACCTTTGCATAGATGATGTTCTCTTCCCTTCAGTTTCGGTTTAATACACATGGAAGGTTGAAATGTGATTGTTGTTCCAGAAATATTTTTTTCCTCTTGAATTCAAGAGGAAAAAATAACTGTTTTTTTCAAATCAGTTTAGGCAGGAGTTATTTTTTATTTTCTGTTTTTTTAAAAATAATTTATTAATAGTCCACTAGGGTATCAGAGATCATAAGTCTTAATAAATTTAAATACTGTATGTGGGTTTTGCTTTGCATTGTATTATAATATATACACTGCTGTGCAAAAGTCTTAGACATGTTGCAATTTTTTATACTACCATAGAATCGACCTGCTTTAATACTACCATAGAATCGACCTGCTTTAATACTACCATAGAATCGACCTGCTTTAATACTACCATAGAATCGACCTGCTTTAATACTACCATAGAATCGACCTGCTTTAATACTACCATATAATCAATCTGCTTTAATACTACCATAGAATCAACCCACGCCATCTACAGAACGTCATGTCACGTATACATTTTAAACTTTAAAAAAGTTATACTTTTTTTTTTTGACGCTTCTCGCACCTCCCTTTGATTGCTTCATGCCCCCTGTTGAGAATCAATGGGTAAATGTGATGGATTAGATACAACACTTATTAGCTGCTCATGTATAGTTTACTTTGAGTTGCTGTGATCACAAGTTTTTGAAGATTCTGATCAATGTGAATTAAAGATTGCTGAATGACAAGCTTGGTTTCTTCTGACCCAAACTAAGCTGAGTTAATAACAGTCAAAGTTGTTATAATAGTGGAAAACACTAGTGGAGGCTTTGAGTAAATTGCTGATGCTCATAACATATACTGTATATATATATATATATATATATATATATATATATATATATATATATATATATATACTCCTGAATGTGTCTAAGACTTTTGCACAGCAGTGTATATTTTTTCTTTTTTGCAGATTCCATGAAACACCAAAGTGGTTACAATTTTAAATACAGCACAATTGAGTTAGGTGCCTTGAGACAAAACAAATGCCTAATGATAGCTTCAAATGTAATTTACACACACACACACACACACACACACACACACACACACACACACACACACACACACACACACACACACACACACACACACACACACATACATATTGTAGGTTTGCTATCATTCTGGCTCTAGGTTTTGTATTTCATATTTAATGAATTTATAGCAGTTCATTATTCCCTGTTTTCTTTCTTTTTGTGATTTAGAAGGATGAGCTGAACTATATTATTCCAGCTGTCAAAGGGATAATAATCCTTGAAAGAATCTTATCTTGGGTCCATCTTCAAACTGTATAATAATCCTGAAGAATAACAAGCTTCATAAGGGTTATTTAGGGACAAGGGATGTTATCTTTAAAGAACCAATATATTACACCAAACCTTATCAAAATATAAGAGTTGCTTATTAAAAAAGTATTAGTCTGTTTTAAGTATATTTTTGAAAAGTAGAAAATAGCTGAGGCTTTAATGAAGGCACTCATCCACCAGGGCTGTAAACAGAAATGTAAAGCAGAAGTGCAGTGCATGACTTAGATCCACTGTAAAGCATGTACATGTAAAATACTATAAACAAATGCACAGTCCTGGGGTCTAGGGTCTGTATATGTAAATACAGAGCTGACTTTAAAGAAAAGAAAATTAGTATTGTTTTGAAATTTGTAATTCGTTTAAAAACTGTTGGATTAAACATTGGATGTAGGAGAAATGTGCGTTGAAGAATATAATGTCCCTGCGTCATTTCAAATTTGTGTACAACTAGTCACAGGATTTAAAAGGGGAGGCTTTTTTAGTTCCCACTAATAGTTTTGGATTATAGTGCAGTGGTACACAACTGCTACATCTTTTTTCCAAATTTTTATCATGAACACTTTTTTCTTTCACTTGACGTTTACTGTAAACTGGGGATGGCTTTGCTAGATTTGCTGGAAATTGTGAGTTAAAAATAGACAGGTGACAACTGCCTGTAAAAACAAACATATTTCTTTTTTAATGTGCTAGATACATACTATAGCAAGATGTTTTAGGAAATGCCATCTCAATATGTGACTTGTCATCATCAGATTAGCACATTCTAATCATTGAATGGGTTCATAGTGACAGCTCTGTTTGGCAAAATGAAAGCCTTTGATCTGCTGTGGTTAGAGGGCGGTCAAGTCTGGCCAGCAGCAGAAATAGCAAACACAGACTGAGAGCTGCAGTTCAGTGCTTTCGCTCAATTTTATTTAATTCCAGGAACAAACTAAATGTTTAAACAAACAGACCAAAAAGCATACAAATCAAACAGCACCCAAGCTACGGCTATCTCGCTGCATAAACTAACCTCTCTCTCTCTCTCTCTCTCTCTCTCTCTCTCTCTCTCTCTCTCTCTCTCTCTCTCTCTCTCTCTCTCTCCCTCTCTCTCTCTCTATCTCTTTTTTATTATATTTTATTCAACATAAAGACTTCCCTGTAGTGCTTATCAGCCTTTGAACATTGACTGTACCTAATTCTGTTTTCATCTTCAGCAAACTGAGATGCAAAATCAGAGCCTGACACCAGTTCTTGGTTGTGTCTTAATTACCATACTTCTGACGTTAATATACTGTATTTCAAAATACTGGTTAGTGATTTGAACTCCAACTTCTGATTTGCCTTCACACCAATTTCCAGTTGCGATACATTTTTTGTTCATGCAAAAGCCCATATTCAACTCTATGATTTCCTATTTGGCCATTTGGACTCTAAACTGTATTCAACTGGCTTCAAAATGGCACACCATGAGGTGACAAGAACAACAACAACAACAACAAATTGCTTATTATTGGATATTGCTATGTCAGATACATAAGAGGAACATATGTTACTACTGGGGATAAAGGCTAAAGCCACAAAAATGCTGTACATTTTACCTCTACTGCATATTCATGTCCAAATGGAATGAAGTCTGGTTAGGACCAGGCTCAGATGGAATACACTCTAATTAGTGTGTATACTGTAAAAAAGAAGAGACACACACAATTAAATAGAAGGATGAAGACTGGTTAGGTAAACTTCCAGAAAGGGGTTTCAGTTAGCCAGAAGAAGTTTTTTTTTTTTTAATATATAATTTTGAATCTACAATTATTTTTGGAGGACAAAGACCAGCCCAGCAAATCTCCGCCTCCAAGGGGTCGCTGCAGAGCGGTGAGGAGAAACAGTCTAAGCCGGGTCCCACCTCCCCAACCTCGGGAGTCCCCAGCGAGGACGGGCTGCCTTGCACAACCAGGATTTGAACTTGAGATCTCTGGTTGCATGAATTCACCCTGCATGCACGGCAGTGCTTTTACCAATGATTTTCTGAATAGCCTTATTTTAAAGGTGAAAATAACCTTTAAAATATAGGCTCCAGAGGAGGCTGTGTGGTCCAGTGGTTAAAGTTAAAGAAAAGCGCTTGTAACCAGGAGGTCCCCGGTTCAAATCCCACTTCAGCCACTGACTTATTGTGTGACCCTGAGCAAGTCACTTAACCTCCTTGTGCTCCATCTTTCGGGTGAGACACAAACTGTAGTTGTAAGTGACTCTGCAGCTGATGCATAGTTCACACACCCTAGTCTCTGTAAGTCACCTTGGATAAAGGCGTCTGCTAAATAAACAAATAATAATAATAAATAGCAAGTACAGACAGGAGCTACTGTATATTATATTTAATAATAGAACATAATTCCATTTGTGAACAGACACCTCAATGTTCAACCTGTCCATCACATTGTATAGATGAAATAGCAAGTATTGAAATATGATCTTACATATTTTAAAATATTCTTAAATAGTCCTCTCTGCTAATAGTTTCTAAAAGTATTTCCTAAGATTCTGACAGCAGTGCATGGTTAGGTGATATAGGGAGGGTTAATAGATGATACAAGAGACATTTTTAATTATTAAATCCAAGACTTTTTTTGTCTTTTGATTTATATATCATGAGTTTCAAGTACCAGCAGACCTGACTTCATTATACATTTATATGACTTTGTTGATTTAGCATCTCAGGGGGAAATTCAAACGTGTGTAAGTCTAGTCTGGTGCTGCTCAAAGATATCTCATTAGACCTCAAAGAGAAATAACATGCAATTTTCTTCCAGTGTTGTTCATCTATTATTTATGTCATGTATCTAACTTTCCTCCACCTTCACCCCCCTAAACAAAAAACAAAACAAAAAATAGAACAACTTGCAGGTAAGTCAATCCATTGAAAAGACAACGCCACTGACACAGTCCCAATTGATCTCGACCTGCTGCTGACGGAAATGAACAAGTCTGATGTAAATGACTTTCCCAGGTGCAGATGGAAACGTAGAAATCTTGGATGTTCAAGAGTGGAACTTCTGTGATCAACAAGATGAAATGAATAGGGAGATTGTAACAGATCATGCTGAGGCATTAATCTGTATGTAGACCTTCAGTTCATTTTCCGTATAAAGATGTGTGAGATGTGAATATAGGAAAGTGAAATAAAGGCTGCTAGAAAGGTTGCATCTGTGTTGCTTCAATTCTGTCAAGTGGATTTTTTATGCAGTACGGGTATAATATGGTGGTGCCGTAGCTTCTGAATATTCTGCAGTACAGAATATTCACCGAAAATATTATATCTCATGTCTAACTTTTAATACTGTTAATTAGTGCTGTTAATTACCTTTCTATCAATAGAAAATGTGTCAAATGTGCTCTCTTTGAGATTAAAATAATTACGGTTTCTAATTATTATTATTTTTTTAATAATACATAAAGACCTTGATATTATTCATGAACAGATTTGCTTTTATTAATGCAGTTGCTCAGTAATGGGCAAATTAATCACATCATTGGCATTCAAATTGTTTATTGCAATACAGTGATTTATTAATGTATGTGTTTATTTACTGACAGCATTTTGAAGAAACCATTTTTATACTTCAATCTTTTAAAACAATAGAGGCTGCAAATAATGCATGTGGTGTTTGGTGACGTAATAAGCAGGCATATCTATTTTGTAACAGGTATTTGATAGCATTGATGCAGAGGTCTCATGCATTTGAGTTTCTATAAGAAGCCTCACATAGGTGGCTCATGAGTTCAAGTTATAATACTACTGATGGTTGGAAATTCATAGGAATGGTACTCTTTGTTTCTCCAGGAAATTATCTGGAGGATTCTTCTTACTGATTCCTCTGTGTTGCCTCTTCTAGTCTACATTGTATAGGGGATATACTCTGTATATTCAAAGCAGTACTTGCTGAATCAGTTGTAAGAACTGAGCATATTTTCATATTTTTCATATGTGTTTTCGTGTTTGTCTAGAAAATGTTGCTTAAGGCATTTATCATAACAAATTAAGTATCATTAATGCCTCTAGAACGTATTTGGATCAGAATATCAAAGCATACATATTTATGTCTATAAACTCTCAGTATCATTAAAGACTAAAAAATATTCTTGAAAGGGAAACTCTCTGAACTTGTATTTTTAAATATTAATGTGACTTCTTTATGACTAATATAATTTGAAGTCTTAGGTTTATTGCTGAAGATATCTTCATTTTAAATGTAATCAGCAGATATATACTGTATATATATATATATATATATATATATATATATATATATATTTTCATGAGAAAATGCACAATAAATGTATTAAAATAATCCTAAATGGGTTTCTATTTCTTACCTATAACCCCCCTTGTCCAGTAGTAGACCCTATCTTACCTATAGGCTTAATTTTCTGGACATCATTATGTACATAAGGAAATGACGGCAGCAACTGCCATATTATTTATTTCAATTTCTTTGATTTGCAATGAGACCTGAATGAACCTTGCAGTGGGAGAGGAGGGCAATTATTGTTATCAAGCCAGTCTTCTACTGCAGGCAGAGCAGAAAGATCGGGTGGGGGTGTAGGGAGAGATGAGGGTCTGGAGGTAGCTGGGTGCAGTCTGTTCAAGGGATTGGTAGGTGAGTACAAGAGTCTTGAACTGGATGTGAGCGGTGATCGGGAGAGGACGGAGGCCGGCCAGCAGGGAGTTGCAGTAGTCCTACACATAAAAGCAAATACATTTGTATAAAAAGTGGAAGCTCATCGTCACCTTTGTTTTACTTGCTTTAATAAAATAAACACTAATAGTGTTATTTAAAAGAGCTTGTTCTACCGTATTTTACACATAGCTATGAGGTGAGAATCTGTGGCAGTCCTTGCCTAAGGCCTTCTAAAGAAATGATAATTGTTTTTTAATTGTCACATCAAAATGATCTGATTTCATTCCTCTTTGCCTAATGACATTTCACACCTGAAAAAAAATATAAGTAAAAACAATATAGTCTATGATGACTAAGTAATGGGACACCCTGCATTTTTTTTTATTTTGCCATGCTTTACCATGACTATGTGATTTACTATGCTCAAACATGATTTCACTGTGCTTTACAACACTTTACTAAACTTTTTTCAAGGTAAATATTCACAACGGGTTGAAAGACATTTTTCCCCAGGAACCACTAAAGTTCCTTTTCTTCATATGCTGTGACATGCAACAGCACATGTGTTCCTTCTCAACTCCTGTTTTGTGTTGTTGAGTGATAGCAGATAACACTGACTCGTTTCTCTTTAAGGAAAAACCAGGTGGTAGATACAAACGGAGAACTGAATGTTACTTAGCCTCCGCTAAGATTCAAGGGCTTATACAGGACACATGATTGATGGTATCTCCCAAAGAGAAACAAACCAGGGGCTTCAAATACAGTTCAAAGAACTGTGTAAATCAATTATTAAGATTTATATTCATATTGAAGCATGGGGATTAAAGGGAAGGCGGGGAAATGATGGGTGTACAGATTGTGTGTGTGTAGGTGTTGATGCAAAACACCCTCAAGCCATGAATCACCAACAAATCAGTAGCATGAGTTAATAGAGCATGAGTGAATTTGACCTTAACTAACAAACAATTACATTAACCCCACATTCTGAAGTGTGTCACAATATCATTTTGATCTTTTTTTTGCAAATAATCGGTTGATGCTTTTCAGATTTCTTCCAGTTAAACATTTGTGAATTGCCGGCAGATGATATTTAGAACAACAACATCAGTACCTAATGTCATCCTACAGGTGCTGTAACAAGGCAATCTGAACAGTTCATCAGATAGAAAGTTAAAAGATGAGCATCAGAAGAGTATGACTGAGTGGATTTATAATCACTTGACAGCAACAAAGCCAATGAAGCAGCCACATACAGTACTATATTAACATAAAAAGAACAGTACAATTCAAAAGAGACTGTGAATGAAATTTGAGAGGTACCATCTTCCCAACTTTACTACATTGTTGCAGTGGATTGACAATGTGTATCGGTTCACACAGTACCATTGTGTTACCTGTGGTTTGTCAATATGAACATTTTCTACTAATGGTTCATGCTATTGTAGGTTGTCTTGTGCTGCAGTTGCCCAGATCATTGCTATTGGTACAGAACTGTTGCAATGCCATTTTAGTGTAATTTTATGACATTGAGAAAGACCACCACTGAGTGCTTTATAGTTATGGATATGTTGTCACTGCATTGCTATTGAAGGTCATTTGTTAAATACACTATGAATGAACTAATTTAAACAATTGTTAACTTCACTTAACGGGCTGTATTGTACAATTTGAAATATAAAGCTGCATTTTATACATTAAAAAACAATCTATATGCAGTCTTTTTGTGTTATATGATTTACGTTTTGTAAAGAATGAGATTTGACTAGGTCCCTTTCCCAATAACTCTCTTGCAAATGTAAACGCTGCAAGCCCTGTGAGTCACAGACACAAATACAGTAGTTGTAAATGATGAAAATCTCAGAAGAAATCATTTTACTGAAAGCAGAAAGGTTATTTAATTTTATAAACAATTTTATAATTCTGCTCTTGTTTATTCAACCCATATTCTCTTGAGTACTAATTAGCAACTAATAACATAGCAACACTGTTAAAAGATACACAATGCAAATAAAATCTCACTGCTGTGTAAAACTGTAATCACAAATCAATCAATGGTTTAGTAATGTAAAAAACTTTTATCCTGAAACACCCATTTCTGCTTTTTAATTTGGGAACAAGTTATCTTCTTTGGTGCAATAAATGTCACATTTGGTTTCATTTCTAACCCACACATTTATATTCTACTGGAAATTCACTGACTGAATAAAATATTGTGAATATGGTTTGAGAATCCTTTAGTCTGTAAAGTATGTGAGTTGGTGTGGTCATGGGATCCAATAGATATAACCACATAGCAAAGCAGGAGGACTTCACAAGAGGACTGATTGTGAGTACCATCCAAGCGACACTATGCTTCCCTGCAGATCTGCTTCTTACCAGCCCACACAAAGCCCATGACAAGGAGGTTTATGTGTTGTGTGGTTCATACTGTTGTGAAACTGGCTGTGCCAGGTTTCGGTCTTTGCTTCCACATTACTTCCAATAATGTTGAATCACTGTATTCTGTTTTTATCAGCATCCTTTTATCCAAACATACCTGAGTCAATACCATTAGAATGCTAAAACATTCAAGTGCCTTTAGCCATTTATAGATTGAGATGCAATCATTGAAGCACAAATAATGTGCAAAGTAAGGTGAAACTGGAGCTCAGAAACTATGGTATATATTCAAACATACTGCCCGAGTGTGTAAAAACACAATATTGTCACTTTCCCATGATAGTTTATGAGTTGGACATTTTTCGTTGACTTTAATCCTTTAGGGTCTAAGCTATTTTCGCCTTTTTTTTTTTAGTTAGATTTGTTCCTGTAACTCTTTAATTATAAAGGTTACAGGTACATGTCATACATGAAATGAATGTGCACACACTAGGCTTCCATTAAAAAAAAAACAAAAAAAAAAAAAAACGTTCAATAGTCTGAGACTCACCATGTTTAGTACAAATGTAGGGAACATGCAAGATGGAGCTATTTACTGTGGCTAAAAGCCCTGCAGTGGCAACCATGGCAATAACAGCTAACTTGTCTCGTGCATCTGGGGCCGGTTTTTCAAAATTCTGGTAATCGGATTTCTGAGTTTGATCTGGATTATATTGTGCAATTGGGTTTTTCAAAACATCGAAATGCGATCGCGATTACTGTGATCCGGATTTTGTTTTGTAATACGATC
Source organism: Acipenser oxyrinchus oxyrinchus (assembly GCA_030684275.1). NCBI lineage: Eukaryota > Metazoa > Chordata > Actinopteri > Acipenseriformes > Acipenseridae > Acipenser > Acipenser oxyrinchus. Next base: position 49,069,053 of record CM060257.1, on the reverse strand, counting down.
GCACTTTTAATCACAATTAAATGTTGCAGTTGGGTTTTTCAGAATTTAAAGAGGAGATCAGGATTACTTTGATCCAAAATACAAGGATTATTATGATCCTACTGCGCAGGTGGATTTAGCTTTTAAATGATAATAGAACATCGATATTTTGTTTGAATTGTCATAGCAAACACACGGCCAATGTCGAAACTCGGCCAATGACGTCAATGCCCGGTCAATGCTCTTGGGCACTGACAACAATGCTCGGCCATTATTATTATTATTATTATTATTATTATTATTATTATTATTATTATTATTATTAGCAGACGCCCTTATCCAGGGCGACTTACATGGGCGATGTTACTTTCGTAACAGAAATGTACAGTACTTCGGTCATTGGCCGGCCACTGTCAATAATGCCCAGTGAATCTCGGACAATGGTGTTACTGCCAACAGCTCTCGTCAAGCATTGTTTATAGCGGTGCATTCTGTCATGTTGCAAAAAGTACACTGTAAAAAAAAAAAAAAAAAAAAAGATAAATCGTGTTGATTTTAATATGGAACACGTTTGGTTGAATACAGCAATATTGTATGAAGTATAAAACACTGCTACACACTGTAATTTGCCAAATCTCACTTTTATTATTTAAAATTAAAGATTTCCATTGATTTAATTGGCCGATTACGGACATTGGCTGTAACATATTTCACTCCTTTATTTCCAAAGGGCCTTGTCAAAATGTATGTAGCCTGTTTTGTTTTTGGTTGATGAAGAGTTTCCCTATTAGGTTGTCTTTCTAAATAGACACAAGCATCAGTCACCTTTTTTTTATATAAAATAAAGCAAATCAGCCCTGACACACACACACACACACACACACACACACACATACAAATATGCTTGCAACGTCTACCACGATGCTTTTATCCACAGTAATTGAAGCTGAAAAGCTGCAAAAAAGGAATACAATTGCATTACAAATGATGCAATGGGTTCAATCACACACACATCCACACACAAATAAAATAGAAAAATAGAAACAAAAGATGAAAATCCAGCAACAGGCGCTGAAAAACGCTGGCCTTAAACACAGGAAGAGAACTTTGGCCCTTTTCACTTCCTCTAGTTTCACGGCTCTCGTTTGGTTGCTAAGATACGGGACCCAAACAGAAAGGAGACCAGTGATGCAGAGAAATTGCAGACGTTTGAAAAAAGTTAGAATTCAACTGAAAACATAATTGAAAAAACAAAACAAACAAACAAACAAACAAACAAACTTAAAGCATATGCAGCGTGACAGAGGTAAGCGACACTCTTAGTTAATTTATACAACCAATACAATAAAATTATAGAAAGCTTTTTTTATCACGCTTATATCACACACACACAAAAACTACAGCGTGACGTAGTTGATCTATTCTATTTGCTTTGTTGTATCCAATTAAACTTAGGGTCTACATTTTGATATTTTGTAACTTGCCTGTTTAATTTAATTTCAGGAAGAAACTATTTTCTAAAAAGAAAACAACTATGGACCTGAGCATTCGGCAGCTTTTAGCTGCGGCTGAAAAGCATAAAGGTACATCTTTCTTTCTTTCTTTCTTTTTTTTTAAGCATTAAAGAAACAAAGTAGTGATAAAGTAAGTTACATTATGCTTTGTTTGTTTTGTTGAACACACAATTAAATAAGTCTTTTGATTATTTCTAGACGTTGAGGCTTTGAAGAATGCATATGACTTGATCCAAGTGGGGACCAAAGAAAGAGTGACAGTTGATACAACAGCGAGCTTCAGTCCTGATTTATATGTTCTCTGCGCAGAACAAGCATTCCAGGTCGGTATCTGCTGAAAACACACTATCCAACAGTGTGAAATTCTGCGGTTGCAGAATACCGAGCTAATACCACATTGTGTGGTTTTTCGTATTTACTTTGCATTTTGGTCACTTGATGTGTTGAAAGTAAAGGATGCTTGGTGTGTTATTTCCACACCTCATTATACTGTATTTTCATTGTATGGTGTAATGTTAATAAGCTGGTATGCAAATCACCCAGGGGGGAAAAAAAGCCAACTGGATTAATATGGCATATTTAGATCTGCCACTGTTTAAATCATTAAAATAATGCTCTGTCTATTATGTTAAATTGGTAGGGATTTCCGCACACATGCACTTATTTCATGTATTTTTGAATGACCTGAATGATTTTAAACAGCATTTAACGGTGGGAGATGGTAATACAGTTGTGAAAGCTCTAGATGTTGATTATGTTGTAAAACTCAAAGTGATACGAAACTTAAGTGCTTTTTCACTTTCATTTGACTTTACCACATATGTACAGTAGGCCCTGTATGAAAGATTATTTTTGAAAACGAACCCACCCCACACATTTTTTTTCAGCTGGGTAGCAAGGAAACCAGCAAGAACTGTCTACAGATGTACTTTAAAGAAAAACCTCCATCCAATCAGTTTCTTGGCAGAGCGTATGTGTGCCAAGGCCAGATAAATGCACCGGTGACTGCTGGAAATTCAGTGAGTAATGTTAAAATATGAAAATATGTTTTTATTTATTTTTTAAAAACAATGACAATATACTAGTGTGAACTGTTCTTCCTTTATATGTAAAATGTATTTATTAATCCATTTTTCCTGCTTTACATTAAAATGTGTGGCTGCCCAACAGTAATAATGGTCAATTAAAATAATCACAAAAGTTCAATTGATCCACCCAAAGAACTCTCAATTAGACAAGATTTATTTGAATATGAATTATTCGTCTTGTTTTTAGGAGGAACTGGACAAGGCCGCTGTGTATTTTATGAAAGCAATTGATTTTTCAAAAAAGCATCCAAGGTATGTTGTCTTGGCAGAATCAGTTTAGACATGGCCCAACTTCAGAGGGAGCCAATATCTGGTAGGAACAGATACGAGATTACAACCAAACACTGCGGTTCTGACCTCGCCCAGGTGACAAACCCAAACAGGCTTGAAAACATACCCCTGGTCTTGGTATTCATTTATACAATTACCATTGCAGTAGGCTTTTCACAAAAACATATATATTATTTATTTCTTAGCAGACACCCTTACCCAGGGCAACTTACAATTGTTACAAGATATTACATTATACATTATTTCACATAAATTACCCATTTATACAATTGGGTTTTTACTGGAGCAATCTAGGTAAAGAACCTTGCTCAACGGTTCAACAGTAGTGTCCCTCACCGGGGATTGAACCCACGACCCTCCGGTCAAGAGTCCAGAGCCCTAACTACGCCACACTGCTGTTATATATAACATTATGTTTTAATGGTTTCTAAAACTACAATAATAAAACTAAAACTGATAATCTATTGTGTGTGATTCATTGGTTGCATCCCAGACGAAACCCATTGTCAGCAGGAGTTTGTGTTGCTTGGTGTCAATGGGGAAACACATCCTTAGATGTAAAACACCCATACACTGTAAAGTCATTCCTCTTGCTTCTGCTTGTGGTGTTTTTCATGTTGCAGCTGCTGTCTGTAATTTAGCTCGGGCTGTAGTGAAAATAGGGGCATCCACTGTCTTTTATTGGGGTGTACTGTGCTTCTACCTTATCAGAAATAATGAATATGCTAATTCTGTGACTAGAGCAAGATTGTAACACTGCAACCATATTTTGGGATAGATCTGGGCTGCCCAAAGCTCTGCATAATGCCAAAAAAATACTAAAAGTTATCCGGGATGATATAAAACAAAAAGCAGGGTCCAATACATCTCACAGGTATAGTTATAAGTTAGTTGTATGAAATTGGGGGAAACATTAAACTGTTTGAAGACTTCAATTAAGAATTTATTATACAGGTCTGTAATTAATACAAAGCATGAAATTCATTTTGATATGGCAGTGGATTTTAATCTTGTTTAACTTTTAATTGTTCTATTGTTACAAGTATGTCAGTAATATACATTCGCCACCAGGGATGCCAATTTATAATTGGAGCTGTCAGTATAATTTAAAAAAAGCTGATAACCATGATACAGTAGTACATACAGAGAAGTTTAGAATACAAATTAGCAATACAATTTTTCTTTATTATTTTTTAATGGTTCGCGGTTTCCCTATAATCCCCTTTTCCAATGTTATTCTAAACTGAACTGCCTCTTAACAATGGTTATGTCTAATGTGTTTGCCTGTCTCCACTCTAGGAGTGCCATCTATTAAATGCTCTAAAAGAGGTCAAAACAAAGGCAAGGCAGATCTCCTGTATGCTTTAACAATGTGTTATATTGCTTTCTTAACAGATACCACTTTATAACTTTCAATGCATCTGTTCTTTACTGGACAATGGTCAGGCCATTTCTTAGGCCTGGCTTCCGTCGATGTTTGATCCCCACCTTAACTCAGGTTGTGAAAGCACTTGAAGAAATTGGAGAGTCCGACTTCAGCTGGAGGGCGCAGCTAATGTTGTGAGTGTTTAGAGTGTTGCTTTTCTTAATTAGCTGTTGTTAATTGGATTTTGACTCTCTTTAACCTCTAAATAATTTGTTTAAATACTTTTATTAAAGGAGTAAAGCAATGTTTTGTACTTGTTCTCACAAAAATGTCACCTTTACTGCTTGCAGGGAACTGGTGGAGTGTTTTTTAGATGCTGGAAAAGTAAAAGATGCAACCGGGTTTGCCAAAGGCACAGCTGAATTCATTGAAGCAAATGTCCCCTGTATGTACCAGAAGATATTTTCACTTCAGGTAACTGGTGCTTGGGTCATTGTATTTTTTATGGAATCCATCTACTGTGTTAATGGTACTTCTATACTTAGCATATTTTATTTGTCATTCATGTGATTTTAGTTTAGCCAATACTGTAGACCTAGCCAGTTGTCCAAATTATGTACAGTATCATTGTGGTTTCTTTAGTAAAATTTTCTATAGAGCTGTAGTACTTTATCTTTCTTTTTTTTAAATGTAATTACTGAATTTAGAATGGTTAGATAGACATAGATATATTACATATTAGACACTAAATAAAATGCACACATTTACATCATTTCATTCCATTCCATTCCATCAAGTATTAACTACAACTGATGTCCTTGTTTCAGGTCCGTCACAAATTATTAGATCCTGCTAAAGCAGCCAACAAAGCCAAAACCAACCTTGGTCTAAGAGTGATTTTTAATATACAGCAACTAAAATCGTAAGTACTTACTATATTTATTGCTATAACCTAAACACAAAAAAATGTTGTATCTATTTCTCCATTCCAGCTTACATTATGAATAAGACTGTTATCATTATGTTTTTATACCTTCTTTTATTATGTTATATGCTTTGTGTATAATGAAAACATCTAATATAACATGTAATGTGTTATACAGTCAATTAGAATCCTTGGAGCCATTAAAAGACAGTACAACTAAGCTGAAAAACATCTACCAATATCTGATGCAGTCAGATGCAGAACATTCACTATGTCCTTCTGATGACTCACTGACTCCCCAGATTACCAACACAGAGAGGTATTTGTAGTTTTGTCACTATTACAAATATAAATAAGTCATTCTGTGTCAAATCAACTTGGGCCCCTGTACAAACACATCAGTTCAAATTGAGTAAGGGATTAGAACGCTCAACAAATGTCAGTATTGATAGGATAACATATACTGTACCTCCAGTTTTAATTCTGTTAAATATATTGCATAAATTATAATTATTGAACTCTGCTGGAGTGATAATGCAGACTATGGAAATAATACCAGAAGCAGATGTCATGCAGATCTGATACTAGCATACTAAATATCATAGATAGACAGGCTCCCACATCTGAGAGGTTTTAGCCATTGAGATTAATTCAGTTGCCTTGCAAAAAATGCAGAATCAGGAACATACCAAACTAAGCTGATGTGACTGTACAATACTACATATGATCAATAGCATGCAAGTTGCTGTGTATTTTATGATATCATTGCATGGTCAGTATGTTTCTCAAACATCTCAGAGCTGCACATAACTAATCTTGAGTGATATTATCTATCCATACAACATTTTGTAAGTGAATCTTATTAAATTCTTGTGCAGGTGTGTTGGTAGATAAAGGGAGATGTCAGAGAGTGCTGTAGTACACTGCCTAAAGCTAATACAGAATCAATTAACATTTTCTTTGATGATCGTATCAATGTTCAACTTTCAAATGAAAAACCATAAACCAGCTCATAAAACATCTTCTATAACTGTAATTATTAAGATTGCTATAGATTAGGAGTTACTGCTTAAGGCTTAATTGTTAGAATGCCCAGCATTCAAACATGTAATATAGATTACTTCTTTGTGTGAAATTGTATGATATTTGCATGTGATATTTTCTTTCTTTCTTTTTTGTTATCATACCTGTAGCACTGTAACGACTTAAAAGCATTATGTATATACACAAATATTAATAGCAGTAATGCATTTTTCTGTATGGTATGTGTATTTTGCTTAGTAAAAGTATACATCCAAAATGCGGAGTATTAATAGTCCACTACAGCATTGAATCTCCTCCTACAGTATTCCTCGGTTGTTGATAGAGTCACATTTGTTCTTATTGAATTAAACTGTTGTTTTGCATTATAGTAACCTTTTTTTCATTTCCTATTGTAGGATTGCTTTGCTGGTAGATCTAGCTCATCTTTCATTGGAACTAAAGTGTCCTCATGTGACAAAAGCTTGTTTATCTGATCTAAAGATGTTGGGAGTTACAGTAAGTGCAGTTATATATATATATATATATATATATATATATATATATATATATATATATATATATATATATAATGTAGCAGATCCTGTAAATAATGTAGTGTTCATTTGGTGGTGGTTGGCAAGGATGGGGTTAATCCCTAGCCTTGCCAGAATACATGTGAGAACGTGGCTGTTTCCAAATAAGATAATTGGTGTTAATTGGGAACAGTCACAGAGAATAAAAAGAGAGCTTGAGCTTGAGGCCTGCCAGGGAGCTGATAGTGTGTGTTCAGCCAAGGAGTAAAGCTGTATCAACACTGGACGCGAGTGACGTGAGTGAATAATTTAGAAGTCACTGCAGTCAAATGGGGGTATCCACACCAGCAGCGAGCGATGCGAGCAACGTTGCGTTTAGAAAATTTCACGTCGCTAAAATAGAACCTGTTTCTTTTTTTTTTTTTCATCGCGCGACTGGAATGAAACTGACTAATCAGAAGTAAGGTTAACACCCTTGACACACATCAAACACATGACATGCGCCGACTTCGCTCGCTCGCTCGCATTGCTCGCGTCCAGTGTGGATGCAGCTTAAGTACTTTGTGTTGTGAAGAAAAAGGTATTGTGTGTTTATACCTTAAGTAACTGTGTGTGACCGGTCTGGAGTGATTCAAAATAAAGAGTTTTTTTGTTGGGGAAACAGCTTAGCCATCCCAATCATTTAGTTAAGAAAAGCTGTGCTTAGTGTAAGTCTCCAAGTGGAGATAGTCTTTGTTTTTGTTTTGTTTTGTTTCTTTTATTTCTGTATATAATAATAAGCGCATGAAAGTGTTTTAAAAAGTCCTGTTCTGTGTCTGGGTCTGCTTTAAAAGGGTGCAAACGAACCTGAGCCGTAAGGCTTTGTTACTATATATATACACAAATAAAAGTAAGTCCTTGCTTTACTGTGTTTTGACTGCACATTTCCTGAAGCATGAGGAATGTGTAAGGTATGTGTGTGCTATACATATTCATGACAATGGAGAAAGAAATAATTTTGAGTTTCTAAAGTACATGTAAACCAAGCCATTGACTACCATAAAGCCAGATAAAAGTAGAGATGGGTAGGAATTATTATACCCCAAATAGTTTATTTAAATCTGGTATCCTGTAACTGGTTTACATTGTTTTTGTCAGTTTTTTTTATCTGGAGCTGAAATTGTATTTACAGTACTTAAATAAAATATATATATATATATATATATATATATATATATATATATATATATATATATATATTATTATTATTATTATTTTTTTTTTCTTAGGACAAAGGGAAACTTATTCAGATTGAGTGCTTGCAATGTGAACTTGAATTGCAAACACATGGTGCTAAGGCAGATGAATATTCCAGAAGCTATGTGGAGGTAATACAACTGCAACTGTTACTTTACACAAAATTATGAAAAGAAAACTATTTGTGTCTTTCCCAAAAGAGGGGCTACTAATGTCAGTTCTTTCTATCACAAAAATAGCAAAAATATTCAAGGGCATAGGTGGGTGTTCTAATTGTTACTTCAGGTTTTATTTTGTGTACATAAGGATTTGGTTATTGATAAAACATGTCAATTGTAGTAGCACATTTCTAACAGCAATGTTATCAATTTCAGCATGCTCTCCACGTACTGTATATGCATATGGCAAATCATACATGTTACGTATAGACCAAGAAAGTGTTATAACATGTTTACTTGTCTTAAAAGCAAGCAAAAAAAAAAAACACCACCATGTGGAAGCATTAAAATGTTATCTACCAATTTAATGTATTGGTATGTTAAAGTGACTTTGCTAAGGGGGGAAGGGGATACAGTTTGCATCTCATCATATTGGAAAAATGCCTTAATTAGTCACCATAAAACCGTAACGGCCTTTATTTATATTAATTTAGTGTCAAGCTGTTTTACAGTCCTGACTTATTTTAGAGAAACATATGTTAATGCCAACTAGACCTTGAGGGACTAGAACTTGTTAGGCTGAACACAAAATGAATTTAGAAAGCAGTGATGCTGTTGTTTGTGCACACATTTCTTACCTAACCTGATTTAGCATCTGTCTAGAGTTGATTTAATGAGTCTGTTTCATTATAACCATTAAATCAGCAGTTCATTACATTCAGTACTTAGTAAAATCGGGCAATTTATTAATTAAATGAATATTATTATTAAAGATTATATAACAAGTGGAATCTCTCTGCCATTCATTTTCATTGGGATTTCTGATAGCACCACGTAGTACGTTTACTTCACAATCGGTGACACCAAACCGAATGGGAAATACAATAGTTTATGTAATGCCTAAATAATGCAATGCCTAAGAAGTATGTATTTACATATTATGTATATATGTATGTATGTATTTATTTGTCACAGGCACAACAGAAAATGATACAAAAATTAGACCAAACTTTACAGAATGCTGTACGATTGGGGGACATGAATGCAATCCAGGTAGTATGTGTCACCCAGTGGAATCTTTGTATGCCACTTCTTCAACACAATATAAGAAAGAGTATCAGGAAACAGCTGATCCGGGTGGCAGAGGTCCTTGAGGAGATAAACAGGTACTGGCAAAGTCAACTGGCACAAAATTTGAACCAAAAGACACCAACAAGACGGCAGCACGAACACTTATGTTTTATTTCCGTTTGTTTAGCTTGATGTTTCAGCTGCGTTGCAAGATCCATATAGAAATAAGTCAAATTGAAGAAGCTGACGATCGAATAGAGGATGCCATTCAACATGTTCATAAAGCAATACATTTGGATGACAAAGGAGTATACAGAGAGTGCCTCCAGACATCTCTTCACCTTCTTACTCTACGTGGGATGTTGTACAAGAGACCTGACCGACCAGAGGACCAAGCTGCAATGACCATTGAACAGGTATTTTACAGTAAAACAGAACACCTACTTTGTATTTTTAGTGTGGCATACCAAAGTATAATGTATTCAATTAGACTGGTATTAAATGACCTTTCATCAGATGTGAAATAAATCTAAATCTATTCATTGGTGTCTGTTTTTGTTATTACAGGAAATCAGGGTGTGATGCAATGTAATGCTTACAGTACATTATTAATAATAATAATAATAATAATAATAATAATAATAATAATAATAATAATAATAAATGTATGATTGTATGCAATATTCAAGGCAAAGAAAGGAAATCCAAAAGGTGTGAGAAAGAAGCGTCCCCTGTTGGTTAATGCTGGCATAGCTTTAGCCCCTGATGCCTTTCAAGTTGTTCTTGATGGTGAAAATGAAGCTAAAGGTAAAAATACCAAAAATAATTCTGCATATTTATATATATATATATATATATATATATATATATATATATATATATATATATATATATATGCAGAAAAAACATATATAATTAAATAAATTGACATCTAAAATAATTTGGAAAATTATATATATTAAAATATATATATATATATATATATATATATATATATATATATATATATATATATATATATATATATATATATATATATATATATATATATATATATGTTTGTATTTATTTTCTCCTACAGTTTCCACAGCAAAAACCAGAAATAGTCTAATAAGCCAACTTTCTGCAAAAGCCCAGCATCATACTTCATCGTTACAAAAGATAGGTGGACATCTAAAAAGATTAGGAAATCACAATGACAAAGAAAGGTTTGTATTTGTAGCTTATATATTACAATATAAGAGTGTGTGCTGTTTTATAAAAAGTACCATGAAAATGGAAATGAATCAATCATAAGATCAGAATGACATACTGTAATATTAAAGTTTTAACACTAACCATTACTTCAAACCAAGCATATACAGAAAAAAATATATTTGCAAGAAAGTTGTTTTTCCATGAGAGTTAAGAAAATGTTTTTTTAAAGGCTTGGTATCGTGCCTTCAGATATCTTAAACTGAACTCTTTCATTTTAGAATGAGACTTTGGGCAACTTTAGCAAAAGTAGCAAGAAAGCAGGAAGTGTGGGATGTCTGTTGTGCTGCATGCAGGTTCTGTCTATTGTACGATGATGATCGTTGGAAAGCTTCAAAAGCAGTTGATTGTAAGTACTGATACAATTCAGTATGTACAAATTATTTAACATTATGTTAACAGTGTTGTCAACTGTCAAAATTATTATTATTTTTTTTTTAAAGTTGATAACATTTTTAATAGTAACTGTAGTGGTGTGGCAGGGTGAAAGCCCTGCCGGTGCACATGTGTTGGTGTGGGGAGTATGGGTTGGCAGGGAGGGGGTTAAATTTCTCCATGTCAAAACACGCACCAGCCACAGGTGTATAAATTTCACAGTAACCTAGAGAATCAAAGTGCTTCAAATTTTTAGACATCAATTACATTAATCGTAAGATTTGATGTAAACGCCACAACTTTTCCAAGCTTGTCGTTTCATAAGAATGTTGATCTAATTAAGTGATACCTTATTTATTGTATGTACAAGTTTAACATAAATAAAAACAGCATCATATGTATAATATTGGACCAATATATACAAGTCACATCCCTAATTATAAAAAAAACCATCTGTATATGTTTTTAACTTTCTGTAGATGAAAAAAAAGATGATGAAGGTGCAAAGGAAGGAATTCTTGGTGATGTTAGTTTAGCTCAAGGATCCCCAAGAATGATAAAACAATCATCGGAAAAGGATTTAATACGAATACTTGCCCAAATACGGTTAATTTGTGCAGAGGTAAGCTTTTTATATTTGGTAGTTATTGGGGGGGGGGAGTAAATTCAATAAAGAAGTAGAGTGTATTGACACATGCATAATAGGTACACCATATTGTGTTCAAGATGTATAACATGATACAAGACCAAAATCACTATATAGCTACTTGTGGTCAATCAAATGGTCCTTGAATAAAGTACATTTCATTTATAGTTGAAATGGAGACATGCTTTCCTATCTCATTTAGGATTTGACTCTTAACACAATATTCCATCATTAGTAATTGTTGAAGTTGGTTCTGTACTGCCAGTCCCTCTACCTGTTTCATAGTTATTGTTTATATAACGTGTACTATCTTAGGAACTGCTCAGAGGTTGAATTGGTACAAGTCCCGGACTGGCCAAGGTTACCCGTTTCATGTATTATTTCTCATAGGCCTATACTAAAAAAAAAAATTTTAAGTTACTGATGCTTAATTTAGTGTTTTTCCACGGGTCAATTTGCAACAGAAAAGATCAAATTCCTACACTATGTCACTGACCCACAAGGTTTTAAACATTCATGAAAGGAGAACACACAGTGTTTTGAAGTTAAATTACATTACTGTAAAAGGAGTAATCAAAGTATTAATTTATTGCGTGTGTAATTCTATTTTATAAATTAAATTTGACTGTGTGTCAAAGTCAATAATTAATACCTAATATGTATGACATTTTGTTTATTTGATACTTACTTTATATTAGTTTTGGATTCTCTTTAGAAGATGATGTAATCACAAGTTTCATCTAAATCTACAAAACATTTGTGACACAGAATTATTGGTTCAGTCCTGTGATTGTTAGTACTAGATACATATTGTGTTTAGTATAGACACTATCTTTAGAACTTTAAACTTGTTCAGGACTATTGATAAAGCTTCCTTGCTTACTGTGTGTAATTATGATTTGATTATAGGCAACTATTTACAAGTTAAGATCAGAAGGAATCCTGCTTAATGACAAAGCTATTCCACCAGAGGACAAAAGTAAGCATCCCATAGGATTTATTATGAAAAATCCAGAAACTGACCCAGAGTGGTTAATCTACAGGTACGTCTGAATCTTGTGTTTTTCTAAACATTGCTTACATGATATTGAGTGCACCAATATAATTACAGACATAGCCAGTACCTCCACTAATGCTGAACAATGTTCATAAATACTGCTTTATGATTGTAACCAACAACATTATATTTTAGGGACTGGATCCAGTATTTGTCCAGCTATGCAACAGAGAACCTTTTACGAGCAGCGGAGCTGGGAGTAGAGCTGCACGAAGCCTGGATTGTTTGCAATGCTGCTGTGTACATCTGGAACTACAATAACCATCTCATTAGGTCTGGAAGGCAAAGGGAGCTTGTTGATACTCTTCAGACAGTACTTGCTGCTCTCAAGCAAACTGGCCACAGTGGGTGAGTCTTTTGAATGAAGCTGCATAAAACAGGACATCAAACTTGACAGTGTACTAAATCCTGTTTTGCAGTTACTGTACCATTTAGTAAAAGCATTTTATACACAGTAGTGCATTTAATTAATTTTCACAGAAAATTTCACAAATTTTTTTTGTAGGGAACTATTTACAAGTACAATAGGAATAGAAGGTATGGCAAAACTGTTTCACCAGAGAACAGTAATAAACATCCCATAGTTTTAAAGTGGATTGATGTTTTTTTTAAGAAACCTTGGCCAAAACATCCTTTATTTGTTTGATAAAATTAGCACATTTTATTAGGAATTGTGCTTGAGACTTGTGATTGAAAGCTGACACCCTGGGATCCTTCAAGAAGTTACTTGATGAGATTCTGGGAACAATAAGCTACTAACGACCAAACAAGCAACATGGGCCGAATGGCCTCCTCTCGTTCGTAAACTTTCTTATGTTCTTATGTTCTTAAAGATTTTATTACTGTTTATTTTTTGCAGAGAAACTGTGCTTTTGGTAATGCTGTGCAATACTTTAGCCCAGGGCTTGATTTATCCCTGGATTCCAAGCTCTGCTAAAAACAGTGATGAGAAGAAAGAGGCAGAGAAGAGAGAGCGTGAAAAATCTACAACAATTGAAAAAAGCAAAAAGGGGTCTGGAAAAGGGACAGAAAAGTCAAACAGTGTGCAAACTTTTTTGCTTGATCAAAATGGTCTGCAGGATGTAAAAAAAGCTTTGGAGGTATATTATCCAGAAGATTACAGTGCATGTCCTGCATTTACTGTACTTATATGCTTAAGTGGGTACATGTACATTAAAATATCCTTGCTTTTTTGTTTGTGCAGGTTTGTGAATATGCACTGAACTTGACCAATGGTAATGTGCCTTCTGAAGTAGTTCCCATTGATATTAAACAGCAGATTATTGTGACTTGGATCAAAGTGAAGCAGCTTCTGCAACAACAAATTGGTCCAAGGCTTGAAATTGATGATGAGGTAAACCTTTTAAACCTAAAACCATGTGGTCACTACAGTTGAAGTGTTTAAGTGTAGTGTTTACTCAAAACATTTCTGTATACTGTGTTTTTGCTAATCTGAAAAATAATGTATACCTGCTGTAGAAGGGCAGGGGTTACATTAAAGGAAAATGTGGAAAAACACAGAGAACCATAGCTGTTTGAATTGGCCCCCATTATTTGCCCTTGACTTTTATGTCCACATTTCAGTACAATACATTTCTAATGTGTTCAATGGTATCATTTTTTTAGGGAAAAAATGATACCCAGAGTGCTATGACAAAGATACTTGTTGGACTAGAAATGCACTCATGTAATCGTGCAAAGTTAATGGAATTCTCTGCTCCTAATCTTTCTGTGGTAAGTATCAAGTACAAATGTTTTGTGTTTGATTGCTAAATTCTAAACTAAAGAGTACCGGGAGCAAAACAAAAACCTCAGCCCAATTGTTTACTAGGCAGTTTATACTTCTGATTTTAAATACGTTCTGTGAAAGAGAGCTTTTAAGTTACCTATTTATTTATTTATTTTTCATTCTACACCTATTGGTGTCTAAACCTCTCATTTGCATATTAGCTTGAGCAATTTTGAACCCATGTTACAGTTTCTGTATCGAGGGAGTGAATGAGAAGAAATATAACGAAATGTGCTGTTCTAATAATTTTCAGTTGGCGAAGATGACCTCTGATTGCAGTTGGTCTGATCCAGTTGTTGAACTGCAGGCATGGATGCAGCTTGCACACTTTGCTAATTTGCTTCATGATCATGAATTAGTATTGGTGTGCTCCCAGAGGGCAATGCAGCTGGAAGAAGCAGCTGCAAAAAAAGCTAAATTGAATAAGCAAGAGATGTAAGTTCATCCTATTACATGGCGTTATAGTAGTACACACTCCAGTGGGAAATTGTAGTGTTTAACTGAAAGCAGTTTGTATCTGTATTAATTCTTTAACTTGTAGGAGGAGTCGATATAACTGTCTGTAAAGTTTTGCCAAGGAACAACAAAACTTAAAAGTAGGAAAAAAGGACCTCTAGTGACAACAGTGAATATTGCAGTTAGAAATGAATCTATGTGCACAGTGCATGTTTATATTACCAGTACATAATAAGCACACATTGGTATACATATTTCTATAAACTTATGTTTTCCTATGAAAATGTATAAAATACTGTATATTAAGTTTGTTTTATGCATGTTCAATGTTTATTTATCCAGATATGATTATAAAGTTGTGCAAGAGATGTTGAGTACTGCTGCCTGTATCCAGGGACAAAGCATAATGCAAACCTCAGCAGGAAAACCACATTTACGGAAAGCAGCTTTGAATGTATTTGAATTGAGTGCCTGGTAAGCATACTTATTCCTCATGCACACAGTCATTAATTGAAATGTTTTTGTTTTTAATGTACTGTAATGTGTTTTAATGTATTGTAATTTGACATTGTATCCTCATGGCAAGTTGATTCATACAATTAAGTTATGGGTCATTTGTAGCATCCTAGGCAATCACACTCCTGCTGGGTGCAAACTAGCTGCTCTTGTAACTCATCTTGCCTGCATCATCTGTAACAGGAGTGCATTATTAGTAGCAGCTTTAGAGAGAGACATATTGTTACAAATATAAATGCTGGCACAGACGCCCAGGTTTTATTTACTTACAATTCCCAATAATACACTATTGAAGATGAGGGAGGACCATGCTGCACCACTAAATTATCAGCACTGCCATTCAGAGGATGTTGCATCTTCAGTGGGACCGTGGTGTATACCAACAATACTTTTCTCACATAGTTGTTTTTTTTTTAGTTATGCAGAAAAGGCAAGAAGCAACAAACTTGTTATGGTGGCAGCTCGACACTTCTGGAATACTTGTTGGCCTCTTATACATTCACCAACAGAAAGAGAAATGTTATTGGGCTCAATTATAAAGATACTAAAGGCCATCACTACTAGTTCCAAGGGGAAAACGGTAAGAAAAAACATGCATATAAGTACTGTACACAAAACTGAGTAAGAGCTGCATTGAGCTATATAACCTTCAGATTCCCTTAATTTTATAAATGCCTTATATCACACTTTCTGCTCTCTACTCTGTGATTCTCTTTTTACCAACAGGATGAATGGGATAAATTGCCTGCACAGGCAAGCATAACATTTGGACATTCCACTGCTACAAGTGCACCACCAGTTACAAGTTAGTATCAGTAAAATAAGGATCTTTTACCCAGTTCCATTGGACCACATTACAGTATTTTGCATGTAATTGAAGTTAGGATAAATATATATATAATACATTTAACTTGCCACTTTATTTATACCACTTTCTAAGGTGTTGGAAACCCAGAAGAGGATCTTACTTTGAGAGCAGCTATGTATGGGCTTTTGTTCCATATTTTTGCAGATAGAAAGGAATGGGAAGCAGGACTAAAAGTTCTTGATGAGGCAATCAAGGAAATGCCCAGAACAAAGCACAGACTGTGAGTTCAATATGTTCTTCCTTCTTGTTGAGCTGGTACTAAAACAAGTCGTGTTAAGAAAAGTTATGTAAAGCCTGAAAATGAAAGGTTCTCTATAAATCAAAGATTGTTGCTCTTGTATTGTTCTGAAAATTATTAATATAAACTACTCCATTGTACATGTTGTAATCAATAAGTTGAGGTGTTTAACTGTAAATCTCATGGCTGACATGTATATTTTTCTGTCTTCAGCCTCATTTTCAAGCACAGGGTTATTGTGAAAGCCAGACTTGGTCACAGTATAATGATGGATATTCAGAAATTCAAAGATGAAAATGAAGATTATGTTTCCTACATGTGGCATCGTGTGGCACTCTGCTCTAAGGAAACAGTAGAGCAGTTAGCATGTTATCAGAATGCCATTGGATCTTTGCAGGTTTGTCAGTTTTAAACTTGTTTTTCCAATGTAAAATAAATAAAAGAGTTATATTTAGTTGCAGTATTTAAATCCCTGCCCTTTTATGTTTTAGAACATCTGAAATTTCAGTTTTCATCAGCTCATATCTCCAAAAACAGTTGAGATATATACGTAATGTATATGTTAGGTGAAAAAAAAAATGCTTGTTACCCTTCACGTGTCCTGTGATGTAAGGCTATCATATTGTGGTCATGTAATTTGGTTTCCAGATGATATGGACCAAATGCTTTTGAGATTTTAGCTTATCATCTGGCACATAAGTTATATGATTCCATAATGCAAATTAGTTTTTTGTTTCATACAAAAAAGAACCCCTTTATGGCAGTAATCTAAGGTACAAAATGCCACTTATTCTTACTGCTTACTTCTTGACTCTTTGATGAATATGTCTTCCCTGTATAGGTCTGCCTCTGTGTAGTTTATTAAAATAGAGGCTTAACATGATACAATTGTGTTCTCAGATTGGATAAGTCATAAGTTGTGGATGAAATATAAAAATCGTTCAGATATAGACATAACAAATGTGGTAACTAACCTACTAACTACGCACCCATGGTCCGACTTGTTACACAATATCTGTAGTATACTGGGATGTGAATGTAGTACAATGTTTGCCCTAATACATTTGCCAAATGTTTTTTTTCTCTAATAAGCCAAAAATAATTGATCCCTTGGTTCTGACATTCACTTGAAGTCTGTTTGTAAGATTTCTTTTGACACCATCTCTTCATAACCCTTTTTATACTTTAAAAATGTCTCTGAATTGTTTGCATAGGCTGTTTGAGCTATACTGTTAGGCAGCAGAATCACGAGTTCACCTGCTGATGCTTATCACAATGCAACATTTCCACACTTGAAAACTATAATATAATATCTTTAATAATATCTTTATTTTTATATAGCGCCTTTCATAGTGGACCACATACACAAAAAAGATCTGTCCTGTATAATAATTAAAAACTTTATTCTCTCAGCAATGTTGCTAAATAAACAGTTGTTGCCTGTAAAGTGAAAAATCTGTTGAATACAGAACTTGACGGGCACCAACAGGGAAAATGTATTTTTTTTTTCTCGCAAATGATACTGTATATGATTCGTTCAATAAGTTCCATTAATTTGACTTGACTCACAGTAATTATTTTTCATTCCACCCAGTTTATTGTTATTGATTAATTTGTCAATGTGTCATCTGCCATGTGCAAGTATTTATTTTTTTATGTGATATCCATGCTTTCTTCATTGTGTAGTAGCTTGACTGTAAGGGTAAGTAGCACATTGATTTCTTAACTGTCACTGTCAGTAAAATTTTGTCATATTATGTTATACCCATTTTAGTTAACTACCGTCTTAAACCAGTCCGGTAAATCTAAATGTAATGGGTTAATAATCATAGGTTAACTGCAGGTTGCTTGGGGATAACTAGTTAACATGTCGGGGTGTGAATTAACAATGTATATATATATTTTTTTCAGAAACCAGAGAGTGACTGGCAGAAGGTGGATTACTTGCTTGAGTTTGGAGAATGGCTTTACAAAAATCAATTCCCTATTACAGATTCACTTTACCAGATAGAATGGGCGATTGATATACTTCTGCACATGACATATTCGGAAAATAACCAAGATTATGGTATTACATTTTACTTTTTAGCATAAAAAATTGGTTCTCCTTATAAGTACATCCCAAATATTTTGTATAAGCAATGATGTACGGTATACTTTCTTTCAGAGTTTACTCTGTTCTAAGCTTTCTATTATTATTATTATTATTATTATTATTATTATTATTATTATTATTATTATTGCTTAAGATATTAAAGTAAAGCAAAAATCTAGATCAAAGAGCCACAATGTTTGTGTCTGGCAAGGAGGACTTTTGTGCCCTTACTGTTACTCAAGCTATGATTACTGTGTGCAGGCCACAATAAGAATAAAGTAACCTTTCCCACAGTTTGCAGAGTTTCATAGTCAAGATAATCTCTGCTTGTCCCTTTTTTAAACTGGGCCTGTCACTAAAATGTTTTTTATTTATTGTTTGCAGAGGGGCATGCTGAAAAAGACAACATAATCCCAGTGAAACGGTCTGAGATTGGAGTGCAAATTGCAAATACCAGCCTGTCTATTACTGACTTAAAACATGTGAAACAGCTCGAGGCTCTCATTAGAGCACACACATTAATGGCAGTCATTTCAAGCTGTGCTTCTCCTCAACACCAACAGCACTGTCTTATGGCTTATGCTTACGTAATGCGCATCTGGCAGGTAATGAGCTAGGGCTACTGGAACGAATGATTCTCAAAATGGGTTATTTCTAATGACTTGCTATACAATAATACTTGACTGCTTTGCATATTATTTCACTAGCTAACACATGAAAGAAATGTGACACAATGAGGACAGTGAATCAGTGCAGGGTCTTAACAGTAAGGTACTGTGAATTACAGTATAAATATTACACTATTGTTTAACCCCATTAGGTATCATTATCAGCTGCTGGCCTGATTATCAAGGATTCACTGAAAAATCCTTCTGCTCCTCCTTCCCGTTCTACTCCCATTTCTACTCCAAAGAAAGACAAAGAAAACAAATCCAAACAGGTAATAAATAAAAGTAAATCTTGTACTATGGGTAGCAGACATGGTGTCCGTGGGTGTACCACCACAGGCTTTGTTCATAGTTGAGTTACCAGAATACTCTTCATAGTAACTCTGATAAGCAATTCCTGTTATGGTGTTCATCGCTTAGAATTACTATTGTACTCCAGGCAGAATCACATAGGCCTTTTTAGAACACACATATGTTCTGAATACCCTGTGTTCCAAAAAGAACAAAATAAAACTTAGTGGTTTTTGTTTACATAGATTGAATCATCCTGTTTATTTGTCCTTTTACAAGTATAGTAGCAATGATTAAGAGTGCTTTTTTTAAGGACCGTATGTATTACTATAGCGAATGTATATGTACATTCTTTGATGTTAAACAGTTTCTTTGAGTTATAAAGTTGATTTGTTTAAAATATACCTTGCTAAACAGTTTCAGACAAAGTTAAAAATGTATTCTCATTTTTCAAAATACTGTCCATAAAAAAAAAAAAAACATTCTTTAAAAGTCCATACTTCACTCACCATCATCGATACCATACGTAAAAGGATAATTGGCCAGAATGATCTTTAGTTTTGTGAATCGGGTAGTGATTCATATTTCCTTTTTTGTGTTCAGGTTGTTTAATACAGTAAGAGCATATACATGAAAAAGCTGATCTCTAACAACATAATTTATACTTGCAGCCTCCACCTCCAGTTCGAGAGAAACCAAAGCAAAAGGGGCCACCGGATAGTTTGCCTTCTTATCCAGAGGAGTGGGCTGGGTATGACTGCCCTAATGAAGTCAGACAGGCCTTTAAACAGGATCTAAGTTTTTCTTCTGTGAATGAGAGGAACATCGCAAAACCTGTAAGTTAAGACATTATAAAAACAATCTAAAAAGAATCAGAACATATGTATAATGAATTTGTTTAAAGGTTTGTATAATCGTAATTATGTATTTGATCACTTTTTTCATTAAAGACTCAAAGCTTGTTCTATTTGGATCAGTTAGTGAAAGAGCTGAAGTTTTTGTCACTGACCCATTTGACATTGCCTGTTCTACAACTTGCTGAAGTAATTGCCCATGAAGTAATGGACAGCAAGAGTCTATCGGACCTCTACCATCTAAGGTTAGTACTGTTATTTTATGAAAAATAAATAAATTGCCTTAGGGTTATAGGAAGATGAACTGCATGTATACCAAGTCATACTGTATGTTTAAAATGTTCTGCTAATTGAATTGAAGGGAATGCGACCAAATTGGTGTGGAAGTATAGATAAATACAAGTATATGTTCATTTCATTTTTTTTTTTCTTTCACAGAATTGCACAGATTTCTTCAGGGCTTGGTTTTAGTCTCTTTGCGACATACCACGAGAAGGTTGTTGGAACAGTGTTCATACACGAGGAGGAACAGACCAAGTTTGTCATTGACCCATTTATACAGTTGATATAGCTACACAGTGAAATGCTATAATTTGTATAAGGATTAAAATGTTAATTAAAGTGGAAGTTTATTCATTCTTATAACACTGCATGCTTGAAAAGAAAATTCCACAAAATTGTTAAACGAGTCTTGGATACTGAAAATAATATTCTCTCTTTTACATTAGGCATGCTATAATATTTTTGCTAGGGTGATAGGAATAGGTGCTCGTTATGCATGTAACTCAAGGCTACCCAGTACACAGGGTGTACAGTTCTGATGTTCAGTATTGGCTTATAATGCATGTATAGCTACATCCTAAAATCAAAGCAAACTTATTTTTTCTAGATGTTAACATTATTACATTGACTCCTTAGGTGTCGACAAACTGTTGTTTTACATAAGGAGAAACAAAATCAGGCAATAAAAGAGGGAACATCAAAGATTTCAGATGAAACTCAGTTGGAAAAGGTTGGCTAACTTACTGTCTTCATTTTTGTCTTACAAAATGATTATCACATACAAACTAAATTATTTGTTTACTATTTTTCTAGACCTTAAAGCTTATTGACAGTACCTTATCTGGAAAGAAAATAAGTGGGCTTTGTGTTCAAGATATGTGGATTCAGAAGGCTGAAATTCTGCTTGAATTGGGCTTGTACCAACCAGCCAGGCATCTTTTGCTAGAGGCTCATATGACTGCCAGGGTAAGTTGAGCTTGTAAAAGGCACTCAATCTGTAAAAAAAAAAAAGTGAATACTTGAGTTTTTTGTCTTCTTTTTTATTCTGATATAAAAAATCTATTCATACTGTGTGCACTTATATGGATATGCAGTGATCCGGATGAGGACCACAGTCTTCTTATTAACTACCCCTGCTCTGGTGTATCGCAATATGATCTAAAAAAAAACCTGGAATGGTTCAACTGCTGAATCTTTGCGTCCATGCCATTCTGTTATACATAGTAAAAATGCACTGCGGTTGTTCATATTGAAATAGAGACCTGTATGTTTTGAAGGTGTTTTCTTTTGTACATCACAGGAACTAAATGACAAAGCAGCACAGGCCCAATGTTTATATCTCTTTGCTGTGCTGGCTAATTCTGAAATGAACCATGGTCAAGCCAAGGCACTACTGGAAGAGGCACAGAGTATTGGAGGGGATGAAAACTTCTGGTTTAATTTGACACTTTGTCTTGTGAAGGCCATAATAGAAGAAAACAGTAAAGACAAAGACAATATGGTAATTACAAATCAAATAAACCTTTTGACTGCACACTGCCTTATATATTATGTTTGAACATAAAATCTACAAAATACTTTGTATATTTTTTACAGGCCTGTAAAGTTTTGGAACACACAATTTCAGTGTTTAGATCTGCCTTGGAAGAGAGGCCCAACAGAGTAACAGTACTAAGATTCATGATTGCATCGTTGGAGAGCAAGTATGTTTTAATAATCTTGTGCTTGTCAGTGTATTTAAAACAAAAAAGTTTCAATAGAGATGTCTCTGTTCTAAAATCCTAATATTGTGAGACCACAGTAATATTGTGAGTATTCTAACCTACAGGGGTCATTAACTTTAAAAAATAAAAATGATTTCCAATACATTAACGCCACCTTGTGGATACAATGTTATTATTTATTTCTTAGCAATGTCAATTAATAATTTATTTCTGTAGTTGTTTAACAATTATTTAATTATCTTTCTCATCTGTATTAGATTTATTATATAGACTAAATGCATATTCCATTCTTTAGGTTGGCAACTATACAGATAGAGTCATTACAACATGAAACTGCCCATGTGCTCCTGCACCCTCAGCATGTAAAGATACTTATGGCATCCTGCGATACATTAAACCAGTCTGCAAAGGATTTCTTTAAGTATGGCTACAAAGAACAAGGAGTGGATGCCATGCTAGAACATTCAAAAGGGTTACGGTAAAACATGTATTAATATGTGATTCATGAATATTAGGCCTAACCTGTAAAAAAAAAGAAAGAATATAGCCTTGCTGTGATTTTGAAGGTGGAGTGAGGGCTTTTGCCAACTAAATTATTTTTAACCCTTTATTTATATCCAGTTTGAGCATTCACATTGTGTCTGTGTCTTGCTGCCTCCATCCTCTCCTCCACCACCTCTGCAACAGCATCTCCCTCTGGGGCGGCGACGAAACTCACCACTCCATCTTAGAGGTCTGGCAGTGCCAGGCCTCACCCACTCCAGGGCACGATCATCTGGAGAGAGGGGGATCCCCGGTCCAAACCCCAGTAGTCTGCAAACCCCACCACCAGCCATCGCTCTAGCCTGGTGAATCGTTTATCCATTTGTTTTTGTTAATAATGTATTCAATATGTGTTTTATTTTGTTTCTTTTTTTCTTAAGAATGCTTGCTAAACACACAGACGATAAAGAACTCAAGTATCGTTGTCTGTTAGACTCCTATTCCCTGATGCTGCATGCAGTTACAACAGAGGAGGAAACATTCAACAATACACTTAGCCTGTTGCAACCTCAAGAGGTAAACATATAGTTTGTTCCATTTGCAAAGTGTTCATTTATTTCTATTCTTCAGTTGTATTTCATATGTGTCCAAATCTGTCCTGGTTCTCTGGTAGTTACTCTGGTGTCTAGGGTCTTGCTTACTGAGTACAGGGGAAAAGCAACAACAAAAACTGTGTCAATAGAACATCTAAAGACATTTTTGATGTTCAAGTTGAAATACTTTTGATTTTGATTTATTGTTAAGGTGCTTATTTCAAAGCAGCAAGCATTTCCGTACTGCAGGATGGATCTAAAATAACTTTTAAAAGTTTAGATACATGTTTCTACAGGTACCTTTTAAGCAAACCCTATTAATATATACTGTATATATGTAAACAATAACAAGTAGTTGTCATGCCGTCAAAAACCTATAAATACCTCCAATGTTTTGATTCAAACACAGGCTCCCTTGAGAAAGATATGTACAACATATCAAAACGTTGGGCAGCTGGCTCTTTGCGCTAAATATATATATATATATATATATATATATATATTTACAAATGTTTTATTAAACAATTGAAATAAATAATTGCATTGCATTTATAGTCATGCATGTTAGGTTGAAATAGTAGAGTGTAACAAAATAAATGTGAGTAGTGTTTATCCTGTACACCAACAGATGGCACTCAAAATTCAGTTACGATCAAGGATATATTTAAATACATAATTTGACAGTTTGAAAATGTATAACATTCCGCCTAATAACAAGGGGGTAGCTTGGCTATTATGTCATTAATATCCGTGCCACTCTTATTTGAATAAATACTGAACCTCAGTATACTGTGGCAGCAGTGTGGAGTAGTGGTTAGGGCTCTGGACTCTTGACCGGAGGGTCGTGGGTTCAATCCCCGGTGGGGATACTGCTGCTGTACCCTTGAGCAAGGTACTTTACCTAGATTGCTCCAGTAAAAACTCAACTGTATAAATGGGTAATTGTATGTAAAAATAATGTGATATCTCGTAACAATTGTAAGTCGCCCTGGATAAGGGCGTCTACTAAGAAATAAATAATAATAATAATACTATGACGACAAGGTAGTAGAATTCTGCTTTCAAAGCTACTGATCTATTTTGCTTGTAATTTATTTATTTATTTATTTATTATTTCTCACCTTTCAAATTGGTAAAGGAGTTTCACTGCCAGTTCCTCCCATATCATTTAAAAAAGGTGTGCTTACGACCAGTCTCTTGCTACTGTACATTGTATTTGTATTGCCCTCTACGTTTTTTTTTAATTTTTAGTTTTGTATATTTTCCATTACAGGGAGTCAATCTTTAAAAAGAGTAAAATCTTATTTTCTTTTTCAAACAAACCATGCTTTTTGTAAATAATTATTTCAGATGAGAAACCTGAGTTTGCCTTTGTTGAGAAAGCTGGCCAATCTAAAATTCAGCCTTGTGGACTTGACCTTAGATATGCTTCATTTGGTTTGCACTGAAGAGAAGCAGCAAGCATTAGCTGAAGAAAGAAAAGGCTCAGTACAGAAAATTGTGGAAGAGTTTGTGCAATGTACGCCAAACTATTCTTCTGTACAGCAGGTAATTTAATCCAAATTATACACCCATTGTATACAAGTCAGATATTAACTTTAACTTACATTTAAAGTGTCATTTTTTTGTTTGATGAAAATATTTTTTCACACTGCAGACACATTCCATTCAGAAAATAACCAATGAGGTATATAATAAACGTAATTTGCCAGTCAGAATTAGCCTCCTCCTCCGCCAACATTTCAGTTTTGTGTCTAGTTCTTCAAAATGATTAACTGTTTCTTTCCTTGGTGATAAATCATGTGAGATAACAGACTTTTATGTGTCTATTGTCCCTTTATTCAGTAAATATGATTGGAATGTGCAACCTTCTAAACATTTGTTATTCTGATTAGTAAGTAACGTATGGATGTTTCATTTTTTAGGAATGGGTCACAACTGGGAAGACCTTGGGGCAAGTTGCTTTGACACAACTTGAAAGTATACATACTCTTTGTTCTAGCTCTGTGGAAATGAGGGCTAAGTGCTTGTGCCAGATAGGAAAGTGTCTACGATTGCTAGCAGTTCAGATTGACCCACTTCATCCCTCAGTTCAGTGGGACAGTCAATTTGTGGTATGAACTATTTGTATTTATTTATTTATTATTTTAAATAACATTAAAGCCACAACTTACTTATATGGGTTGAAATGTCGAGATTACATAAATAATTAGGATTACTAGTTCTAGAACCTATAATTTCACCGAATAGAAGTTTCGGTAAAAATGTACCTTTTTTTTTTCCTATCAACATTGACTACAGTTTGCATCACTTATGTTTTTTGACAATCAATGAACAATATGTACAAGTTACATGTACACCGCAATGGCAGATCAGAATCTTCAACCTATGTCATAAACTTGTAATTCTAGTGCTTAAAATATCTGGCAAGCAAATGCTTCTTAGTGGAATTGTGATCTGTTTGAATTCCAGGTATTAAGACATTGGTTTATTGGGGTGTGTACCTTGCTTTTAAACTTATTTTGGAGTTTGAGGCAAATAGAACATAGTACAGTACACAGTAAATCAAGAAACAACATACTGTTTGAGCAGTTTATTTATTGATCTCAGTAAGAAAGTAAGTCTATTTAAATCTAAACAGTTGCATATCTTAATCTTCAAATAGCTCTTTTGCAAACCTCCAATGTTAAAAACCTTTCAAGAGACACTAACTCTGTTTTCCCCCCAGAAAAAAACAAAAAACAAAACAAAAAAAAAACAAAAAACAAAAAATCAAAAACTTGTATTTTTATTAAATACTTTTTACAGGAGGAAATTAAGCTTGCTTTAAAACAAATTCATGTTGAAGAAGAACATTCACAAGAAACAAACAATTTGGGACACTACCCCATTACGCACCAGGGAGTGCTGCAATATATGTCAAAAGCTATTAGGCTTAAGGTAAAGTAGCCTTTTCTCAATACTACTTTGTATTTCTTGTTTTCTACATAATGAAAAAAACAAATGCATAGTATGCATTCATAAAAAGCATGTTTTTTTTAAATTTTTTAGGATGCAAGGATTGTGGCACAGCAGTACTTGGCTCAAGCTAGTGAAGTATTGGCACAAGCCATCAGTTTATCTCTTAACAACAAATTCACTGAAATCCTGGCAGCAGCTTGCCTTAATATGCTTGAATGTCTTGGACAATTCGACCCAGTTTCTTCAGGTCAATACTTGGCTCTGTATCAGGTAAAACTGTTGATTTATAGGTAGACAATAATCAGAGATTCAATTTAACAGCAGTAATCTCAGTAGAGACAGTTTTTGACCATGCACTGTGAAATGCATCTCAGTATTGGTGTGGCTTTGTTTGTTATCGGTTTCTTTAATAGACTTTAACTATGCCAAAAAGGAAATTCATAAATATATTTAAATGGGTGTCACTGAAATCATGGTCTTAACTATGATAGAACACTAGTATATTTGTTTGGTAGGAGATACTGTACTTCAAATTATGCTGATAAGTAAAGCTCATATGAGCTACTGTACAAAGACATTTTCACATACGTTAGTCCTTAGCTGAACCTCTAAACCTTGCATTACAGTTGTTTCGAAACTTGATCTTGAGAGGGGGGTGGGGTGGGGCAAAATTGATTCATACAGCAGAGGGTAAAATTGAAGTCTAGTGGCTAAATGAGGTTCAGTATTAAAAAGACAGTTGTGTAAAACATTTTGTTTTGCCGATGGTCATAAATAGTACAAATACAGCTACCATATTATTATTGTTGTTTCTATTGTTGTTATTATTATTATTATTACTTATTTAGAGTTGCCGTGCATCTCTTATGATGGGTGATATCTTGAAAGAAGCTACCTCTGACACTAGCAGCTCCCAGCTTGCAGCTCTACTGCATCTTCAGCATCAGATACATCAAACAAAGGCTGATGGAACAAACACTCTTCTCAAAACAGTTGAGCAAAGGCTTACTGCTATTTCTAAGGTATTGTCTCTTAACACTGTTATTTATGTAATCTGTTATAAAATGAATACATTGATTTAAAGGCCCTAGGCCCAGGCACCATTTGTGAGTTACAGCATTGAACAAAAACATCCACTTTCAAAGTTATAGATAATGTGTATTAACAAAGGTCCTTTATATGACATTTGATTTATAGCACAAGAAGTCTAATTTATAGTACATCTCGTTGCGTATTTCAACCTTGTTAGATCAGATATTTTTTTGTTTTGTAATTTTGTGTGGTATTTTTTATTTTTTTTGCTTTAGTCCTACACAAACCTCAGCATTAATCCACAACATCTCAACCACCTAAACGAACTTCCACCTAACTTTAAGATTGTCATTCTTCAGCATTCTGAAGACAGGTATGATTGAAAGTGTATATGTTTCAGTTTGTCTTATGATATTCAGTGATATCAAGACAGGAAATATACATAGCATTATTTATTGAATAATTACAGTGGAAATTGGAAATACACTAGTATGTTATTATTGTTGGCATTACAGTGGTTCTAAGTACAGTAACGGAGTCTTTTATATAGATTAAAATGTAAAGGAGTTTTATTGCTTAATGAGAGGCTTTATCGCTTAAGAATTCCATTATTGTTACCTAAGGTCTGTTCTATATGGAGCATTTCTGGACAGACTGAAAACCACAGGGAGGGGTATTCAACAAGCGGGTAAGAGTTTTTGTTGTTCTTGATCTTCAATGTGTTTTACTGGTTCACTGTTAATCTTAACCAACATGAATGCATGCATTGTCCTTGGGCCTCATTTAGGATCATAGGATTTATGCCGATTTCATTTGAGCACACACTTTACAGACTCAGTAATTTACAGTAAACAGCTTAACAGCATAACATTTAAGAAGATATTTTCACTAAATTTTCATATTCATTTCAGACCAATACTTTTTTTCAATTTAAATTCAACGTTAACAACCCTTCAGTGAACAGATTGAATCTTGTTTGGGAACAGATCAGCAGGCTACATGATAATATTGTAATTTTGTTTCCTGGGCATCCCCTCCAATAATTATACCTAGAACAAAGGTTTTTGGTTTGAATGCACTGTAGTAATTAATTGGGTTTAAAAAGATTAATATTATAAAAAATAATACGTATTAAACTCTGTGGTATCTGTTATATTCATTTTTCTTTGTGACAGGCACATTGGTTCGTACTAGAGTTGCACGAGCAGCTGTGGACCCAGAAATATTCTCCAAGTTGCTTTCAAGAGTTCGACTTCATAAGAAAGAAGTGATGCAAGTACTCCTTAAAAAGGAGTACCAGCGTAGCCACAATGCACAGCAGAGGAGCATGTTAGAAAACTTACTGCACAACACCAAGGGAGCACATAATGTAGGTTAACCAGTATTCTTTGAAAGCACTGTTTCCAGATATGGTAACTAATTTGGAGGAGAAACAAAATATACCTGTTATGGTCAATTCTTATACTGCAGTATATCCTTTTAACTTTATCTGTATTCTGTTCTCTACAGCAGATACTGTATCCTAGGTTATTTTATTCTTTTTTCTATGTCTCAACAAAAAGGAAGCCTCCAAAGTAACAAAAGATGAGCCAACACTGCTATCAAACTTCAGTGAAATTGTGAAAAACTTGGAGGATTATCTCAATCCTGTTATCTCCCAATTTGACTTCCCAGGTTTGAGGTATGTATAAATCATAGTTAATAAGTTCCATCCTAGTGATTTTGTAACTATGGAAGATCACACAGTTGACAAAGCCATATATGCCTTAAATATCTTAACGTATTTGAGTTGCCTACAAAAAAAAAACATTAGAAAGCTGTGCTTTTGCTGTGACACAGCACATTAAAATGAACTATTGGGACAATTTTAATAATTTAACAGTGTAAAGTATTTCAAACAAATTGTAAATACAAGTGATTGCATCACCACAAGCTTTTGTTGAACATTTATCTACGATAACATTTTGGTCTTTTTGATAATGATTGTATAACTTCACAGTCTAGAAAATAAGCATTTGTGTTAGTACTGAATGAGATTTTAAATACATTTTAAATACAGAACTTCACTGTATACTGTATGTAAAGTTAATAAAAAAAACACAAAAAAAACTAAGATAGTCTAGTGGGATGCCTTTTGAAGCATGCAATTCAAATTTTACAGGAAATATCAGTAACAATAGTAACATTTCTGCACATCGTAAAAGTGCCCATTTTACAAGCGACCATTTTTGCATACTCCTATG